>CM077009.1:186437799-187037799 GCA_039090855.1 Macrothele yani | reverse complement strand
TTTCAAACTCATTACAAAGATGCAGCATGGCTGCTAAACAAGACAGAATTATTACAGACATATAAGGCACACAAGCCATTCAGTCCACAAAGCAAGTCATGTAAACAGCAGCCAGAATTACCGACTAAACCATGAGTTACAACAGCATGGCTGACTGTCTACTGAATAAGGTTTTTTGCTGAACATGGTGACTCCAGGAATAGTAATACTTACTCGGAAAATACCAGGTACCCTTGCTATTTATTTATACATATAAAAAAAAAATCAAATGGAAAACTAAAAATACTGTGTGCCTAAAGATTCTACACAGGGTTCATACCATTTTCTGTGGGGAAAAAATAAGGACTTTCTAAGGACCTACACTCCAATCAGTATTAAAATAAGGACTTTCTAAGGACCTATACTCCAATCGGTATTAAAATAAGGACTTTCTAAGGACCTACACTCCAATCAGTATTTTGTGTCACTGGAATATTTCCACTTGTGGATGTGTGTATATATTCATATGTAGGGGATGAAACAGCACTAGTGGCCATTTACCAGGCACTTTGCCCCAAATATAAACTACTTTGCCTGCAAAGAAATACATGCCAAAAAAAAAAAAAAAGGACAAGCAAGAGACACAGTGCCAATGAAGCAAGGTGAGTTGAGTAGACACTAGATAGATCAGACAGACCACATGAAACAACTGACACCATAAATTGTGAAGTCAAACAGAACCGCTCCCCCTTCACCTTTGACTTCTGAAAAGACAACACAGATGTTGATCCCATTGGTAAGGACACACAAAGTAGTCATGCAAGCTACAATGGGAAAATGGGAAAAGTGAGGGGGAGGGGAGGGGGTGTAGAACATAGCAGGGGATTATCTCCCTTCAATGAGCTAGAAGAAAGCTCCCCTGGTGAACGGGTTAGCATATTTACACACACAAACAAAACTGGAGGCAGGATTGTAATGCCCATTACTGCAGTGCAAAAACAAGATGGGGAGAAAAAAATAGGCACTTGTTTTAAAAAAATAAGGCCTTTTAAGGGCCTTAGAAATTGAAATCAAACATGAGGAATTTTTAAAAACCGTACGAACCTTGTCTACAGAGAATAAAATTCAAATTAAAAGAAGAAATGAAATACAGTACAGTGAAACCTCGAACATCTGGCATTGATGGGACCAGTAGAGTACCGGATTTATGAAAATCCCAGATTTATCCAAAAATTAAATTGCATAACGGGTGCTACGTAAAGCATGTACTTACACGTAATGTGTCACTTCAACAAAATATGAAGGGGTCGCGTTACTGATCACATTCTTCACAATTCGTGAATCAAAAATCGTTTTGGCAAAAATATAGGTGATAATCTTTTTGTACTATTTATTATTAAAATTTGTCAAAAAAAATTAATTTGGCGAATGGTTAAGCAAAACCTTGAAAAAAAAAGCCAGAGCAACCGCTAGAGGCTGGGTGATGTATCAATACATCGCGAAAACCCGATGTGACTTGTACACCAATAATACAGGTTTTCGACAGACGAAACTATGATACATCGTGAAGGCGATTACAAGGACACATCATGAAAGCCGAAGTCATTACACGATTAAATCGACATACTGTCCCCACCAAGCACAGATCATCATCACACATTCGACACGCATTGCAAATGTACACGCCGATTCGTTGCCTCATGCAGAGCTGTGAGGCAACGAATCGGCGTGGATAGGAAAACCTCCAGATTTTACATATAGGCGGCTATTGGGAATTTGCACGCTGAAACCGGATGATCTCGCGATGTGTTGTTGAGAAGCTACATCGGAAGATTTCTAAGGTTACTGATGAAACATCGGATGTCCTCACGATATTCTTCCGCAAACAAAATCAGAAAAGTGACGGATTTCTGAAATTGATGGTTTTGTGGATGCCGAATTTTCAAGGTTTTACTGTATTAGATTCAGTCCGTGCAGCAAAAAAATAATTGTTTTCATTTGATTTGTACAAAATTTAGATGGTGAATTATCCCCAAATTCTCCCGAGAAACGCCAAGTAATTCAGCTAGTCCTCTGTAATCATTGTACTGACAGTAATTGTTTTTATTATGTTTTCAATTATTTTTATTTATTATTGCAAATCAAGGTTCATGCTTTCCCAGTTTGCAACAAGTTTCCTGTTTTGATGACTGCTTGCTTACGCATAGTTTTTTTTTTTTTTTTTTTTTTTTTTAAATAAAGAACTCTGTGTTATACTCCAACTGAGATCTTGGGGGAAGGATAATAATACCACTCCAGATTGTATTAAACCAGAAAAGTCATCAAAGGTCAAAATTTTTAAGTGCTGGATGAAAAGAAACAAACAGCCAACTGAAATATAATATATATAAAAAAAACAAAAACAAAAAAAAACAGTCAATAGTCTGTCACAATGGTCAGCACTTCCCCACCATGCTTCTCTCCTCATAATTATAAACTTAACCTCCAATATCGGAAGTAAATTGAAAATAAAAAAAAGGTTTTTGAGCATCGCTGTTTTGCAAGTGATAATCAATGTTTGACACTGCAAAAGACAAATTTCTACACCAAGTAAATGAATTCTTCTAAAAAAGTGAATATAAAATTCCTATGTCATGAATTATCGATTTTTTTTTTGCTGTTTTGTACCATGTTTTATCACCGAAAATAGAGTTCATATCCTGGTTGTCACAGGAGCCCATGCACTGAATAAACATCGAGATTTCCACCAACACATCAAGTGTTTTAATAAATATTCGCTACTCAATGTTGAATTGACGAGTAATCACCTATAAATTGGACAGCGATTTTGCCCATCAATATGCTCATTACTGCTGCAAACGAAAAGGATGCGAGTTCTTTGGATTTTTAGTGAAACATCGAGAATATTTCTTCCTTCATTGAAACATCCAGGTTTTCACTAACACATCGATGCAAGGATGTTTCAGGAATGAGAATTCATTGATGTTTCTCACCAATGTGCCCATCCCTACTTGTAAGTTTGCTCTGAAAAATACATGCAAAGCGAGACTGCCAGACTGAATGCTCCCATAATGCTTTGGGGTTCCTTTCAATGAGCATCGCCTCAGTTGCCAGTATGATCATATGTAGAGGATTTTAGGAAGGGAGTGTCTGATCCCAGGTCTTTAACAACCCTTAGAAATAGGAAGCTAGGCGATTTGGGCTTGAGTGCCCGATAGGAAAGTGACACGGAAGCGAATTAGAAAGGGGGAGGAAGACGCCCTTATTTATTACTGGGGGGCCAGTACCCAGGGTCCGACAGCTTAACATGCCCATCCGACGCACGGCGGATATTTAGTGGATCGAGCGTTCGTACCTGCCTGGGATCGAACCTGAGGCCCTTTCCGTGACAGTCACGAACGTTGCCCACTAGGTTACCCACCACTGGAATTTGAGAGGACATGATTGAAAGGCATCCGCCAGAGACCATTTTACTGAAAACTGTTCATAACTTGGGGGGGGGGGATGCATCATTTAAACAAAACAATATTGAAGTTTAATCTAACACTAAAATATTTTTTTTTAAAGATAAATTTTTACTGTAAGTGACGTTACAATCACAGTTCAAAATATTTTTATTAAGATACCGTTTGAGCAAAAATTATTTTTGGGAAGATACCCCCAATGGTATCAAGTGCCACCTGAATCAACCCCTGTTATTAGTGGTTGACACAAATAATGATACTCTCAATAATTGATATGCATGAAGAACATGTATTCACAGGCATATATAGTGAGTTACTATATACCATACTCTATGACAAGATTTAGTTTTATCTACAAGTAGTTAATCTGCTATATTCTACCAGCACATTACTAATAATAACAGGAGCAAATAGTATGAAAGGTCACATTTTTAAAGATAATTTGGTGCTGCACATTTTTTCATGTTTACACTTCTTGCCTCAGGGAGATGCGATACACTTGAAAGACTTTTGAGCAAGAAGTTCATGTGGCACATTTCACACGTGTGCAGCTTTTAACCTGTGTGAGTGAGCAGATGACACGAAACAAAATATTTCTCATTCATTGGGCTTCTTGCCTGTATGGAGGAACAAATGAGTTGAAAGATTACTTTTCTGTGACAATTTTTGCTGGCACACTTCAAATTGGTGTTGTTTTTCCACCAGCATGAGTCAGTAAATGTCTTGAAAGACAGCTTTTCCATGAGAATTTCTTTTGACACACTTCACACTGGTGCGGTTTTTCACCAGTATGTGTAAGCAAATGCCTTGACAGATGGCCTTTGCACGAGAATCTTTTCTGGCACAATTCACACTGGAGTCGTTTTTCATCAGCGTGAATCAGTAAATGTTTTGAAAGATATCTTTTTTGTGAGAATTTCTTTTGGCACACTTCACACTGGTATGGTTTTTCACTAGTATGTGTAAGCAAATGCCTTGAAAGATGTCCTTTGTGCGAGAATCTTTTTCTGGCACAATTCACACTGGAGTCGTTTTTCACTTGCATTAGGGAGTAAATAAGATAAAAGATGTATTTTCTGTGAGAATTTCTTGTGGCATGTTTCACACTGGTGTGGTTTTTCATCAGTATGAGTAAGCAAATGTCTTGTAAGATTGCTTTTTTGTGAGAATTTCTTCTGGCACATTGCACATTGATGTGGTTTTTCACCTGTGAGTGAGCAAATGCCTCGTAAGATCCCAAGCAGCTGCTTCCACCAATACATTTCATTCTGAGTTGTTAGAACCAGCCCTTGCAAAACTGCTGAAATTTCTACTAGCCACTGTGGCTAGTGGAATAAAAATTTTACTAGCTAAATGACAAAATCTACTGGCCATGCAAATTTTTTTTTTTTTTTTTTTTTTTTTTTGGATTGGAGGTTTAACGACCACCGTGAGCAACTCAATGGGCTATAAGCAGTCGCCCGTCCCTAATTTAGGGTCACTGGTTCCAGGGAAGGGAGAGAGCCAGTGCCGTAAGACAAACACAACATCCACGCCTCACCGGGATTCGAACCCGGGCCCCTTACGGACGAATGATCAGTGGCCATCGCTTAGACCACTGCGCCACCGGGGCAGCCCATGCAAAATTAAAAAAATAATTCAGTAACTTCTCTACTCATGTTTCTACAAAATTAAATGGGTGATTTTTTCCCTTTCTAATGCGACCCCCTGCCCCTCCTCCATTAAACAGATGCAGAGCAGTTACCTGCATAGGATCATTAGATTGACTGCAAATATTGCATTGCTTTTATTCCAAAATGATTGATTTTTTGGTAATTTATTTTCAGTGCCGTAACATCATTACTCTTACTACCTTAATTTACAAATACATAACTTATTTTGGAGGCCAATGAAGTTAGATTCTAATTTCTTTAATATTTAAAACAAAGTGACAAACCCTAGGATATAGTGTATACCGTAATTTTTGGGTTAAGAGCCGCGGCTCTTACGTTACTAAAAGTGAAAATTTTCGGGTGTGCGGCCCTTATGCCGAATTTGTTTTCGATAAGACTGTTTCTTCCCTCCCTTTTTTTCCCCCAAGCAGATGCTTAGTAAATTTTTTCAAACCACGTCTTTTTTTGTTTTCACAAACTCGACTGTGATCAAGTTTCCCTCCCTTTCTACTCATACGTTAGACACGATAACTCCGTTGTCCTGATGTTGGTTTAGGAGGGAAAGTGGGGGAGGACATGAATGCCTGACTCAAATGCCCTTTTTGCATGGAGGAATGGGGGATGGAAGGGGACATACGCACACAGACGAGTAGCGTGACGTCCGAGGCTTCTGTGGATATCTCGCCTAGCGTATCTCTTTCGTTTGCTGCAGCATACATCAGGCAGGAAGGTGCGATGATTTTCAGTGGGGTGGGGAGACCGGTTTGATGGGCACTTTCCTGAACAAAAGCTTAAGAACATGAACAATGCAAAAGCCTGCCCCAGAATGATTCCATTAGCAGAGACCTATTCCAAACAATACTGGCGGGACGGAAAGACAAATTCTGTTCACTCTTCTTGGTTCATCTCGCATGCGATACAGGTGTTTCTTGGCTCGTGCTCCTGAGTTTTGCTTCGATTTTAATTTTTTTTTTTTTTATTGACTGACGATAGTGGAAGTTGAAGGCTTCGGCTGGAAAAGAAAAAAGAAGGGATTCATATAAAAGCGGAGCTCAACGCGAAGGCTCAGTACGCAGTAAATGAAAGTAGGTCAAACCACTTGAAAGAGAGCGGCACCGCTGTTATGGAAGTGTTGGCGGCCAGATCCGCGAACACGTGCGAGGCAGCTGGTAAAGAAAAAAGCATTACCTAGAAGGAACATATTATTAAAGAAAACATTAATCGAAAGCATTACAAGCGATAATTTAGAAGTTAATTACTTCTAAGACGGATTCTATTGCGGTGAACAGAGAACCATCCTGTAGCAGACATCCACATTGAATGGAATTTAGACAATTGTGCGGTTTTACGAGCAATGCGATATTCTAACGGCAGTCTTAAGATTAACCGTGATTTATATTGATTACATAAATGGTTTTGAGCATTTAATAAAGGCAAACAAATAACATCATTAACATGATTAATAAAAAATGTATAAATAAAAAATTTTGCCAGTATGAAAAAATAAATGTATAAAGCAGATCGACACTGAATTGCAGATTAGCCTTTGAAGTATACATATAATCACGCTGGGTGTGAGTTAATTCATGAAAATAAGGAAGATAATTTAGTTTTCTGAGCAGCACCACGACTTTCACAGGTGCGGCCCTTATGCCGGTGCGGCCTTTACGGCAACTTTTGCTTCCAAGATTGCAAAATTTTTAACCTGCGGCTCTTAGTCCGAAAATTACGGTACTTCCTTTGAAGTTGACAAAAAAAAAAACCTGGTGCAATGCGGAGCACAATATTTACAGGAAAGATTTCTGAACAATCATAACATCATTCAACATTGCAGGGTTTTTGATACCTTCACGTGGCCAACAGGAAAAGATCTGGAGAAGTTTGGAGTTGATGAGATAAGAGTCCTAGCTCAACATTTCAAAAAATATATATAATCTCCAGATATGAATAGCAAACATGCATAAATCTTCTCCAGAACGAATGGTATGAGTTTAAGGTGCTTGGACAAGGGATGAAGCTCAGCGAATTGTTGAACAAAGTGATGTCTAACAGTGACAGATTTCCAGTTTTAGGGAAACTCTTATCAATAGTGTCAGTATTGCCAGTTTCCACTGTAAGTTGTGAAAGAGGTTTCAGCTTGATGAACCTTATTAAAAACAAATTTCGATCATCAATGGAAGCGGAGAGCTTAAATGATTTAATGATGATCAACACTAATGGCTCCTCCTTATCAGAATTTGACCCTTCAAAGGCTATTGACAGGTGGTATTTTGGTGCTAAAACCACAAGACATATTCATGGCCATAATAGGGCATCTGGGATTTAGTTTTCTTACAATACTCTTTTCTTTTTTTTTTTTTTTTTTTTTTGGCTTTTACTCAGTAATTTAATTCTACCTATCTCATTTGTTTAAGAAAAGTTTCCACATTTCAATCCTTCAATTGCTACACTATATCAGCTAATATTGATATAATTTAATTGAAAGCAATATCATAAACAGTCTCCATATTATAGGAATTGTGAAAAATCACCTGCTTTATTGCCACAAGTAAATTGAAAGACAAATATAAATTCAAAGACATAATTCTAAAGAAATTATGAGTCATGCAGCAAACTTACTGCACGTTGTGGTTCTGGAACTGAAATATCTTTGTGATTTCAACAAGCACCTAGACGTCAGGTATGTTTCTTATCGATATGTTTCATGTTATTTGTCAATGGTATGTAAAATACATTCTACTCAATTATATATTTTTATGCTGCCCAGATTTCTTAAAATTGAGAGTAAATAAGAGGTAAAAACAATAAACCTTAAGTCTTCCCCTTTCTGTTTATTGATACTTTATCAACTTTAAAGACCCCCCCCCGCTACACAACCCTGGCTCCTAAATTTTGGAGGTGGCTCCTAAATCTGAATCATATTTGTCAAGACCTGCTCTTTAACATGTCATAATTGACAGGAGAGAGGAGAAGATACCTTATTCATATCGGTAAGTGAGCTAATAGTCATAATTGTTAAAAAGGCATGGTACCCCCTTTATCCATGTAGTATGACCTCCGATTTTTTAAGATTTGCACATAGTATACCCTCTGCTAATTTTACGACTACAGCACTGGATAGCACATAGTCGCACACTTTGATAAAGTATTTCCGAACCGAGACATAAAATTCTTCTTTTTCTTTTGGTGCCAATGTACTAACTATTTCAGTAGTTTCACTCCCTACGGCAAGATCAGCATCATCTTTTTGATTATCCCGATCAAAATATTCTATATTTAACAAAGAAGAGGAATTTGCAACTAAACCAGGTCTCATGAATCGGATTAGCAATTCACGGAAAAAATTCTCAAGATCAGCTTTCAACTTGTGAATTCTAGGTTCTTCACATTGTAACAGTAAGTTATATTTATCAAAAATAGTGATGGCATTTTTAATGAACAAACAATATGCATGGCATAATGCAGAGCTTAAAGAAAGGAAAATGCGTTCATGTCGTTGCAAAGACTTGTTTATAAATATTTCTTTAACAGTGCTTGTGTAAGGAACTCCATTCATATCCCGCTTTTGTTCAGCCATATGGGCTAATATTTGACAGTACCTTTTTTTCTTTTTTGCTCCCAAGACGACAGGTGTTGTACTGTGAGACTCAGCTGATTTCTTTTTACAAGGGGAATGTATATTGTGTGAGGCTCTTCTTTTTACACCAGAAATTGAAGGTTGTTGAGATGTTAGATCTACAGGATTTTTAACCTTCGAAATCCTAAAGCCACCTAAACATGAGGAAAGTTTTGGTCCTTTCCTATCGCTGTTGCATTCTTCTTTGAAATATAACATAAGGCACCGCCATTGCTGTAAAACCTGGTCTAAGCATTTACCAAGGAATAACCATCTTGTACAGCAGTGTTTAAGAATTTTTTGTGATTCCACATTACAAAGAGCTTGAAATTAATTTCATTTTTTTCTCTTTACACTTTTTTCCAGAAAATAATAAATGTCAATCAAAAATTTCTCAATTTGAAAAGGTAATGTTGCAGACCCCTTTTCAGCGGCCAAATTTAACAGATGGTAAACGCTACGCAACCAAACACAATAAGATTAGGCCATTCGTTTTTCAGAAATGCTGATACACCATTTTTCTCCCCACCATAACAGGAGCGTAATCACAGGATAAGGCAAGACAATTCATCCACGGAATATCAAGATGCTGAAATTCTTTGGACACAAGTTTGGCAATATTTTCACCTGTTGAACTGGTTTTCAGGCATGGCAAAGAGAGCAGCGTACATCTCACTTGCTTGCAATCATTATCAAAGTAGGTTACCACAGCTGGATGTACTGTGAGACTCAGCTCACAGTACATCCAGTTGTGGTAACCTACAAACCTACATAAAGTTGATTGTCAGCATCATTACTGCCATCAGTTGAGACAGAAAATGGTCCACTTTTAATAGCACACAGTACATTTCTTGAATGATATTCAGCCATTTCTTGAATGATATATGAAGTTTTAGTCCTGCCACATGCATATCTTTTTACTTCTGGGGTGTTAGGAAACATAGCTGACAACAACTGGAAAACATGATCAGCTGCCGCTAGTGGTACGTTGTGCTCTAACAAAAATCCGGTAAACAGAACGTCTGCACGAATTGTTTGAAAATAATTCGGCACTGAAACAAGGTGATCCAAGTTGCACCCACTTTTTGAGCTATCTTGATTTTTTATGTGCTTGTTAGTTCCAACATGTGCAACGATGTCTCCGCGACCAGCATGAGAAACCAGTATTGCACAAAGTGCAATAGGCATGAAACTCACCCTTACGTGCGATGGTTTTATAAAGTCAAATTCTTCGGAGCATTTCTTAAAAAATCTTTGGTCCCGACGTTTAGGCCCCATCTGGGGCTGTGAACTGAAATAATAAGTAGGGTCATTCCGTATCAACTCAACGACTTGACCATCTCAGATACCAAATTTCATCGTCCTATATCCACCAGTTTTAAAAATACAGCTATATAAAATGTCCAAAAACACCCCAAAATCAGAAGATTGATATGTTTTTAAATTGTTATTGCAGCTCCCCTAATTAAGATAGAGCAATGGGAAAGGTATCTTTTTGTGGTATTTTTATGCTCTTTTATTTGATGTAAAACACCATAAAGATAAAGATTTTTAAAAATTAAAATTTTGAATTTTTCAAAATGCGATGCTCCAAAAAATTCTAATTTTTTTAAAACAATCTTTATATGTTTGGTATTTGATTGTGTGAGTTGTAACTTGGGATGATAGTGGGTGTACTTAAACTATATTCAAATTTAGTTTAACACTAGAGTTTAATGAAAAAAAAAACCAAAAAAAACCATGTAAACTGAAAATAAATTTGGGCTAAATCTTTAAAAAGTTTCATTAATAACAATAGATATAGTATTTTTGTTATTTAAAACCCATTTACTTAAACAATGTTTTATGTTTAATTGATTTGTTTAAAGTCTGAGACTACACGGGTTTAAAAATGTTCTTAATTTCATTATTCAGAATTTGTAATAATTCACAATACAATATAAAAAAATAAAAGACTGTGTAGTTTTACTGTAGGCTACATTTTGTTTTGGACAAAACTCTGCATGTTCAGACTTGAAAAACTGATTCTGTTGTTTAGATCATTGGTAAGACCCAATAAGCAGCAACCTGCATTCCTATCTGCAGACCTCAGTTTGCTTTAGGTTTTGATGGTGATCAGATGTGTTTCTCAGTCTGCTTTAGGTTTTGATGGTGATCAGATGTGTTTCTCAGTCTGCTTTAGGTTTTGATGGTGATCAGATGTGTTTCTCAGTCTGCTTTAGGTTTTGATGGTGATCAGATGTGTTTCTCAGTCTGCTTTAGGTTTTGATGGTGATCAGATGTGTTTCTCAGTCTGCTTTAGGTTTTGATGGTGATCAGATGTGTTTCATGCAGTGAAAGTGATATGTGGTTGAAAACTTTAAATTGAATAAAGTATATCTATCCTTTTCAGTTTTGAAACTAGACTTTTATAAATTGAAGCTGTGCAGGATTTTTTTAGGAAAAATAAAAAGAACAAGTAATGGGAGGCAGTTATTTTACTATTTGAATTTTACATTTTATGCACAAATAATCAACAATGGAAAGTACAAGATATGCAGTAATACAATGTTTCAATCCATTTAAAAAAAGTGACCATAGAGTAAGGGATAAAAAAGCTAAGAAATGTGACAGACTGGATGTTGGAAAATTTTGATGACTTATCAAAAGAGACTAAAATTTGTGATTCTTGCAGGAAGCAGCTGAAAACTTTAAAAATTAGTCAAGAAGCAAATGAAACCTGTGCTGATGAGAAAATGGACGAAAATGTTGCGCCTATGTCAGAAGTAATTGAAACACTGATTACTTCGCTCCATGAATTGGGTGAATCACCTGTCAATAAGAAAAAGCTAAAATCTAAATGTTATGCTTCAACCAAAATTAAAAAAATCAGTTTGGCTATGAAACGGAAGCTTTTACAAATATTCAAGAGTCATCTGATGACGAGGATGAAATACTTCATGACTCTCTTATGGACAATCTTAAAAATAATTTTTCTAACTGCACTAGAGATAAACAGTTGATGATTTTGACTTGCTTACCAGAGTCATGGAGTGTTAGGAAAATCATGCAAGAGTTCAATGCTCCTAATTATATGGTAAGACAATAAAAAAAAAAATTCTGAAGGAGAAAGGAATTTTGGAAAGCCTTAATAGAAACCCCGGTACGAGTCTCTCTTCTGAAGTAGTACGATCATTTTACCAAAGTAATGAAATTAGTCTGGTTTTACCTGGAATGAAAGATTGTGTTTGTTAGGACTGAAAACTGAGAAAGTTAAATTGTCAAAGAGGCTAATTTTATGTAATTTGACAGAAGCTTATAAGTCATTCAAAGATAAATTTGCAGGCATGAAAGTCAGTTTTTCCAAATTCGCAGAGCTCAGACCAAAAAACTGTGTCCTGGCAGGGTCTAGTGGTACTCATACGGTATGTGTATGCACCACACACCAAAATGTAAAACTGATGATGGAAAATGCAAGAATTGGTTAACTAACAAATGGACAATTATCTTCCTACAAACATTGTCTTGCAAGAGTATTGTGCAACCCTGCTCCCATAGATTGTCAGTTGGGGAAGTGTCTCGCCTGTCCTGGGAATGAGGAAGTAAGAAATGTAATGGAACACGGTTTTGAGGAGAACTTGGTTGAAAAACTAACTTTTTGCCAACGGATTACAATTGATAGATGCAACTTGGAGACATTAGAAAAATCAACTTCAGATTTTATTGATTTGTTTTACGAAAAACTGTCTGCTTTGGTCAGACATGACTTCATTGCTAAGCAGCAAAGCTCTTTTATGAATAGTGCTAAGGAAAACCTCAAGGACTCAGAATTTCTTGTCATTTGTGGTTTTGCAGAAAATTACAGTTTTCTTCTTCAAGATGAAGCCCAAAGCTATCACTGGACCAGTGGGCAAGCCACAGTCCACCCATTTGCCATCTATTACAAAACAGAAAAGACTGAACAAGTAAGTTTTGTAGTAATTTCTAAATGTTTAGAGCACAACACAATTGCACTGTACTGCTTCCAAAAAAAACTTATTAATTTCTTGAAAAGTAAGTTTGGTGACAACAGTGTCAAAAAAATTTACTATTTCTCTGACGGGTCTGCAGCCCAGTACAAAAATCAGAAAAATTTCACAAACTTACACGTTTCCATTAAGATGACTTCAACATTGATGCTGAATGGCATTTTTCAACAACAGCACATGGGAAGGGGCCAAGTGATGGTGTTGGTGGAACAGTGAAAAGGTTAGCTGCTCGAGCCAGCTTACCAGTAGATCCTCGATAGTCTTTAATTCAGAACATTCTTGTGGCAAACTTTACATATGTAAGTCAAGAACAAGAAGAATACATAGAAACAGACCAATTTTTGGAAAATCGCCTAAGCAAGTCTCTAACAATACAAGATACCCAAAAACTTCATGCTTTTATTCCTATCCCATTGAGTAATTCAAAAATAAAAGTGAAGATGTTCTCAGAATCAAATGAGTCAGCTACTGAAAAAGTATCAGCATTACAAGACAGACTGCAAATAACAGAAATGAGTGCTTACATAACCATAATCTATGAAAACAACTGGTGGGTAGCATATGTTCTAGCAAAAGAAGAGAGTGAGAATGAAGTTAAGGTCTCTTTTTTACATCCTGCTGGTCCATCTACATCCTTTTCCTACCCTAGCCCACAACATGTATTATGGCTTCCTGTAAGTTACGTCTTGTGTAAAGTAAATCCTGTGACTCCAACAGGAAGACTCTACAATCTCTCTGAAACAGGAAGACTCTACAATCTCTCTGAAACAGGAAGACTCTACAATCTCTCTGAAACAGAAATACACCAAACTACTGAAGCTTTTAAAGACTATATCAAGGATCTACAGCTGTGATTTCACTTCAAAATAATGATGCAACTTTTTTTAAAACTTTAGGAGATTCTGCTTTAAATGACGATCTAAGTTTAAGATTAGGAATACAATTTGCCAAAATGTAAGCAATTCAATGCCATGTTATTATTTTGACGTGTTTCTTGAGCAGTAATTGAAATTACCTTTTAAAGTCTGTTTATTTTTTTTATATTGTATTGTGAATTATTACAAATTCTGAATAACGAAATTAATAAAATTTTTAAACCCATGTAGTCTCAGATTTTAAACAAATCAATTAAAAATAAAACATTGTTTACATAAATAATATATCTATTGTTATTAATGAAACTAAGATTTGGCCCAAATTTATTTTCAGTTCACATGTTTTTTTTTCAATTTTTTTTTTTTTTCATTAAACTCTTGTGTTAGGCTAAATTTGAATATAGCTTTTTAAGTACACCCATTATCATCCCAAGTTACAACTCACACAATCAAATACCAAACATATAAAGATTGTTTTAAAAAAATTAGAATTTTTTGGAGCATCGCATTTTGGAAAACTCAAAATTTTAATTTGATTTTTTTTAAATCTTAACCCCTATGGTGTTGTACATCAAATAAAAGAGCATATACCTTCCCATCTCTCTATCTTAATTAGGGAGCTGCAAAACAATTTAAAAACATATCAATCTTCCGATTATGGGGTGTTTTTGGATATTTTATATAGTTGTATTTTCAAAACCGGTGGATATATGATGATGAAATTTGGCATTTTTCTTAATCTATATAGAGGCCACCTATGTACCAAATTTTATTAAAATCTGAGATGGCGAGGTAAAAATGTCTTCAAATTGTGTTGAGTTGAACAGAATCACTCAGTAATAACTTGCAACACAACTTTTTTGGTTTCAAAGATCAAACGAAGTACGGCACCAGCATTCAACCTGAGCGTTAATGAACAAACAACTTTTCACTCTCGTGAGGCAAACACGAGGCTCCATGCAAGTGCCGTGACCTTTGGCTCAGCCAATTGGAGCTCCGAGCCAGCAGCGCCGTGGATGTGACGTCTTAAAACAGTACTTCAACTTTCCAAGCCTCCGACTGCCTTGCTATCATTGCGGGCACACAACCTTGGCGTTCAAATGCTGTGGATTAACAGATCATTTGTTTCCATTTGTTACCGATTTCCACAGCCAGCACTGATGCTGGATAAAAATGATGGCTGATAATATTGAGAGAAAAAAAAAATACATAATAAAAGAAAAAAAAAGAAAATCGCAAAACCAAATTGTAGAAAAATCAGATTCCCGGAAAATATTTTCAAAACCGGACAGAATCCGAGTAAACCGGAACACTTGGCAGCTATGGTAGAGGTACTTTATTTAAAAGTAATGTAGAGAGGGCTGATGAAAGTGCCGATAGCTCCAGCAACATTGGATTACCTCCAAAAATAATAACTGATGTTGAGAAGAAAGAAACAATAGAAAAGCTAAATTCATCTTTTGCTGAGGCAGGTTGTTCTTTAAAACTGCATACCCTTAGTGAACATAGCAAGCAGAGTTTGCTGGAAAAAAAAATATTTAAAGGAGTATTTTTAGTCCTTTGAAAAAATTTAGGGAGTAATTTTCAAAAGTCGGGAGTGCTTTAGAAAAATTAACAGATGAAATAAAATACGAAAATGCTAAGCAAGCAATCCAGATTTTTTCATATAAAAATATTTCACACTACTGCTCAATGTATTTAGAATTTGGATCCATTTTGTTTGTTTTAAAAATAAATATAATATTCATATTTTAAAACAATAACATTAAATTTAACATTTATTATATTTGCACTTTTAAGGTATTAAATCCCTGCAAAGTGCGCATAGTTTACGTGCAATTCATAAATGAAATACTATTAAAAAGCCCCAATCACTTACCCTAAAGATCATGGTAATTTCCATCGACTACACACTTCCAGCACGTCAAATTATCGTAATGTAGTTGTCCTTCAAAGGTTTACAGACATCTTGCTTACGATTCCTTCTTCCGCGGATGAAACATCGTATTTTTTTTAAGCCATATGAGATTTAACCTATAAGCTTGTCAATTCCCTAAAAACCATACAAGCATACTACTCATTCATACAATTAAATTAAAAAACTATGTACATATTTACACAACCTTACATTCCTAGGTGGTTAAACCTTTGTCAACTGTGAGTAACAAAATGCTCCATCTGTTTCAAAACCCCTGCAAACTCCCAATGCAAGTGTCACACTCATTCAGCTCCTCACACACAATCCTCTAGCACTTTCAACATACCTACTGTCGTCCTCAGGAGGCAGGTGTCTCACCCACCCACCACAGCTCAGGTGAGCAGAGCCATCGAGGCACGGGCTCCAGTCGCAATCTTAAAATCATTGTGTCTCTGGCGCCATCTATTGTCATTGCTGCTTTTTTTTTTTTTTTTTTTTGCAATGGCAATAGATTTTATCGCTGTTTTTGTTTTGGTTTGGCCGCCACTTAATTTTAGGGGAATATGAGTTTTGTTGTTTTACTCTTTGTTATTTGAAATCATGGCTACCAAAGTGAAAATATCAACCATGAAAAGGTGGGATGGAGCAATTAGATCCAAAAGGTAGTTTGTTACACCATAGTATTTCGTGGCATTGAACCGAGCTTTAATTTGACAGTAGATGTATTCTATGAAAATTGTGAATAACTTTTAAATCATATTCATCAGTGTGTGCATACCCTGGTGGCTTGGTGATTTGCACAAAAATCAGGTTTTTAACACTGCCAAGCTGTTAGAACCTAAGCTTTGGCCAACAGACAAATCTACTCAAGAAACACATATAGCGTATTAAATCCGTTTATTTCTTATGGTGTAGTAATCACAGAGATTCGCCAAGCTTTCACACTCCACTGGGAGGCTTTTTCAAGGCAACGGTAGACATAAAAATGCAGGGAATTGGAACACATAAGGAACAAAGATGATTTTTGAAAAAATAGAATACATAGAACTGTAAGAAATTGTATAATGTCAGCAACAACAAAATCACCTAGTAAGACAATGAAGTACGCAGGACCCATCTCATATATCCCAGGCTTTGCATATTGGTTAAAGAATTTGTTACGTAAATACAAAATATTAATAGCAATGAAGTCCTTGACCCCATTATCACATATAGTATCAAGCTCCAAGGAGAGACTGTGTGAAAAAGAAAAGGCGGGTGTGTACACTATACCATTGATATATCCTGAGTCCTAACAACACGGAAAAGATATATATCGGAATGACGAAGCGATCCTTGGACACTACATGTAAAGAACACGTGCGAAGTGTCAATCAGGACATGCAGAATGCAGCCCTCGCCAGAGAAGTCGTGCATTCATCGGCCGCTCCAGTATGGAATAATATTAGAAGAATTGCCCCTTACACGAACTTTAAAGAGACTGCCATCAGGGAAACTATCAAAATCCTCTCCAGCAAAGTAGCATGCAATGGCATGATCTCTATTGAACTACCAATGGTTTGGCATGTGTTATTAAAAGACGGGAACATGTCGCCGCGCGCCGTGTAATTTCGTGCTAAAAAAAAATTCACAAAATATGCTGGTGATATCATCCACATCATTTTCAAAAATCATCTTTGTTCCTTATGTGTTCCAATTCCCTGCATTTTTATGTCTACCGTTGCCATGAAAAAGCCTCCCAGTGAAGTGCGAAAGCTTGGTGAATCTCCGTTATTACTACACCATAAGAAATAAACAGATTTAATACCCTATATGCATTTCTTGAGTATTCATATTGTGGTGTATTAAAAATAACGTTAGAGTCATTCCATCACAGCTCAGGTGGGGCATGTCAGGTGACCATTTTAGATTTGTTCCAAAAAATTAAAGTAGTTACAACTATTGGAGACAAAATATCCTGAAAGGATTTTCCTAAAAAAAATGTTTTTTCTCCAGCTACAGTGATTTGAAGTTTGACTAAAATCTAGCGATCTTTGGAAAATGGGGGAAATGCTGTATTTTAAAACGAGCGCTGCTTCAAAACTATATAATCTATTCACTTATTTTTTTTTATATTTTGTAGCTATTGAATTATATTTTAACTTGGCACAGTTTGAATAAACCTGCCTGACATTATTAATAAGGGAAAAAAAACATTTTTTTTTTTTTTTGCATTTTTGGAAAAAAATTTCTCCACTAAATAATTATTTTTCAGGTAAGTAAGGATGGCAATCTGAAGTCCCTCAATGGTAGTTTTACAGCAAATTTTATTTTAAACCTGGGATGCATGCAGCCCATAAAATTTAATTTTAAGTTATGCGGAAGTTCAAAAAAAGCTCAATTTTTGATTGACATTAACTCAAAAACCCCATTTTTAAAAATCTGAAAATCTGTCCATTTGATGTCCTCTTAGTTAATAAATTGCTCATTGCAGAAGAGTATTTTTGCCTGGTTAATTTTATATATTTTTTTAAAGATTGCACGTGTTCAGCCTTTCAGCGTTGTTGCGTAATACAGCACAAAATGCAATAGATTGTCCATATTTCACTGGAAACATCGTTTAATCAGGTTTCAAAGTTAAAACATAGGTTACTGGTGTTTGATTAGTACAATTACGGTACATTATATTTTGAACTTCAGCACAAAAACATACACTAAAAAATGTGCAGAACAGAACATTATTATACTACAGCATCACTGTAATTCAATAACATACATTTTTTTTTTTTTTTTTGACACTTGGTATTATTGCAATTTTTTTATTAATTTTACTTTCATAAAAAAATTATTTTCACAAATAGCCTTTCAGATGATAAATAATTTCTTAGCAGTATATTAATAAAGTTACCTGCAAAAGTTTTATATAGAATGATTTGGCACAGTATATGTGGTTGATTTTTCTCAGCTCCGTTTAGTCAAAAGTATGGAGTCGTGCAGATAGTCTAAGTGGAGTACGATTTCTTACTTTAAGCAGCACATTTTCTAATGGCATTGGACATTCATCTTTCTTCTTTCCAAATTCCTCTGGCCACTGGAACACTTTAGCTGGACCGTGGGGATGCATAAATGACACAGTGATGTCATTGAGCTCTCGAGATATACCTGTAATCTGCCCCATCCACCAATTATTGTCATAAACACACCCAACAAACTCACCTACCTGGAAATCACTTACTGAGTAATGTTTTTTCACCTGGCTGGATATTTCAACTTTTTGAACTTTATGTTTAATTGTACGTCCCATATAAGACTCATTATTTTTAACCAACCAGTAATGTTTTGATTGTATTCCTACAACAGGTTTTACATTAGCCCCCCCCCCCCATTCTCCTTCCTTACAAGACCTGTAGGCTTAAACAGTTTTACCTTCAAGAATCAGTAGTGTTATATTTTGTAAAAGATGAGAAAGTTCAGCAACAAATGAAGCTGCATCTCTTATGGCTTGCACAGACCCTCTTTGGAGATTAAACTTTGTTGCATAATGCTTACAAAGCCCACCCATAGCATCACATGAACTTTTACCATGCCCAGTCGCTGAAAAAATCCAATTTTTTTCCTCAATTTGATTATTTTTAGAAAGTTTATAAATTTGGTATTTATTTTTGAAATGTCCAGCAGCCCCATCGGAAATGTAAACAATTGATCTAATATTTTCTAATTGGTGCAACTTAGAAATTTCTTTTATTATAATCTCTATAGCACAAAGAGCATGAGCTGTGTCATGAGCTGTATCATCAGACACTACAACAAAACTTTTTATCTCTTTTTCAAGATATGCAACACATGTGAATAGTGAAATCTGAACATTTTGCCAGTGGTAACTTTGTATTTCATCGGGCAGTATCACTGTCCAATTTTCAGCAAAATCAAAATGTATAACTAGAATGTCAGAACTTCCTTTCACAGAGATTTTTGCTTCAGCTATTCCTTCTCTTTCGATTTTTCCTGATTTTGCTATGAGAAGTTGCTTTCTTCACCCAATGTCTTACATCTTGCAGAATCTTTTGTACAGATACAGATTTTCTTATGAGGTCACCACCTTCCCAAATAGCAAACATAACTTCTTCATTCAAGCAAAGAGTTTCAACTGTCAGTGCTTCTGTGCTGGGGCGTCACCACACTCTTGGAGCCAATAATCTGCATTGCTTATTCTGTCACATAAACACTTCTATAAAAGAACTTCTTTAAATGAACTTCTTCCTCAATTTGTGTGTTTGTTATATTTGGAGAGCTGTACATATAAGTTTCATATTACTGCAATAAATACAAGTGCATACTGCTTGTATTGGCTGAATTTTGACCCACTTTGGACGTAGCATGTAAAACTTTGAAAGACCAATTTTTATATTTGGGTTGTCTTTTTCATTAGCCTGTATGCCTCTTTGATTGATCTTGTCATAAATCTTTTTACCTTTTTAATTTTCTCAACATTAACATCTCTAACACAAACAACATTTTTGTTCGGACTATCCCTAGTACAGTCTGTACTATCATCTAGGTAGTATGACAATGCCAGAGTTGCAGCTTCTGTAGACAATGGATGCCCACTGTAGCGGTCAGGTTGAGCATAGATTCCCTTTTCTCTTCTAACCTTGCATGATTTATCAATGAGGTACTTTGATACTGTAGGTAACTTTCCCTTCAAATCAGTTTTACTAACAGTCTGTGGTAGCAATGTCAGTAATTGCACTTTTTCAGTGTAGTTACAAGTATGAAGTGCTGTATTAATATTAAAAAACAACTGATTCAAAGTAGAACAGTCAGGCTTCTCAAGAGACAACTGACTTGAAACACCAACTCCATATATGTCTTCTAATTTCTGCACAGCTGAAGTTGTTAGTGTTTTCTCTAATGTCAACTTTTTCCTCTTCACATAAGTTTCTCTCCTATCCTCCCTAACTTCTGAAGGGGCTTTAAATGGTGATACAGTAACATCAAGCATTGTAATACTGCTATTTAAAACATCCACAATCTCATGACTGGGAATGAAAAAACCCTCTCTCTCTGATGTGGGAATTCCTTCTTCAGTTTCATTTGCACATTCCAAAATTTTTCTTTTGTAAAACACCACACAATTGCAACACAAATAATCATTTCTATTTACAGAGACAGGTAGGCCTATAATCCTTTGAATTTCATCACCTAAATCACCAACACCACGGAACCTAACAAGTTTAGTTTTGTACACAACTCTTTTGTGTCTTTTAATGTAGTCCACACATCTAACTCTCTCAGAACTATGATGATCAGACATAAATTATTCACTGAACAATGCTGAACATCACTCATCAGGAGAGAAGAGCAAACTGGAGTGGGAGAAAGGTGAGGAATTAATAAATGAAGGGCATAACAGCTGCTGATTGGCTGTTCAGTGAGCAATCAATGGACACCTTTGTACTTGAAAAAGCCTGTCATAACCTGTTGTTTCAGCCTTGTGCTTGAACAATTTCATTACAAAATGCTATAAACTTATGAGGAGTATCAGTAGAACAGTGGATGGTTACAAAATTAACAAGTTTAACAAAATAAATAATTTAAAGTATATATATATAGAGAGAGAGTATGAGGTTGCAAATAATTCCCCTAGACAAGAAATTAAACCAGCAAGAACATACTGCCATGTTCTGCAAATATTTTTTAGTATATATGTTTCTGTGCTGAACTTCAAAATATAATGTAATTGTACTAATCAAACACCAGTAAGTAACCTATGTTTGAACTTTGAAACCTGATTAAACGATGTTTTCAGTGAAATATGGACAATCTATTGCATTTTGTGCTGTATTACTCAACAATGCTGAAAGGCTGAAAACGTGCAATCTTTAAAAAAATATATAAAATTAACCAGGCAAAAATACACTATTCTGCAATGAGCAATTTTTTTAACAACTAAGAGGACATCAAATGGACAGATTTTCAGATTTTTAAAAAATGGCGTTTTTGAGTTAATGTCATTCAAAAATTGAGCTTTTTTTGAACTTCCGCATAACTTAAAATTAAATTTCATGGACTGCATGCATCCCAGGTTTAAAATAAAATTTGCTGTAAAACTACCATTGAAGGACTTCAGATTGCCATCCTTACTTACCTGAAAAATAATTTAGTGAGAATTTTTTTTTTTTTTTCCAAAAATGCCAAAATAATGTTTTTTGCAATAATGTTTTTTTTTTCCTTGTTGATAATGTCAGTCAGACTTATTAAACTATGCCAAGTTAAAATTTAATTCAAGAGCTACAAAATAAAGAAATATATATAAGTGAATAGATTAAATAGTTTTGAAGCAGCGCTCGTTTTAAAATACAGCATTTCCCCTATTTTTCAGAGATCGCTAGATTTTAGCCAAACTTCAAAACGCTGTAGCTGGAGAAAAATTTTTTTTTAGAAAAATCCTTTCAGGATATTTTATGTCTCCAATAGTTGTAACTACTGTAATTTTTTGGAACAAATCTAAAATGGTCACCTGAAACATTTTGGTACTGTCTGCCTGAATTGAAATGGAAGACTCGTTAGACAAATCTACTCTTGCAAATTTTGGTGATGATGAAATTACTATATTAATCGAACATTTCATAGTGAGTTGTTGACTGCCAACAACATTGACAACGATAAAATTCATGAGGACTGGGATTATTTCAAAACCTTTTGGTTAAGAAATCTGCAACACCTGTCAAAGCAACAGTTATGTAAATTTTTGAAAGAAAAGTATGCGAATGAATTCCCAAATCTAAACCACATGATAAATATCATGAGATTATTGCCAGTATCCAATGCTAAGGTCGAAATAGCCTTTTCTGCGATGAAAAGAATCAAGACAGATTTCCGTAATCGATGAATTCCGATGCTTTGAACAATCTATTGTGGATAACGCAATAGATTGTTCATATGAACATGCAGTGGAGATATTTTTGAAAAGAAGCCCCCGACACACAAGTGTGCAGTCTTACGGGGGGAAAAAAGAGAAAAACAGAACAGACGCAGAACCTGAAGCTACCACAAGTTCAGGAGTACTCTTACTGTCAAGTGACATTAAGTATATAGGCAGAGTCGCAGAAGATAGACGTACATGCGTATGCCATACGTGGATAGTTTCCAAATTATTAGCAGATAGTTTTGGCTTGTAGATTCAAAAATAAAAATGTTATTTACAGCAATTAAAACATTTACTCAGATTAATATATTTAATTCTGTCTTAACGTGAGAATGTTCAACTATTTTTCACATCTTCCGATAGCGAGTTCTTTTATATTTACAGTTTACAGACGTTTCTGGCCTCTTGATTTTATCAAGGCCTGTTCTCAATATATAGGAACTGTAAAAAATGTTCCGTTTACACAGAAAGAATTTAAATTTTATTGCCAGGTTTCTCTTGCAGTTGCCAGTTATAAAATTAAAATCTTTTCCTTTTGTATTTTATAAGTCTACTATTTTTGAATTAAGTTGTTGAAAATGCTATTTATAATTTTTGAAGATTCATTAACGAAACTGCTTTTCTAGATATAAAAACTTTCTTTAATTAGTATCTTGTTTTTATGAGGTTCACAGTTCGATATTTTAAAGTTTTGGCCTTAAAGGTCCATTTTACACACATTTCTGCGGATTCAGTCGTAATGTACTTTTGTTTTCTCTGGAATCTGTAATGTTCTAATAATTATTTATTGCTATATTAATTTTTCTTTATATTATTTTATTCTATTGTTATCGTGATTTGCAGGTTTGCAGCAAGTTTTCTGTTTTAATGGTTGTGTACGCAGATACATTTTATTTTTATACAACTCTGTATATAGGTACTGCAGTGTATGGCCAGGTAACATTTCCCCATATATCCAGAGAAAGAAAATTTGTACTTTATATATATATCATCATCATCATTGTCAACCATTATCAATCCACTGCTGGACGAAGGTCTCCCCAAGTTTCTTCCACAACAATCTGTCTTGTGCCAGTCTCCTCCTGGTTACTCCCGCATACTTTCGAATTTCATCCACCCATCTTCCATGTGGTCTTCTTCTGGGTCTTTTCCTGTCCCTTGGAATCCATTCTAAAATGTCGGCTATCCATCGATGGTCTGTCCTTCTGGCAGTATGTCCAGCCCATTGCCATTTCAGGGATTTAACTCTGATCATGATGTCTTCCACTCTTGTCATTTTTCGGATCCACGAGTTCCTCTTCTTATCTCTCCTGGTTACACCAAGCATGCACCTCTCCATGCTACTTTGAGTTGTCTGCAGCCTTTGTATGTCTCTTTTAGTTAAGGTCCATGTCTCTGCACCATATGTAAGCACTGGAAGGATGCATTGATCAAACACTTTTCTTTTAAGACATAATGGCATATTGCTCTTGAAAATTATGCTGTTTCTTCCAAAAGCTCTCCAGGCAAGTTTTGTACGCCGATTAATTTCTTCATCAATGTGACCCTCACTTGATATCTGCTGTCCAAGATAAACGTACGTGTCTGTTATCTCCAGCTTTTCTCCATCAATCGATAAATCTTCATTTCTTGTAAAAGCATTGAACATCACTTTTGTCTTCTGAAAGTTCATTTTTAATCCCACTTCTTTACTCTTGTCAGCAAGTTCCTGGATCATACTCTGCAGCTCTGATGGGGTAGTTGCAAAAATGACTGTCATCAGCAAAACGAAGGTGGGTTAGATAATCTCCATTAATCTTTATCCCTTTGTTTTCCCAGTTCAGTGATTGAAAGACATTTTCCAATGTGGCATTAAAGAGCTTCGGAGATATGGTGTCACCTTGTCTCACTCCTTTTCCAATTTTTATGTGTGTCGTATTTTCAAACAGCCAAATCTTTGCACTTGCATTTTCATAGATGTTATTAAAAATATTAATGTACGCATCTTCAATACCGCAGGATTTCAGAGCCATTGTAACTGCTGATGGTTTCACCGAATCAAAGGCTTTTTCATAATCCATAAAAAAGCCATGCACAATGGAAGTTCATATTCCCTCGCTCTTTCAATTAGTTCTCTCAGTACGTGGATATGATCTATTGTGCTGTAGCCACTCCTGAATCCAGCTTGTTCTCTCGGTTGGGCCATGTCCAGTGTCACCTTCAAGCAGTGTGAAAGAACTTTAGTGAAGATTTTATAAACCACTGATAGGAGGCTGATAGGTCTGTATTTCCCGAGATCCTCAATGTCACCTTTTTTATGTAGCAAGATCATTGTAGCATTGTTCCAATCCTCAGGAATCTTCCCTTCATTAAGGCATCGAGTGAAAATTTGGGAGAGTACTGTTTCGATTTCTCCACTTGCTTCTTGTATGATGTCTACAGTAATTCCATCTTCTCCTGGAGTTTTTCCACGCTCAATGTTCTTTATTGCATGTGCTACTTCTGCTGGGAGGACTGGGAGAACTCTGGTACCTTTCATGATGTCTGGAGTACATGTATCGTCCCTTTCATATAATTTGGAGTAGAAATCCTTCACTCTTGTCAAAATTTTGCCTCTATTTCTTGTTACAGAACCATCTTCTTTTCTCAGTGCCATAATCTGTTTTCTTCTCTTACTGAGATGTCCCTTTGCTATCTTTAGGCTTTGGTTGTTTTCAATTCATATCAATCCACTGCTGGACGAAGGTCTCTCCAAGTTTCCTCCACAACGGTCTGTCTTGTGCCAGTCTCCTCCATATCACTCCCGCATACTTTCGAATTTCATCCACTCATCTCCCATGTGGTCATATTTTAGTATATATATATATATATATATATTCTATTAAGAAGATACCTAAGCAAAAAAATACATATATAATTTTGACTCACACCAAGTACAACATAGAAAAGGTTATGTATCTACCTGTGTGAGTAAAAGGAGAAAAAGATAAAAAAATAAAATAAAACAACTGAATGTAGAAGGTGTCGAGAATACTGAGCCTTGGCTTTATGAAGGACCAGCAAAAACTCTGCATTTTCTCACTTCCACAAAGACGTAGTTGGAAATGGGTTTCTGCAAGGCCATAGATGCAAGTAACATTCCCACCTAAAATTGTTTTAAAAAATATATATATGTCATGTCCTCCGCAGAGTTGTATGACCTAGCACTAGTTAACAATTTTGCTTGCATCCATTAACCTTCCTGGCCCGACCCATGCTCTTCATCTGTTACTATTAAACAGAGAGAAGAAGATTAAAGAGAACTCAAGCTGTGAGAGTGACATAATAATTAGAATAAAAGAAAATAAAAACAAATAAAAAGAAAACTAGTTATTCATCACTAGGATAGCTATACTAAAAATAGTAAAACCAACATTAAAATTAATAAGATTCTGATTAATCTATAGAAGCTCACTAAGGTGATTTAATACATGCAAAGATTATTAAATACACTACTCGTGTATTTTATAATATTTCTCATGTATTCTGGAGAGTTAATTCTGCTCTTTCTGATCATACAGATCCACAGTCTTAAGTTTATATATTTTTTTCTCTGGTTAAAATCTCCGCGAGTTGGTTTCTTTCTGTATGAGGAGGCCATCAGCCCCACCCTCACTGCCCCCAGTGACTAGGGAGTGGCGGAAGAGGTCAGCCATGTTTTACTCTTGTGAGGAGAAAGTTTAGTCACACAAGAGGTAAGCTCTCTTCCTTGTATTTGGGTTTTAGGTTTTATAAGTTCAATGTTTGTACTTCATGTACTTTTTCTCTGTTGATTTTTAGCTTTTCAGCTTTTAGGCACTGGCTTGTATGTTAACATTTTTGCGGGTTTTAACTCTTTCTTTTCTTTGTAACTTTGCGCGTCTTTTGGGGTACCTAGGAACAGAAGATGGCTAAGCTTGTTCCTTTTCTATGCGCTGTATTTTCAAAGTAGTTAAGTTCTTAATAACTAATTAATTATGCACTTAAAAAGCACTGCTGAAATACTTTGTACATATTGCAACTAACTGTTTAAGTCATATAACTTTCACAAAGTTTTCTTTAGTTAATTATTGTCTTTAACTTATTCTCGTTTTCGTGCTGTCATAAGTTGTAGAGTAGGGGGTTTTAGACTCAAGTTTTCTTTCTAAAATCTGTTTTTTAAAAATTAATATTTCCTTTTTTAATTGCAATGTAAAAATTTGGATTTCTTTTGCATTGATTTTCAGGTTTAAATTCTCTCTCAAACGAACTTGGCATTTCGTTATAGCTGAAAATTATTTCTAATTATTATGTCACTCTCACAGCTTGAGTTCTCTTTAATCTTCTTCTCTCTGTTTAATAGTAACAGATGAAGAGCATGGGTCGGGCCAGGAAGGTTAATGGATGCAAGCAAAATTGTTAACTAGTGCTAGGTCATACAACTCTGCGGAGGACATGACATATATATATTTTTTAAAACAATTTTAGGTGGGAATGTTACTTGCATCTATGGCCTTGCAGAAACCTTTTTCCAACTAGGTCTTTGTGGAAGTGAGAAAATGCAGAGTTTTTGCTGGTCCTTGATAAAGCCAAGGCTCAGTATTCTCGACACCTTCTACATTCAGTTGTTTTATTTTATTTTTTTATCTTTTCTCCTTTTACTCACACAGGTAGATACATAACCTTTTCTATGTTGTACTTGGTGTGAGTCAAAATTATATATGTATTTTTTTGCTTAGGTATCTTCTTAATAGAATGTGAATTCTGAATTTTCAAAACTGCTGCGTTGTGCGTTTTGATCTTCAGGTTATTTTGCAACTTTCGTTTTAAATTCTTAAGTTTTTCCTTAGTCTTCAGTTTTGCTCTTAAGTATATATATATATATATATATATATATATATATACTAAAATATTTTTAAATTTTACTTTTCATTACTGATTAGAACATTTTTGATAGATATTGAAAGGTGCTAGTAACAGTTTTTATTTGATAATAAATTATTAGTCACTTAAATCAAAAGAAAAATAAGTCTCAAAAGTGCTGCACATAATTACTCAATTGCTCCGCAGTGCTAAATTTGGGGAGCAAACTTGCTCTAAATTTAGTTAATTGAAAAAATTCAGTTATTTTTTCCCTGCACAGGACACACAAATGGCCATCAACACTTGACGATTTAGCCAGCAAGATAGAAAAACTGATTCCACACTCTTTCATAGCCAAGTCACAATCTTCATTATAAAAAGTTCCAAAGAAAATATACTATCAGATACAGCAATAATTTTGATGGACTTCAGTGAGAACTACTCTTTTGCAATGCAAGGAAGAAGCCCAAGGGTACTACTGGACTTCTTAGTCATGCCGAGGAGCAGAAATTACTTAAAATGGCGACGTGTGTCGCAGAAAAAAGTCCCCCAGCTCCCTCGCAGAACATTTTTCTTTTTAATCTTAGATTTCAGATTTCAATGCCTTGCAGAATACTTTTTTTATTTTAGATTTCAATTCCCTTGTAGGATACTTTTATTTGTAGAACATATTTTGTTAAATCTTAAATTTCAATCCCCTGCAGAACATTTTTTATCTTAAAGTTTTGAGCGGAGTGCTCAAGCACTCCGATCTACCGGTAACTCCTTGTCTACACTCCTGCCTTCTGCACGGAGTGCCAAGCAATCCCCCCTCATCTACACATCCATCCACCTACCCCTACCATTTGGGATAGTAGCCGATTGTTTCTCCCTGAGCTTTTTGAAAGACCTTTTTCCCCCTCCCCGCTAGAATGTTGTGAAAGTGGGAGGCACCAAGCCATGTTAAACCACTTATTGCTGGGGAGAGTGTTTGTTAGGTGTCCATCTTGGAAAAAATTACCTCAAGTCAACAACAGCAGAACATGCGGGATTCCAGCCCAAAGTCAAGTTGCTAGGAAGGGTTCTCCTGCCTTAGAAAATTTAAAGAAAAAAAAATATATATATATATACAGCATAGGAAAGTTAAATTTTCACTCCTGTAATATAATATAAACCACAACAAAACTGTGCAATGCTGCAAGTATTAGATGTAGTTAGTGTAAGTAAAAGAATATTAACATTCCAGCAATCTACCCTCATAAACAAATAGGGCCAAAAACCTTAAGGGGAAAAAAAAAAAAAAAAAAATGTTTACTCAGAACCTCTGGATAACTCTTAAGGGAAAGACATCCAGAGGCCCTGAGCACACAAGTTCAGTTCAGATTTCATGAGAATGCAAAAATCTCAAAAAAGCAATAATGGATATCCAATTTGAAATTTTGTGTTGTAAATTTTGATGCATTCTGTCTTCCCTACCTGAACTATAGAAAATACAAAAGAGTCACTAGGATTAAAATTGAACTAAAAATGAACTATAAAGCACCTTACCAAAACAATAATGTTACATGTACTGTTGTATAAACAAAAAAGGAACATCAAAACGAAAAATGAGTCAAAATTCTCCCTACAAGATTGAAAGATAGTAACAGCAACAAAAATCCTTCCACCAAACATTTCATGACATAAACAAAGTCATTCTTAGAGAGTCGCGGTTAAGACGTAAAACCAAGTTGGAAAATTAAACTCCATACATATACATATATATATTTTGACCACTCACAAAATTCGAGCTTTAAAAACGTATCCTTCATAAAATTATGCGCGTTATAAACAAATCCTTCCCTGTGTTACAAAAATGCAGTTGAATACATCATTCATAAAGAAAAACAGGTTTTCGTGCTGGATAAAATCATCAATAGTGAAAACAGCTGTCGTAGCACGATGTGTGATAGTGAAATCTAAAACCATATGATGTTTAAAACTTTAATGAGAATTAAAACAGCACATGGGTGATACATGAACATAAGATCTTTCGGGGTCGCCTACGACTCCCATCATCAGATGAATGACCAACAGAGCGAGGAAACTTACAGGGTTATATAGTTAAATTCAGTGACGTTAAGTCAGGTATTTGCTCATGCGCAGCTCCAGCGAAAAATGAGATGGATTTCTTAGCGTAAACATAGGAAACAATAAACAAAGTTAAGTTAATATATGACGCTCGATGAGCGTTCTCCAAGGGTAGGGAACACGGTACGGAAAATCATCATTACATCTTTCAGTAATTAAAGTCAAGAATCTGTTAGGTGGTGAAGCAAGGATAGTGTGACAGTGTCCCAATAAGGGCTATATCACCTTTGTGAACAAATCTGGCTAAAGATGTGTTTTATGAACACATCTTTATATTATATTTATGTCCGTCAAGCCGAGTAGCCAAAGTACGCACCGTGGATCCAATGTACACTCGTTGTTCACTGTTCACATCAACAGGGTTCAACGGAACGCAATAAATACCACTTTTATTAGCGTGTCAATGGGGTCTCTGTCATTTTTAAGCAGTGCTAAAATGTTTGTTGTTTTTACACCAAAATTAAGCTTATACTTACGACAAACATTACGCAGTATTGAGATGATACTTGGTATATAATCAATGGAGCCGATGTACCTGGTTTCCGAAGGGTCAAGTGAAAGGGTTGTGAAAGCAGTTCTATGGAACCTCTTAAGTTCAGCATCCACAGCACTTACAGGGTATCCAAACTGTACTACAATGTTCTTAATAGTAGCTATTTCTTTGCGTCGAAGTTCTGAAGTTGAGCAGTGGGAAATAGATCTGCGTAACATGAATTGTAAAGAGGACTGTGACAGATTATAATTTTTAGGGTGGGAAGAGTCGGCCGCTATCATACAAACTGAGGAAGTGGGTTTGCGGTACACAGTAGTTTGGAAAGTATTGGAGTAGGAATCTCTAAGAATAATAAAGTCTAAAAAAGATAAACAACAGTTCTCCTCGAGCTCAAGGGAGAATTTGATCGTAGGGTAATGACTAGAAAGAACAGAAACAAAGGTATGGAGTTCATCAAGAGAGCGAGGCCAAAAGACGAGAATATCATCTACATAACGGAGAAAACAAAGGCTGCAGATTATAATTGAGGAGAACAGCAGATTCTAACTCTTGTAGAATAAATTCACCAAGGAAATGGGACAGAGGGGAGCCCATGGGGGCGCCTTGAGTTTGTTTAAAGATGGTATTATCGAACTCAAAATAGGGACGGTTGGAGATTAAACTAAGGGCAGATAAAATGGCTTGAGATTCGGTAATAGATAATAAATTAGACAATTTGTCATAAATAATATGTGCTGACTCAATCGGGATGTTAGGATACATCGATACAACATCGAGGGATGCCATAATAAATGGCTTATACCCCAGGGTTAATGAATTTAACTTTTGCAGAGCTGCAACAGAGCTAGATACCGAAAAACTGTTATTAATGAGGAGGGGGTAAGAAAATTGGCTAAGGCACGTTCTAAAGGTCGGATCGGGCTAGCATATCCGGAAACCAGGGGTCGATCTTTACGATTCATGTTACGCAGATCTATTTCCCACTGCTCAACTTCAGAACTTCGACGCAAAGAAATAGCTACTATTAAGAACATTGTAGTACAGTTTGGATACCCTGTAAGTGCTGTGGATGCTGAACTTAAGAGGTTATATAGAACTGCTTTCACAACCCTTTCACGTGACCCTTCGGAAACCAGGTACATCGGCTCCATTGATTATATACCAAGTATCATCTCAATACTGCATAATGTTTTGTCGTAAGTATAAACTTAATTTTGGTGTAAAAACAACAAACATTTTAGCACTGCTTAAAAATGACAGAGACCCCATTGACACCGCTAATAAAAGTGGTATTTATTGCGTTCCGTTGAACCCTGTTGATGTGAACAGTGAACAACGAGTGTACATTGGATCCACGGTACGTACCTTGGCTACTCGGCTTCACGGACATAAATATAATATAAAGATGTGTTCAGAAAACACATCTTTAGCCAGACTTGTTCACAAAGGTGGATATAGCCCTGATTGGGGCACTGTCACTATCCTTGCTTCACCACCTAACAGGTTCTTGACTTTAATTACTGAAAGCCTGTATATTTTAAAACACAAAAAGAGTGCTTGTAATGATGATTTTCCGTACCATGTTCCCTACCCTTGGAAAACGCTCATTGAACTTGATATATTAACTTAACTTTGTTTATTTTTTCCTATGTTTACGTTAAGAAATCCATTTCCTTTTTCGCTGGACCTGCGCATGAGCAAATACCTGACCTTACGTCACTGAATTTAACTATATAACCCTGTAAGTTTCCTCGCTCTGTTGGTCATTCATCTGATGATGGGAGTCGCAGGCGACCCCGAAAGATCTTATGTTCATGTATCACCCATGTGCTGTTTTAATTCTCATTAAAGTTTTAAACATCATATGGTTTTAGATTTCACTATCACACATCGTGCTACGATGACTGTTTTCACTATTGATGACATCATTCATGTCGAGAATATAATCAATTTATGGACACGTGAATCAGCTTCCATACGTAGCAAGCAGCCTGGACAATTCATTTTGAATATCGCCAACTGCTACAAATCAGGCATGAGATTCTTCAGCGGAATTCCGCGTTTTGGATTATTTGGGATCGACACAAAACTAGAGAATTTGGGGAGGATATTAATATGTGTGTTTGTGTGTGTGTGTGTGGGGGGGTAGTTTCCCATTTGGGGTATTCCATTCTTCAAAACTTAAAATTTTTCCCGTAATTGTTATTTCTTCTTCTTGTGAAGTAGCCTCAGCCCAGTATTGTCACTAAATATCAGTCTATTGCATAAATGTTTGTATCTCAGCTATGTGCAACAATTTTCCGAAAACGTAAATTCGACGGAGCGAAAATTTCCCTGTAATCTTTAGGCACGAGTTTCTCTCGCGAATTCGGGAAATTTTACCTTTGTTGTCATCATTTGCATCATTCTTCAGAGCAAAGAAAATTGGGAAAGGGGGAGGGCGCATTGTCTGGCTGTAAATGGAATTCCGTCTCCCGAAAACAGAAGCTAGACGGAGTGACGATTTCTCACGTAATCGTAATTTTTTTTCTTGTGATTCCCCTGTGCAATATTAATGTAAAATATGATTTTGTTCAATAAATCAAAATAGAAGAACAATTTCCAAAAATGGAAATCGGACTAAGCGAAGAGTTCGAAAAACTGCACTCCACTCAGAATAACTCTGACGTAGCTCCCTTATGTTGTGATATCAGATCAGATCATATGTAGAGGATTTTAGGAAGGGAGTGTCTGACCCCAGGTCTTAAACAACCCTTAGAAATAGGAAGCTAAGAGATTTGGGCTATAGTGCCCGATAGGAAAGTGGCACGGAAGCGAAATAGAAAGGGGGAGGAAGACGCCCTTATTTATTACCGAGGGGCCAGTACCCTGGGTCCGACAGCTTAACGTGCCCATCCGACGCAGGATATTTAGTGGATTGAACCTGAGGTTATCTCTATGGCAGTCATGAATGCTGACTACTAGGCCACCTGCGGTTCGTATGTTGTGACATTCAATAGATAACAGGCTACATAGCTGATCTATTGAATAATAAAGTGCATATTATGAAAATGAGGCCATTGTTGACATAATTATAAGAGCAGGTATTTTATTGAATTTTGAATAATTAACATTTTCAAGAACTCATGTCAGTTCTGAGCAGAAGAAAGAATTAGAAGATCTTTCCAATTTCATTGAATTTGTAAAGGTTTTTCTATGTGTTACTTACTTACTCTGATGAAAAAAACAAAAACGGTTTGTTCTTTGAGTACACTGTTTTGTCACTTGGAACTATAGAAATATGCAAGAAAGTAGGACAAGTGGAAAAAATTTTCCACATTAAAGCTCTTAAAAAAAGCTCTAAATGAAAGCAGAGATTCCAAAATTTATTAAGTAACCTGCTTTTATTCTTTCTCTGCCTGTCTCAGAGGCAATTTGTGAATCCTGGGTTTCAGCAATTGACATATTGTATAAGTAAAAGACCTAATACTAATGACAGAGATGTTATAGATTTTGGAACAAATGATAACTGTTTATAATGTAAAACAGAGCACAGTTTAGACATTAGTCAATCCAAAAAATACTGAAAGCTGCCCTAGTTTCAATGTATGGACTAAATTATCACAAACACTTTGTAAATAATTCATGTGCAACAATGGCACGCTATTTAACTTTAAAAGTTATTAACAGAATGTAAAATTCTAAATACATAACCTGGTTCTAAATAAATTTATTTGATTTAAGTAACAGGTTTATGTATTGTTATATTTAACAAGGGGTTTCAACTGATGGTAATTTTTTAATGTTTGTTTTACTGTGATTTATTCACTTAATTTTTTTTATGAAATTTGGCCAAAGTGTTCTGCGCTTTGCTTGCAGAATACTTACAATCTTTGGAAGTCATCAGAGGTGTTTGCAAGGCAAGGCACGAAACCCTGAAATCATCGGAGTCTCCCAACGGTGCCAATGCATAAACTCGAGACATAAATGAACATGTGAGGGTAAACCCCCACCCCCCGAACAACAAAAGTATTTCCGTTACTACTAGTACCTCTAATCATTATATTTATCAGCAAAGCTGTTACCGTTACTTCGAAAGATAAAATGGTTTCACTTTGGGAATTACTTACTACCTACCTATACCTTTTGCTCACAACAGTAAATTATTTTGGGGTTGAGCTTGCAGTATTAATTTGTTGCTAAAAAATAAATTCCTTCAGTGAAATTTAAGTAACTTTGATTTCGACAACTGCATGATATTGTCTTTAACATATATCACACTAAGAACGTTAATAAAAATTTTGCATTTGTATAAAATAAACCAATTGCACACATAACATACCTTTTAAAAAAAATTGCATTTCTTTCCAATTGCAAAATTACCCATTTGGCAAATAAATAAAAGAAAATCTGCAGTCAAGTATTTATGTTACTAGAAGGGCAACTCCTCTTTTTCATAGGGTATTGATTTTTTTTAACAGAAATTTTAGTTGTTCAGTTTCAGTCAGGTGGTGTTGACCTAAAGTTCTATTTACTAATAAAATAACAGTATATTTAGCAAATTGGATGTTCACCTAAGTTCCATTTATTAATAAAAAAGACATCAGTCTGGTGTGGTGTTAATCTAAAGTTATATTTACTAAAAAAAATAACACTATTTCTTAACAAAGTGTGCAATCTTTATTTGTTTTTTAGCGGAGACGCTATCAGGCTGATGCTTAGGTTTCCAACATCCTTCATTTGCGGTGTCTTGTTTGTGTATCGAAGAGGAGAAGAACCTTTACTATTGCAAGTAGTCGTTATAATTGCTTCAACAGGTTTTGGAGGCAGAACTGTAGCACGTACTCCATTTATATATGCAGAAACATGACCCAGCTGCATCAATTTTCCGACACCATATCCCAGGTTTCTCTTTTTGGGTGTCTTTTTTTTTTCTAGCCAATCCCACCGGAATTTATTTGACTGAAGCCTCCAATGTCTTGAGATCATCAGTTTTGGTTAAAAATTTCATCGTTGATGACGAACTTAACTTAAACCGTGTAAACTTTCAAATTCCTAAAAACATTCATACATCACACACACACACACGCACAATAAAAAAAAAAACCCATCACTTTTGCCTAAACAAAAAACCACAAAGGTTTCATCAGGGAAACAAAGACACCTCCTCTCCATCACTGACTTACTAATACAATGAGGCAGGCTGCTCCCGCACGTAGGTGCAGACACGTGAGTGACGTACTTTATTTGCTTTAACTCGCCCCCGCCATCTCCAAGTTCCAATCCCACACACTCATCAAAGCGAAAACCTGTTTTTTTGCATCGAGGAGCAGAAGCACCGACGAAATGACTGAGAATTTGTGCGCATGCCCTTCCCACAGCATGAACAGCCGGATTCGTGTGTCAAGCTCGAGTCAACTGCATCGGCGAGGAAGACAATATTATTATCACATTAATTCATTGGTGAAAAGCAATTTTTTTTAGTAAATACAAAAATTTTGCCATGAATCACTTTAATTTTTTTTTTGCTTTGTCGCTTATTAGAACTCAAAATTTAACAGTCTTAAAAATGTCTTCAAAGCTAAACATCTGGAATTCCGGGCATGAAAGATCGCCCAAACCCGGAAATCCGGGTTAGACCCGGAAATCCAGGTTAGACCCCGAACACAAACAGCCCCGAGTCATGTTGCAGAACACCGAACACAATTCTGCTCCTGGGGAGTCATCCATGTACTGCTAATCTTTGTCATAGTGTATTGTAGGAACTCTGATGCAGAAAAGACTTTTGTTATACTGTGTCATATCCAATGACCTTAAGCCTGATGTGAGCATGGTTTACAAAACTCTGGAAACTTCTTAAAGAAAAATTTCCACACATCAGCAAAATGCATTACTTTGGTGACAGGAGTGCTGCAGTATAAAAACAAGTACATTTTCCTTAACCTACGTCTGCATGAGGATGACTTCCAGCTGAAGGCACAGTGGTCATTTTTGCAGCAAGTCAAGGAAAATCAGTATGTGATGGGATTGGCGTGATCACAAAATGCTTAGTTCGAAAGGAGAGTCTCCAGAGACCACGAAGCAGATCATAATTGCAGTTGCATTTTTCAAATTTTGTGAAACAAGCATCACAAAAGTCAGTTTCCACTTTACTGACAAACAAATGTTAGATGCAACCACTTCTGCACTTGCAAAGTGGTTCAAAGACACACAGATACCGTATATACTCGCGTATAAGTCGAGAAATTTGGGACAAAATGAGAGCTTCAAAGTAATGGGGTCGACTTATAAGTGGGGTCTAAAAAAAATCGTAAGTCCAAAAGTTCTTCCTGTGAGGCAAATGGCAATTCATCCCAAAAGAAATAAAAATGCCGATGTTGTATTAATTACGAAATCGTAACCCTCCGATAGAAAAAAAAAAAGAAAGAAAGAAAGAAAAAACACCGATGTGGTAGAATTACAAAATCGCGACCTTCCGAATTTCTCCGCGCTTTGAAAAGTCTCCTCTCTCCTGGCTTTGCGTATCCACAGCCGCGCATAGAAAGCTCCGCCCTTCCGACTACCAGTTGATTGCGCTGACCTTCGACGTAACGGAGCCATGCGACAGCCAGTATTAGGTGTTGCTTGTTCTTATTCGCACGTGTCTCGCTTCTCCTATTATGGGTGACACGGATTGTGTAAAGAAACGGATGTCCTATAACGCAGGATTTAAGTTAAAAGTGGTTTCTTTTGCAGAAAATACTAACAACTGTGCTGCTTCACGTCAATTTGGCATTAACGAAAAACTGATTCAAGATTGCCGTAAAAAAACCGGACTTGGTGAAAATCCCAAAAGGCGCTGCGCCGTGGAATGACATCTTTCCCAGAACTGGAAAGTGTCTTGAATGATTGGATTGTGGGCTGCAGGCAAAATGGTTACATTGTAACGCGAACTGGTATACGTTTGCGAGCAATGAAGCTCGCAAAACATGAAAAGTTTGCAACCGCAAACAACACTTTTCGTGCCTCACCAGGTTGGTACACAAGGTTCATGAACCACTATGGGTTGTGTCTACGCCAGCACACCAAAATTGCACAAAAGTTACCTCGTGACCTCGAAGCAAAGATAATAGAATTTCAAAAGTATGTAATTCAAAAGAGAGAAGAGTCTGCTTTTGAACTTTCCCAAACAGGGAACGTGGATGAAACCGCCATGTGTGTCGACCTTCCTGGAAATAAGACTGCAAACCAAAAGGGCGAAAAAAATATCTTGATCAAAACGACTGGCCACGAAAAATCCAGTTTCACAGTTGTTCTTTCCTGTTTGGCCGACGGCAGTAAGCTACCTCTGGTAATTATTTTCAAACGCAAAACTCTGCCAAAAAGTGTTGTCTTTCCGTCTGGTGTGCTCGTTCGTGCCCATGAAAAAGGATGGATGAACGAATCCGGAACAACTGACTTGTGTGGAACAAAAGGTCAGGTGCACTTTTGAGGAAACCTTCCCTTTTGGTGTGGGATATGTTTGTTTCACACCGTTGTGCAGAAAAGAAAAAAAAACTGCAGAAAATTAAAAAACAACTCTTGCTGTCATCCCAGGTGGGTTGACATCTGTTCTTCAACCACTAGACGTTTGCCTTAATAAGCCCTTCAAGGACAATGTGCGGAGATATTGGGCAGATTGGATAAGTTCCGATTTGCCGACCGAAACCAAGGGCGGAAATCTAAAGAAGCCGGATATCGTTTTGATTGCGCGATGGGTCAAGGATGCTTGGGATGCGATACCTGCGGAAATGGTCGTGAAATCATTCAAGAAATGTTGCATTAGTAACAAACTTGATGGCACAGAGGATGATGAGATTTTTATGAGTGATGATGACAATGATTCTGATGACACAGGCATAGATGGGAATACTGATGCGTATGATGATGCGCCGATGACGGAGAAAGACTTTTTCGAACTGTTTGGCGAGTCTGACTCGGAATCGGATTTTGAAGGGTTCCGATGAAGTTTTTGGGTATGCAAATTAAATTTAGTATTATATATATTTTTTTTTTCGCTTTCAAATGTTTTTGAATTAATTCATTGAAATTTTATTTTTCTCATTCCGGGATCGACTTATACGCAAAGTCGACTTATAAGCGAGTATATACGGTACTTCCTGGTACTAGAACTTTCCACAACTTCAAGGTTTTAGATTGTGCATGCATTATTGTAGCAAGAAAGATCAGTGCTGACAAGGAAAAATCTCTCACATTCAACCTCAAAAGCTGTCACCCATGGTTTGCAACAACAGATAATTTTTCCTTGGGTGTTATACTGCATGTAAATATGACCAACTGTGGTGTTTTGGAATGATGCCTACAAACGCTAAAGATGAAGATGTAAAGTTTCTTCATCCTAATGGACCTTTATGATCATTCTACTGACCAAGGTATGAAGATTCCTGTGCAATACAGTTCCTTGTGTGCTTGTTGTTTGTATTTCACAGATAACATCTGGAAGAACTTACCACTTCTCAGAGGACTACACGAGTTCAGCAGAGGGAAAAAATAACACATTTGGAGGTAATTGTAACTATGCCAGGGGGTGGGGGTGTGTGCAATGACCCAGCATCACGACCTAAGGTCTATTGTGCATCCGCAGCCCTAATCTCGAAAGAGACCAGATGCAAAAGCAAAAATGCTCTCGATTGGTACCAGGGCGCGATTTCACCGATTAGCAACTAGCAAATAGCTAGTGAAAAATCAAATTTGCTAGTGAAAAAAAATCACAGTAGCAAATATTACTAGTAAGGTAATTTCTTTATTTGAAGTAACCAAAAATCATTATTAATCCACGAAGTTTACATAACAGTTTCTATTATCACTTGTTAAAACAGCGACGATCAGCGATTCTCTTTCGCCAATTTCCTTTCGACACTTAATACCCATCCTCCCCATATCTTTCATCCCTTCCAAACTGTCGTAGAAGCGCATTGAAACTCCTCTCCATCGTGCCCTCATAGGTCTATTACAGAAACTGAACGTGACATCGGCAATGGTTGCTGTGGCAACCCAGAGCTCTGGGATGGATCGGTTGTTTGACCACCTGCTCTGCCACCCTCCCTTCTTTTGCCCCACGAACTTTGTCCTCAACTCCTGTCGTACCCTAAGCCAAGCGATCGCCTTTATTGCGTGGCATAGATAGACGCTTTTTTACGAAACGTGTTCGTGGAGGGGGTAAACGATTACGGAAGAAACTTTTGCTTCGTCTGACTTCTGGTTTTAGAAATTTTCCTTGTATTTTCAAGCTGAAATACAAATATTTATCCAGTAAAATGTTAATGAGCAATAAAACTTGACAGAGGCAACATCGTGAGAAAAAAAAATTATTACGGAAAAAATCCGAATTCCGTCGACCTTTCGTTTTCTAGTTTCGTAAAGACGGAATTCCAATAATAATAAAAAAGCTGGAATTCCTTGAATTCGCGGAAGAATCTCATGCCTGAAGATTACAGAAAAATTTTGCAGCAGCCAACTTCCGTTTTTGCAAATTGTTCTCCACAGTTTCAAGCTAAAATGCAAACATTTATGCAATAAAATTATATTTAACAAGAAAAGCGGACACAAAGACAACATTGGGAGAAAAATTTGCGATTGCGGCAAAATTTTCTTACTCCATTTCACTACTGTGTTCGAAAGTTTTGAAGCACGAAATTTCATCTCCAGATGGAAGACGACCCCCCCCCTCTCCCAAATATCGATCTTCAGAATGATCTAACTGATGACAAAAATAATAATAAAATAAAGCGGGATTCTGCGAATCCCTGTAAGAATCTCGTGTATATCATAAAAATAATAGCGAAAAAAAAATTTGAAACAAAACGAAAATTTGTAGAATCCGTAGTTTTGATAGTGAGTTCCGTAGTCAGACAACTAATTCCGTAGAAACTACGGCATTGTGTGGTAGTTGGCAGATATGAAGTGTGTAGAAGTTTAGCAGAAATTTGTGCGATACTTCCACTTAATACTGCATGTTGTGAGGTGGGATTCAGTTTTTTTAAAAAGAATACAAGGGGATTGGAGGAACAATTTGTCTGTTGAAACTTTAAATGCTCTGATGACAATTGAAATACTGTAGAAGGGCCACAAGAAGAGATTTTTAATCCACGGTCAGCAGTTATAAAGTGGTATGATGACAAAGTCAGACACCTTGAGCGTAAACCATATGGGAAGAAATCTGAATTAGAATGTCAGTGAAATATATTCATGTGGTATGAGAATTTGTTAGAAATTAATAATAAAGATAGTCACTAAACTTATCTGAGATTCTATTCATTATTCAAAAAGGTAAGTCAAAATATTTACACACATTTAAATTTCTGTGTAACTTTATTAGAAAATAAGTTACGATGTGATTTAGTTTTACTTGCTAGTCATGCAAATGTTTTGCTAGCAAACTATTTGGGCCGCCCCGGTGGCGCAGTGGTCTAAGGCGCTGGCCTATGATCATTCGTCCATAAGGGGTCCGGGTTCGAATCCCGGTCAGGCATGGATGTTGTGTTTGTCTTACGGCACTGGCTCTCTCCCTTCCCTGGAACCAGTGACCCTAAATTAGGGACGGGCGACTGCTTATAGCCCATTGAGTTGCTCACGGTGGTCGTTAAACCTCCAATAAAAAAAAAAAAAATAAAAAAAAAAAAAAAATAAAAACTATTTGGTCACTAGCAAAATTTGCTAGTGAGCAAAAAAGATGAAATCTTACCCTGATTGGTACTAAAGAGAGATCACTTGGTCTCAAGTTATGAGTACCAAAGTGCTGCAAAAAAAGTCAGTCACAAAGAAAATGCAAGGAAGTCTGCTTTTCTAGATGGCATCCTCTACAAAGTGGATCCTCTTTCACCCCAATCAAATTAAGGTGCCTATTAAGATGGCAGTGTCCTGTAAGTAGACCAATAATCAGTCCAATATCCTTTTTTGATAGTTTAAGGAGCTCCTTAGCTCTGTGAGGCAAGGGTCCTTGATTCAGTTCCTTTACCTGCCTCTGTCCCTTGGTAGCATGCCAGAGGCCAAGCTGCTTAGTCCTCAGCAGCCTTTTAAATTAGTCCTCTAGCCACACCAGAGGTGAGCCCTAATGCACGCTCTGGACCATAAAAAGCCTCCTCTGCCTCCTCTTTAGCAAGGTCAGCTTTCTCATTACCTACAAAACCACCCAGAACAGTTGCACTTTGTTCCGGTCTGCCAGTTCAATCAGGGTCTGGAGGTAGTTCCAAACAATTTTGGATGAAATGCTGCACTGACGAAGTGCCAGTAAAGCCACATGGCCGTCTAAACAAATCTGGATACGCACATTGTGATACCCTTTGATCAGACATTCTGAGGCACATGCCAAAATAGCATACACCTCAGATTGGAACACAGTAGCATGCCTTCTAAGGCTTTGGCATGAACCATAACCTCTGGACAGGCAATACTCCCCTGCTCTAACTCTTACATTTGTCCTGGAGCAGTCAGTAAACCAAACAGTTTCACTGCTACATCCAGGTACAAAGGTTTTTTCCCCATTCACTGTGACTAGGAAAGTTCACACTGAATGCTTTATCAAAATTATATTTTACTAGCATGTTGTCAGTTATTTAAAAATATGCTTTATCAAAATGATATTTTACTAGCATGTTGTCAGTTCCCATTACATTTGGAGGTAATAATATGTAAAAGAATTTGAGCTTCAAGAACTAGGTGATCAAAATTTATACCTAACTTGTATAAGTAAACAACTTATATATGGTATCAACATGCATTCATTTTATTAAAAATTTACATAGTACTAAATTAGACTAATTGTTGAACCTGTCTTTTCTGCCTTTTAAAGACATAACTAATAAGCGCTGCTCCCTATCTAAATAAATCACTAAGAATAAAAAAACATGTAAAATTTTAAGCTGTACAAATTTGCTTCAGTAGGTTGAAAAAAAAACACTTCCATCTGACAGCCATTTTCTCAAAATGGCAGGAAAACGTGTGCAATATTTGCAGAAGGAATTAAAAAGCAACCAATTTTTTCACTGGGTATGATAAAACATATCTCTAACCTCATTCCCCAATGTGTGAGGCGTGCGACTGTTTACTCACCGTCTCTCATGTTTTATGTAGTTGTGTTCATTTTTGTAATCATCGGTTTCACTATTTTCAGTCTCATCTACTGGATGACGGCGCAGCTACACTGCAGAAGCTTTTGGGCGACCACTGCGACACTTTCGCAGTATTTTCGTTCTTAAAGCAGATTGATTTTTTAAAACTTATTTAAAAAAAAAATAATAATAATAATTTATAATGATTATAACAGTGAATTAATAAATTTATTTATAAACCTAATTAACTAACTAGTCTTCACAACTTTCATCATTTTCCTTTCTAACTTTTACCAAGCCTGTCTGCTCTTAATCATTTCACCCCGCTTTTAAAAATCTTTAACTGATAGTTCTGTGTCTGGCGCTCTTTGGCCAAGCCTGGCCCTTGCGCTACTAAAATCAATCAACTAACTTCTGTGTCTGGCGCTCTTTGGCCAAACCTGGCCCTTGCGCCACTAAAATCAATTAACTAACTAACTAAAAAAAAAAAAAAATCTTTAACTGATAGTTCTGTGTCTGGCGCTCTTTGGCCAAACCTGGCCCTTGCGCCACTAAAATCAATTCACTAACTAACCATTTTAAAAAAAACATGTTAAGGTTATACCTCTCCCTCACACTGATAATTCAGTTTTTAGTAATCCATATTTTCTGCAGAAAAATTTAAGGCTAAGAATATTTTATTAATTTTTTAGTAAACTAAAAGAGACATTTAAAGTGCTCACATATTTTTTTCTGAAATCCTTAGGCTTTTATTGACAAGGATGTTAAATTTCAACGAGATTGAAAGATTTGTGAGTGAAATGGGATTTTTTTTTTTTTTTTTTGTAAGCTAGTGCATCGTACACAGAAAGCCTCGGAAACAGATGGGGAAAAAAACAAGAATTTACTGGAAGTTTGAAGGGTTGTAATATTAAAACCAGAAGAGCTATAAGAAAAAATATTTTATATGGTTATTTGCCACCGTGGAGGGGTTGTGTGTACAAATTTTCAAATTCTGAGAACATGGGTGTCAATTTTTTTTTTTTTTTTTTAAATTGGTGTAGCATGACCCTACATTGGATCTTTAAGTATAGTGATACACCAAACTATCATTTCATTTATATATTTTCTCTATATCATTTTATATACAATAAAGTTAGAGCACAATATAACCAGTAACTGAAACTGTTTACATACCTCATATTCGTCACTTTGTCGACCATAAAAACACTCTCTTGTTAGTGTGATTATAACGGAAGGGAAGTTCAACTTACACAAAGTAAACCAACTACTATTCCCAAGCCAGCTAAAGCACAGAAACCAAATCATTTTTTATCATATATATAAACACCCAGATCTCTCTCTGTTTGGAAGGCTCTCAAGATGTCAAAGTGATTGTGTGCTATATAATAGCATGTGATGACTGAAATGTCAAAGTGATAGTGTGCTAATTTAAAAACATCGGATTATCAATGACTCGAGTTCTACTTATTCAAACTACAAAATTTGAGTTGAAATCTTAATATCAAGGCAAGTTGAGTTTGTATATTAATTTTATTTAGTAAGATGTCAGCTTTAACATATACTGATAAAGTCTTTTGTTACAATATATACATATCCGCATCTTTTTTATGAAGTAAAATCAAAAGGATTGAAGTCCCTACGAAATTTTCGTGCCATTTCAGTCTCTTCTTCTTTCGACACCTTACATTCTTGCCAATCAGCACGGTGTGGCATGTTCAGTATGGGTGGACTTGCAAGAACCTCCCTTCCAAATTGCAATGGGAAATCATTTTGAATTACACAAAATAGCTTTTCATCACAGCCAATTTCCACACAGAAGTATGGTTTGGATGGAGAAATCACCTGTTTAAGTATAGTAGTTACTGGAATTTCATCCAAATCTATGCACTGTGATGCTGCATGATTCATGAATATCTCCTTTAAATGGGTTTTACATTTCATAGGAACTGGAACAACCTGAATTTGCAAATGTCTACTTCTGTAATTTCTTTCAAAGAAAACAACACACTTGTTTTGTGACATGAAATAATCTTGGAGAGCAGTTTTGAATTGATTTATTTCCTTTAATTCTTCCTCGGGCAAATCTGTAACTGACTGGTAATGAGAGTTAGGAAGAATAAGAACATGATCTGGAGTCAAACCTCCTTTTGCAAGAGCTAAATAACAAGTTTGACCAATGCTTACAACCAAGTGCTTTTCTAATTCCTCAGTTTTTAAGCAAAACCAGCAAGATTCCAAGGCACGTTCTTTGGACTGTTTATGCTTTCTAGGATTCTCACCATCATTAAATTTTCTTTTCCGCCCTTCAGGTTTGCTGAAGTCATAAAAAAACTGACTTGCTGCCTGTCCCTCTGCCTTTTCGATTGCTGTTGTAACATCTTCAGTATAAGGGCATTCAGTAACCACAGATGGCTGCTCAGTTAACTCTTTGGAAGGCATGACACACATTGGATTGATGGTAATTGCATAAAGCCACTTCTGTTTTTCAGGATTACCCACTTTGGCTACAGATATAAATCTAGTAACATGACGGGTCAACTCCACAATAATCTTATGGTTTCTGTAAGGCGTTCTTTCATAAAAAACATTTTCCAGTCCACAGAAATGATATCTTGGCTTCAAGAATTTTGCAACACATGATAACAGCTGAGATCCACACTTCATGGCATCAATACCTACTGGACTGACATCATATTTTGTAACAGCTTTGGGCCACTGTGCAGTTAACAAAATATCAACACCACCTACAAATCTATTAGAAAAATTAGTTTGCAGGTCTATGGAATCTTTTGTTGTGAAGATATGGCTTTCTTTTGAAGAACCTTCAATGCCACTGAGATAAGCAATTGTCAAACCAGAACTTCCTTTTAAAATTCCCTTTTTGCCCAGAAATGTAACATTTGGAGCTAAGTCACCCCCATTGGGATCAGGAAAGAACTTCACATGCTCAGGTCTACATGGTCCCAGTATATAAGTAGATAGTGGAGCTTTCAATTTACCAGACAAAACCCTTTCCCATTGACTGTTATCATTGCCAAAGAAGCTTCCAACACACAGCAACATCTCAAAAGGGCCATGTTTTTTATTGACTAAAGATATCCTTTTAAACAGCCTCTCAAACTGTCCTTCAACGTCACCGCATACTATGATTCTCAAAGGCGAAGGTAGAGAACTCGACGCACTCATGGTATTATATTTTTCACGCCTTGTTAAATATAAAGAGCTTATTATTTCGTCAACTCCAGGGCCTTAAGTCTGACACCAGCAACAAAGCCCTGCAAATCGTGTAGAGCTTTTCAGTTTTCAAACCAACCGCACGCGAATATTAGCTAACCATAAAGATTAGGTACCTTTCACTGGTCTTAGTACATTCACCAATGTATTTCATAAAATAAAAGTTGATCTTCGGCCGGCCGAGGCAGCGCAGAGCTGGCGTCTGATCATTCGTAAAATGTGTTAACTGCACGGTTAAAGCTGTAGTCAATAGCTTGTTCTATCGTGAAATAAAAATAATTGAAATTTTTACCTATGCAAAAACTTTATTACTCCATGCGCGGTGCCATTTGCAAACTTCATAAATAGTGTTGCCAGGTTCTCAGCACGTGTACCCGCCAAAAATTGGACGGTAACCCGAAGACCTTGGAGGTAAATTGACGTAATACCATTCGAAGGCAACGAGGCCAACAACCAGCAATTGATATAGCAGCACCAACTGTAATCGCGAGTACTTGCTATAGACCTTATTCACCTCGCATTGCATCATGGGAAAGCCTTTCCTTGGCCGAGGACTAACAACAGTTTGTTTGCATGCATTTTCCCATTACTTAACATGGCGTTACATTTATAGGGTTCAGGAAAATCGCGATTTCGCCGCCCCGGTGGCGCAGTGGTCTAAGCGATGGCCTCTGATCATTCGTCCGTAAGGGGTCCGGGTTCGAATCCCGGTGAGGCATGGATGTTGTGTTTGTCGTACGGCACTGGCTCCCTCCCTTCCCTGGAACAAGTGACCCAAAATTAGGGACGGGCGACTGCTTACACCCCTTGAGTTGCTCACGGTGGTCGTTAAACCTCCAATCAAAAAAAAAAAAAAAAATCGCGATTTTCGTAAATTTATTAGACATGTCTAACTTTTGCTCATCGTATGGTTGTGGTAATAAATCCTGCAACCTAAATTGTATGGACGAAAGAAACACATTCCTTAATTTTTCTCTGAAAACGACGAAATTATTAAATAAATGGCTGTGTAAAATGAAACGAGGTGATATCCATTCCGATGTGTTCTGTCCACTTTAACGAAAAAGCTTTTGGATATTATGCCACTACGAATCAAAGGCAGTTGAAACCTCGTAGTATTCCTTCGAATTTCAATTTCAAAAAAAGAAAACGAAAAAAAGGTAGGAAAAAAATTGATGGAACATTTTTTTTATTGGAGGTTTAACGACCACCGTGAGCAACTCAATGGGCTATAAGCAGTCGCCCGTCCCTAATTTAGGGTCACTGGTTCCAGAGAAAGGAGAGAGCCAGTGCCGTAAGACAAACACAACATCCATGCCTCACCGGGATTCGAACCCGGACCCCGTTCGGACGAATGATCAGAGGCCATCGCTTAGACCACTGCGCCACCGGGGCGGCGATGGAATATTTGGATCGGAAAATTACAAATTAAGTTCTGCTTTCCTCAAAGAATAAAGCAAACATATCTATAATTTCTCTTTTATTTAATGTTACGCATTCATTTAATTTTTAAGCAAATTGCCTAGCGTGCGAACCCTAGTTTGTTTCCTTATTATGTATTTATCTGAGCTTCTAAATGTTTTTGTTTTACAAAACAAGGTACTAAATTTTATGTTTCAGATATTTCGCCAATGTCTGACAATAAGAACATGAAAATTTAATATAGCGTGTACGAGACATGCTACATTAAAAACTTCATGATGACTAACGGCGATGATCTCCTGCGTCATGCGAAATAAACATCGAACACAAAATTGTCTTGGTCCGCAGAAATCCACTTTGACGTCACATGAATGAGCCTCGAATAAGGTCCATTTGGCGCAGTGGTCTAAGCGATGGCCTCTGATTATTCGTCCGAACGGGGTCCGGGTCCGAATCCCGGTGAGGCATGGATGTTGTGTTTGTCTTACGGCACTGGCTCCCTCCCTTCCCTGAAACCAGTGACCCTAAATTAGGGACGGGCGACTGCTTATAGTCCATTGAGTTGTTCACGGTGGTCGTTAAACCTCAAAAAAAAAAAAAAAAAAAGACAATACATACAGTGTTTGATTCAACGCATAATATATCGTATAAATAGAGCGGAAGAAATATTCGGGTGCGAATGCGAATCAACAAATTTCTAGATCAAAATTTTATTAGCAAGTTCTAAATTTCGATGAAAATCAGCTATGAAATAGAAAATATGCCGCTACATACAACAAACACCTGATACGTGAAGATGCAGCAATCCAAATTTAAATATACCGCGTTATCGTTCCTTCATATTACCCTTAATCACCCGATTTTGTTCCTCAAATTGTTTTATTGAAAAATACTTTTACGAGAAAGAGCTTATGAAAAATGCTTTTATTAAAAGAGCTTATGAAAAATGTTTTTACTAAAAGAGCTTATGAAAAATGCTTTTATTAAAAGAGCTTATGAAAAATGAATATCGCATAAAATAAAAAAGAAGTCTACATATATCATGCTAACAAAACTATCACGGTTTTTCCTCAGACATGCAGAGCTCTTTATATCTATTATTACTTGCAGTGCCGTATTCACACTCAGTAAACTAATTTTAAATGCTACTCCTACATATAATTTGAAAGAATAACACAGCGCTTTATCTCATCTGATTTCTTTGGTTAACAGCCATTTTGCATCTGGTGTGTGATACATGATATATTCTTATGCATTTTCGATTGTGAATCCGAATCTCCCTTCAGAAATGGTGTATAACGTAAGGTTTTTAAGATATTTTTGATTATATTCCTGAATTTTAATGGGTTTTTTTTGTTTGTGTGTGTGTGTGTGTGTGTGTGTTTGGGGTTCTTGTGCTTTTTTCCGTGAAAAATATATAATAAAATCTGTGACTATGCTGGTTACTCAGAAATGGATGTAATATATAGTGGAAGAAGTTATACAAATAGTCACTAGATGGCTAGACAATTGTCATAGCAGGTTAAAATCTGTTAAAAAATTATGCAAATTTGCTAGTCATTTTTTTCTATATCAATTTCTTACTTCTGCTTAGTTGCATTGAGTATTTTCTTTTTAATTTATTTTTACCTGTTTTCTGGCCATAACAAAACAAACAACACTGACGGAAAAAAATCCCAACACCAAGAAGGGGTTGTGTTAGATAAACGGCAGTTGGTAGGCGGTGAGAGTGCATCTGTAAGATGACGTCTATGCAAATTTCGCGCTTGGCGCAAACGTGTGGCGTTAGTAGCGCCCCTCAGAACATGCAAAGCAGGTTTGCTGTATATACGCGCTGTAACGTTCGTGAGCGTTAGTTAACGTTGAGATTCGACGTAGTGTGTTGATGTTAGTCAAGAATGCCTTTAAGAAGACGAAGACGCCATTATCAACAGCTCACGGAGTTCGAACGAGGTCGTGTAATATGGCTACGAGAAGGTTGATTTTCTTTCCGCAATATTGCAGAACGACTTGGCAGGAATGTAGCCACTGTGCATGATTGTTGGCAGCGGTGGTCAAGGGGAGGTACTGCCTCAAGAAGACCGGGTTCCGGCCAGCCACGTGGCACTACTGAGAGGGAAGACCGCCGTGCACGGCGTATGGCCGTGGCGCATCGTACCGCGTCTGCGACAGCAATTCGAGCTGCAGTTGCCACCACAGTGACACAACGAACTGTTACAAATCGGTTACTTGAAGGACAGCTCCGAGCCAGACGCCCTATAGCGTGCATTCCACTTACTCCAAACCACTGCCATTTGCGACGTCAGTGGTGTCAAGCTAGAGCTCATTGGAGGACGGAGTGGAGATCTGTTGTTTTCTGATGAAAGCCGGTTCTGCCTGGGTGCCAGTGATGGCCGTGTGTTGGTTAGGAGGCCAGGTGAGCGCCTGCAACCAACCTGTCTGCGGCCGAGATACACTGGACCTACACTTGGAGTTATGGTCTGGGGAACAATTTCCTATGACAGCAGGAGCACTCTCGTTCTTATCCCACGTACCCTGACGGCACAGTTGTACGTCGGTTTGGTGATTCAACCTGTTGTGCTGCCATTCATGAACAGCATTCCAGGGGGTGTTTTCCAACAGGATAACGCTCGCCCGCATACCGTTGTTGTAACCCAACATGCTCTACAGAGTGTCGACATGTTGCCGGGGCCTGCTAGATCACCAGATCTTTCACCAATCGAGCACGTATGGGACATCATTGGACGACAATTCCAGCGTCACCCCTAACTAGCATTAACCGTCCCTGTATTGACCGACCAAGTGCAACAGGCATTGAACTCCATCCAACAAACTGACATCCAGCACCTGTACGACACAATGCATGAACGTTTGCGTGCTTGCATTCAACATTCTGGCGGATACACCGGTTATTAATGTACCAGCATTTCACATTTAAAATGGCTCTTCTCGCGCTTACATTAGGCTGTGATCTTGAAACCTTAATCGATTAAATATGTTACCTACACAAATGTATTGCTGCCATTTCATTCCTCTAGAACTATTTTTTCGCGGTGTTGGGATTTTTTTTCCATCAGTGTATATAAAAGCTCCGTGACTGAGATACCTTTAGTCCCAAATGATGAAAATAATATAAATGTGATACCAGCAGTGACATGCTGTCTGTCATCGTACTCTAATTCTCACAATAATTTTCTTCGGTGCTCATTTCTTTTCATTTCTGTCTTAAGAACCACATGGAAAATTTTAGTTTTTTAGGTAGGGCTAAAATATGAATTCAAAATTTAAAAAAAAAGGAAGTTCATGCATTTTAGATGCAAAAATGTAATTTATTACACTCTCAAAATTCATATGTATTTATAAAATAATAATAAACTGCTGTGAGGAAAAGATGTTGATGTCACACGAAACATCATTCAGAAGCATGCTCTGACTGATGTGGATGTTTCTATCCATGTCTTTATGTGTTATACTCTTCTCTTGAAAAAACATTCATGAGCTATGGTTTAAAGTTTTGGTGTTTTCCTGTCCTTCAAACATAATTTTAATTATCTGGAATTTTAAAAATCTCCAAAACCGATCTGTTTCTCAAATGGGTTTTCAGATGCTTTATTTCTGAAGAACGTTTTTTTTTTTTTTTTTACAACTGAGGTTTGAAAGACTCTAGGAATGTTCATAATAAGGCTCAAGAAGCAGTGGCGGCGGAACCGCCCGGGCGCGGTCAATTATTTCAGCGAAGAATTTTTTATTTTATTTTATTTGGCATATGTGCAATTGTTGTGATGTGCCTCAGAAAGTTCCTCTAGGTAAGTGGTCGGTTGGTCCTAATCCCCAACAAAGCTCTATAGGCATCATTTTTCTTCTGTTTGTTCCGGGAAGCAGGATGGGAGGGAGTGCACCACCATTCGAAATTTCGGGCCCGGTCAACGAACTTCACTTTCCGCCGCCCCTGTCAAGAAGTCATATTGTATTTTCCTTTAACTTTTCATTTAATACCTTTTTATTCGTAGCTGTAAAGCTTGTACCGCAAGAACTGATTTGATAATACACTATCTACCAACAAGTAATTGGACACCCCTGCAATCGACGATATCTGCGGTCCTGATACACGTCACGGCCGCCACCGTTAAATATCGTGTGGGAAACAACAACGCAACCAGTCGCATGCAAGATGCCACGCAGTTCGGAGCTCTCTGAATTCGAGAAAGATGTAATCGTCGGGTATCACAGAAATGGCCGATCCATACGTGACATATCCAGCGAGTTGAAGTACCCAAAATCGACAGTGGCCTACGTGATTGGCAAGTGGAAGATGACAAGGGACTTCGGAATGTGCCCCGACACGGCAGACCGACAAAACTGGGAGTTAGAGACCGACGGATGCTGGCCAGAGAAATTCGGAAGAACCGCACCAAATCGATTGGCCACATCCGCGAGTTTCAACAGGCATCCCGGAGTGTTCTTTCGATGATTACCATCCGTAAGGAAGCCCATCTGCTGGGTTATCATGGACGTGCTGCCGCCCACAAGCCTTTGATCACCAAGTCCAATAGCGCTGCTCGGCTAACGTGGTGCAAAGAACGCCAACAGTGGACCGTTGAACAGTGGAAACAGGTTCTCTGGAGCGAAGAATCAAGGTTCACTCTTTACCGTTCAGTGGCAGGGTCTGGGTTTGGCGTCTGCCTGGAGAACGCCTCCTGCCGGAATGTATTGTGCCAACTTTGAAGTTTGGCGGCGGTGGAATTATGCTATGGGTGTGTTTCTCCTGGTATGGCACGAGACCCTTGGTCGCAATTCCTGGTAGACTCAACGCCGAGACCTACTGCACCATTTTGGATGACCATGCGCTTCCTGTTGTGGCTGTTTTACGGGGTGGACCCATGTTACTTTCATGATTACAATGCCACCTGTCATGTTGCGAGGTCCACCATGGCTTGGTATGGTGACAATTGGGTTAATCGAATGGACTGGCCTTCGCAGAGCCCTGACCTTAACCCTATCGAGCACCTCTGGGACGAGTTGGAGCGTCGACTTAAGGGGTGCCCCCACCGTCCGAAATCGGTGAAGGAACTGACCTGTCTTCGCCAAGCCGAGTGGAAGAAAATACCGCTAGCCGTCGTACAACGCCTGGTTGAGATTATGCCTCGGAGGGTCGCAGCTGTAATCGCCGCTCGTGGAGGCTCCACCAACTATTGAAGGTGAATAAACTTCGTTTTCCTTTTCTATCGCAGGTATACAATTACTTTTTGGTAGATAGTTACTAGTTAATAAACAAAGACATCGCTCTTTCCACTTTTTAGCAACACACAGCAACCGAAAAATTGTTATTCGGCCACTGCGGGGGACCCCAGATCTCTATAGATATCTAGCCGAGCTCGTTAGCCTTACACCACGGTGGCCAACAATCCACAGCGCTATGTGTTTTTCTGTCAGCTTCTGACATCATAAATCCGTAAGATGGGCTCAGCTACTGAGACGTCTCCATCTGGTGGGCATTAACGGCACTGGCTATATATTAATTGTAGCAGGTAAATCCAAAGAGTGAGATCCAAAGTGAAAATCCTCCAAATGCGTGGCGTCAGTGAATAAACAAAAACAGCTCTTTCCACGTTTTAGCCTGTGCCGTTAATGCCCACCAGATGGAGACGTCTCAGTAGCTGAGCCCATCTTACGGATTTATGATGTCAGAAGCTGACAGAAAAACACACATAGCGCAGTGGATTGTTGGCCATCGTGGTGTAAGGCTAACGCGCTCGGCTAGATAACAGGAGATCTGGGATTCGTTTCCCCAGCAGTGGCCAAATAACAATTTTTCGGTTGCTGTGTGTTGCTAAAGCGTGGAAAGAGCGATGTCTTTCTTTATTCGCTGAAAACGTATTTGGCGGAGTTTCAGTTACTAGTTAAACAACAAAAATATTGTAATTCCAAAATTTCATTACCCTGTTAAGCACTTGCAAATACCAGTTCTGTCAGCATTATATAGCAATAAAATTACACACTTTCAAAGAATTGCAAAAGTGCTCAATTTGTTTTTTTTCTTTATTTTCCCTGCAAAAATCATATAAATGTTCACACACTTCTCAAAACGAAAACGTCCACAAAATGGCAGGTATGTGTTGTCTTAGGTCCATACAATGCATGCCCTATATTTTTTAGCTTATAAGTCGTTATGAAAGATGAGTTGGTCCTGAGTATAAAAGGAGGCAAGAACAAATACATTTACCAATATGTAAATATCGAGTACATACCTAATTTGTAAGTTTACTTACCAATGGTATCTCAGATGCTTAAACTACATTTCATGCACGTAGTGTTGTGCAAATATAAAGGCCCGCGTATGTTAATGAGGCTTGACATAAAAATCTTAAAGCAATATTTACTAAAAACTAACAATACAAATCTTCGAATTTACAATTAGAAACGAAAAGAAATTATCTAGCAAACGTTAAAAATTCTCTTCAAAAACCAAAATACGTAAAATTCTCACAGAAATTCAGTTTACATCCAAGCCCGAAAACAAAGGAAAATTAACAAACAACTACGTACCACAACACAGAAATTCATGCCAAAACCATACCACCGTAAATACAAAATTAGAAACAGTAAATACATTTACCGTTTAAAAAAAAAAAATAAAATAAAAAAATCTATTACTTTTGTTTTGGAAAAGTTTTGCTATAAAGTATTCTTACGTTACCAAATTTGTTGTAGCCAATACATCATCTGTGATTCATGTTACAGAACTTATGATTTGAGTGATATATCAAAAATACAATTTCGTTTGGAAAATTATCACCTGGTGACGATGTAGAAAATGGTATTACAGTTAATTCACGATTCCACACGACTCGAAGTAAATATGCAGATTGATATATCTAGCGGAAAGAAGAGATGTTCAAATATAAATATCTATAGTAAAATTCCACAAATTTATTTTCTCTTAAAAAAAGAATTAATGGAAAACTTTTATTATAAAATATTCTTATGTTACCAAATCCGTTGTAGAGAATACATACATCATGATTGATTAATGTTATAGAACTTATGATTTGAGTGATACGTCAAAATATAATTTTGTTTGAAGGGATTTTAAGTCTCCATTAATTTTCATTATTGCAATTGGTTCAACTGTTTTTCTGACTATCCATCATTTAAAGAGAATTTTACAGATTGGCCCTACTCAAGTTATTCTTTTAGGTTAATATTCTCAGTTGGATTTCTCGTTACTCATTCATGTTCGTTATTGATCATTAATGATAAAGAATGGATTTTTGAACATTGGAAGAATGTAAAGAATTGATTACATATTTACCGGAAATTCTTAAATGCCTATTTTCAACAACAACGTGGAAGGAAAAAGAAATCCCTCACCTATTAATATATTTCTATGATGCTATGTGATGATCATTTTATTAGAATCCTCCTGGTTCATTCGGCAGCTGGTCGAATGAACCGGTAGCCCCCTGGTTCATTCCGCCAGTGAGTTGCTCCACTGTAGTGTGTCGATCGGCCCTCACGCACCTTCGCAGCTGACGTTCAGCTCTCACATCAATGGCATGTGGTCCACAGTTTCCACGTCGTTTACTCGCAATGGTGCCATTACTCCAATCACGATACACTTTAAACACATCAGCACACGAACAGTTCACAAACTGCGCTGTTTCAGATTATACTGCTACCCTTGGCCGGAAAGCCGATAATCATCCCTTTTTTGCAAATCTGATAAATCGCTCCTTTCATCCATGGCAGCAAAGAGTGATATGTTTTCAGATTATCAAATAATCGTATGTAGAGGATTTTAGGAAGGGAGTGTCTGACCCCAGGTCTTAAACAACCCTTAGAAATAGGAAGCTAGGAGATTTGGGCTAGAGTTCCCTATAGGAAACTGACACGGAAGTGAGGTAGAAGACGTCCTTATTTACTAATGGGGGGGAGTACCCGGGGTCCGACGGCTTAACGTACCCATCCGACGCACGGCGGATATTTAGTGGATCGAGCGTTCGTACCTGGCTGGGATCGAACCTGAGGTCTTCTCCATGGTAGTCAAGGACGTTGCCCACTAGGCCTCCCGCGGCAATATGTTTTCAGAATGCCTACAGCACACCTTATGTACCCTCCAAACTAGCTCACGACACATGCGTTCTTTCATTGGCTACGTGCTGTTGACGTCAAAAGTAGGAGGTGGTCACAATAATGTGATCCAACTGTGTATAAATACACAAGTAATGAAATAAAACAGACCTATTAGACAAGGAAAATTTCATTTATTTTATGGTGCGTTAACAAGTGCACTTAAAGAAATTGGGGCCATTATTGAAGGTACAAGATTTTATCATTATCACACTAAGCTGTTCTCTGAGATTCAGAGGTTAGCTGCACAAAGAAATACAAACTAGGTTTTGTAAATATTTTACTTTGCGAATGTGAAAGGTTACTCCTAGAATACAGCATGTTTTTAGAATATATTAGTGCAACACCAACCCCGCCTTCACGTGGTGCATCCTGTTCCCACTAAAGGGGCTCTGACGACCGCCAATAGCGGTATAACTATACCATCGGGATTAGAGGAAATGCTATCCCACACTCACCAACCGGCTTGGCCAGCGTGGTGAGTTATGGCCAAACACCTCCAAAATGACTCCACAAGCCTAGAGAGCTTTTGGAAGAACCAGCATAATTTTCAAGAGCAATATGCCATTATGTCTTAAAGAAAAGTGTTTGATCAATGCATCCTTCCAGTGCTTACGTATGGTGCAGAGACGTGGACCTTAACTAAAAGAGACATACAAAGGCTGCAGACAACTCAAAGTAGCATGGAGAGGTGCATGCTTGGTGTAACCAGGAGAGATAAAAAGAGGAACTTGTGGATCCGAAATTTTTTTTTTTTTTTTTTTATTTTGGATTGGAGGTTTAACGACCGCCGTGAGCAACTCAATGGGCTATAAGCAGTCGCCCGTCCCTAATTTGGGGTCACTGGTTCCAGGGAAGGGAGAGAGCCAGTGCCGTAAGACAAACACAACATCCATGCCTGACCGGGATTCGAACCCGGACCCCTTACGGACGAATGATCAGAGGCCAACGCCTTAGACCACTGCGCCACCGGGGCGGCCATCCGAAAAATGACAAGAGAGTCGAAGACATCATGATCAGAGTTAAATCCCTGAAATGGCAATGGGCTGGACAAACTTCCAGAAGGGCAGACCATCGACTGACTGCCGAAATTTTAGATTGGATTCCAAGGGACAGGAAAAGACCCAGAAGACGACGAGATGTGTGGATGAAATTCGAAAGTATGAGGGAGTAACATGGAGGAGACTGGCACAAGACAGACCGTTGTGGAAGAGGCTTGGAGAGACCTTTCGTCCAGCAGTGGATTGATAATGGTTGACAATGATGATGATTACTTCCATCAAATGCGAAAATAATGCATTTTTGTTAATAACAAAACCTTGGCTGCTGTAATTTTTGTGAAACGTTTCGGATTTTCGAGTATTCATTTAATTCGACTTTTACTCTCTACAAGAGAGGTTACCTGTGTTTTTGTAAGTGTGTATCGAAAGCAATTATAATTTTTTTTTTAATTATGTATTTTTGTATTTTTTTTTTTACCTTAATTTTCAGTTCTCTGATTTGTTTCAATAAAAGCCGGCGTGAACGATTTCATCTTCTGGCTTTGCTAGAAAAGCTCTTTAAAACATCCCATTTTTTCCCCGTTTTCAGAAAGTTTAGCTCTTTTTCTGTTATTAACAATTTGTCATTTAAAAAATTGCCCCCTTTTTTTTTTTACCATAGCACATTTCACGCAGAAAATTGTCTCTTCATCTGATACAGGTTGAATTAGGGCCACATTTTGTGCAAAAGACCTTTTTTGGGACTAAGATTTTTAAATCTATCAAAAGCATCATGCAGTATTTTTCTCCTCCTCTGTCTTTCACCTTTTGCAGTGACATTTTCAACGTTTAATCTCGGTAAATTGACTGATGGTATAGCCGACGATTTCGATAACTTTTTAATTGGTTAACCAAGCAGGCGATTCATCATATCGTCTTCGTACTTACTATTTAAAAAGTGCTCACCGCAAATCCTGTTAGTTTTCAAATTAAAAGAATCTGCCCTGCAACACCTGTTAACCCAGTTTTTTGTAACTACTGGGTGGTTTCTAGCGAAACAGTGAAAACTTATGCTTCGCCCTTTCGTATTCCTGCAAGTATTTCGGCACCTAGCAACAGCGCAAGAAGCCATTGTACAAAAACGATGTACTAAAGAAATGAAATAAAAAAAAATTCAATGTCAGAAATACATCCTAATAAACAGCAGATAACTAATGCGAATGCAACAAACGTGGGTTAACAGCATCCACAGAGCAATTTACATCACGCACTGACAAGTGACATGCGTTCCCGTGACATCACTGAAAGGCACTTGTGAGAACCACTTCAACAACCAGAAACACAAAGCGACGAGCCAGCCCTTGTTACTAAGCCCTGGCAGGACGCAGCACTGGAGATAAAGGCAGATAGCAGTGAGAGCCTATGCCAGTGTAGTATACTGGATAGCACTCGGAGCCAAGAATTGCAGGTTCAAATCCCACCCTGGCATAAAAATGGAGAAATTTACTTCGTCATAAAATGTATATTTGATTTTTATACACAAGAAAGCATTTTGAAGCGAGCGAGTGACCTAATTTTGCAAACGAGCTTGCCTACCCTGCAAACGCCTGACCAAACTTTTCAATTGCAAACGAGTGTGCCTTCCTTGCTAACGCCTGACCACCAAGTGTCCAGCAAACAAGTGTTTCAAATAAGCATAAAGGACTTGAACTAGAAAATACATGTCAACATGTTTAAATGTCTGATTTAGACAATACTAAAGGTGAATTTGAAAATTTGTTTTAGGTATCTTTGATGAAACATCGCAATGTACTATGTCTTGTTACTTAGATGAAATATTTTCCCAAGGAAATTTAATGAACAATCAAGTGAGACAATAGAAAGATTTTAAGTCCTTGTGAGACTGCAGATTTGTCTACTTGGATAACCCAAAATGAGGAATCAATCACGACAGATTTATCTTTATATGATATTGAAGGACTACAAATAATCCACACAGTGGCGCACCCAGGAATTCTTGTTGGAGGGGCTGTAAATTATTTCTAATTATTATGTCACTCTCACAACTTGAGTTCTCTTTAATCTTCTTCTCTCTGTTTAATAGTAACAGATGAAGAGCATGGGTCGGGCCATGGAAGTTATGGATGCAAGCTAAATTGTTAACTAGCGCTAGGTCATACAACTCTGCGGAGGTTATGACATATATATAAATTTTAAAACAATTTTTGGTGGGCTTATTACTTGCATCCATGGCTTTGCAGAAACCCATTTCCAACTAGGTCTTTGTGGAAGTGAGAAAATGCAGAGTTTTTGCTGGTCCTTGATAAAGCCAAGGCTCAGTATTCTCGACACTTTCTACATTGAGTTGTTTTATTTTTTATCTTTTCTCCTTTTACTCACACCGGTAGACATATAACCCTTTCTATGTTGTACTTGGTATGAGTCAAAAATATATAATTTTTTTTTTGCTTAGGTCTCTTCTTAATAGAATGTAAATTCTGAATTTTCATAACTGCTGCGTTGCGCGTTTCGATCTTCAGGTTATTTTGCAACTTTCGTTTTAAATTCTACAGTTTTTCCTTAGTTTTCAGCATTGCTCTTCAGTATATATATATATATATATATATGATCTCTGGATACATGCACTCCAGAGATCATGAAAGATACCAGTACCAGAGTTCCTCCAGTCCTTCCAGCAGAAGTTGCACATGCAATCAAGAACATGAAGCGAGGAAAAGCTCCAGGAGAAGATGGAATTACTGTAGACATCATACAAGAAGCAAGTGGAGAAATCGAAACAGTACTCGCCCAAATTTTCACTCGATGCCTTAATGAAGGAAAGATTCCTGAGGATTGGAACACCGCTACAATGATCCTGCTACATAAGAAAGGTGACATTGAGGATCTCGGAAACTACAGACCTATCAGCCTCCTATCAGTAGTTTATAAAATCTTCACTAAAGTTCTTTCACACCGCTTAAAGGTAACACTGGACATGGCTCAACCGAGAGAACAAGCTGGATTCAGGAGTGGCTACAGCACAATAGATCATATCCATGTGCTGAGAGAACTAATTGAAAGAGCAAGGGAATATGAACTTCCATTGTGCATGGCTTTTATCGATTATGAAAAAGCCTTTGATTCGGTGAAACCATCAGCAGTTACAATGGCTCTGAAAACCTGCGGTATTGAAGATGCATACATTAATATTATTAATAACATCTATGAAAATGCAAGTGCAAAGATTAGGCTGTTTGAAAATACAACACACGTAAAAATTGGAAAGGGAGTGAGACAAGGTGACACCATATCTCCGAAGCTCTTTAATGCCACATTGGAGGGTGTTTTTCAGTCGCTGAGCTGGGAAAACAAGGGGATAAAGATTAATGGAGATTATCTAACCCACCTTCGTTTTGCTGATGACGTAGTCATTTTTGCAACTACCCCATCAGAGCTGCAGAGTATGATCCAGGAACTTGCTGACAAGAGTAAAGAAGTGGGATTAAAAATGAACTTTCAGAAGACAAAAGTGATGTTCAATGCTTTTACAAGAAATGAAGATTTATCGATTGATGGAGAAAAGCTGGAGATAACAGCCACGTACGTTTATCTTGGACAGCAGATATCAAGTGAGGGTCACATTGGTGAAGAAATTAATCGGCGTACAAAACTTGCCTGGAGAGCTTTTGGAAGAAACAGCATAATTTCAAGAGCAATATGCCATTATGTCTTAAAAGAAAAGTGTTTGATCAATGCATCCTTCCAGTGCTTACGTATGGTGCAGAGACGTGGACCTTAACTAAAAGAGACATACAAAGGCTGCAGACAACTCAAAGAAGCATGGAGAGGTGCATACTTGGTGTAACCAGGAGAGATAAGAAGAGGAACTCGTGGATCCGAAAAATGACAAAAGTGGAAGACATCATGATCAGAGTTAAATCCCTGAAATGGCAATGGGCTGGACATACTGCCAGAAGGACAGATCATCGATGGACAGCCGAAATTTTAGATTGGATTCCAAGGGACAGGAAAAGACCCAGAAGAAGACCACATGGGAGATGGGTGGATGAAATTCGAAAGTATGCAGGGGTGACATGGAGGAGACTGGCACAAGACAGACCGTTGTGGAGGAAACTTGGGGAGACCTTCGTCCAGCAGTGGATTGATAATGGTTGACAATGATGATGATGATGATATATATATATAGTATACGTACACAATGTGTGTACATATATATAGTGTATGCCTGTAGTTTGTATACGGCTGTGACATACGTCGCTCTTAATCTCTTTGGGAAGAAGACACTATGTAACTTTTTGAACATGTTAAATAATATTTTTGAATGTTTAATTTGTGACATACATATTTCTTAATCTCTTTGGGAAAAAGACACTGTGTAATATTTTGAAAATGTTAAATGATATTTTTTATGTTTAATTTATGACGTACGTTACTCTTAATCTCTTTGGACCTTTGAAAGAAGACACTATGTAATTTTCTGAACACGTAAAATAATATTTTTGAATGTTTAATTTGTCACTTTTAATCTCTTTGGGAAGAAGACACCAAGTAATTTTTTGAATGCATATAATAATGTTTTTGAATGTTTAATTTGTGACGTACGTCATCCTTAATCTCCTTGGACGGGGCTTAAGCCCCTCCGTGGGTGCGCCAGTGGATTCACGATATGATTTATCCAAATTATGCAGCATGCAATTATGAGCCCAACACACAAGACATTTTAACATTTGAAAATATTTGTTTTGTTTTTTTATTTAATCGACTATTTTATATTATCAATGTATATAATTATACTAGTTATATCCGAATAAAAAAAATTGATAGTTAAATGTTTTATTCATTATACAAAAAATTCACTACACGGTTGTAGAAATGTTTGTTTAAACTTGATGTACCAATTAAAGTTCCATCTAAAGTCAGTATACCAATGAATCGAGTCAATAAAAAAATAATCTAAATAAAAGATTCAGCTCATTTCTTTTTTATATATATATTTATTATAAAATGCAACATAAGATTTAACTTATTTGATATATAAGTGAATACAAAAAAAGCATATTGAAAAATAAACATTAATACAGGGTGGGTGTGCGCAGTCTCTTTACAACCTTGCACTACGTAAGTTCATGGTATTTGTTGTATAATATATAACAAAATTTTAATTGACATCGTTTTTTTTTTGTTATAGGTCCCTCACTGACGTAGCAGGTGCTGTTCTATAAAAATGTGGTCCCCACAAGAGAGCACAGTGCTTTGCTTCGTTCATCGAAACAAAATCTGACACACAAGTGCAAAATTTCCGGACTAAGTATGGGACAACTCTGCCATCTCGTCCTAGTATCCACCAATGGCACCAGGAATTCATGGAGACTGGGTCTGTGTTGGATAAAGAGCGTAGTGGCCGCCCACGAACATCGATCGTGTTCGTAATTCCTTTTCACGAAGATCAAAGAAGTCCATTTGTTCCACTGCCAAAGAACAAATGCAGACCTCACTATTATCACCATTTTCTTACGTGTGCCCGTAATTTTGTTTTGAGTTTAGCTAGTTTTTATTTGTTTTTTATATCTAGGGAATTTTTTGCCAGATGAAAAAAGAATGCTGAAACAAAAACGACGGAAACTTTCCCAGTACTGTAATTTTTAGTGATGAATCCACATTTCATGTATTAGGTATTGTGAATCGCCACAACTGTAGGATATGGGGCAGTGAATTACCTCATGCTGCTATTGAACTGGAATGTGATTCTTCCAAAGTAAATGTGTGGTGCACCCAAGGAGGTTAGAATAATACTTCTGGAGATGCCCTGGTCTCTTAACCGTGAAGCCGCAAACTGTGGAAATTTGTTGTTGTTTACATGATACCTATGTATTGTAATTTCAAATGTATTTATTTTGGAATAACACGGCTTTTGGTTGAAGAAACGGTGTTAATATCAAACCAGAATGAATTACACTTCTTATACGAGTGAAGTTTTTAATTTTAACGTTATGTTTTGTTTAGAATTCGCACTAACATTCGTGTATTTCAATCAAGGGGGTTAGAAGTAAGAGGAGCTGCCAACAGCCCCTCTCTCTGTGCTTCTGGCGCGACGCCACTTTTTATCAGCTGACTACGCCGATGCGCCCAACCTAAGAATCTCCTGTATATCTCTATGGGGAAATCGCGATTTTGAACGGGTTTTTCGGACCCTTACTCTACCCATACATGCATGAAAAAAATTGAGGCTGAAATATTCATTCCTATAATAAAAAAATTCCAGAAAAAACAGGAAAATATGTGTTGGAATTTCTTTAAAAAATTTAACAAAATAATGATTTTTTTGAGCGGAAGTGCATAGTGCGCATGGCTACTTACTGCCCATGTGCAAGTAACCATGTTTAAAATATAACCAAAAGCCTAATGTTAAGAAATAAAAAGTCCGAAATATTCCTTCTTTCCATCCTTGGTTTGCATGCGCTAAGCAAAACTGCTTAAGCCACGGGAAGTGACGTCACGTTCCCGGACTCTCGCAGCGCAGACTCCCACCACCTCAGAGAGAGAGGACAGAAACAGCTGATCTGTTTTGACTTCACTCAAAACGGGTCCCTTCACCTCTTCTTCTTCTAACCTCCTCGATTTCAATTTAAAATAAAAAATGGGAAGGAGTGTCGAAATAATTAACAATTTTATAAATTCAGAATTTTCTTACACATCGGCAGCAGTTTACAATGCGAAATTGGAAACATTTGCGACGAAAGAAGGCAATTCGGTCAACACAAAATGAATTGAAAACCATAAGCTGATAGCCTTTAAAACCATCAGCTTTCCCACACTTTGACGGCTGTCGCTCGTGGTTATAGGCTTCACGCAAAGTGGTACTACTCCATTAGCAAGGGCATCTCTAGATATCTTATTCTAACCTCCTTGGGGGCGCCCTATCAAAAAGAGAAGTGATTGGCCCTTTCTTCTTCTGCGAAAAAACCATAAATGGCGACATTTACTTGGATATGCTAGAAAATTTCGCTATACCTCAGATCAAACGATATGATGTCGTTTTCCAACAAGACTGCATTGGTTAACGTGTGTACGTAACGGCCTAAATGAACATTTCCCCAATAGATGGATTGGGCATGTTGGTCCCATTCCGTGGCCTCCTTGCTCTCCAGATCTAACTCCATTGGATTATTTCATGTGGAGTTATGTGAAGGATCGTGTCCATCAGACGCCTTGTACTGATTTGCAGGAACTGAAGCAGCGTATCACAGCTGCTATTAATTCCAGAACTCCTCAGATGCTTGCCAAACATGGCATGAAATCGAGTATCGCTTGGACGTAATACGAGCAACCAAGGGATCTCACATCGAATTTTATTAACTTGTGCAGTAACATTGTAAGTTAGTACAGTCAGTTTTCTTTCTATCTGTTTAATGTTTTGTTTTATATAATTTTGTAACAAAGTGTTAACGAATTTTGTTTAGTCAGTGTTCCAATGCTGTGTCTCCTGGACGCGTGTTAAATAATTCGTAACGCTTTTGGTCTGTTTGATTCTACACCTGTATGCTGGAATGTCAAGAGCAAAAAATCCAACGAAATTATATATTGTCGCCGATGAAGGAGAAACCAAAAATGTTGTGTAAGGCCAAGTGCTGAAATAATCACACTATGAATAAATAATTTGCAATGACCAAATTTGTGAAATCATTTTTTCTCTTTCTTGCAAGCATCAATTTTTCCCCCGATTTTTTCAGTGACGTATAAGGGAATATGAAATTAATAAGCCTAAATCCTGGGCAAAGCCGGGTAGTAAAGCTAGTTACTTATGAAATGCAAATTTACCCAATTAATAATATGTTCGATACCCTTAAAATTGGCTACTGAACTTCTCAAAACAATTTCCATCTTTCAGGTATCTAGGCAGTGGATGCAGTCTTACAGATTTGCATTACACATATAGAATTGGAGTATCCACAGCAAGTGACATTGTAAGAGAAGTATGCAATAGTATTTGGGGAATACTGAAAGATGAATGCATGGCTGTAGCATCCGAAGAAAAATGGCGCAAAAATTGCACTCGGCTTCGCAAAAAATGAAAACTTTCCTAATTGTGAAACCGACTGTGACAGGTTGTCTTCATTTCAACTATAAGCATTATTGTTCTACAGTACTTTTGGCTGTTGCCAACTCCAATTACTGCTTCACATACACTGAAGAACAATTGAATTAGAGACAGCTGGTGTTATGCAAATGTGGTGCTGTGAGCGGCCCTGTAAATGGAAACGACATGATGCATACAGCGATCCGACAATATAAGGAGTGATGCGAAGGGAATCAGCTAGAGTCGGACGCAGTATGGGCAAGACGAAGGATCTAAGCGCATTTTATCGTGGGAAAATTGTCGGGGCCCGACGAATGGATCACTCCATCTCGGAAGTCGTGTAGGCACAGGGATTTTCACGACCCACTGTGTCACGGGTGCACCGCGAGTACCTCAAATCTGGTAAAACCATCCCTGCAAAGGCCAACTGCCATGGACCGTGTGGATGAGTGGGGTCATCGTCAGCTAGCTTACATCGTAACAGCGGATTGACAGGACACAGTGCAAGAAATCAATTGGCAATTTAACGCCGGTGCACAAAAACGTGTAAGCAGCCCCACCATCTCCTCGCTATAGGATAAGAAGCAATCGTCCCACGAGGGTACCGCTGCTGACCGCACATCACAGGGTGCAAAGATTAGCATGGACGCGGGAACATCGCCACTGGACCCTAGACATGTGGGAAAATGTTGCCTGGACTAATGAGTCGAGATTCACGTTGGTACATGCAGATGGCAGGACCACATGAAGCAATAGATCCTTCTTGCCAGCAGGGTACTCTTGAAGCTGGTGGGGGTGGTATTCTTGTCTGGGGACTGTTTACATGGACTGAAGTGGGACCCCTGATACGTGTGACATTGTTCTTCGCAGGTCAATGTTACCGGGATATCCCGGATGACCATTTGCTCCCGTTTGTGTGTCTTCAACATCCCACTGGGGACTTCATCCTGCAACAAGACAATGCAGCTCCCAAATTGTATCCGAATGGTTGGATGAACACTTCACCGACATGACCTCGCTTCCTTGACCAGCTAGGTCACCTGACCTCAATCCCATTGAGCACATTTGTGATGCCATCCAAAGAGATGACCCCCCCCTTCATCAAATCTTCGTGAACTCTATGAGCTTGTTCAGGGGTCGTGGATCCGTATGGCTTCCCAACGATTTCGGTGTATTGTCGAGTCCATGCCAAGACGAATCGCCGCCGTCATCAGGGCGAAAGGTGGTGCTACACGTTACTAGACAGGTATCTCTAATTCAATTGCTCTTCAGTGTATGTTGATATAGGATATTATGGTAAAGAATCGGATTCCACGATTCTCAAACATTCAACGTTACGGAAAAACATGGAATAAAATTCCCTATACATTACTAATCCTGAACTGTTACCTGGTACTAATGGCATACCTATGCCTTTCACATTTGTGGGAGATGAGGCATTTGCTCTGTCACGTAACTTAATGCGACCTTATGGTGGACAACAACTTCCTCAAAAGAACAGAGTTTTTAACTACCAACTGTCTAGAGCTCGGAGATACATCGAATGTGCTTATTTCATCACTAGTGCTGGACAAGTGCCATGGCAATTCGACAGAATGTAGATATGCTCAAAATATTTTATTTAGAAACTCCATGGATAACATGTTTTAAACTGATGAAAAGATAATGTATGGAATATTACGAGTACCTAAGTCAATGTATAATCTACAGTAAATGTATGAAATAAACCATTTTTTCGGAGCCAATGCTCTATGAAACTGTTACCGTGTAGAAAGATACATGCACGTAAATACTACGAAACATTTGTAAAGTGCATGAAAGATAAAAAAAAAAACATTTTTACAGAGCATTTTGGAGAAACACTTGAGGAAAACTATGGAAACACAGAATTCCTTGAAAACGTTTTATAAGATGTTTTTGAGAACACTTTCACAAGGCTGTGTGATCATTTCGAAATAATTAACTTTCCTTATATGTGAAACTTTAAATTTCAGGCAATTATGGTGTGAATTATTTATCAGGTGTGATTTTTTTCAATGCCGGCTGTTATTTCTTCATGCAACAACAGCATCATATTCCTTACTGCATTACCCATTAGCAAAACTTCACTTTTATGTAACATCTACCATACAATGGTACATTAGTGATCTATTTGTGCACACTTCGGTAAGTTTAGTTTCATAACTATATTAAAACAATACTTTATGGATGCCTGCAAAAAGAACTCTACGATAAATAAGTATTACACTGAAAGATGCACATACCTCGAAAATAGAAACAAAATTGCCTAATTTCTAAGACTGCTAGAGCACATAATGCAGTGCCTCCACGTACAAGTAGATTTAAGGAACATTAACTTGCTTATGTTTTCAAATATATGTGTTTTACAGCAAAGCACATTAGTATGGTTATCATCTACCATTATTGTGCCCTTAGCAAGCCTCATTATAAGAAGGAAAACTCTATCTTTGCTTCCCATCCAGGGTTAACTGCTACCCAGGTTGGGCAAGCCATTTGGGAACGTGTGGGTTCGCCTGCTGAACCCCTTTTTAATTTTGTGTGGGTGGTTAACCTGAGAAAATTTGAATTTGTGTTCAAACGGCATGACCAGTATTTGGGGCTCATCAGCAAGACTGTACCACGGGAATTCAAAGATTGTTTGTGCTAAGGGGGACTCGAACATTAAGGTTGTTCATTGCAAGTATCTTCCTCGTGAGAACCCAAATGATGAGGTGGTTAAGGATTTCAACAAGTTTGGGAAGGTGCTTAATATTAAGTACGAAGTCAGAAAAGAGCCCGAAGTCTTCATGTAGGGAGCTTTTTCTGGCACCAGAGTAGTCACCCTGGACATGACTAAAAATCTTCCGAACTTTATATGCATATTGTTAACCACAGGTGCATGAATGTGTATAATGGACAGGTCTGGGTTTGCAGGAAATGCAACAACAGCGGTCATATTGCTGTTGACTGCGAGAAGTTCACTTGTGCCAATTGCAGAGCCTTGGACCATAATATCAAGGACTGCAAAGATCCATGTGGAAACAGCAAATCTCCCAACCATAAGAGGTCTGAGTGTGGGGTCCGGTCCTTCGCCCAGTGCCGAAAACAACCAAGAAAATCAGGATGACTTATTAGAGGCGCTCAACGCCACGGAGGAGGAGAGGGAATTTCCAGAGACTGAGGTTGATACTTTGAGTGAGGAGGAAGCTGAAACCCACCGACTTCGTGGCTGGGAAATGCCCTGGAGGTACCTGACTGTCATTGTGGATCAGGTAAGTATCAGTAACATAGGTGAGTTGGAGAAAACTTTTCCAGAAAATGCTAAAGAGAATTTTTCTCTTGCACGTGATTCCTTGGCAGATAAGAGAGTGTTTTCACCAGAGGTGGGAGAGGGATTTACTATGGTCACCAAAAGGTCTAGGAATTTCTCTAAACAATCTATTGAAAAAATGGCAAATATGCTTAATGGAGTTTTCATTATTGACGAGGAGGAAAAGGTGGCTAAAAACATGGAGGAAGCTGAGGAAATGGAGGTTTGCTCAGAAGAAATGGAAGGAGCTGGAATAGTACACTGGTGTGCGAAAATTAAGGACGAAGAGAAATTAGCATAACAGCGGAACGAGCAGGCAGAACGGACCGAAAGACCAGGGTCCGGTACGGGTAGGGCATGCGCATATATGCAGCATGATGGGGGTTGTCGGAAGGGTATAAAGCACACAGGCGGCATACGCTCAGCAATTCGGTGAAAGCTATTGCACTGTGTACATCGGTTTGAACGACGTCGAGTTGCTGCCACTGTGTGACATGGCCAATAGGCAATCCAGTAGACGCATCTGGATGACTTTACCCGAGGTCACGTCTTTGGGGAGTTGGAAGAAGGTCGAAGTGTGACTAGTGTGGCCGAGGAGTTTGGGATCGCTCAATGCATCGTTTCACGAGCTTGGAGAGCATTTCAAATGACAGGAACAGCTGTACGAGAGTTTAGCAGTGGTCGTCCACGAGCAACCACGGCGGCGGACGATCGGTATATTGTCCTACAGGCAAGAACGGACAGACGGCAGACAACGGGAGAAATTGCAAGGCACATGCAACAGACAACTGGACGTCCATTATCGTGTTTTACCGTGGCCAGGAGGCTGCACAAAGGTGATCTATTTGCACGACGACCAGTACAGTGTGTGCCATTAACGTCTGCTCATCGGAGGCAGCGGTTTCTGTGGTGCCAGGAACACAAGAACTGGACACATCAGCAAGGGGTCAAGTTCTCTTTACGGATGAGAGCCGATTTAGTCTGACGAGCGATTCTGGACGTATACATATCTGGAGAGAGCAGGGAATACGCAATCACACCACCAACATCATCGAAAGAGACCCGTTTGGAGGTGGTGGAGTTCTCGTTTGGGGCGGTATCATGCTTGGTAGCCGTACTGACCTCCAGATCTTCCAAGGAGGTCCGCTATTGTACCGAGGTTCTCCTGCCTCACTTACGTCTGTTTAGAGGTGCTGTGGGTCCTGGAGTTCCTCTTCATGGATGACAACGCTACACCTCATCGTACAGTGGCTGTCGCAGAGCTGTTTGAGAGTGAAGATATTCAACGCATGGATTGGCCCGCAAGGTCCCCGGACCCAAATCCAATCGAACACGTGTGGGACCTTCTCGGGAGACGCTTGGCAGCACGTCACCAGCCGCCAACGACGATTGGCGCTACAAGAGGACTGGGCCACGATGCCTCAACAGCTCCTTGACAACCTCGTCCTTACCATGGACAGACGTAAATCCTGCAAAGCAGTGAGGGGTGATCATATCCCCTACTAAAGACTGGATTTTTCTTGGCAGCCGCCTATCACATGGACGTTTCTGTCCAGTTGTGCTCGGAGCTACCTTTTCAATAAAGTGCCTTTATATCCTTTGGATTCCTTGTTTGGACGGTTTTGCTCACTTGTCCCATATTCTTACATCTTGTGGATCTTATGGTATGATTTGAGTTGATGTGGAGCCCTTCTGCACAACGTTACATTCGAAAAACCATCTCGTCCTTAATTTTTGAACGCCACTTTGGAGGTTCAAACTGAAGGGTTGTTAATAGTGAGGATGAGAATGTGGAATTTTCCGAGGGTAAAGTTTTTGAACTTCAAGTTGATAAGCTGATATAGATCAGCTTATAGAATTTTTAGCAGATGACCTGGAAGACAAAATTGTTTTCCATAATCAAGCACAAAATTTACTTGTGGGGATTTTTGAAATGTTGATTTTCTCCTTAAAAAACAACTATTTTCAATTTGAGAAAAGATTTTTCCTCCAAAAGTCTGGATTAGCAATGGGCTCCCCACTCTTGGCAAATTACTACGTAGGAAAGCTGGAAGAAAAGATACTGGTTCAGCCCTCATACTTTTGCCTTTATCACAGATATATGGATGATATCTTATTCATTTTTGATAACAAGGATGAAAATCTTCCAGAAGAAATTCTAAGGTGAATTAGATTATTCCCTTAAGTTCACTTTGGAGGTTCAAACTGAAGGAAAATTAAACTTCTTGGATTTGACCATCTATGTCTAGGAAGATAAGTTCCTCACAAAAATGTACAAAAAAACCTTTGGATACAAACAAAATACTAGATTTTAAGTCTTCTCATCCATATTCAATGAAAAAAAATGTTGCAAACCAATATTAAAAAAGTAATAATAATTTGGTCTCCTCAGAAGATATGAAAAAAGCCCACATGCATGATCAGGAAGTAATGCTAACAGAAAATAACTACCCAAAAGAGGAAATATATAAATTACTCAAACAAGATAAGGAAAAAAAATACAAGCAAGCAGTTCAGGTTTACAAGAAAAATTACGTATCAAAAAGGTTTGTTTGAATATTTAAAAAGAATAAGCAGTAAATACGATATTAGATTAGCTCCCAGTTTAGACAACAAGCTTAAAAATTTTCGCCCTAGCTTGGTAAAAAAAGAAGAAAATTTGTTTAAAATGCAAGGAGTCATTTATAAAGTAACCTGCAGCTGTGGAAAATACTGCACAGGAGAAACAGGTCATAGGCTGGAAACTCGTATCGCGGAACACAAGGCAGCAATAAAAAATTGTTCAAACAAGACAGGATTAGACAGACACGTTAGAGAAATTGGACACCACATGGACTGGGACTCTTTGACTGTCATTGGTCATCAATCCAACTTCCTGAAGCAAAAATTGAAAGAGGGACTTGAAATTGGAGAACACCAGAACTTCATCATTAATGACTGTAAGGGGTTTTCACTACCTAACATCTGGCAAGACATTTTGCAAAATCGCCGTAACCGAAGACCGTGATGGAGATTGAACAAAAGACTGCCTGACGAAGAAGAGGAGTTCCCTCCGAAAATTTGCAGAAATTTTAAGAATTTACCTAGATAAATCCCACAAAAAAGTTAACTAGTCTGAATATAATAATTTAGGAAGCCACATAACAAAGCTAAGTTTGATTTTTGATTTACAGATTGATAATGGTGTTGAAAATTTTAAAATTGATGTCACTAGTGTATGTATTCTAAATAAGGATGATATTTGTATTGTCGAGGGGATTTGCACTCCCATCTCCTCAAAAAATTATGAAACCGAGAGTTCTAGTGCAGTCGAGTTGCCTGAAAATATCAATGTCCTATGTGTTGGTGCTGTCGGCACGAGTGAAAATGGCGAAGTCCTGAGTTTTGGTGCAGTGGAGCCAGCGCCGGATCCAGTACAGACGTTGTTCCCGGGCCAAACCGACGACCCTGGTCTTCGGGTTGACTCGGGAACGAATGCACGGACTCTCCTGCAAGTGGGGAGGGAGCTTGCATCCCCGGCGGAGCTGTGGAGGATCAGCAGCGGCCCCGGACTCCAGGTGGGGAATCCGGGATTGCTTCTCCACCTCTCCTGTGGACGCCAACGAAGTCTGAGGAGGGTCTCCGCAGTGAAGCAATACTTGTGACCGAGTCTTCTGCGAATGGCGGCCACCATGGTAACGACGCGGACATAAAAGCCGGTGACGTAGAAACAGTGTGGATCAGCAGCGGCCCCGGACTATGGGCGATAGATTTTTTTGCAGGGAATATGAGCTTTCTTCGGATTCTGACGAAGAACAGTTGGCTGAGCAGATGACCGAAGATTTGATGGCCAGGTTCAAGCGTCAGGGAAGGCGGCTGACACAGGCCAACGTTGATGTGGCGAAGGATCTTGCCAAGTTGACGAAGTCGGGATTCAACAGAATAGAGCGGGTCGTTTCAACGGTTGCCGGACATAAAAAGCCGGCGACGTAGAAACAGTGTGGATCAGCAGCGGCCCCAGACTATGGGCAATAAATTTTTTTGCAGGGAATCAGAGCTTTCTTCGGATTCTGACGAAGAACAGTTGGCTGAGCAGATGACCGAAGATTTGAGGGCCAGGTTCAAGCATCAGGGAAGGCAGCTGACACAGGCCAACGTTGATGCGGCGATGGATCTTGCCAAGTTGGCAAAGTCGGGATTCAACAGAATATGATACTTCGTTCGTACGGTTGCCGGACATAAAAGCCGACGACGTAGAAACAGTGTGGATCAGCAGCGGCCCCGGACTATGGGTGATAGAATTTTTGGGAGGGAATCCGAGCTTTCTTCGGATTCTGACGAAGAACAGTTCGCTGAGCAGATGACCGAAGATTTGAGGGCCAGGTTCAAGCGTCAGGGAAGGCGGCTGACACAGGCCAACGTTGAAGCAGCGAAGGATCTTGCCAAGTTGGCGAAGTCGGGATTCAACAAAATAGGGCACGTCGTTCCGACGGTTGCCCGACATAAAAGCCGGCGACGCAGAAACAATGTGGATCAGCAGCGGCCCCGGGCTATGGGTGATAGATTTTTGTGCAGGGAATCCGAGCTTTCTTCGGATTCTGATAAAGAACAAATGGCTGAGCAGATGACCGAAGATTTGATGGCCAGGTTCAAGCGTCAGGGAAGGCGGCTGACACAGGTCAACGTTGATGCGGTGAAGGATCTTGTCAAGTTGGCGAAGTCGGGATCGAACAGAATAGGGCAGGTCGTTTCGACGGTTGCCGGACATAAAAGCCGGCGACGTAGAAACAGTGTGGATCAGCAGCGGCCCCGGACTATGGGTGATAGATTTTTTTTTGCAGGGAATCTGAGCTTTCTTCGGATTCTGACGAAGAACAGTTGGCTGAGCAGATGACCGAAGATTTGAGGGCCAGGTTCAAGCGTCAGGCAAGGTGGCCGACACAGGCCAACGTTGATGCGGCGAAGGATCTTGCCAAGTTGGCGAAGTCGGGATTCGACAGAATAGGACACGTCGTTCTGGCGGATGCCGGACACAAAAGCTGGCGACGTAGAAACAGTGTGCATAGGAAGGAGACAGAGGGACGCAATAGATCAAGATCTTGAAGGTGAGTTGCTTTTCTGGTTGGGTTCCTCTCCCTCGGTTTTTGAATATGTGCGTTTGTTTTATGTGGTGTTTTTTGTTAACATACTACTTCCTTTACTAATCAAAAACAACTACTATGGGAATTTTACTAGGAATTTTTTTTATTTAAAATGCAAATTTTCGGAGAAAACTCTTCTTCAGGCTGTCTTTTTGTTGTCACTTATTCCTGTCACTATCGCGGTTATGGTACGGTTACGGTTATTTTTCATCAAATTTAACGGTAACCTTTAAGGTTAACCGTAACCGCGATAGTGATGGGAATAAGTGACAACAAAAAGACAGCCTGAAGAAGAAGAGTTTTCTCCGAAAATTTGCAATTTAAATAAAAAATGCCCTAGTAAAATTCCCATAGTAGTTGTTTTTGATTAGTAATTGAATCAAGAAACTAGGAAGCCATTTCTCAACATGAGCTTTATACTACTACCTTTTTCAGATTAAGGTAAGTACGGCACTTAATTACCAAGGCACCGATCTATATTGGCACATCGAACGTTTACGGTCTCCGCACCGTTGAAAAGCAGAAGTGGCTCACGGGCTACTTCAGGAAGTTGGGTGTTGATTTTTTGCTGGTGCAGGAAACTCACCATAAGAAGCCCGAGCGGGTTTGTGTGTTCCGTAGGAACACCGGGCTGAAGTGTAGGTACTCGCTTGGAGCGAATGGTTTCACCGGGGTGGATACAGTCTACAAGCGGCAGTACGAAGGCAACATCATGCAGATGCAGACCGATGGGGTCGGTCATGTGGTGGCTATTTTGGTTAATAGTGGACTGGTGTCCATTAAGATGGTGTGTGTTTATGTTCCGGTGGAGGGTCCTCTCCGGAGCGGTTTCTATGATCAGCTGCCGTTCTTCCTTAGGGAAGCGAAAATTTTCTGGTCGCCGGTGGGGATTTCAACTCGGTGGTGGATAACCATATCGACCGGTTGAGTACTCACAGGTGCAGGTGGTCAGAGACGTACAGAAAGGGTCTTGTGGATCTGATTATGAACCAGCAACTTAAGGACGTGTGGAGGTAGCTGTTCCTGCAAGAGCCGAAGTTCCCCTGGCACAGGAATCATTTGGTTTCGAGGATCGACATGCTGTTAGTCTCTAAGATGGATTGGGTTATGGGGACCGAGGTCTTTAACCCTAACTCACAGCCGTTGTTTGTCTCTCATCACAGTGTTGCCGTGATGGACGTCTGTGTGCAGGCACCGAGGGAGAGGAGAGCAACACCGTGGCGCATAAACGTGTCAATGTTAGACGACGTTGCACATCCGTTCGATCTGGGAGGCGGGTGCAGGGACTGTCACCGATTACAAGATCGGTGTTTGGGAGAGAGTGAAGGACGAGGTCTGGAGCACCTTCGTTGCTCGGGGTAAGGAGTTAGCTAGAGCTAAGTGGGAGACTCAGGTTTTTCTGATGAACCTCCTGAATGCGGCGTTGAGGGGTAATGAGGACGGATGTAACCTGGAAATCATTACCCAGATCAGGCAAGAGATTACAGACTTCTATAGAGGCATCGGCTCTGAAGTTCAACTTCAAGGTGTGATTAGGAATTTTGAGCAGGAGCGGGATATTAACCACATTTACCGCAAGCTCGAGGCGGAGAGGAAGAGGGAGAATCTGGAAGTTCTCGACATTGATGGTACTGAGGTGAGGGACAATAAGATCCTGCAGGAAGCTGCTAGGCACTACGGAGATCTCTTTTCCGGTGAGGAAATTGATCCTGCAGTCATGGATATGTGGCTGGAGGGTACGCCGAGGATCCTAGACGAGGAGAGTCTCGAAGAGGAGTTCATGGTGTCTGAGGTGAGAATGGCGATTCAGGCCCTTTCGCCAGGAAAGTCTCCGAGATGTGATGGTCTCTAGTTGTAGTTTTACAAGAAGTTACTTAATGTGTTAGCACCCTGGCTTACCAAGGTGTACAATGAGATTGTGCAGGTGGGCGGTATGCCGGGGACCATGTGGAGGAGCATGGTAGCTTTGCTGTGCAAGAACCCTGACTCCCTGTCGAGGGAGTTAAGTGGTTGGAGACCGGTGTCTCTGTCCACAGTGGACAATAAGATCCCCTTGTGGAGGGTCATCAATAGCAGGCTTGCTAAGGTGGCCGTTCATCTCATTAGTGCTAACCAGACGTGTGGTATTGGGGGCGCCGGATGCAATGGAATACTAGAGATGCTATCACTTACATGGCCGAGAAGGGCATTAAGATGTAGCTCTTCTCAGCGGACCAGAGTAAAGCTTTTGATAGGGTATCACACGAGTTTGTTGGAAAATAGTTAAAAGTCCACGGTTTCGGAATATTTTTTTTCGAAGTGCGGTTGGTGCATTGTATAGGGACCTCTCCGGGAGAGTCATTATTGCCGGTCGTCTCTCTCCCCCTTTGAGGTTCAAAGAGGAGTGAGGCAGGGATGCCCGTTCTCTACCCTTTTGTTTGTTTTGGTTGTGGAAACCCTTTTGAGAAGTGTTGCTGGGAAGGAAATTATTACAGGTTTTCCGGTCCCGGGGAGGGGGAATCGTTGAAGTACCTTGCATACCCCGATGATGTCTCCTTCTTCGTTGACTCGGAAAGGAGCTTGAGGGTGATGCAAGATACTTTCTCAGAGTACTGCATTGAGACCGGTGACTGTCTCAATGAGGAGAAGTCGAGTATTATGCTCTGGGGCAAGTGGAAGTGGTCAGCAGTTACTGGTTTAGCCATGACTGACAGGCCCGTTCGAATACTGGGTATCCAGTTTTCTAAGGAGGAGGTCCACGTTATCCAGTTTTCTAAGGAGGAGGTCCACGTTATCCAGTTTTCTAAGGAGGAGGTCTTCTTGCAGAGACGAAGAAGGAGCAAGAACGGTAGCAGGAGGTGGGCATTTCGAGAGTGAATCGGGCCAAATTAGATAATGCTCTTCTGGTCTCGAAATGCACTGTTGCCGGTGAAATCGAGTCCTCACCCGGGAGTCTCATGAAGCAGATGGAGAGAGCAGTCTTTGGCTTCATTTGGGCCGGGAAGAAGACCGAGGAGGTGGCTCGGGTGGTACTGTACTGTCAAAGGTCCGAGGGGGTTTGGAAGTCAAGCACCTTCAGACATGGCTCAATGCACTTCAGTTTAAGAGTGTGAAGGGCGCCCTGGTTGCCAAGCTCCCGTGTGGAGCCTTGGCCTCCTATTTTGTGGGGTGGGACTCGCCCAAGTACGTGCCCGGCCACAGTTTTGTTGGCCCTCGGCACGAGAGCATGCATAGGTCTTACCAGCTGGAGTGGCCACCTGCGGGAGCTGATCGTGCCGGGAAGAACATGCAGCAGATGTACATTGATCTGCTCCCTAGGCCTAGGGAACATGTCGTCAAAGATTTCAACATTCCTAGGAACTTCTCTACGAGACAGACGTGAATGAGCATTCAGTCGACGGATGCCGACTGCAAGAGGAGGGATTTTAGGTGGCGGTTGGCCCACAATGTCCTTCCGACGAGGAGTAGACAGTTTCAGTGGAGAGGCATCTCCTCTGATAGGTGCCTGTCGTGTGCAGGCATTGAGGACAGGTTCCATCTTTTCTGGGCCTGCCCCATGGCGCACCAGGTTTGGCAGAGAATCTGGACTTGGGCTTGGCACCAGGAGCTCGACGCCCTCCAGTTTCACCCGGCTAATGTGTTTTATCTACATCCTGCCCAGGCGGCGGGCAGGGAGGTCTGGAGGATGATTAGCACTGAGGTCTGTTATAAGATGTGGAGAGAGAGGAACCGGGTTCGACATTCTCGGACGGCTCACTTGGGCTTTTCTCCAAGAACGGTCATCCTTCCAGTCAAGTGTGAGCTCCGGGACCGGGCGATAGCGGACGCCCGCACTTTGACGACCGGGCCTTTAGGTATCGGTGAGGGCCTTGGCCTCAGATAGTTACCGGAATGAAGGACAACTACATCTTTTATTGGGGGTAACTTACCCTGCTTGTTTCCGCACCTAATGCCCGAGGAATCTCTCCGGGGGTGTTGGACCTTTTCTAGTGTCATGTTTTTGTGATTTGTGTCTGTTGTTTTTGATGGAGGGTGAGGATTATTTTTTCTCCGTTCCCCCTATCGGTAGTTTATCATTCTTTGTCTCCGGCCGAGGCTGGAGGTGCAGGTCGCTGACAGAGATGGCAGGAGTCTGTGTGAGTCGAGGAGAGAGAGTGTTTTTAGTTCTGTCTCTGCTCTCTGTTCTTTGGTATGGTGTGAATGGATAGTGTCTGAAGGGAGGGTGTTGTGTATTTGCTGCTTGTGGTATGCCAGTTCCGTGTGGATGTGGGCTGGGGAGGCACCTACCATGGGCCATGTGAGTGCCTTGGTTCACCCGTCGACCCGGTGTTCTCTCTGACAGTCTTTCATCCAGGTCACTGTCACTTGGTCACTTCTGAATGGACGTTCTGGGTGTACCTTCGGGTGGCACTCGCCATTCCAGGAGACCTCGGCGCCAATTTGTGTGCAGGTCCTTTCGAGTTCTTCGGAGGATTTGAATGACTCGGGTGTTTGTCTGGTGCTGCGTGTTGGGAGTGTGTGCGTAAACATCAGTGAACCATGTCCAGGTGTTTACCTGCGGCGTGGTGAACAGTGTGAAGATGTTGTGATGCAACAAAGTTTGTGTACAGGGGAGGAGACGTCGTGCAAGAGCACATTAGGACGCTCCCCTCTCCCAGCCCCCATGATTTGGGGGTCCTATACGAAGACAAGAGGAGTTACCAGCAGATTTGACATGTGAGCAAGCACTGGGCTCGCAGATTTAAGATAAAAAATGTTCTGCAAGGGATTGAAATTTAAGATTTAACAAAATATTTTCTACAAATAAAAACATCCTACAAGAAAACTGAAATCTAAGATAAAAAAAATATATTCTGCAAGACATTGAAATCTAAGATTAAAAAGAAAATCTTCTGCATGGGGGAAGGGGGATTTGTTCTGCGATGTACGTCTCAGTTTTTAAGTATTTTCTGCTCCTGGGCGTAGGAGTCATAGGGAGTTTACATATTAAGCAAGCAAACTCAAGTTCTGTTGCTAATACTAAGTTTGCCTCAAAGCTCTAGAAAATTACACAGTTCTTAAAAGCTAATAATTTAGCTGTTTGTATGGCTGATAAAGTCGGCCTTCCAGTCATTATCGAAAAGGATACCCTTAATCAAAAAGTCAATGATTTCCTCCTTTCCACCAATTGCAAACTTCTTTCTAAAAATCCCCGTGGAAGCTTTGAAATCATCTGTGGATCGCCTCAATAAGTTACAGTCATTAAAGGTTTTCTTAGGAGATTTTTCCGCTCCTTTCTACAATTTTCCTAGATTATTTGCACAAATTAAATTACACAAAGCTAATGCTCCAATTAGACCACTTGTGGAAAATACTCGCTCTCCTGCTTGTAACCTGGAAAAATGTCTTGCCAAAAAAATTTAAGGTTATCACTAATAACCACCCCTTCAATATCTCATCCACTGCTGAATTCATCTCTAGACTTCCAAACTCCATTGATGATCATGCAAGTATTTTTACCCTGGACGTTGAATCACTTTTTCCTTCTGTGCCTTAATTTGAAGTACACATGCTTCTCATTCATAAATTCAAAGAACAATTCCTCATGGATGGCACTTTAACCAAGGATTTGTATGATTGCCTGTATTCTCTTCGCCAACACAGTTTTTTCGTTTATAATAATCAATGCTATCAACAAAACCAAGGTGTACCAATGGGGTCACCTCTTTCCCCACTTTTGGCTGAAGTATACCTGTAAAATATTGAGCAATCAATAGTGATGCAATATGGCCAACAAACTACCTTATGGCTCCGTTATGTCGACAATATTTTTGTCATCTGGCCTCATCCTAAAAAAGATCTATTGCAACTCACAAATTTAATCACTGAAAAATTCTTGTCCATTAGATTCACTGTTAATGAAGAAACAGATGGCAAGATACATTTCTTGGATGTCAGCATTTCAAAATTCAATAATCTTCTATCCACTTCTGTCTACCAAAAACCAGTTTCTACCAATAGCATTATTCCTTCCAATTCTCATACCTTCCACCAATATAAACTGTCAGCCCTCAAGTCTCTCATTCACCGAACTCATTTGGTTTGCAACACTGAAGTTAATCTAAAAATTGAATTAGCAAGCATCCGCTTGATTGCTACTCAACATGGCTTTCACCCTCTCCTGATTTCTAAATTAATTCTAAATGCTAAGAAAAAACCAGGAGTTACTCTTCAACCTGTTTCACCAAAAAAGGAACTAATGTTTGCTGGATCAATCCCTTACCACGAACTTTCTGCCTACCAGCTCATCAGTATCTTCAAAAGAGAAGGATAAAGACCTGCCATTCGTTCTTCTCCTTCAATTTCCGTTATCCTCCGTAATGACCGAGACCCAAGATCTCCACTTTCTTCGCCTGGAGTGTGTAAAATTCTGGCCAAGACTAACGTTGGATTAACCACATACATTGGAAGTTCATTCTGGAAAATTCTCTCGAGACTTCAGGAACACAAATCTGATGTGAAATTTGGGAAACCTTCCTCTCTTCTTTGTCTCTTCTTACCATGGCTGACACTTCTGCTATTCCACTTTGGTCCGATACAAAAATGTTTGCTCCCTTCCAAAATTGGTATGCTCTGAGGTTTAGAGAAAATTTGGAAATTTTATTTTCCAAAAATTGCAACTCTGAGCTTCCCCATTTTCGTTCCATACATCTGGAAATCCCTCATTGCATTACATCACCCAGAGTTACCATTACAAAGCTTACCTTTCCAATCTGCCAACGAAACCAATCATAGTAGCACACATGAAGCCATAGTAATGGCTGAAATATATTTGTTTTAAAACTTTTATACGTAACTTGGTGAGTTCTACACTACCATCTTTTTAATTTTTTTTGTTTACAGAGTTATTAATTAATGTTCAAAGGAGGCCCTCTGATTGGTTCTCAAGGGCAAAGAAAGGGAAACTTGGGGACTGGACGATTTTTCAGAAGCCAACCGAAGTCGGGAGTGACGGAAGAAAATTTTCAAGCATTAAGCGGGAGACATTTGGAGGGAGTAGGTCGTCTTGGCCTCCCTCACTTTTTAAGCAAAAACTCAATCTTTTTTTTTCCTCTTAAGGAGAGGTTCCTTATGAGCCTCATTCAGATACCAGCTTCAGTTGAGAATAGAACTTAAGCTTTGTTTAGGATATTCAGCAATGCTTTAATGATACGAGGAAGTGGAGGAGCAGCACTTCTTATTGGCGACGAAAGGGAAGAAGAGTTGTTTGTTTTGTTTGTTTGATTGGAGGTTTAACGACCACCATGAGCAACTTAATGGGCTATAAGCAGTCGCCCATCCCTAATGTAGGATCACGGGTTCCAGGGAAGGGAGAGAGCCAATACCGTAAGACAAACAACATCCATGCCTCACTGGGATTCGAACCCGGACCCCTTTCAGATGAATGATCAGAGGCCATCGCTTAGACCACTACGCCACCGGGGCGGCGAAGAAGAGTTGAATAGCCCTACTTATTGGACGAAAGGGAAGAAGAGTTGAGTAGGCCTTTTAATTGGTGACGAAAGAGAAGAAGAGTTGAGTAGGCCTTATTGGCGACAAACGGGGAGAAGAGTTGAGTAGGCCTTCTTATTGGCGACGAAAAAGAAGAAGAGTTGAGTAGCCCTGATTATTGGCAATGAAACTGAAGAAGAGTTCAGTAGGCCTTATTGGTGACGAAAGGGAAGAAGAGTTGAGTAGCTCTTATTAGCGACGAAAGTGAAGAAGAGTTGAGTAGCCTTCCTTATTGGCGATGAAAGTGAAGAATTCAGCAGCCCTTCTTATTGGCGACGAAAGTGAAGAAGAGTTCAGTAGCTATTCTTGTTGGTGACGAAAGTGAAGAAGAGTTCAGTAGCCGTTCTTATTGGCGATGAAAGTGAAGAAGAGTTCAGTAGTCGTTCTTATTGGCGACGAAAGTGAAGAAGAGTTCAGTAGCCGTTCTTATTGGCGACGAAAGTGAAGAAGAGTTCAGTAGCCGTTCTTATTGGTGACAAAAGTGAAGAAGAGTTCAGTAGCCCTTCTTATTGGTGACAAAAGGGAAGAATATTTGAATAACCCTTCTCATTGGCGACGAATGGGAAGAGTTGAGTAGGCCTTATTGGTGACGAAAGGGAAGAGTTGAGTAGGCTTTCTTATTAGCAATGAACAGGAAGAAGAGTTGAGTAGGCCTTATTGGCGACAAACGGGAAGAAGAGTTGAGTAGGCAGTCTTATTGGTGACGAAAAAGAAGAAGAATTGAGTAGCCCTGATTATTGGCAATGAAAGTGGAGTTTTTTTTTTTTTTTTTTTATTGGAGATTTAACGACCACCGTGAGCAACTCAATGGGCTATAAGCAGTCGCCCGTCCCTAATTTAGGGTAACTGGTTCCAGGGAAGGGAGAGAGCCAGTGCCCTAAGACAAACACAACATCCATGCCTCACCGGGATTCAAACCCGGACCCCGTTCGGACGAATGATCAGAGGCCATCGCTTAGACCACTGCGCCACCGGGGCGGCGAAGAAGAGTTCAGTAGGCCTTATTGGTGACGAAAGGGAAGAAGAGTTGAGTAGCCCTTCTTATTGGCGACGAAAGTGAAGAAGAGTTCAGTAGCCGTTCTTATTGGCGACGAAAGTGAAGAAGAGTTCAGTAGCCCTTCTTATTGGTGACAAAAGGGAAGAATAGTTGAATAACCCTTCTCATTAGCGACGAATGGGAAGAGTTGAGTAGGCCTTATTGGTGACGAAAGGGAAGAAGAGTTGAGTAGCCCTTCTTATTGGCGACGAAAGTGAAGAAGAGTTCAGTAGCTATTCTTATTGGCGATGAAAGTGAAGAGTTCAGTAGCCGTTCTTATTGGCGACGAAAGTGAAGAAGAGTTCAGTAGCCCTTCTTATTGGTGACAAAAGGGAAGAATATTTGAATAACCCTTCTCATTAGCGACGAATGGGAAGAGTTGAGTAGGCCTTATTGGTGACGAAAGGGAAGAAGAGTTGAGTAGCCCTTCTTATTGGCGATGAAAGTGAAGAATTCAGTAGCCCTTCTTATTAGCGACGAACAGGAAGAAGAGTTCAGTAGCCATTCTTATTGGCGACGAAAGTGAAGAAGAGTTCAGTAGCCATTCTTATTGGCGACGAAAGTGAAGAAGAGTTCAGTAGCCGTTCTTACTGGCGACGAAAGTGAAGAAGAGTTCAGTAGTCGTTCTTATTGGCGACGAAAGTGAAGAAGAGTTCAGTAGCCGTTCTTATTAGCAACGAAAGTGGATCAGACATGAGATGATGTGTAGTGCTCAGCCCATGATCGGTAGTGAGAGGAAATTACAGACTTATTGAATGAACAGACTTTACTTGTTGAACAAACCCTACCCAGATGGTGATGCAGCAGTAAAGAACACTGGACATATATAAGGACGTAAAGGCAAAGCAGATTTTGCCACTTTAATTTTCCTTGAAGTTGGGAAAATTCTTTTAACGATTGCAAAGAATTAGTTAAGTGTTTTGACTTATTTTAAAGGTTATAAATATGTTTCTAAAGTTAGGATAAACATGTTTTACTTTTGTTTGATGGAAAACATAACTTAACAAAATATTATCCATGATTCATACTGTTAATTAGTAGTAGGATAAGAGTAGTAGAGATAAGGGAAAAGGATTGGCATGAGAGCCGTATCCAGAGCAGGACACAAGTACAGTATGGTAGAGAAACCATAGAACACGTCATGAAAGTCAATGAATCATAAATTAATTAGTATTAATACTTTGTGAAATGTATACTTAGTAAAGTAATTAAGAAGGTCCTGGAGACATGTATTATTAGTAAGATAAGGATTTTTACAATAAATTTTCTTATGCTAATTATTCGAAAGGATGAATCAGTGTGTTTGTTAAGTATAATACTTATGTATCCGAGTGCAAACTTAGCATATGTTTCTTTTAATACAACTGTTGATTATGAGTTTCGAATGAACGTGAGATTTCACACATCTCACGTTCATTCGAAACTCATAATCAACAGTTTTACTAAATCCTAATCTTAGAGAGATCCTTATTGCATTTATTACTTGAGGGGAGAGGCAGAAGAGAAAATGGTTTTTTCTTGACTTGTGAGCACTAAATTCTATATTTCCTAATGACGATCACTAAAATAGTGCGGCATATGCTAGCCCTGTTGTAAGGGCGAAGAGTAATAATGAGATGCATATCAATTAAGATATGATCTAGTGCTAATTTATGTACATAAAACAAGGAAATAACTTTATTTCATTAACTGTGTGCATATACAATGCCCAAAGTTAGAAGGGCGCCAGCCTGTCTGGGAAGACTGAATACGTCCTTTGTGTAAAAGAATGTCAGTATTGTTGTATGCTTTGTTCTGTTTGTATAGAGTCTGGTTTCCACATACAGAAGTCCGTTAGGTGGAATGTGTGGTATGTCGTCGGGCACGGAGACAATAAGCGAGGGAAAGCGATTTCCCCAGAAGCAGGAGTGGCTGGGGTGCGGATTGCGAAGCAGCTTGGAAGGCGAGTAGATGTCGGGAGCTTGACTCCGAGGAATGCGGTTCCTGGTTTTTGCGTGAAGCCGTGTGCTTCGGGAGAGAGAAAAGAGATTGCGAGGTGCGCTTGAACGGCGGGTAGACGTGCGGCGTTTATGCTCCGAGGAACGTAGTTCCTGTTATTTGCGTGAAGCTAGAGGCTTCGGGAGAAAGCGTAAAAGATTGCAACGAGTGTCTGGAAGACGGATAGACGGTGGAGATTTTATGCTCCGAGGAACGCAGTTCCTGGTTTTTAGCGTGAAACAGAGTGTTTCGAATTACAGAGTGGAGTCGGAACGACTCGGATATTAGAGTGTCGTTAGGGCAACGGATTTGAGATTGGACAATTCGTGACGGATGACCCATGCCACAAGTTCGTCGACGCGGACATTGGCACCGGAACCAGACTCTCACTAGTACTTTGATTCATTAAATTTATTATCTTTCTTATTCACGAAGTATTTATTGAAGTTGATGAAGTGCCTTACAGTAGCCATTCTCTCCCTTCCTTGATTCGCGGATAATTACACAAAAAGGCGGAGGAAGAGGGACCTGGATTATAAATTTATTATTAATAAATTACGAGAGTGAGAACCTCAGATTATTTGCTGTAGGGGGAGTTGTTAAATTAACTCACGGACGCCTATCGGAAAGAAGGCGGGACTTAGCACGAAAGACTATGTCTCACCCCTACAGCAAAGTAATAAATGGCGCAGTCGGTAGGATGAATGTTTGATACCAGGTAAACCCGAGGAGGAGAAGGCGAGGCTAAGAAATAAGTGAATAAGTAATTCTTGTTGTGAGAAGCAATGGAAGGCAACCTCTGCTACTAGGACTCTATGTACAAAGAAAAGTGGTGATTTCATCGACGGCAGTGACAGGGAGATCCGTAACCAGGATCAACGGACGAGACCGACAACTACGAAGATCGCGACCGGATCCAGGACGAGAGGAGCCGGCAAGGCGCGTTACCACTACACGACGGAGAGAGCCGAAGAGGCTCGGACCCAGTGTGCAAGACAGAATTTCGGGAGACCACGTATCACGTCACCAATGAGACCGGACTTTCCCTGTTTAGGGAGTCCCATCGCGGGCCGCAGTTTAGCTGCAACAGAGAAGCCGAGGGGGCCCAAGTAGCCCGGTAAGTACTACTTTTGAAGCCGCAATTTGATTACCTGTGTCGATACCTGTGTATAAGTTAGAAATAGCTGAATAAGTTTCATCAGGACACTAGCAGTACTAGAGGTAACCTTTCTAAGGTAAATTTAACTTAAGATTAGCGAGGATATAGTAAGAAAAATTTGAGATAATAAATTGTGAAAGTATATTTTTTTTATGTGAAGAAAGAAAATAGCGGACAGAGAAGGATAGGTACTAGCCTAGATAAAAATAAAAATAAAAAATAAAGATCAAAATGATATTTAACTAAGTATCTCAGCGAAGTAGATAGAAAATAGTAGTGTGAGAGCAAAGGCTAACCATCGGGAAATTGTATTATTATTTCAGTGTATATATATTTTGCATTAAGTGTGTATTATTGTTTCATAATAATGGCTGAACAGTTTTTGGAAGGGAAAATTAATGAAGAACTCGAAGACCGGAATTCCGAGGGAAGCAAAAGAGAAAATGAGAGAGGAACGGATAATGGATTGAATTCTAGCAATGAAGTAATAATTAATGACAAAGGAATAGAAGGGAATTCGATAAGTCCAGAATGGGAATATAAATTTAGGGTATTGGAGATGGAACAGAAAAAGCTAGAATTACATTTAGAGCAACAGCGAATTGAGATGGAGCTAGCCGATAGGAAAGAGGCTAGGGCTTATGAGATAAAAAAAATTACAGATAGAACAAGAACGGGGCGTGGCATCAGCGTCAGGGAAACAGTCAACGAAGTTGGCCGACTACATCAGAATTCTAGAGAGGAATTTACCCAAAAGCCCTACAAAACCCGAAGAGATATTGGATTTTTTTGACACCTTAGAGAGAGCGTTTATTCTGCATGACATACCAGAGAGCATGCAAGGGCGGTTAGTGATTGCGTTATTCAATGCGGATTGCGTAAACCATTTGTTCCGACGTCTGACCGTAGAGCAATATGATAATTATGATACCGTCAAGGAAGCTATTCTCAGTGAATGTCATTTGACTCCAGATGTATATCTAAAGCAGTTCGAGGCGATACGCCGGAACAAGGGGGAGAGCTTCCAACAGCTGGCGGGACGGATTGGCAGGTCACTCAGGTATTATGTTGCCAACTGCGGAGTAACCGAGTTCGACCAATTAGTAAATCTGCTAGTGTGTGATAAGTTTAAAGGATTGCTATCCCCATCCTTAAAAACCTATTTACTGCAGAGAGGTGCGGTGGGTAAACTAGTCTTGGCTAAAGAATTGGGGGAGTTATGTGATTCATATGAGAGTCATGTGGAAGCACTAGAGATAGGAAAGGTGAAGGATAATTTTTCGTCGAATTACACTGCCAAAATGAGTCAGTATATTTCTACGGGAAGCGGATTCGTGAAGAGAGAGAGCGGGAGTAGTAGTGGCCAGTTTCAGAAGGAGAAATTCCAAGCGCCTGATAGGAAGTTCGGGAGTAAGGTAGAAGGAGAACGACCTATGAGAAATCAGGATAACCCTAGTTTAGATCGAGGCATAATCTGTTTTTATTGTAGGAAGCCTGGTCATCGGCAATCATTATGTCCCCAGAAGGGTAGCATAAAACCGGAGGGCAGGAGTAATTCCAATTATTGGCGGAACGACGGGGGGGGGGGGGGGGGGTAGGAAGTGTAGCTGTGGAGAATAATCAGGAAATAGAGAAACCTAGAGAGGAGGCCGGAGTAAAAGGTAGAACAGGATGTTAGAAAGATGAGCGCAAAGGTGGGGAAGAGTTTTCGGATCTAACCAAGCAGAGATTAAAAAGATAGAAATAACGGTAGGAGAACAAATGATGGTAACTACAGAGGCTGGGCTCCAAGCCAATATACTGGTAGATAGTGGAGCAGAATTCAATTGTTTAAAGAGAGGATTATTGGGAGAAGAAAAATTGGAGGAAATTGGGAAGGTAAAACTGACAGGATTTGATGGAAGAACAGCCGTTTTTCCCATAAAAATGGTTGGAATTAGGATTATGGAAGCAGGTCTAGAAAAGGCGGGGAGACGATAGGAATCAGTGAAATTGTTTGTGCCATAGTACCTAATTTGAGTAATGAGTTTATTATTACTCCAGAAGATTACGTAAAAATGTCAACGGTTAGAGACTGTAGTCCCGAGTGGGCGATTAATTTACAGAAAGCGCTAGAACCTAAACAGGAGAGGGAAGAGCAAAAGTACGAAGAAAGGGAGGATTCGATAGCGGAGAATGAGAGTACGGAAGGCCGTACCCACCGAGCTAATATCGCGGTGAATCAGGTAGGGGTCGAGGAGGAACCGGAAGTGCCTAAGGCAAAGAGCGAGCCGCCGCCGATGGAGGAGGGCGTGGTCGAAGAGGAGGCGAAATCGGACAGCCAATCAGGAGATGAAGAGGCAGGCGCACGGGGAGAAAGTAAGCAGACGGAGATAGCTCGTTCGGGCTCCGGCGAGGATATTGGAGATTCTCGGCAAGTAAGCAAATCCGATCACGTGGTATTCACAGGCCAACAGGAGGAAGATAGGACCTTATCGGAAGCTCGTAGATGTGCTAAAGAGGGAAAAGGAGGTTATGTTTACATAGAAGGGATGCTCTACCATAGAGAAAGGGTGCTAGGGCAATTGACAAATCAACTTGTAGTCCCGGAGATTATGAGAAAACAAGAGCTAAGCCTGGCACATGATTTGGTAAATTTGGAATCAGAGGTAGAGCTCGGGGAGATTCGGGAGGTGCCCATGGAGCCGAAAGATGGAGAGAGGAAGGATCCCAAGCAGCTGAACGTAGAAAGTCCATAGATCACGCAGCAACAACTTTGGGAGCTACAGGAGTTGGTAGAACGCTCGAAAGTATTTTTTTCAGGGGAAGTAGGAAGAACCACGTTAGGTAACCACGAGATAACGGTTAAACCGGAGAGTGTGCTACGTACTCAGCATAGATACAAAGTACCCCAATCTATGCAGCGGGAGGTGGATGATCAGATTCAGGAGTTCTGTGACAGAGGGATGATAGAAGAGTTGGGAGAAGAGTATAGTCATCCAATTGTTTGTATTGCTAAACGTACAGGGGAAGTCAGATTGTGTTGTGACTTTAGAATGCTCAACGCACACACCGTCGCAGACGCATTTCCCATGTCACACATCCCGGATCTTTTGGCCAAGGTGGGAGCAGCAAAATACATCACAACTTTGGATATGCTGAAGGGGTATTATGAAATACCGATGGACCCCGGAAGCAAGAAATATACTACGTTTGCTACCCACCGAGGATTGTTCCAGTGGAACGTAATGCCTTTTGGATTGTCGGGGGCCGCTGCAACATTCCAGAGGATAATGAACAAAGCGTTAAACCCTCATTTGGATTATGCAGTAGCTTACCTCGATGACGTTGCAGTGTTCTCCAAATATTGGGAGGAGCACTTGCAACATTTAGAGAAGGCAATCGGTAGCTTGGTGGAAGCGGGGTTTACAGGGAACCTAGAGAAGTGCTGCTTTGCTAAAGAAAAGGTGCATTACTTAGGGCACGTGGTCGGTTCTGGGAGTCACCAGCCGGACCCGGAGAAGTTACAGGCGGTCAGGGACCTGTTACCGCCGAAGACGAAGAAAGAAGTACATAGTTTCTTGGGACTCTACAGTTATTATCGGGAATACGTACCGGGGTTCGCCGAGATCGCGAAACCGCTAACCGATTTAACGGGAAAGAAAGCAGCGGAGAAAGTGAGTTGGACGACAGAGATGGACATCGCATTCAAAAGGCTAAAGGAATGTTTATGTACCTCACCAGTACTAGCGACGCCAAGCTTTGACCGTCCGTTCTTATTGTACACGGATGCGAGTTCATTTGCCGTAGCCTGCTGTTTAGCGCAGAGAAATAACGGGGGAGAAATCCGACCGGTAGCTTACGCCAGCCCGAAGTTAAACGGCACGCAGGCTAGGTGAGCCGCCAGTCACAAGGAGGCCTACGCCATAGTATGGGCACTCCAGAAGTTCGAAGGATGGATTTTCGGGCATCTAGTGGAAGTAACGTCCGATCACAATCCGCTAGTTTATTTGACTAGCGCAGCATCCCAGAGCGCTAAACTACAGAGATGGAGTTTGGCCATCTCACAATTCAACCTTAAAATAACGCGCATAGCAGGCAAGCTAATCCCTCATGCTGATGCTTTATCTCGGTTATCTTTTGCGGCAGGTGATCAGTGTCCTGATGAACACAAGAGTATCACTACACAGGTAGAGACTCAGTGAGGCTTGAAAGTGGTACTGTTGTACGACAAAAAAAAAAAAAAAAAAGGAGAAAGGAACGGGGGAAGTGATATTATTATTTTCGCCTGTTTGTGTCTGTATGTGAGGTGATAAACTGAAAAACAATATATATAAAGAAACTCAAGTGAACAGGATTCACCATGCGAAGTAAGGACCCCGCATGTTTCGTCTCAGGGGCAGAGGCCTGTAAGGGCGAAAAGTAATAATGAGATGCATATCAATAAGATATGATCTAGTGCTAATTTATGTACATAAAACAAGGAAATAACTTTATTTCATTAACTGTGTGCATATACAATGCCCAAGGTTAGAAGGGCGCCAGCCTGTCTGGGAAGACTGAATACGTCCTTTGTGTAAAAGAATGTCAGTATTGTTGTATGCTTTGTTCTGTTTGTATAGAGTCTGGTTTCCACGTACAGAAGTCCGTTAGGTGGAATGTGTGGTATGTCGTCGGGCACAGAGACAATAAGTGAGGGAAAGCGATTTCCCCAGAAGCAGGAGCGGCTGGGGTGCGGATTGCGAAGCAGCTTGGAAAGCGAGTAGAAGTCGGGAGCTTGACTCCGAGGAATGCGGTTCCTGGTTTTTGCGTGATGTGTGCTTCGGGAGAGAGAAGAGAGATTGTGAGGTGCGCTTGAACGGTGGGTAGACGTGCGGCGTCTATGCTCCGAGGAATGTAGTTTCCGTTATTTGCGTGAAGCTAGAGGCTTCGGGAGAAAGCGTAAAAGATTGCAACGAGCGTCTGGAACACGGATAGACATGCGGCATCTATGCACCAAGGAACGCAGTTCTTGTTATTTGCTTGAAGCTGGAGGCTTCGGGAGAAAGTGAAAAGGATTTGAAACGAGTGTCTGGAAGACGGATAGACGGTGGAGATTTTATGCTCCGAGGAACGCAGTTCCTGGATTTTTAGCGTGAAACAGTGTGTTTCCAACTACAGAGTGGAGTCGGAACGACTCGGATATTAGAGTGGCGTTAGGGCAACGGATTTGGGATTGAACAATTCGTGACAGACGACGCATGCCACAAGTTCGTCGACGCAGACATTGGCACCGGAACCAGACTCTCACTAGTACTTTGATTCATTAAATTTATTATCTTTCTTATTCACGAAGTATTTATTGAAGTTGGTGAAGTGCCTTACAGTAGCAATTCTCTCCCTTCCTTGATTCGCGGATAATTACACAAAAAGGCGGAGGAAGAGGGGCCTGGATGATAAATTTATTATTAATAAATTACGAGAGTGAGAACCTCAGAGTATTTGCTGTAGGGGGAAGTTGTTAAATTAACTCACGGACGCCTATCGGAAAGAAGGCGGGACTTAGCACGAAAGTCTATGTCTCACCCCTACACCTGTGATACACGTTGGTAACCTCATATGAAACACAACGCCCGTCTTTAAAGGCTGAGACTATGTTGGCTGAACGAAGGGAGGACATGGCCTCATATTGTTAAGACAAACCAGAGCCATTGGTGAGCTCATAGATTCCACACAAAGGGTTTGGATTCGTATCCAGGTACTGATCACGTAAAGCCGTGGTTAGTGAGAAGGATGGGTTCATGGGTTACAGTTAGTCTAGAGACTCGCAGCAGCCCAGCCCAACAAGTTTCATTTTTCTTATTCATTAGGATTTCTGCCAGTGTGAAAGACGAAATGAGTTGAAAGATTGCGTTCCTGTGAGAATTTCTTCTGGCAAACTTGGCACTAGTGTCCTAGTTCACACGCATGAGCGACCAAATGTCTTGCACGATTGCATTTTTGTACAAATTTCTTCTGTCACAATTCACATTGGTGTGCATTTTCACCTGTGTGAGTGAACAAATCAGATAAAAGATTGCTTTTCAATGCAAATTTTTCCTGGCTCACTTCACATTGGTGTGATTTTTCCCTTGTGTGAGTGAGCAAATGTTTTGAAAGTGAGCTTTTCTGTGTGAATTTTTTCTGGCAGATGTCACACTGGTGTGGTTTTTCACCAGTGTGAGTAAGCAAATGTCTTGAAAGACAGTCATTAGATAGAAATTTCATATGGCACAATTCACACTCATGTGGTTTTTCACCTGTGTGAGTGCGCAAATGTTTTGAAAGACAGCTTGTCTGTGAGAATTTTTTCTGGCACACTTCACATTGGTGTGGTTTTTCACCAGTGTGAGTCAGCAAATGACTTGAAAGATGGCTTTTCCGTGAGAATTTTTTTTGGCACACATCACACTGGTATGGTTTTTGACCAGTATGAGTGTGCAAATGTATTGAAAGATTGCTTTTTAATAAGAATTTACTCTGGCACACTTCACATTGGTGTACTTTTATACTAGTGTGAGTAAGCAAATGTCTTGAAAGATCACTTTTTAATAAGAATTTCTTATGACACACTTCACACTGGTGTTGTTTTTCACCTGTATGAATAAGCAAATGTCTTGAAAGATGGCTTTTCCGTGAGAATTTTTTCTTGCACACTTCACACTGGTGTGGTTTTTCACCCGTGTGAGTCAGCAAATGATTTGCAAAACTCCCTTTCGACACGTATTTCTTCTGGCACACTTCACACTGGCGTGGTTTTTTACCTAAGTAAGACAGCAAATGACTTGACTTTTCCATGATAATTTCTTAAGGCACACCTCACACTGGTGGTGGTTTTTCAACTGTATGTGTGTGTTTGCAAATGTTTTTAAATATCGCTTCTCATTATGAAATTATCGTATACTTCACATCTTTGAGATTTTTCGCATGCGAGAGTGAGCAAATGACTTGAAGTCTGGCTTTTATGTGAAAATTTCTTATAGACACTTCCCACTGTTTTGATTTTTCACACATGTAAGAGAGCAAATAAAAAGAAATGTTATTTCCCTTGAAAATTTTCTTATTTTGGCCACATGGTTTTTCAGCTGGGTAAGTCAGGTAACTGTGGGATTTCATTTCCTTTTATAATTCCTTGTTGAATTATCTCATACATGCAGCATATGAAGATCATCCACCTGGGTATATGAATTTGGAGCACTTTTCATGTTCAATGTTTTAGACACTCAGTTTTTGAAAGCTGAGAAGCGGAAATCACCTTGCGTAGTCCAACCTTTTACCTCCAGAAAAAAAAGTACCATGGAAGAAAACATTTTGCATTAATATATCTCTCCAACATCTGTGCAAAAATGCTAAATCCCAGCTTTACATGATGAGTTCTGTAAATCATCCAACTCATCACACTGCGAGGCTTCGGTTCTGCAGAATTTCACATTTTCCATCGCAATCAAGCCTCTGTTGGTGGAAACAAAATAAAAGTTTGGTATTAATTTCTGAGTGTAACTCACATTTCTCTCTTCAATATTATTCATAAAAACATAAAATAATACTTCCCACACATTTTAAAGTCATAACTGAAGCAATTACACTGGAGGGGTGAATCATAGACGTGGACTTCGGAATGTCAGTGCATTAAGTACATGCACATTACGCAGAAAGACATTTTGCTGTATAATACTGTTACTCATGTTATGTTATACCTGAGCTGTTAATGATCAATCATTACATATTTAAATACACTATATTGACAAGAATCACCGACACTTAAAAGAGAAACACAACATAGCTTTTATTGACATACAGTAGTACAGTGTCGGCCCACCTTTGGCCTTAATGCATGCACTGACCCTTCGAGGTATGCTTTCGACAAGGTTTTTGGAACACAGAGATAGATATGCACTTCTATTCAGTACATAATGCTGCAGCTAACTGTTGTTTAGCAGTAGTAGGCCTTGGCTCCTAACTTATGTGGAACTCTAATTCATCCCATAGGTCCTCTATGGAATTAAGATCAGGGCTCTGTGCTGGCCAGTCCACACACAACACGGAATTATCATCAAACCACGCCACAACAATCCTTGCTTTATGGCTTGGCGCGTTATTCTGCTGATACTAAAAAGGCTCTGTTCCATATTGAGGTAGACGTGCTGGTTAACAGGCTTCTTCACGATAACCAATGGGCCGGGATCTTACCACGAAAACACCCCCACACAAGTACACTGTCAGCTCCAAACTTGACCGTAGGAACAGTACACTATGGTAAATAGCGTTCCCCTGGCTGCCACCATACCCACACAATGCCATCAGACTGATGGATTGTGTATCTGGATTCATCGTTTCCATTGATCTACGGTCCACGATAAATGATCTTTATACCATGTTAAATGACGAGTAGCATTCCGGGTGGAGATGAAAGGCTTATGAGCAGCCGCACGACCACGGTAACCCATGGAATGAAGTTCTCTGTGAATGGTACTTATACATACCGAGCTTCCAGCATTGTTACTCACCTGTACACTGAGGTCTTGTGCAGTACACCGTCAATTAGCTGTAACGACTCTCCTGAGGCTTCGACGTCCTCTATCACTGATTTCCTTTGGTCTGCCAGTACGTTTTCCTGCATTAGGCACGCCGTGTGTCTTCCACTTACTCAGGACATCCAAAACAGTTGACTTGGGTATGTTTAAATGCTTCTCGGTTTCTCTTACGGACAACCCACAAATATAACACCCAACAATCTTACCTGTCTCAAAGTCAGTTCTCCCCCTCCGCGACATTTTTACTCAGCCTCATAGTGCAATATTATTGCGGTCAGCTGCAGGCTTGTTTTCATACCGTTTGCAGCTGTACCGCACATCATGATACGTTCATTTGCTTTTGAAGGGGTGTCCGGTGACTTTTGTCAATAAGAGTGTATGTAATAACACTTTACGCCCATTCATTTTACATTTTAAAATAATATAAGCTTTTATATAATCGTTGCAATACAAAAATGAAAGTTTTTGTAGTACAGTTGAACCTCCTTAATGGAATAGCCTGTTTGTCATAAGAAAATATTCCAGTAAGTGGGATATCCATTATCCGGGATCTCTCCAAATAAATTTACATACAAACTCAAGTACAGTATGTATAACAGGGCAAGATTTCATCTTTTTTGCTCACTAGCAAATTTTGCTAGTGACCAAATAGTTTGCTAGCAAAACATTGGCATGACTAGCAAGTAAAACTAAATCACATCGTAACTTATTTTCTAATAAAGTTACACAGAAATTTAAATATGTGTATAAATATTTTGACTTACCTTTTTGAATAATGAATAGAATCTTAGATAAGTTTAGTGACTATCTTTATTATTAATTTCTAACACATTCTCATACCACATGAATATATTTCACTGACATTCTAATTCAGATTTCTTCCCATATGGTTTACGCTCAGGGTGTCTGACTTTGTCATCATACCACTTTATAACTGCTGACCGTGGATTAAAAATATCTTCTTGTGGCCCTTCTATTTCAATTATCATCCAAGCATTTAAAGTTTCAACAGACAAATTGTTCCTCCAATCCCCTTGTATTCTTTTTAAAAAACTGAATCCCACCTCACAACATGCAGTACTAAGTGGAAGTATCGCACAAATTTCTGCTAAACTTCTACACACTTCATACACACTTCATATCTGCCAACTACCACACAATGCCGTAGTTTCTACGGAATTAGTTGTCTGACTACGGAACTCACTATCAAAACTACGGATTCTACAAATTTTTCTTTTGCTATTATTTTTATGATATACACGAGATTCTTACAGGGATTCGCGGAATACCGCTTTATTTATTTATTTTATGTCATCAGTTAGATCATTCTAACTGATGACAAAAGAAAAGAGGGAGGGGGGGTCGTTTTCTATCTGGAGACGAAATTTCGTGCTTCAAAACTTTCGAACACAGTAGTGAAACGGAGTAAGAAAATTTTGCCATAATCGCAAATTTTTCTCCCAATGTTGTCTTTGTGTCCGCTTTTCTTGTTAAATATCATTTTATTGCATAAATGTTTGCATTTTAGCTTGAAACTGTGGAGAACAATTGCAAAAAACGGAAGTTGGCTGCTGCAAATTTTTTCTGTAATCTTCAGGCATGAGATTCTTCCGCGAATTCAAGTAATTCCGGCTTTTTCGTTATTATTGGAATTCCGTCTTTACGAAACTAGAAAACGAAATGTCGACGGAATTCGGATTTTTTCCGTAATCATAATTTTTTTTTTTTTTCTCACGATGTTGCCTGTGTCAAGTATTATTGCTCATTAACATTTTACTGGATAAATATTTGTATTTCAGCTTGAAAATACAAGAAAAATTTCCAAAACCAGAAGTCAGACGAAGCAAAAGTTTCTTCCGTAATCGTTTACTCTCTCTACGAACACGTTTCGTAAAAAAGCGTCTATCTATGCCACGCAATAAAGGCGATCGCTTGGCTTAGGGTACGACAAGAGTTGAGGACAAAGTTAGTGGGGCAAAAGAAGGGAGGGTGGCAGAGCAGGTGGTCAAACAACCGATCCATCCCAGAGCTCTGGGTTGCCACAGCAACCATTGCCGACGTCAGTTTCTGTAATAGACCAATGAGGGCACGATGGAGAGGAGTTTCAATGCGCTTCTACGACAGTTTGGAAGGGATGAAAGATATGGGGAGGATGGGTATTAAATGTCGAAAGAAATTGGCGAAAGAGAATCGCTGATCGTCGCTGTTTTAACAAGTGATAATAGAAACTGTTATGTAAACTTCGTGGATTAATAATGATTTTTGGTTACTTTAAATAAAGAAATTACCTTACTAGCAATATTCGCTACTGCGATTTTTTTTCACTAGCAAATTTGATTTTTCACTAGCTATTTGCTAGTTGCTAATCGGTGAAATCGCGCCCTGATGTATAAGTACATAAATATGTGGTAAGGAAAAAACTGTTTAAAGAACGAATAATAAAAACTAAATCTCCCAAGTTTATTTCACTGTCCTCTACACTCTCAAAGACTTCTTGCAAAGTAGCCTCATGCGAACAGAAGTGAACTCAAGAATGCGGATCAGTGATTTTCCCAAAGAGGCAGATATTGAGTCTTTTCTTTCTTTCTTTTTGATTGAAGGTTTAACGACCACCGTGAGCAACTCAATGGGCTATAAGCAGTCACCCGTCCCTAATTTAGGGTCACTGGTTCCAGCGAAGAGAAAGAACCAGTGCCGCAACACAAACACAACATCCATGCCTCACTGGGATTCGAACCCGGACCCCTTCACGGGAAGGATCTTACAAATTTCCTGTAGCTGGGCTAGGAAGGGGAGAGAGCTTAGGAGTGGAGGCAGAGTGAGTAGGAGGTGAGGAGAGTAGAGGGAGCAAATACTGGTCACCTCTTTTGTCAGTAATTTGCGCAAACTCGTTCCTCCCCTAGTAGTTCAGCGAGCAGGTCCTTCTGTTCTAACGCGCATTTCACACAAGCAATTTTTTTTTTTTTTTTTTTGGCTGAAGAAATAAAACTATCCCGCAGTGCAGTTTTTGGCTAGCTTTCAGACATGCAGTTTTATTGCCAGAACGGAGAATAAAAAGCCTGAAAGATAAGCCGGAACTATTGGTGGTTCTTTGGGCAACAGCACTTTGTTCCCCACCCCCTCTCACAGGAGGGATTGTTTTATTGCAGAAGCGGACAATCGGCTGGCCGCCCGTGTGTACTTATTTGCCTTACACGTACACTTCTCTAAATTTGGACGGTATTTCCGCAGCCCGGTTTGTAGTGAACCCCGTGGAAGCCGAGTGGCTACCGTGTCGGAATTTCTACCGCTTCAGTGCGTCTGAAAAGTCTTGGTACAACTCTACAGTCCTCTTTAAAACAAGCGGTAAGACAGCCCAAAGATTTATTGCTTTGGCGGAAACAATCCACTTGTGTCAAACATTCCTAAATCTCACCCTTCCTTTCTTCCCTGGGGGTCACAGAGAAACAGTAAGTGACTGTATCTTATCAGTTCCCGTCTTCCAGGAATCTTAACCAACGGAGGTGGTTACGACTTTCTAGACGTAGACAAGAGATTAATATGCAATTGTTGCACTATTTTGGGTTTCACAGCGGTGTAAGATTTATCAAGGCAGGTATGGCGCATGGTGTGCAGTTTTCATCTTAGGGCAGTCAGGGCGGAATTTTTTAAACCTGAGGGCAGGCAGGGCACTCTGCCCCTCGAAAAATGACTAGAACGAACCCTTCACTAAGCCCACGCTGGATTAAGTCCTTATTGTGCCCCTAGGCTAAGACATTTAAGTGGGACCCAAGGCTAAGACATCTGAATGGGCCCCCAAAGCACCTATGACGGAGAATTATTATGAAGTCTGTTAAAACACAAAACTGTAACTGCTTAATTATCTGCAGAGTTTTCATAATTCACTGTATTTTCCACTGTTCTCACAAGATCACGAGTTAAAAGCTTAAGATTCTTAGATTTTGTCTTGGATTTTCTAATAATGATTTAGCATTGTATACTTTTCTTAGCATATCCTCCCCCTTCTTCCCCCCCCATGCAATGTGAAGCCACTGAGGACTTGGACCATTAATGGTTCTAAGTTCAAATTGGGAGGTGTGGGTGGATGGTACAAAGCTAAATCTGTCTCGCTGACCCCACTGTGCACAGCGGCATGAAACCTTAACCCTTGGTGAGTCACCGTCTTGAATTCTGTTAGCCTTCCAACCTCTGTTTTTGACCAATTGGAAATCATACGAGACAAAAATAAGACTTTTTATTCCACCCCCCGTCTATTTATTATTTGCCCAAGCATGCCTTCTGGGTCCTTGGTGGTAGTGGTGGGCCCCAAGGCAACCCCCCTCCCCCTTCTCAATTCAGCTCTGTGCTAAGACTTTTACTCATGAAGAAATTCCTCGAGAAAACCCGTTTGTCAAAGGAGAAAAATTTATCCTTGCATTGCATGGAATGAGCAAATTCTCGAAATTGAAAGAAGCTCGACATTTCCAATTCAAGACCTTAACAAGAAAGAAAGTCTGCTTTGAGATAAAATTTTGACCTGGTAAAACTTCCTCCAACATAAAAAGCACCTCATCAACATTTTCTGAGGGTTTACTCGCAATTCCAAGGGTGGTTAGGAAATAAACTTCTGGCAACTGATTGGGAATGGAAGTTAGAATACCTGCAAAAAAATGGAGGAAAAAGAAAGAACTCAGGCGTATTCCTAGCAATACCTTTTGCCCCGGATGAACTTTTACGCCACAGGCCCTGTAGCTGTGCAACTTTGTATATCTTGGAAACTGTAAATATAAATATTGATTATGCCTGGTTTTAAGTCGAGGGAATTACTTGCTGTCATAGTAGTACACCAGCAGTAGTACAATCCACATGGAGCCATATTTTCTGAATTCATGGGAAACATATTGTTATACACTGAAGAGCAATTGAATTAGAGATACCTGTCTTGTAACATGTAGCACCACCTTTTGCCCTGATGATGGCGGCGATTCGTCTCGGCATGGACTCGACAAGACACCGGAAGCGTTGGGAAGCCATACGGATCCACGACCAGGGCAAGATTTCATCTTTTTTGCTCACTAGCAAATTTTGCTAGTGACCAAATAGTTTGCTAGCAAAACATTTGCATGACTAGCAAGTAAAACTAAATCACATCGTAACTTATTTTCTAATAAAGTTACACAGAAATTTAAATATGTGTATAAATATTTTGACTTACCTTTTTGAATAATGAGTAGAATCTTAGATAAGTTTAGTGACTATCTTTATTATTAATTTCTAACAAATTCTCATACCACATGAATATATTTCACTGACATTCTAATTCAGATTTCTTCCCATATGGTTTACGCTCAGGATGTCTGACTTTGTCATCATACCACTTTATAACTGCTGACCGTGGATTAAAAATCTCTTCTTGTGGCCCTTCTATTTCAATTGTCATCAGAGCATTTAAAGTTTCAACAGACAAATTGTTCCTCCAATCCCCTTGTATTCTTTTTAAAAAACTGAATCCCACCTCACAACATGCAGTACTAAGTGGAAGTATCGCACAAATTTCTGCTAAACTTCTACACACTTCATACACACTTCATATCTGCCAACTACCACACAATGCCGTAGTTTCTACGGAATTAGTTGTCTGACTACGGAACTCACTATCAAAATTACGGATTCTACAAATTTTCATTTTGTTTCAAACTTTTCTTTTGCTATTATTTTTATGATATACATGAGATTCTTACAGGGATTCGCGGAATCCCGCTTTTTTTTTTTTTTTAATTTGTCATCAGTTAGATCATTCTGAAGATCGATATTTGGGAGAAGGGGGGGGGTCGTTTTCCATCTGGAGACGAAATTTAGTGCTTCAAAACTTTCGAACACAGTAGTGAAACGGAGTAAGAAAATTTTGCCATAATCGCAAATTTTTCTCCCAATGTTGTCTTTGTGTCCGCTTTTCTTGTTAAGTATCATTTTATTGCATAAATGTTTGCATTTTAAAAAGCTTGAAACTGTGGAGAACAATTTGCAAAAACAGAAGTTGGCTGCAGCAAAATTTTTCTGTAATCTTCAGGCATGAGATTCTTCCGCGAATTCAAGGAATTCCGGCTTTTTTCGTTATTATTGGATTTCCGTCTTTACGAAACTAGAAAACGAAAGGTCGACGGAATTCGGATTTTTTCCGTAATCATAATTTTTTTTTCTCACGATGTTGCCTGTGTCAAGTATTATTGCTCATCAACATTTTACTGGATAAATATTTGTATTTCAGCTTGAAAATACAAGGAAAATTTCCAAAACCAGAAGTCAGACGAAGCAAAAGTTTCTTCCGTAATCGTTTACCCCCTCCACGAACACGTTTCATAAAAAAGCGTCTATCTATGCCACGCAATAAGGCTAGTTACTATGGATAAGACTTTTGCCAGTGTTGGCAGGCTATTTTCCAGTAACATTTTGGTTTGCTTCTTTCGGTTTTGTCTACCATCCGAATAAGTGGAATTATTCTTGCTTATTCATCACTGATCATTAGAGCACAGTATTTGATGTATGCACGACTATCAAGACTTGTGGAAGTAGGCGATCGCTTGGCTTAGGGTATGACAGGAGTTGAGGACAAAGTTCGTGGGGCAAAAGAAGGGAGGGTGGCAGAGCAGGTGGTCAAACAACCGATCCATCCCAGAGCTCTGGGTTGCCACAGCAACCATTGCCGACGTCACGTTCAGCGTCTGTAATAGACCAATGAGGGCACGATGGAGAGGAGTTTCAATGTACGACAGTTTCCACTGGAAGGGATGAAAGATATGGGGAGGATGGGTATTAAGTGGCGAAAGAGAATCGCTGATTGTCGCTGTTTTAACAAGTGATAATAGAAACTGTTATGTAAACTTCGTGGATTAATAATGATTTTTGGTTACTTTAAATAAAGAAATTACCTTACTAGCAATATTTGCTACTGCGATTTTTTTTTCACTAGCAAATTTGATTTTTCACTAGCAATTTGCTAGTTGCTAATCGGTGAAATCGCGCCCTGTCCACGACTCCTGAACAAGCTCCCACAGTTCACAAAGATTTGATGGAGGGGGTCAGAAACTCAAACATCTCTCTCGATGGCATCCCAGATGTGCTCGATGGGATTGAGGTCAGGTGACTTAGCTGGCCAAGGAAGCGAGGTCTAGTGGGCGGAGTGTTCATCCAACCAGTCTGATACAATTCGGGAGCGATGGCACGGTGCATTGTCTTGTTGCAGGATGAGGTCCCCAGTGGGATGCTGAAGACACACAAATGGTAGCAAATGGTCGTCCAGGATATCGTGGTAATGTTGACCTGTGAGGAACAATGTCACACATACCAGGGGTCCCATTTCAGTCCACGTAAAGTCCCGAGATGAGAATGCCACCCCCACCAGCTTAAAGAGTACCCTGCTGCCAAGAAGAATCCATCGCTTCATGTGGTTTGCGCCGTACTTGTATCCTACCATCCACATGTGCCAACGCGAATCTCGACTCATCAGTCCAGGCAACATTCTTCCACAAGTCTAGGGTCCAGTGGCGATGTTCCTGCGCCCATGCTAATCTTTGCACCCTGTGATGTGCAGTCAGCAGCGGTACCCACGTGGGACGATGGCTTCTGTACCCCATAGCGAGGAGATGGTTCTGGATCGTGTGGCTGCTTACACGTTTTTGTGCACCAGCTTTAAATTGCCGAGTGATTTCTTGCACTGTGGCCCGTCTATCTGCTGTTACAATGCGAGCTAGCCGACGATGACCCCGCTCATCCACGACAGTTGGCCCTTGCAGGGATGGTTTTACCGGATTCGATGTACTCACTGTGCACTCGTGACACAGTGGCTCGTGAAAATCCCAGTGCCTGCACGACTTCCAAGATGGAATGACCCATTCGTTGGGCCCCGACAATTTGCCCACGATCAAATGCGCTTAGATCCTTCGTCTTACCCATACTGCGTCCGACTCTTACTGATTCCCGTCGCATCACTCCTTATATTGTCGGATCGCTGCATACGTCACGTCGTTTCTGTTTACAGGGCCGCCCACAGCGCCACATTTGCATAATGCCAGCTGTCTCTAATTCAATTGCTCTGCAGTGTACATATATCATTTTAAAGATGTTGAAACAGGTTACAACTTCCACACTAAACCCATTAGCATATTGTTGTTTTGAAACAAGCTACAACGTTAAAACCTTTGAATATCACAATAAAAATAACATTTTTTTCAAGCTTTTATTAAAATTAAGACAAAACTATTGGATTTAGCACAAAACTGAAGACGAACAATTTTGTAGTGCGTAATTTGAGGATTAAAACTAAAAAAAATTTTGTTACGACCATTGGTTATAGAGATATGTAATTTTCTGAAGGTCTACGAATGGTAAGTTCGAGCGAGGAAAAGCATAATCGGGAGGCGCAGGGAGTTTTGGGAAAATGCATCACTTATAGTATTCTAACCAGGGTTCGAAATTAACCAGGGCCATGTGCGAAATGAGACTGCATTTTTGCATTTGTCGACCAGCGATTTTACATCATGTATTTTCTACTGCATTTTATTATGATTCTTTTTAATCTGAATGACTATTTTTGTTCCGCGATTCTTAGTGGTTTGCAGGAATTGTCCCCCCCCTCAGTTTCTTAATTCATCTACCTTTGCGAGCACTCCTCTGCCCCTCTCAACCTGAAGCAGAGTGGAGCTACGGCTTGCCTGAAATTCCGTAATTGCAACTGAAGAATTGTACGATTATTTGTTCTGTTCATCGCTTTACACATCGGTTGTCCTTTATCGATTCATTGTAAAATATGACTTCTTGGCTTATGGTGCATCATTTTTTAGTATGTTGCACTAACCAGAGTTCGCTAAAATGCATAATTATGCGTCTAGTACACATGGAAAAGTGTGTTTATGCATTGAAATTTTACCAACGCAGGAAAATACGCATCAGGAATTTTTCTCGACACGTAAAAGTATGCATCGAGAAACGCATAAAATACACTCCGAAGAGTTTTACCAACGTGTAAAGATACGCATCGGGTTGGTATTTCGACTTTCAGAAATGAAAGTAAACAAAATAAAGATTTTTTTTTTTCCGTAATTGTAATTTTGTTTTCCCGCGATGTTGCCTCTGCCCAGTATTGTTGTTATATATCATTTTATTCCATAAATATTTTAATTTCAGTTTGAAACTAGAGGGAAAATATCCAAAAATGGAAATTCGACGGCAAAAAAATTCCCCTGTAATCTTCAGGAATGAGAGTGCCCCGGCTTCTAGAATTTCTCCTTTTCCATCTTAATTTGCGTAATTCTCGAGATCAATGCATAACTGAACTGAAATTTTGGGGCAATTGGTACTGGTGAAGGATGCTTTCCACCTGAAACTTTCAAAAACGGAAATTTCGTCTTTCAAAACTATCGAAAACGGAAGTTAGACACAATGAAGATTTTTCTCATAATCGTAATTTTATTTTTAATGCGATGTTTCTTCTGCCTAGAGCTGTTGTTAAATACCATTTTATTTCATAAATATTTGTATTTCACCTTGAAAATGGAGGGGGAAATGTTCAAAAACTGAAATCAGATGTAGCAAAGATTTCTCCCTTAACTAATTTTTTTTCCCAACGATGTTCCGAACATGTGTCCTGTGTTCTTAAATATTCCCCAAAAAACGGTTTGCATTTCATCTTGATAAGAGAGGGGGGGTACAAAAACGAAAGCGACGAAGCTGAAAAGTTTGTAAGAATTGATGCATGGTGTCCAAAAGTATTAATATCCTCAAAGTTAGACTTTATCTTATCAAAAATAGTGAAAGCTGTCATGCATTCATGGTCCTCACAGAGCATGATGGATAAAATTGGCATCCAAGGGCATAAAAGAAAAAAAAAAAGAGACATTAAAGAAATGGGAAGGGTAGCAAAGATATCAACAAACTGAAAATTTAAGCACTGGATGCTGCTTAGCTGCAGAGTCAACAAAAGACAAATGTGGCTGTGGTACTTGCTGAGAAATTTATGCTGGGCGAAATCGCCATCCAGAATTTTAGTTACTCTTCAGTTGTGAATGTAAAAAAAAATAATTTCTGGCTCCTAAATATTTAGCTGCACGGGCCATTTAGCACATGACAATTTTTTTTTAGTTTCATATCCTGGTTACGACCATTGGTTATAGAGATATAAGTCATTTTCTAAAGGTCTGCAAATGGGAAGTTTGAGGGAGGAAAAGCATAAGCAGGAGGCGCAGGGAGTTTTGGGAAAATACATCTCTTATAGTGTTCTAACAACTGGCCAAAATTCAGCTTTACCCTAATTATTCCTGACATTTTCCTTTTATTTCCTGGGCTAAAAGTGGAAAAAGCTCCCAAACTTCTGAACTTTTTCATAAAGTTCTAATCACCTTATGCAACAAAGCATGATCCTTTTTCCTTAATTTAGTGATGACATTTCAGTGAGAATTTCTTATGCCGCATTTCACATGTGCACAGTTTTTAAACTCTGTGAGTGAGCAGATGTTATGAAATGTGATGTTTTGAAGGTAATTTGCTGCTGCACACTTCATATTCACACTTCTTGCCTGCATGGAGATGCAGTACACTCGAAAGATGACTTTTCAGTGGCAATTCCTTATGGCACATTTCACATGTGTGCAGTTTATGTGCGAGTGACCAGTTGTTATGAAAGTCAACTTTTTCTTGAAGACAACTGCTTTTCATTTATTAAGCTTATCACGTGTGTGAAGAAGCAAATGAGTTGAAAGATGGATTTTCTGTGAGAAATTCTTTTGGCACTGGTGTTTTTTCACCTCTGTGAGCAAGTAAATGCCTCAAAAGATCTCCTTTTCGTAAGAATTTTTCTGGCACATTTCACACTGGTGTCTTTTTTCGCCTGTGTGAGTAAACATATGACATGAAAGCTGGCTTTTCCGTGAAAATTTCTTCTGGCACACTTCACAGTTGTATGGTTTCTCACCAGTGTGAATAAACAAATGTCTCAAAAGATCTCCATTCCGTAAGAATTTTTTCTGGCACATTTCACATTGGTATGTTTTTTCACCTGTGTGAGTAAACATATGACATGAAAGTTGGCTTTTCCTTGAGAATTTCTTCTGGCACACTTCACACTGGTGTGTTTTTTCATCTGTGTGAGTAAACATATGACACGAAAGCTGGCTTTTCCGGGAAAATTTCTTTTGGCACACTTCACAGTTGTATGGTTTTTCACCAGTGTGAGTAAGTAAGTGTCTTGAAAGATCTCGTTTTCGTAAGAATTTTTCTGGCACAGCTCACACTGGTGTGTTTTTTCACCCGTATGAGTAAACATATGACACGAAAGGTGGCTTTTCCTTGAGAATTTCTTCTGGCACACTTCACACTGGTGTGTCTTTTTCACCCGTGTGAGTAAACATGTGACAGGAAAGCTGGCTTTTCCGTGAATATTTCTTCTGGCACACTTCGCAGTTGTATGGTTTTTCACCAGTGTGAGTAAGCAAATGTCTTGAAAGATGGCATTTCTGTGAATATTTCTTCTGGCACACTTCACACTGGTGTGGTTTTTCACCTGTATGAGAGAGTAAATGAGTTAAAAGTTCACTTTTCTGTGAGAATTTCTTCTGGCACACTTCACACTTGTGTGGTTTTCCACCTTCATGAGTACGCAAATGCCTTGAAAGATCACTTTTCCATGAGAATTTCTTATGGCACATTTCACACTGGTGTGGTTTTTCACCTGTATGAATGAATAAATGTTTTAAAAGATTGCTTTTTGCTAAAAATTTCTTATTACATACTTCACACTGGTGTGGTTTTTCACCTGTGTGGGTTCTCAAATGTTTTAGAAGAGCATTTTTCACAAAGAAATTCTTATTGCATATTTCACACTGGAGCAGTTTTTCATCCATTTGAAGACAAAATATGAAAAATTGTTACCCTTTGAAAATTTCTTATAGCATTTTATTTTAGTAACATGGTGTTTTAACTGCGTAAGATGTGACGCTTTGGAAGATTTCGTGTTCCTTTTAAAATTCCTTGATATCTCATTCATGCAACATATGAACACCATCAACCTGGGTATATGAATTTGGAGCACTTTTCAGGTTCAATGTCTCCGAGACAATCCCAATTCTCGAGAGCGGAAAAACGGAAGCCATCTTGCGCAGAAACTAATCTTTTTTACTTCAGAAAAAAGTGTCATAGAAGAAAATGTTTTGCACTGACATATCTCGGCATCATCTCTGTAAAAATGCTAAATCTGAGCTTTACATGATGCGTTTTTTTAAAGCATCTCGGTGGTTACACTGCCAGTCTTTGGTTCAGCACAATTTCACATTTTCCATTGCAATTAAGCATCTGTAGGTGGAAAAAAAAATTGTTATTAATTTCTGAGTGTAATTAATATTTCTCCCTTTAATATTATTCACAAAAACACTAAAAAAACCGGTTTTACTTCATTTAATATATTGTATAATTACTTGTGGTTTAATTTACTGTTTCACACATTAATATCGGTTTTACTTGTCAAGAATCAAAGTTGTACTTCATCATTTCTAGAAATTTTGTGATAAACATAAATTTGATGATATATTATTAAAATAACCAATCACTTACCGGAAAGATCATGGTCACTTTTTTTCCTTTAACACTTCAAGCACGTCAACTATCATCATGTAATGTTGTTTGCCTTCAAAGGTTAAAAGACTGCTTGCCTATGAGACTCATTCTTCCGGGCATGAAACATCGTATTTTCCTTTTTCTTTTTTACTGGACAAAAAACACAGGCTTTCCGCTGCCATATGAGACGTAACCATAGCTTGTCATCTCCATAAAAACCTCATAAACATACACACCATACCACTCATTCATACATTCAGTTAAAAACCCTATGTACATAATTACACTATTTACATTCCCAGGCAGTTAAACCATTGTCAATAGTGACTAAAAAAGTGCTCTATCCGTTTCAAACTCCGTGCTAACCCTACTGCAAGTGCCAACCCCATTCAGCTCGTCATACACAATCCTCTAGCGCTTTCAACGGGCAACTGTCATCGTCAGGAGGCAGATGTCTCTCACCTGCCCACCACAGCTCAAGTGAGCAGAGCTATTGAAGTTCGGGCTCCAGTCGCAATCTCTGCCTCTTTGTGTCTTTGGCGCCATCTATTATCAGTGCTCCTCTCTCTTCTTTTTTTCCCTCTTAGCTGTTGTTCAATTTTTATTAAGGCCTTCCATTGTTAATTTAAGTTGCTAGGCTCATTAATGTTGCATAATCTTGATCTGTTTTTTTTTCAATTAATACTGATTCTGCAATTCTCAACTGCCTTCCGTTTTTACAGCTCTTAATAATTTTAATATCTTCAAACCTTGGACATTGGTGATTTTTCCAGACAGTATTGGGTTAATGCAGTCTTAGCTTCTTTTTTATTCCAATTACTTATATGCTGGTTCAATCTATACTTTAATTTGTTCTTGGTACTGCCTATATATGACAAAGGTGGTTGCTGGTTTATAGGAGATTATGCAACATTAATGAGCCTAGCAACATAAACGAACAATGGAAGGCCTTAATAAAAAGTGAACAGCAGCTAAAAAGGAAAAAAAGAAAAGAGAGCAGCAATGACAATAGATGGCACCAGAGACACAAAGATGCAAAGATTGTGACTAAGGCCCGAACCTCAATAGCTCTGCTCACTTGAGCTGCGGTGGGCAGGTGAGACACATCTGCTTCCTGATGATAACAGTAGCCTGTTGAAAGCGCTAGAGGATTGTGTATGACGGGCTGAATGAGGTTGGCACTTGCAGTAGGGTTAGCACGGAGTTTGAAATGGATAGAGCACTTTTTAGTCACAGTTGACAAAGGTTTAACTGCCTGGGAATGTAAATAGTATAATTATGTACATAGTGTTTTTAACTGAATGTATGAATGAGTGGTATGATGTGTATGTTTGTGAGGTTTTTATGGATATGACGAGCTATGGTTACGTCTCATATGGCAGAGGGAAACCTGCGTTTCCCTCTGCCATATGAAACGTAACCATAGCTCGTAAATAACAAAAAAAAAAAAAAAAAAAAAAGATAATTGACATGCTTGAAGTGTTAAAGGAAAAAAAAGTGACCATGATCTTTCGGGTAAGTGATTGGTTATTTTAATAATATATCATTCATGAATTGCACATAAATATGCGCACTTTGTTGGTGTTTTAATTCCTTAAAAGTGCAAATATTATCATAAGTTTGACGTTATTATTTACTGTCCTTTGGTAATAGGTTATCGATGTCATTGAGGTTAAGTGTTTCCTTTTTAGCCAAAGAACAGTTAATGGTTACCTTGATGAAATCCAGGAATGTGAAGCACGGCATCGTCTTCTTAACGTATTATTTCTCATACCAGTTTCAGCTTTTGATGTGCAAGCCTTCTTCAATGAGCTTTTTGTGCTATCATTTTAGTACTTGATGTTATTAGGCACTTAGCTGCGGCCTTAATGACGATCTTTTTTCTTAGTTTTGTTGCTGCCTACGTTAAAATGTCTCTCCTCATGTTAGACATACAGTGTCGCCATCTATCGATCTTTATAGTCTTTAAAGTCCTTTTTTTCGTGGATATATCTTTTACTTTCTGTTATCCTTTTTTGTTTTTTCTCTTGCTCTATGAGGAATTTCCATGCAAAAGGCAATTCAACAGGGGTGTTATTGCTGCAATTATTTTCTTGCGTTTTATCAATTAAAACTGCTTCTGCGGTCAAAAGTTTTTTGTGTCATGCGTTGTTACTATTTTAGATTCATGCCAGCATGGGATAGTGTTGTTTTGCACACAGTGTAGTATTAAAGCAGTCTTTTCTTCCTTTTTATTCCAGTTTTTGAGGTGCTCGTGTAGGCGAGTTTGGAAACTTTTTTGTGCTACCTATGTATAGGAGATCTGCTTGGTTATTTTCTGCTTTTTTTGGTGGGAATGGTGAGTATACACCTGCTGAGTTTAAATTTAATTTTTTGCTATTGTTGGTTAGCAGTTGTGATATATCATATTTTGATTCAGCTAGATACTTCATGTATATCTTCCGTATAAGGAAGTCGCAAGTTATACGTGGTTAAAATACATAATACATAGAGATTCAGTATCTCTTTTAAAATTGCTATTACGCACGTTAAAATACGGACATGTGATTATGGTGGTGCAGTTATTTACGACGCTTATTATTGAAAAAATAAAGACTAAAAGAAAGCAAGAGCAATTACTCGCATACATTCGTCCAGAGGTAGTTTTTGTTCGCATACCACCGTAGTTCCGCAAGTTGTTTGGTCTCAGGTGTTCAGTGGCTATTCATTGCAAAAAGTCTGATGGTGACTATAATATGGTGTTTAGCCATGTCAAAGTAGTAGTCGACCCAAAGAATCTTGCTATATATTGTATTGTAAGCTCAAAATAATTCTTAGCCTTTCAGATTTGTTCGCTATAGTTTTTTTTTTTTTTGGGGGGGGGGGGGGGGATTGTTCATTGTTAGCCTTTTAACCTGCCTCTGACATAGGTCATTACAGGGTCTTCATTCTCAGTTGTATTATTCTTTTGAGCTTACGATACAATATATAGCTAGATTCTTTGGGTCGACTACTACTTTGACATTGCTAAACACCATATTATAGTCACCATCGGACTTTTTGCAATGCATAGCCGCTGAACACCTGAGACTAAACAACTTGCGGAACTACGGTGGTATGCGAACAAAAACTACCTCTGGACGAATATATGTGAGTAATTGCTCTTGCTTTCTTTTAGTCTTTATTTTTTCAATAATAAGCGTCATAAATAACTGCACCAACATAATTACATGTCTGTATTTTAACGTACATAATAGCAATTCTAAAAGAGATACTGAATCTCTATGTATTATAGATTCAGCTAGCTCTAAATTGTTTTTGTTGCATTCTTTTCTAAGGATGTTGTTAACAGGTTGTATTGTCGGTATTTTACCACAGTATGTCTATTTTATATGGTTGTTCTGGTAGATTTTTTAGGGGTTCAGAACCCCTTGGGGCTCACGAGACATTTCTTTTCACGAATAGAAAAAAAAAAAAAGGGAATGCCATCGGTGTGTCGGTTGTCATACCAATGACTCCTCTATAGCTCACATGTCGGTGCTCACAAAACATTTCTTTTTTGTTGATAGCTGGCATGTCAGAGCTTGCAAAACATTTCTTTTTCACCAAATAGCTCGCATGCCGTGTGTCACACGCTATGCCTCTATAGCTTGTATGTTGGGGCTCGCGAGCCAAAGCTGAACTTTCACTACTAAGTTGTGGCCTCTACTGCAGAAATAAAATACGAGTGCTGGGTGAATACGGGTGAAAAGTTATTCAAGTGGAAAGGGTTAAGAGTACCCATATGCACAATCTGTTTTTCTAATTAAAAGCATAACAGGTGTGCTCAAATGTACACTGAAGTGCCAAAAAACTGGTACACCAGTCTAATACTTGGTAGGTCCCCCACGGGAGCGCAGGACTGCAGAAATACAATGGGGGCATGGACTCCACTAGCTTCTGGAAATATGCTGTAGGCAATGCACACCATACTTCCTGCAGAGCATTCCACAATTCGTGTGCATTCCCAGGTCTCTGATTCCTGTGTTTGATAGCGCGTTGCATGGCACCCCAAATGTGTTCTATCACGTTCAGATCTGGGGACTTGGGTGGGAATGGCAACAACCCAAACTCAGATGAATGCTCCTCTAACCATAATGTAGTGTCCCGACACTTGCGTGGAGGTGCATTCGCTTGTTGGAACAGGCCCAACCCATCAGCATGAATACAGGACATGAACAGGTGTACCTCATTAGAAAGGATGCACACATAGCATTGGCCGGTCACAGACATTTGTAGACGTACCAGGGGTCCCTGTGAAGTTCAGCTAAACACACTCCATACCATTACGGACCCCCCACCAGCCGGTACAGTTCCCCGGGATCCGTGGCTTCATGGGGTTTGCGCCACACACGGATCCTTCATCTGCCCGATACAGTTGGAAACGCGACTCGTCAGACCAGGCTACTTGTTTCCAGTCATCAAGTGTCCAGTGGCGGTGTTGCTGTGCCCAAGCGAGTCGCATAGCTCTGTGTCGTGCACCCATCAAGGGGACTCGAGTTCGGCGCCCATATCGTGCAGGGTACGTTGCCCAGTCCAGACACTGATGCTTTTTGAGGCTCCAGCATTGAATTCTGATGATACCTGCGAGAGTGTTGCACGCCTATTGCGTGAACACTCTCGCAGGTACTGATATCGAAGGTTGGAGGTTTTGCCAGAATTCTTGTAGTCACGGTACACCACCCTTGCAATGGTTGTCTGTGAAATTCCGAACTTTGTTTTTACCTCCGAAATACTATGGCCCATCTCGCGAGCGCCAACTATGACACGACATTGAAAATCGCTTAAATCGTTATTTCTTGTCATTCTCATGCCGAAAACAGCTCTTACAGCTGGCAAGGATGTCTATCACTTTACATACGCACTGGCGGACGCAACCGAGTATGTGCATAGGTGACGTTGCTATGTATTTTGCATAAGCTCATCTGCACCAGTTTTTCTGGCACCAGTGTATTTAAAATAAATTGTGAATTAAGTAATTAAACATGGGCATTTGGCAAACCTTCTTACATGTTTGAAATTTGGCATACATGAAAAAAAAAATTCTTGCATGGGGTGGAAGTGGGGTAATTTTTGTAGGTTTTCAAACCACATTTTATCAAAACTTGCTGTAAACTGCAGTTTAAAACTCTTATTTCACCAGTAAAATGTTCTTTATTTCCTGCATCAGATGTATAATAAATACAATGTAAATCTAAACTACATTGAAATTTGCTGTATTTTTATAATTTGTAGATTGAGGTACAATAAGCTTCTTGTACTGCATGCATATGAATTCTTGTACTTTTTTTTTTTTTTTTTTTTTTTGGTTGGAGGTTTAACGACCACCGTGAGCAACTCAATGGGCTATAAGCAGTCGCCCGTCCCTAATTTAGGGTCACTGGTTCTAGGGAAGGGAGAGAGCCAGTGCCGTAAGACAAACACAACATCCATGCCTCACCGGGATTCGAACCCGGACCCCTTCGGACGAATGATCAGAGGCCAACGCCTTAGACCACTGCGCCACCGGGGCGGCGAATTCTTGTACTTAAACTGCACGCATATGAAATTATGATTCCACAAATTTGTCAGTTTGGAAAAAACGAAGAGGGAAAAATCGGTAAATGTGTACTTTAGCGTCCTAAATTATTTCGACGGAAAAATTTAACGTAAATTTTTTTTAAGCATGCAAAATAATGGGGAAAGGTGAAAAAATATAGAATTTTTTTAGATAAAAGGAAAGAATTTTTCCGGAGTATTTACCTGGGAGTGCAATGGCTTGAAAGAGTACATGTGGTGGGCCTGGGACGACGGAGCGGCGACGACGTCAATGTGGAGTCCCGTGAATGGAAGCTTCGTTGAGAAGGGGCAAGTAAAGAGCGGAAGAATACAGAAGGAAGCAGTTGAGCAGTACGTAGTCATCAAAGCGTCTTGTAGGAATACGCAGAAGGAAATAAGTCAGTTTTATGCCGCACTGCAAGTTGAGTTTTTTTTAAGGGTAATTTTGACAAAGCAGAATTACAAAATCGTCAGTCTCCACACTTAATTTCGGATTTTGTAAGGGCTTAAAATTACATTATCCGCCACAATACAAGAAGCTGTAGGCCTCCCTGCTATAGTACGATGTCTGAATCGAAGAAAATCATTTATTTTGAAAAATATCCGTTTCACAAGGGAAAAATGTGAGATATGATGTACGGAATAACAGCAGAAGTACAAATGAAGTGCTTGAAGAAATCGCGTACCCCTGCACATCTTCCAAACCATAACCAAAACTTTGGGTTCAACCAGAACCAAAACTTCTGCCGTACATAAATTCATTTACATTCCTTATTTTCTTTCCATTCGGAGACATTGTGAAACTAATAATAACGACATTCCGCACATATCTTTATCAAAAAAATAAATAAAACAGGTTTGAACTACTTTTACTTGCGCACAATTACACGATGCATCACACTCCTCCGAAGAATACAACCCACTCCTGTTGTATTCTTCTGCGCGTTCACTACCAACTCGTACTCCGTTCCAACGCACGGAACCTTCACGTGGTGGCCGTCGGCATCGCTTCAGCCTCCCGCACCAACTGCTGCAAACCATCGTACTCGCAGGTTATTACTTCGGAAATATTATTTCCTTTTATCTACAAATATTATATTTTTGCACTTCTCCCCATTATTTTGTACGCTTAAAAAATTGTACGTAGCACTTCTGCCACAAGCGCAATTTTTCCGACGAAATAATTTAGGATGCTAAAGTACACATTTACCGGAAAAACTTGAGCCATATTTACCGCATTTATCAGCTACACTACCTGAGTAACAGACAGGGCTCGACAAATATGTACTAGATCAAGGAGCCAGATCCCAAAATTTAGGCACCAGGTGAAACGAAGTCAATAACGCATGAACAAAAAGTGGTAAACTGATATTTGTTGTCATTTTTTCTTTCTTTTTACCCAAACACCACTTATTGCAAAATAAAATTCTAATTTGCATCATACTTTTATTTCTCCATTCTTCCAGTAGATATCTCAAGATAAAAAAAAAATTGGAATTTTAGATTTTGATTTTATTAAAACACTATTTGCAGATGTCGTATACTGAACATGTCAATCTAAGGGACCATATTTTTTTTTTCTTCATATAATCTGCAGACCATAAAATTCAGAAAAAAAAAATCCTCCGTGATATCCGCAACAGCGGGCGTGAAAAAAACAACCCAGAGGGCGTGGGAAAAAAAAAAAACCCCATCCGCGGCAGCAGCATATGTTACGTAGATCGTGAAATTCTGAGAAAAACTTTTTTTAATCATAATTTCGACAGAAAACGGCTATTCACAGGACCGACTCAGAAATCCAAAAATAAAAGAAAGAGATGATCGTCTTTTTGAAAAAGTAACTGTCATTTTTAAGTACACAAAGAACTAAAATCCCTAGCTGTTTCAGGATTACCACAGTTCATTATAAAAAATCCACCGAAATTGCGGACAATTATAACATAGTATTGCCTCTTTTCTGAATACGTTTAAACCGAATTAAAAAAAAAAAAAAAAGTTTTTTTTTTTTTTTTTTGATTGGAGGTTTAATGACCACCGTGAGAAACTTAATGGGCTATAAGCAGTTGCCCGTCCCTAATTTTGGGCCACTAACTCCAAGGAAGGGAGAGAGCCAGTGCCATAAGACAAACACAACATCCAATCCATGCCTCACCGGGATTCGAACCCGGACAAATGATCAGAACCATCGCTTAGACCACTGTGCCACAGGGACGGCAAAAAAATAAATAAATCTTTAACTAACACAATTAGCGCAGCAACTAAGCAGTGCAATTCACAGAATGGTTATATTCGCTTTTAGAAATGTGTCATCCACGAACGATTCGCTCGTAGAAGAACGAATCAGCAAATTGAGTTGCTGGAGAACGAATCTTTCCTGAAAAGAATTGATTTTGTAAATAAGCCGATTCCTTGAAAGAATCCATCAGAATAACTTGTTAATAGACATCAAAATTTCACCACTGTTTTTTGGTGAGGAGGTTTGTGTTCTAGTTAGAAAATCTTACCTTATTCAAAAGCGTACAAGTGCAATAAATAATGTGTATGTTTCGAAACGAACCTATAAGAAATCCCAGGAACAAATTTTCCTTTATGCATTAACAACAAATTTAAACTTAAAAATCGGCCACTAAACCAGAAACTATCAGCAAATGAAAGGATCCAACTCAGAATCATTTCCCCAGATACAAATCGTTCTCTGAACCAGAAGAATCACTGATTGAAATGAACAAAAGAACAAAACATAGAGTCAATTCCCTAGAATCATTCCCCAAACCGAAAGAATCAAACAACCGAAATGAGTGAACTGATCCGAACAAATCTTTTTAGTGTAGTCAAATCAAAAGAATGCATTTGCCCGTGGAATAGCTCTGCAGGCTTCCTGAGTCACGGCTTCTCACAGCACACAAGGCCCCCATGCGCGCAAATAGTAACACCATCGTTGCATCATATTTTCTGTTAGAATGTTCCTAAAATTAAAAAAAAAAAAAAAAAAAAAAAAACAGAGTGAAATCTTTTTGTGGTCTTCTATCTTGCTGTTACCACATTTTCGGTACTTTTCCAATAACACATTCTCGTATCATTAAGCTGTTCTCTGAGATTCAAAGTTAGCTCCTTAAAGAAAAACCATCTGCCACGTAAACATTTACCTGATGGAACTGGCATTTACTTAAAAAGTTAGTGTATCAAATGTCTCCATTTACAATTATCTCGGCACACAGCCTGAACTTCATTAGCATCCATCACATGCCGCACACAAGACCTTTTGTACTTCATACTCAATCTTTTTTCAAGCAGACATTTCTGAATCTGGTCCTCCCATGATTTTCTTGGACTTCCTTAAACTTTCTTCCCTGCCCCTTGGGCTGAATAAATTCTCTTAGTAAGCACCTCGGCTATACTTTCATGCCTGGCCTGTGTCGTCTGCTACAACAAAGCAAGTGCCAATAGGTGGCGCTTCCGCTGCTTCGCCACTGAGGCTGGTAACTGGGTGTCACCGCGCTGCTTGCTCCGTGCGTGAAGTCCGTTCGCTTACTTGTGCTTAGAAATTTTTTGCTTGTGTTGCCCATGATCCTGTAAATGCTGCTTAGTGTTTCTTCTGTAGTTGTTCTTTCTGCGTGCGTTTTTACCATGTGGAGTTGGAAGCGCTTTTTCCAAGAAGTTGCCTAGGATAAGGTGACTTGTGTTTCATGGTGCGAGCAGCAGGGATTGATTCCAACCAGTACAACATGTTCAGAAAGTCATTCAATGACTCTTAGAGTCGATAGGTCCCATCATTATGGACAAATCAGGAGTCAGAGGAATCACGTTTCAGGGAAATCTGAGCAGTCTTCCCGTGCACTTGAGACATGGGGCGCCTGGATCCTTGGTATCTTTAAACGTGATACTAAGTGATTCGGGGCCGAAATCTGCCCTGAGAATGACAGATCTGCGAGCACATTGCTGCCGCTCATACAGAAACATGTACAACCACGAACTACTGTCATGAGAGATCTGTGGGCTGCACATCGTAACCTCGGAAGCTGCGGATACAAACATCTCAGTTACCCACTCACTGAACTTTGTGGATCCTAGTACTGGAGCTCGTACCCAAAGGTGTTGAGAGCAATTGGCGACCTCTTAAACACAAACTTAGTGATGGAACTCACAAACTTCATTTGGCAGCCCACATTGTGAAATATTTTTTCCGACGTAACTGTCGTCTTTCATCAGAACATTGCTTCGAGGTCCTTATTTGGATCATTAAACAGTTTTTTCCTGGACGTAATTAATTTATTCAGTTAAATGCTATAAAAACAGGTTTTAGTTCTGCACAAAACACGTCTTTATCGTCCCTGTAAATGTTTTCCAGTACGAACAAAATCATCCTTCACGAAAGGCCCTTTTAAGGGCTAGCGAGAATACATCAAAAACATTCCTCTTGTGAATACACCGCACAAAACAGTTCTTTCCTGGACGTAATTAATTTATTCAGTTATATGCTATAAAGACAGGTTTTAATTCTGCACAAAACACGTCTCTATCATCCCTGTAAATGTTTCCCAATACGAACAAAATCACCCTTCAGGAAAGTCCCTTATTTAAGGGCCAGCAAGAATACCTCAGAAACATTCCTCTCGTGAATACACCGCATGTGTTTCTCGTGTCACTCGGAAGATGACAGATTTATATCGCTCGGGAAACGTCATATTACCCGCGATTCCGCGTTGCTCTATTGCAGCAGAGGACACAGGCCAGGTAAGGAAGTGATTCCACCACCTCACCACTCCTTTCAACATGTCCAAACCACCTAAGAATATTAGTCTCCACCTTACTAACAACATTTTGCCTCACATTACACATCTACAAGAAATCTTTGTTGCTCACGTGATCAGAGCGCGTCTTACCACAATCCCCTCATAAGTAATGCACCTCCCCAGCACACAAACAACTCCTATGTCAGTAACCAGGTTTCACTGCCGTACAACAAAGTAGGAACAATATATTTAATTAATGCCAAATTAAAGTAACTGTCAAGAATTTTAAATTTTTTTTTTAAATTTTCCAGTTATATTTCCTGTGTACATGTTACATCGGAAATACGCGTTAGTTGTTGCTCATTTTGTACTTTTCATGATAGCTGTTTTAAATGTTTTCCAACTTCCTCAAATGCAGTGACTAAGGTGTTTCTAACAGAAAACAAATTCTAAGGTTTTCTAAGCAGAGATTAAGTGATTGAAAGGTGGTAAAGATAGGGGATAAAAAGGCAGATTTTGCCCTGGGGATATAAACATATGAAAAAAAAATAAATAAGGTGAATACTACTTACTTTGTTTGCTGATAACTGTGCTGAAGTTCAACATAAGTGGTTTTCCCAAAACTTAATGTTCATAATATTCGGCTCAAAAACAAGGGAGAGTACTACGAAGTTCAAGGTTTCTATAAAAGCTTTCATGTACACGAAACTATTCATTATGAGCATTTATTATGTGGGTTTAATTGTACTTTATTATGCTGTAATCAGAGTATTTCTTTTATTTGCAGTAACTGCTAACTTTTCAGTAAAATTTTTTGAGGAATATACACTATATTGACAAAAGTCACTGGACACCCCTTCAAAAGCAAACAAATGGATCAGCTGCTTTGTTAAGATGCACGGCACAGCTGCAAACGATATAAAAACAAACCTACAGCTGACCACGATCATATCGCACTGTGAGGTTGAGTTAAAATATAGCGGCGGGAGAGATCTGACTTTGAAAAATAAAGATTGTTGGGTGTTATATTAGTGGGTTGTCCATAAGAGAAACCAAGAGGCATTTAAACATACCCAAGTCATTGGATGTACTGAATAAGTGGAAGACACACGGCGTGCCTGAACTAGCAAAACTGACCGGCAGACCAAAGAAAATCAATGATAGAGGACGTCAAAACCTCAGGGGTCGTTACAGCTAATCGACGGAGTACTGCACAAGACCTCAGTGTACAGGTGAGTAAAAACGCTGGAACCTCGGTATGTACACATACCATTTGCAGAGAACTTCATTCCATGGGTTACCGCGGTTGTGCGGCTGCTCATAAGCCTTTCATCTCCACCCGGAATGCTACACGTCCTTTAGCATGGTGTAAAGAACATTTATCGTAGACGATAGATCAATGGAAACGGGGCCTGTGGACTGATGAATCCAGATAATACGCGATCCATCCGTCTGATGGCTTTGTGTGGGTATGGCGGCAATCCAGGGAACGCTATTTATTACAGTGTACTGTTCCTACAGTCAAGTTTGGAGCTGGCAGTGTACTCGTCTGGGGGTGTTTTTCGTGGTCTGGTCCTGGCCCATTAGTCATCGTGGACAAACCTGTTAACCTACAAGTCTACCTCGACATTCTGGACTATTATGCCCTACCAACTCTGTGGCAATACTATGGAACTGAGCCTTGTTGGTACCAGCAGGAAAATGCACTGAGCCATAAAGCAAGGACTGTTACGTCGTGGTTTGACAATAATTCCATATCGTGTGTGGACTGGCCAACACAGAGCCCTGATATGAATCCCATAGAGCAACTATGGGATGAATTAGAGTGCCGCATAAGTAGTTTGGAACCAAGGCCTACTACTAAGCAACAGTTAGCGGCAGCATTATGTACTGAATGGAATCGCATACGTATCGCTGTGTTTCAAAACCTTGTCGAAAGCATGTATCGAAGGGTCAGTGCATGCATTAAGGCCAAAGTTGGACAAACAGCGTACTAATGTATGTCAGTAAATGCTATGTTGTGGTTCTCTTTGTAGGTGTCTGGTGACTTTTGTCAATATAGTGTATTGGTACAGGTTGATGTAACTTACTCTTCTTATGCTTCCATTTAAAGTGTTCAGTTTTTTTCCAAGTTTGTGTGTCTGTGTGTGTAGAAGGAGGGGGGGGGTGGTAGAAAAGTTCACCCATGCAATGCTAATTTCTTCACCATAGTCATAAAATCTTGCACAAGAATAATTTTCTCATCTTTAATCCAAAAAGTCTGGTCTAACATTAATGTTTTGGAATTTCTGAAGAGTTCTGTGCCCTAATTTTTTTTCGCAGCTTCTGAGGATTCATTATCACAGGAACTTGTAGAAATTAAAAAGTTCTTCAGAATGCATATCGTTACATGAAATATTTAAAGTTGCAGACTTATTGCATTTCTGATGTTATGTTCATGTTGAATCATGGCTTGAGAGAGGTACTGTTACAACTTGGTCAAATGAAAAGTGCTGATGACAGATGCATTATGTGACTCACAGTTGCTTCAATTCAGAACCGTGAATGGACATTCATGGTGTTTTTTTGTTTTGTTTTTTTTATTGGAGGTTTAACGACCACCCTGAGCCAATGGGCTATAAGCAGTCGCTTTATGGTGGTTTCAAGTGTCACAGTCCGAATTCCATCAGTAGTAGTAATTTGTTTTTATGGTTATGAGCCATAAGCTGGATTTCCAAAAGATCTTGTACTATGGTAATCAAGCTTGCAGTAAATCAAAAGTTAGCTGTGCTTCATATATCACAATTATAAAGTTGTCTACAGGAAAAATTATGTGTCCTATGTAACATCTCAAACATATCTCAGGTTGATCTCAAAAAATATACATACTCAGCAGTTGCTCTGCCTTTTTTAAAGTTTTCGCCAATCCAATTGCCAAGTTACTCTTGAAAATATAACAGTCATAAAATCTTATAAATGTAGAAAAACAATAAGTTTAAACTCTTTACAATTAAGCAGCAAAACATTAATTATTAAAAAGGTAATATTATAAAAGATAATTGCCAATATTTTTCCCAAAACTTTTTATCCATCGCCAATTTTTTTTTTTTTTGGGGGGGGGGGGGTATATGAAGAATGCGATCAGCAGCGGGACCACATATGTAAGACAGCGATGATTGTGAAAAAAAAAACCCAGAATTCAGTGCTACATACATAAATAATATATATTATACTGATATATGCAATGTCTTCTTCTGGATCTTTTCCTTGGAATCCAGTCTAAAATTTCGGCTGCCCATCGATGGTCTATCCTTCTGGCAGTATGTCCAGCCGATTGTCATTTCAGGGATTTTACTCTGATCATGATGTCTTCCACTCTTGTCATTTTTCTGATCCACGAGTTCCTCCTCTTATCTCTCCTGGTTACACCAAGCATGCACTTCTCCACGCTTCTTTGAGTTGTCCGCAGTCTTTGTGCATCTCTAATTCGAAAGTATGCGGGAGTAACATGGAGGAGACTGGCACAAGACAGACCGTTGTGGAAGAAAGTTGGGGAGGCCTTCGTCCAGCAGTGGATTGATAATGGTTGACAATGACGATGTACAATGCAGATATACATTGTGGTTAAAGTGTAGAATATGGTGCAAAATTCAGGGACAAAAAAATAAAAAACTGAAGTACATCTTTTTTGTAATAAAAAATGATGTAAAATAAAAAAAAAAAATGATTCAGTCATTTTTGAAAAAGTTTTATGTAAAATTTACCTGTCTATGCGGAAATGCAGTCAGCAGCGACGAAGAAGCTGGATTGCCGGTAGCAATGCGTCAGGCCTACTGCAGCTTCTCTTTACAGCGTCGGACTAACAGGTCAATATTACGATAAAAATTTTTAAAACACATTTAAAATATGAAATTTCTGCACCATTTGCCACTGATTTCCATACACTAAAATCTGTGCATCATACTCTTTTCAAGGTAATAACATTCTTCCAAAATAATTTAGAATGGTTATCTACACATTTACCAAGTTTTCTACATGTAAACAGCCCGAGTAAAAGCACATTAACTTCTTTTTTTACTTCAGTCGCATGAATATGAGCAGGGTGAATTAAAAACTGCTAAAAAGCCCACCTGCTTAGCAAACTGACTTAAAGAGTTCCTTTTATTAGCTTTTATGAAATATTTACACATGCAAATTATTTAGGTTATATCTTCAAATTTTCCAAAACAGCAGCCAAAGTGCTGTATAAGCACGCAAGCTCAATTCTTTTTTCTTTGATTAAAAGTTTAACGACCACTGTGAACAACTTGATGGGCTATAATACGCAGTCGCCTGCCCCTAGTTTAGGGCCACTGGTTCCAGGGAAGGGAGAGAAACAGTGCCATAAGACAAACACAACATCCATGCCTCACCGAGATTCGAACCCGGACCCCGTTTGGACGAATGATCAGAGGTCATCGGTTAGACCACTGCGCCACCGGGGCGGTGAGCTCAATTTGTTGAGTTCTTATTGTTTGCTTTGACTGAATGTTGACATACCAAATGTTAAAATCCTAACTCAAGATTTTACGAGTTTAGAAGATTCTACAAATCCCTTATGCTATTTGGATCTTACACACCCTTTTAAGTCGCTAGGAAAACTAACTTCATTATGCAAGGAATGCTCATAGCAAAGTAAATCTTTTCATTTCCTCGGCAAAAATTTGTATAAAGATTTACCAAGCTTTCACACTCCACTGGGTGGCTTTCTTAAGGAAATGTAAACAAATGCAAGGAGTTCAAACATGTAGGAAATAGTCGGGCTTTCCTAAAAAGCAAAAATAAACGGATTACTTTGTTATAAGCATTTTTTGCGTATATACGACCTAGTGTATTTAAAATAAGAGTATCAATGCTTTATCAGGGCACGGAATCCTAGACATTTAAACATTTTAGGAAAACCTGACTATTTCCTACGTGTTCTAATTCCCTGAATTTTAAGTCTATATTGCCTTGATTGTAGAAGATTTTAGGAAGGTAGTGTCTGACCCCAGGTCATAAACTACCCTTAAAAATAGAAAGCTAGGAGATTTGGGCTAGAGTGCCAGATAGGAAAGTGACACAGAAACGAATTAGAAAGGGGGAGGAAGACGCTATTATTTATTACCGGGGGCCAGTAGCCGGGGTCCGACGGCTTAACGTGCCCATCCGACGCACGGCGGGTATTTAGTGGATCTAGCGTTCGTACCTGCCTGGGATCGAACCTGAGGTCTTCTCCGCGGCAGTCACGAACGTTGCCCACTAGGCCACCCTATATATTGCCTTGAGAAAGCTTGGCGAAGCCGCGGGTGGCCGAGTGGGCAACGTTCGTGACTGCCACGGAAAGGGCCTCAGGTTCGATCCACTAAATATCCGCCGTGCGTCGGATGGGCACGTTAAGCCGTAGGACCCCGGGTACTGGCCCCCGGTAATAAATAAGGGCGTCTTCCTCCCCTTTCTACTTCGCTTCCGTGTCACTTTCCTATGGAACGCTCGAGTCCAAATCTCCTAGTTTGCTATTTCTAAGGGTTGTTTAAGACCTGGAGTCACACACTCCCTTCCTAAAATCCTCTACATATGATCATGGCGAAGCTTTATACAAATTTACACCACCAAAATAAATGACTTGACTTCGCTATAAGCATTCCTTGTGTATTTAAAATAAGAGTACGTTTTATTGTGAATACTCCCAAACCTTAACAAGATCTCCAAAGGAAACGCAACTTGTGCACATTTTTTCATATTAGGTGTAATTGGGTTAACCGGCATGGGAGTTTTCCGCGTTGTAGTAATTTTCCTAGCGTTAGAAAAAAGTGTAGCTTTCCTGGATCAATCACAACAGGTCAGTAACAGACACTGAAAGATGTACTGGTCTTCGGCCCCATCCGTCATGGAACGCTTTTTTTTTTTCTGCTTCCATTTTAAAAATGTAAACAAGATAAAAGTTGTGGTAAATAGCTCAATTAATCTTGAAATTAAAATAGAAAAATGAAATTTTTACCTACAAATATTTTCCGTTGTTTTACCCAAGGCTCAATACCAACCATACCGCCATTTGCAAACTTCAGACTTAAAAACAGGGTTGCCAGGTTCTCACTCTCAGCTCAGTAGAGGTGGGTACAAAATCACGCCACGGTTATACTTTTTTTTTTTTTTTTTTTTGGATTGGAGGTTTAACAACCACCGTGAGCAACTCAATGGGCTATAAGCAGTCGCCCGTCCCTAATTTAGGGTCACTGGTTCCAGGGAAGGGAGAGAGCCAGTGCCGTAAGACAAACACAACATCCATGCCTGACCAGGATTCGAACCCGGACCCCTTACGGACGAATGATCAGAGGCCAGCGCCTTAGACCACTGCGCCACCGGGGTGGCACGGTTATACTTTGTAACGTTACTAAAATGTCTCTGTAACATAGAGCACACCTAATCTATATCGTGACGTCACATGCAGACAAAACAAACTCTCTGTTTATTTTTTTTATTGGAGGTTTAACGACCACCGTGAGCAACTCAATGGGCTATAAGCAGTCGCCCGACCCTACTTTAGGGCCACTGGTTCCAAGGAAGGGAGAGAGCCACGGCCATAAGGCAAACACAACATCCATGCCTCACCGGGATTCGAACCCGAAACCCTTCCGTACGAATGATCAGAAGCCATCGCTTTGACCACTGCGCCACCGGGGCGGCACTCTCTGGTTGAAAAGATACATGTTAGTGTGCTACATTCGTGTTGTGCTTTAGATGCTACATTCGTATTGTGCCATCGCAATATAAAATAAACGGGTTACACTGAATTTAATAGGTATGCAAAAGACACGAAACTGCGGTCATTGAAGTAAAAATCCGATATTGTGTAATATATATATAAACATTTAGCAAGATAATCGCGCATTGCGGCTTCTCTTCAAAAGCACTTCAACACACCATGACGAAAAAAAAATCCCAACTCCAAGAAGGGGTTGTGTTAGATAAACGACAGTTGGTAGGCGGTGACAGTACATCTGTAAGATAACGGCTATGCAAATTTCGCGCTCGGCGCATACATGTGGCGCTAGTAGCGCCCCTCGGAACATGCAAAGCAGGTTTGCTGTAAATACGCGCTGTAACGTTCGTGAGCGTTAGTTATCGTTGAGATTCGACGTAGTGTGTTGATGTTAGTCAACAATGCCTTTAAGAAGACGAAGAAGCCATTATCAACAGCTCACGGAGTTTGAACGAGGTCGTGTAATAGGGCTACGAGAAGGTGGATTTTCTTTCCGCAATATTGCAGAACGACTTGGCAGGAATGAAGCCACTGAGCATGATTGTTGACAGCGGTGGTCAAGGGAAGGTACTGCCTCAAGAAGACCGGGCTCCGGCCGGCCACGTGGCACTACTTACAGGGAAGACCGCCGTGTACGGCGTATGGCCGTGGCGCATCGTACCGTGTATGCGGCAGCAATTCGAGCTGCAGTTGCCACCACAGTGACACAACTAACTGTTATAAATCGATTACTTGAAGGACAGCTCCGAGCCAGACGCCCTGTAGCGTGCATTCAACTTACTCCAAACCACTGCCGTTTGCGACGTCAGTGGTGTCAAGCTAGAGCTCATTGGAGGACGGAGTGGAGATCTGTTGTGTTTTCTGATGAAAGCCGGTTCTGCCTGGGTGCCAGTGATGGCCGTGTGTTGGTTAGAAGGAGGCCAGGTGAGCGCCTGCAACCAACCTGTCTGCTGCCGAGACACACAGGACCTACACCTGGAGTTATGGTCTGGGGAACAATTTCCTATGACAGCAGGAGCACTCTCGTGGGTATCCCACGCACTCTGACGGCACAGTTGTACGTCGGTCTGGTGATTCAACCTGTTGTGCTGCCATTCATGAACAGCATTCCAGGGGGTGTTTTCCAACAGGATAACGCTCACCCACATACCGCTGTTGTAACCCAACATGCTCTACAGAGTGTCGACATGTTGCCGTGGCCTGCTAGATCACCAGCTCTTTCACCAATCGAGCACGTATGGGACATCATTGGACGACAACTCCAGCGTCACCCCAACCAGTATTAACCGTCCCTGTATTGACCGACCAAGTGCAACAGGCATGGAACTCCATCCCACAAACTGACATCCAGCACCTGTACGACACAATGCATGAAGTTGCATTCAACATTCTGGCAGTTGCTTGCATTCAACATTCTGGCAGTTACACCGGTTATTGATGTATCAGCATTTCACATTTAAAATGGCTCTTCTCGCGCTTACAATAAGCTGTGATCTTGAAACCTTAATCGATTAAATATGTTACCTATACAAATGTATTGCCGCCATTTCATTCCTCTACAACTATTTTTTCGTGGTGTTGGGATTTTTTTTTCGTCAGTGTATAAATGGGTGTTTTTAAAGTCTTTGAAATCGTACACTTTCAGAACTTGTGTAAACTGTTAATAGTTTCATTTCTTAATTTAGTTGTCTGAAACCAAACCAGACGTTAAAAAACGCATTAAATTGAAATCAAATGTATACATCAGTTGCATATTGAAAGTTACAACACATCATTTATTTTACTTCTAGGCTGTGCTACCAGGAGGGAAAATATTAAAAATTGCACTTGGTTTTACATGTTTTTGAGCAATATTATTATAGAAAACTTAAAAACTTGCATTTTTTTCTGAATAATTTTGATGTCCATCTGCTTTTCTGACTTCTTTTAAGTTGTGTGCAGCCCATTGAAATATATATTTCTTAATATTCACTACACTTTTAACCGAATTGTTCATGTTACCTAACATGCTAGTCATTTCTGAAACTTCCTTTTTCAATTTTTATTTACAGGCATGCATCAGTTTATTTTTAAAGCACTAGATAACACAGGTTGCATGACATGGGTGTTGGCATTTAAACCCAAAACTGCATATTTTTTGCTGTGTGTGGGACTATGTATAAATAAAGTCACTGTAGTCCACACTGGTATCAAATTTTCTAGGGTACCCATAATTACTGCCATTGCTTTAGTGAAGTAAATAGGTGAGACATTTATTCAGTAACTAGGATGGGGAGACGAGAACACAGAGCTACACCTCTGCATATCTTATGAGCAGCTGATATAGTGAGTTGTCTCGCCAACCTGTTCTCCAGCTGGTAATGAAACTGTGAGGTGGGTGGGAGAGAATCTTTTTCCCATTTCTGATACCACAAAAACAATAAATTTACAAGTGGGGAAGTGCGAGAGATTTATTAAAGTCACAACATTAAAAAAGTTTTTTAATCACGTCACGACGTTAAAAAAAATAATTATAAGAGAATATGCAACCATTAGATATCACCATGCAGCTAAACAAGCTACACAGAACATGATATGAATTAATGTACGCTCAAACCTAACAAAACTTACATTGCACAAAAGTCAGTAAATGTAGGCGTGATGGACATGTTGATTTATATGCAATTTTTTGTTTTGTAAATGCTTCCTACCCTATACGAGTATGTATATCATCATCAACCATTACCAATCCACTGCTGGATGAAGCTCTCCCCAAGTTTCTACCATAATTTTCAGTCGTAAGCTAGTCTCCTCCATGTTACTTAAGCAAGTTTTCAAATTTCACCCACCCAACTCCCACACGGTCTTCTTCTTGGTCTTTTTCTGTCCCTTGGTATCCAGATTATTTCAGTTCTTCAATGGTGGCCAGCAGTTCCTGAAATAAGTTCCATCCATTATCACTTTATATACTCTACTTTGATCTTCATGTTTTGGATTCATGAGTTCCTGGTTAAGCCAAGCATGCAGCTCTCCATGCCTCTTTTACTTGTTCACAACATCTGTATGTCCTTTTTAGTTAAGTTCCATGCCACTGGTCCACAAGTAAGAACTGGAAGGATGCGTTTATTAAACATTCTTTTAAGACATAAGGAAAATTGCTGTATACTGTACTGAATCTTTTTTTTTTTTAATGTGAAGAATAACTTCAGGGATAAGTCAGTTTGACAAATTTGGGATTTATTTTTTTTACTAATTATCAGGAGCTTATTCATGGAATAACACATATAGTACTGGTACATATTGATTCAGTGCATATTGATATGGAGCAGATAAATGTAAATTCTGTATTTGAAATAATGTATGGTATGAAAGTGAAAATTTGTAGTAAATTAATACATTCATACTTACCTTCTTTAATAGCTGATATATAGGTCGGTTTTGTATGGAGTGTACATACTCTTAAAATGATAGTTTTTTTTTTATTTTTCAGGATACATTACTTGTTGTATATTTATATTTAATAGTGTTTCGGTTATAGTTTCAGACAAACTTGAGAAAACAACAATATTTCATTAGATCTTAGTATCAGTTCTTTTTTTTTTTTCCCCTTCGAAGGTTCACCTGCTTTAAATTAACGTGGAACACATTTAAACCATGTATCGTGTGTATTATTACTATTATTTGTTTGTGTGATAACATTTTGTTTGCTGTCACTGGTAAATGTAGACGAGGTGCACATTGGTATAATATATATATTTTTAATGCAATACGACAGTTGGAGAATATACAGAATAAATTACACTCCAAACACATGAGCTGCACCATTATTATTGGTAAAACCAATGTAAAATTATTAAAAAGAAACAGGTCATTGTTTTAAAAATTATATATTATCTGTCCATTCTGGTATAATTTTGTGCATAATAATGAAAATTCATGATAGTAAAAAAAACAACATGCTCTTTTGAATTAATGTGTTGTGTGATTTTTTAAAAAGACATAAATCTAGGGACTCTGCATAAATGTGATAAATCTTTAACTAACAGAGAAGTAAAATTTCAAAAATACACTAAAAACTGTAATTTCCTAGTGGGGCTAGTTAGTTTTTTTGCACGCGATTTTTTTAATTAGAACAACTTTTCCTTACACACTATGTTAAAACCAAAGGGTCTTTCCGTGGATTCTAAGCTGCCACATTTCATGGCAAAATGACCTGAGAATACTGGTTCTTTGTATACTCGGGGGGGGTAACAATGAGCAATAGTCTTCGTAGAAATCGACTTACTTACGGGTGGCGGGAGAAATTCCTTAACAAAATAGTCACCAGTAATGCTCACTTACTGCAATGACTTCTTTGCTAATGCTATAAATACCATGATAGCAAGCTGTATTAAATTTTGGAAAATCACTGTTGGTTATAAAAAACAGGGACGCCCCATGCGGGGTTTCAACGGGTGCTAAGCACCGGGGCACCCGATTCCGGGAACGGACGGACCCACAATCAATTTTTTCGGTTGATAAATTAATAACAGTGACGTGAGAGAAGTTACGAAAGTGTTATACTGTGAGAAATCGTAATTTTAAGGGGAACGTTTACTTTTTAAGTAAAAATAACTCGTTTGTAATTCAACAGAAAACGTCTTGAAATCAGAGAATAATGTTTACTGTTTTGTTCAGAACAGATACCGCGGGCAAAGGATTGAAAATTCTTTTTCTAATTTTTGTTTTTAAATCTCAAAAATTTCAGCATTCAATAATGCGTGGCCAGCGCTATGAAAAATGGGGCCAATATGTAGGGAAAACGCAATGGACTTCAAAAAGCATAATTTGTCCACTTAAGACCCTTTCGCATTTTATGTACTTTGAGCAGCTCATACTTTAAATCTGGCAAAGACCTTTAAGATACATAGACTGGAAAGCCGTAAGTTAACCGGGCGACATTTGAAGTTCATCGTTGTACGGAAAGAATCTGTCACATCTCTTTCTTTACTATATGCGTTCTTGTGTTTATATCAATTACATACTTTTTTTTAATGTATAACCAGTAAGATTTAATTTTTTATTTTTACAAATTGTGTATATATTGTAAATTATTTCAGATACTTTTACAATACATACACAAATGAGTTAAACAGATTTTTAAAACGATTATATCTTGCGTAGCGTACGGATGCACCAATAAACAAGCAACTGGCCAGCAGACACTTTCATTTCGTAGGTTTCCTCATAATAATTGTGATAGTTTGGGGAAGTGGGTAAATGCTCTAAGACGTGCTAACTGGAAACGAAGCTAAGCCAAGCCAAAATCTGACGATTGCAATTTAGCAAGAGGTATCACACACCTTTGCGGTCTCACTATATCGCCAGTTTGGAAATAGAAAAGAGACGGGCGACGACCAAGTTGTCCTCAAGAAAAAAAGCGTGAGAAAAAAAAAGGAAACATATTCATATTTTGATCCGGATTTGAGTGTTAGTCACAGCAATGTTGCCATGACTTGCAGTTTCAATTTAGGCTTCTCACCTTCTTTTCTAATCTTTCTCTGGAAATAATAGAGGTGTTTTAGTATTTTAAGTGTAGGATAGTTAGCTAGTAACCTTTTACACTTACTTTATCTCTAAATATTAAGTTGAGGGACTCAGTTTTTACTAGAACCTTGTCTTATTTACCGTGGCTTGCAGTTCAATCTAGGCTTCTCACTTCCTTTCGTAATCCCTTGAAATAAAAGAGTTGTTTTAGTATTTTAAATGCAAGATAGTAAGCTAGTAACCTTTTTCACTTATTTGATCTCTAAATATTAAATGAGGGACTTAGTTTTTACTAGACCCTTGTGTCATTCACCAAAATGTGTATGGCTCTGAAGGGAAGGTTTCTAGTTAAACCTACACATGGTTTGTTAACTCGTGTTTCTTTTCCCAGTCTTTCCATCCTCTAGATTTGTAATTGTCTAAACTCTAAAATATATGAACAGGGCATTTCCTTCCATCATATTTAATTTTACGTATTTTTTCTCCAGTTGAGTAGCTATTACGAATTCATAATACTGCGGGAAAAACTTCCGAAATTAAAAGTTTTTCTCTCGGTAATTTCTCTTAAGAATAAACAAATGGCCACATTAAAATGATTTTGACATACTTAGAGTGTGAAATACGAATTTCATGCAACTAGATCACGCAGTGTGTAAGCAACTGAAGCCGAAATACACAGTGTGTTTCATAAAGAATATCCTGATTTCAAAAGTGGATATTTCGGCAACCACGGACTACCGATGAATGCGACTCGTATCATGTCTACGGGCGTGGCACAGAGTTTGTTACGACTACCGCTAGATGGCAGCTTGAGCATCCAAACAGCCGCTACGCTTAGTGAATGAGAAGATAACGTCGAGGCAATAGAAGGCGTTTTGTGTGCTCGAATTTAGCAAGACCATGACCGTGATTACATTGCAACTTGCTGACTGGAGAATCCACATGAAACTCTCCAACATGAACGTGATTCACCAAAACTGAATGTTTTTTGCACGGTTTCTGTTAGAAAGGTTTATGGCTTTTTCTTTTTTGCAGACAACACGATTACGGGAAACTCCTATCTTGCAATGCTGAATGACTGGCTACTTCCACAGCTGCAGGACGACTCTGAAGATTACATTTTGCACTGGATGGCGCACCGCCACATTGGAACCTCCAAGTTCGTCGGTTTCTAAACGACACATTGCCTCAGCGTTGGATTGGACGCAGGGGACTCCATGACTTGGCACTACACGCTTGGCCTCCGAGATCTCCAGACATCACACCATGTGACTTTTTTTTTATGGGGATACGTAAAAGACCGAGTTTATTTTCCCCTTTACCTGCTGACTTGGATGAGCTCCAAACGAGAATCACGACCTCGCTAAATTGTGTGACTGATGACACTCTCCGACGCGTTTGGGATGAATTCAGCTATCAGCTTGATGTTGTCCACGCAGCAGGTGGAGGGCACATTGAGCATTTGTAATTTTGGTGAGTGAAACTTCAGTCCTTTCTTCATACTTGGCTCTTTGTTTTGTAACTATCCCACACTTGCCTTATTAAATATACTACTTTGAAATCGGGTCATTCTTTTTGGAAACACCCTGTATTTTACACGCAGGACAAGCGACGTTTCCCTTCAGTTATTTCATATCCAAAACATTACGTTAGCGATGTTTTCTTTAATCGTAAGTTATAAGGCGCAATGTTTAATTTATACCCCATTGAAAATAAATTAATACGCAGTATTAAAACAACGTAAATTTTTCTTCTTTCTCGCAGATAAAAGAGCTTAATTAACGTTGCTCACACACGACACATGCCGTTTTTACCGTGCAAGCACTACGATCAAAATGTCGCCAGCGGCTGCCACTCATTTACACAAGAACATCCAGTCTATGTATGCTAAAGGTCTTTGAAATCTGGTCGGCCGCCCCGGTGGCGCAGTGGTCTAAGCGATGGCCTCTGATCATTCGTCAGAAAGGGGTCCGGGTTCGAATCCCGGTGAGGCATGGATGTTGTGTTTGTCTTACGGCACTGGCTCTCTCATATCCCTGGAACCAGTGACCCTAAATTAGGGACGGGCGACTGCTTATAGCCCATTGAGTTGCTCACGGTGGTCGTTAAACCTCCAATAAAAAAAAATCTGGTAGTAAATGCCGACGAAAAAATTTCCCTACAGATTGTGAACATTTTCAGCATTGTTCGAGAAATATATGCTTACTTTTCTGAATTACCTTATCGTTGGCATCAAGAAAGTGCTTCCAGCGTTGACCGTAAAACAGAGTGGGAAAATATTATAGGATCGATGCAATACGGGTAACGAGCACTGGGGTACAATTTCGATGTATTCCACGATATTAGATATTTTGGTTAGAATAGTTAAAGACATGCCCATCATGTTTAATATTACATGTATATATAAGCTGACCAGACGTCCCCAATTCTTGAGGACAGTCCTCGAATTTAGTTTACTGTCTCTAAAAGCGTCTGCAGCCTTTGGGGACGCAAATTGTCCTCAAATTTTAATGTTTGTCACCAAATGTCCTCGAATTTACACTTCCTCATTAACCCTTTAGATTTCCAATGAAAAAAGTTCTTAAAAGTAGTTTCCGTTGTACTAATTTTCCAACATGCATCTTGTGAAAACAAGTTTTGACTTTTTATTCTTCTTTCTGGGTTTAACGACCACTACGAGCAACTCTAAGGACTATAAGAAGTCACCTGCCTCTAATTTGGAGACATTCGTTCTAGGGAAGGGAGATGTCAAGTGCTGCAAGACAAACACACCACCCGTGCCTCATTCGGGACTCTAATCCGTACCAACTTATATGTGTTGTGGGGGTTATCTTAGCCACGTTAAAGTAAAGTTATTATGATTGATAGCCAAAATTAAACCAGAAGGGAAATTTTGAATTTAGACTAAAATTTAACTTTGGGAGATGGGTAGATGCATTTCGAAACAATAATATTTTCTAAGTATATGAAGGCCATGAATATCCTAAACAAAAATGCATCTAAAAATTTAGTGACCTTGTCCCAGAAATAGAACGCCACCCCCAAGAAAGCATTACTGCAACATTTTCTGAGCGACTTCTACCGGACCCTTAAAATGGCCGATCTGAAAGAAGATTCCCTTTTCTTACACTTTTTTTTCCAGAAACGCCTTTTTTTTCTCTCATTCCGTGATGTGAAAGTAAAATTAATTTCGATTCTCTGAGCTGCACACCTACTCGCCTTTTCCTATAGCGATAAAAGAACAGATAAATTAATTATTTCCAAAACCCCAAAGTCAGTTAACTCAAATATTATTCTCTTTTTCTTTTTTAACATGAAATTTTGTTTTCCTGGTTGTGATTAAGACAAGCGAATTTTGCGCACGAATTACCCTGCCTTTCAACCAAGAATTTTTCTTCTAACGTATGTCATGGGAGAAAAATTTGCATTAATTAATCGCTGATAAACCAACAGAAAGATCGATCAGGTCTTTCTGAAATTCACCAGAGGTTAAAATTTTCGCCATGACAAATGGTCAGTAGCCAGCACTAGGTCAATGCACCAGTTGGCGCTGTCAAATTTTGACTGTTCTAGTCCTGAGTTTCTCCAAAAAGTTTATCAAAATGAAAAATTCGCCATGCAATTACTATGGTGGGCAGCCTAATTTTAACTCGGCGCATGTACCTAAGGTAAAGCATTTCACTTTTGCTATGTTCTCGGCATCATAATTCTGCTTTGTCAATAAAAATTACCAACATTCTACAAGAGCCGCCCCGGTGGCGCAGTTGTCTAAGCAATGGCCTCTGATCATTCGTCTAAAGGGGGTCCGGGTTCGAAACCCGGTGAGGCATGGATGTTGTGTTTGTCTTACGGCACTGGTTCTCTCCCTTCCCTGGAACCAGTGACCCTAAATTAGGGACGGGCGACTGCTTATAACCCATTGAGTTGCTCACGGTAGTCGTTAAACCTCCAATAAAAAAATTCTACAAGATATAACCTTTTAAAACACAGATTTTAATGTATAATATCACACTTATTGAAGAACTGCAGTTTTGTGATAAAAAGATTTGCATATTTATTTTGAGTACGTATGTGTCCCCAAATAAACTACCCGTTTGAGGCCGCCACGCCCTTTTGTCCTTAAATCGGAGTCCCGATATCTGGTCACCTTATGTAAGCTCCAAATAATTTGCTCCAAAGAATGATCTTTAGGAGCATTTACTCATTCATTTTTGTAACCACTTTGACAATTTGGCACAAAGCATTTTCTGGAAAGTGTTGATCGCTTTTTTAACTGAGTAATAAGCCCTCTACTGTTTTGGGAAATTATCTTTTAAACGTATGTCTAAAAAAATTTACGAATACTAGTTCCCCCTAACACAAATAAACAGCAGCACAGTAATGCACGACAACAAGAAAAGTAGGGGACAATTGTAGAAGAGCGTCACCAAACGGTCTTCTAAAAACCGTGACATCTTTTAACATGGGACGTATAGCGAGCTTTTGCCACCAGTCATTCTAGAACACCATAGCCAAATTGTGGGAAAGCTGATGGTTTCCAATGCTATAGAGCCGTCCCGGAGGCGCAGTGGTCTAAGCGATGACCTCTGATCATTCGTCCGAAAGGGGTCCGGGTTCGAATCCCGGTGAGGCATGGATGTTGTGTTTGTCTTACGGCACTGGCTCTTTCCCTTTCCTGGAACCAGTGACCCTAAATTAGGGACGGGAGACTGCTTATAGCCCATTGAGTTGCTCACGGTGGTCGTTAAACCTACAATAAGCCGCAACGGTGGCGCAGTGGTCTAAGGCGTTGACCTCTGATCATTCGTCCGTAAGGGGTCCGGGTTCGAATCCCGGTGAGGCATGGATGTTGTGTTTGTCTTACGGCACTGGCTCTTTCCATTTCCTGGAACCAGTGACCCTAAATTAGGGACGGGAGACTGCTTATAGCCCATTGAGTTGCTCACGGTGGTCGTTAAACCTCCAATAAGCCGCAACGGTGGCGCAGTGGTCTAAGGCGTTGGCCTCTGATCATTCGTCCGTAAGGGGTCCGGGTTCGAATCCCGGTGAGGCATGGATGTTGTGTTTGTCTTACGGCACTGGCTCTTTCCCTTTCCTGGAACCAGTGACCCTAAATTAGGGACGGGAGACTGCTTATAGCCCATTGAGTTGCTCACGGTGGTCGTTAAACCTCCAATAAGCCGCAACGGTGGCGCAGTGGTCTAAGGCGTTGGCCTCTGATCATTCGTCCGTAAGGGGTCCGGGTTCGAATCCCGGTGAGGCATGGATGTTGTGTTTGTCTTACGGCACTGGCTCTTTCCATTTCCTGGAACCAGTGACCCTAAATTAGGGACGGGAGACTGCTTATACCCCATTGAGTTGCTCACGGTGGTCGTTAAACCTCCAATAAGCCGCAACGGTGGCGCAGTGGTCTAAGGCGTTGGCCTCTGATCATTCGTCCGTAAGGGGTCCGGGTTCGAATCCCGGTGAGGCATGGATGTTGTGTTTGTCTTACGGCACTGGCTCTTTCCATTTCCTGGAACCAGTGACCCTAAATTAGGGACGGGCGACTGCTTATAGCCCATTGAGTTGCTCACGGTGGTCGTTAAACCTCCAATAAGCCGCAACGGTGGCGCAGTGGTCTAAGGCGTTGGCCTCTGATCATTCGTCCGTAAGGGGTCCGGGTTCGAATCCCGGTGAGGCATGGATGTTGTGTTTGTCTTACGGCACTGGCTCTCTCCCTTCCCTGGAACCAGTGACCCTAAATTAGGGACGGGCGACTGCTTATAGCCCATTGAGTTGCTCACGGTGGTCGATAAACCTCCAATCAAAAAAAAAAAAAAAACCTCCAATAAAAAAAGTGCTATAGACCGTATACTTTGACGTCACGAAACCGCGGTCACGTCACTTTTACGTCTGCCGCTTTCTTGCAGAACAACTGGTGTACAAGTGAGATCAAAGATGCATTACATGGGCTACGTAAGTGGGTTATCTGGCGATAAAAAATAGCTTTATTCTGATAAATTAAAGTTATTGGCCAATTGGTGTGACCCATATGTAATTCCATACTCATTTTCCCTGAACAATATTGAGGTCTTGCCACGAATAAAACACGGCGATACTGTTAATTATTTCTTTTTTTGATCTAACGCCTTCACTCCTGATCAAAGGAAATCGTACCAGTCATTCATAAAGAAAGGTTAACTCCAGTCTAAAGATCATAGAGTTTTTGTAGATAACGCATCAGTAAATTTATGAACATACCTGTTACAAAATGTAAACTACACACTCTAATGTTCCTTCATTTCCGGTCATCAATGTCAACTCTGCTGATACGTGATAACTACAAATTTTGGCGCTTCTGAATAATTTTTTTATAATTCTGATCTCATTTCGTTCACTCAGATAGTAATCTATAATAGGACACATCATTATATCTCCCACTTCGGTTACCGCAGCCAAAAATAGCACATAACACCATCTTCCTTAACGCTCCACAAGGCAAATCCAAGCAGTGTTTGTACACCAGTTGATTGATCACTAGGGCGTCTGCTAGGATGGTTTACCTTGCTGTGACGTCATATGCATACGGTCTATTGCAATGCATTGTGTGTTGACCGAATCGCCTTCCTTCGTAGCAAGTGTTTCGAATTTAGCATCATAACTTGCTTCCCATGTGTGAAAAAATCTAAATTTATGAAATTCTTAATTATTTTGAAGCCCCTTCGCAATTTGATTTTAAATTGAAATACACCAACATTAGTGCGAATTCAAAACAAAATATAACATTAAAGTTGGAAACTTTACTCGTGTAGGAAGCATAATTCATTCCAGTTTGATATTGACACAGTATTTGCAACCAAAATACACGCAATTCCAAAATATTTTTTTTTCTTTTTGGTTGGAGGTTTATCGACCACCGTGAGCAACTCAATGGGCTATAAGCAGTCGCCCGTCCCTAATTTAGGGTCACTGGTTCCAGGGAAGGGAGAGAGCCAGTGCCGTAAGACAAACAACATCCATGCCTCACCGGGATTCGAACCCGGACCCCGTTCGGATGAATGATCAGAGGCCATCGCTTAGACCACTGCGCCACCGGGGCGGCACAATTCCAAAATACACACGTTGAAATTACATAGGTGGTACGTAAAGAAAGTCAAATTCCCACACCTGGTGGCTTCACGGTTAAGCGAGTCAGGGCATTTCTAGAAATACACCGACGGAAAGTGAAAAAAACAACACCAAGAAGGAGACGTCTGAAACCAACGAAATTTATACACCATAATAACGAGATACAGAGGATAACGTGATCAAAACATTATGGCAAAATACAGCTGTATTTGCTAGTAAACTGAAAAATAACATTTTCATGTAACATGGTAACCGCCATGAACTGCGTCACACTGTGCAATTCTGGCATGAAGTCTGTCGTACAGATGTTGGATGTAAGTTTGGGGTATTGAGTTCCAAGCATCCTCAACCTGGACGCGTAAGTCAGGGATGGTCGTGGAGACCGGATAAGTCGTTGTCCCATAAATTCCCACACGTGCTCAACGGGGGACAAATCCGGTGAACGTGCAGACCATGGAAGTTGTCTCACAACCTGAAGTGCATGTTGCGTTGCACGTGCCGTATATGGGCGTGCGTTATCTTGCTGGAAAACACCACGATGGACCGACCTTACAAATGGCAAAACAACGGGCTGAATGATGTTGTTGATGTAGGAGGCGCTGTTTAACGTACCCGGTACAAACACTAGTTGTGTACGGGAGTGATAGCTGATCGCTGTCCACACCAGGAGACCAGGTGTAAGCTCTGTGTGTCGCTGGCGGATGCAAGAAGGGTGGAGACGCTCCCCTGTGCATCTGCGAACACGCATACGGCCATCAGAGGCTCCCAAGCAGAATCTGCTTTCATCGCTGAACACGACAGATCGCCATTGCGTTCTCCAGTGCAGCCTTTCCTTACGGTGGGCTGGAGTCAGAGGTACACATGCCAGAGGCTCACGTGCACTAGTCCTGCATCCAGGAGACGGTTGCGGATTGTTCGCTCAGTCACCTCTGGTGCAAACGGCAGCTCGGATTTGCGTCGCAGTGGATGTTCTGCTTGACAACGCCGCTCTTCTTATGCGTCGATCGGTCCGCCTGTGCTCTCGGTTCCACGACTTCTCGTGTGGGAATGTTCCTCGGAACATCTACGCCACCATCGTACCACAACCGATACTTCCCATCCAATTCGCTCCGCAATACGACGATACGACGACCCAGACTCGCGGAGTCCGACTAGACGACCTTGTTTAAAGTCCGATAACTGCTGAAATCGTACACGTCTTCCATGTCCAGGCATTGCAGCTTCTTCAGGGTCTTCGCACGTGCCCGTACGCCGACGACCTTCACTTTGCCGTACTCCTTAAATACCACCGACGATAATTTGTATATTATGCCGTGCTGACAATTTATTTGAAAGAATTTTTTTTTTTTTGAGTTTAACGACCACCGTGAGCAACTCAATGGGCTATAAGCAGTCGCCCGTCCCTAATTTAGGGTCACTGGTTCCAGGGAAAGGAGAGAGCCAGTGCCGTAAGACAAACACAACATCCATGCCTCACCGGGATTCGAACCCGGACCCCGTTCGGACGAATGATCAGAGGCCATCGCTTAGACCACTGCACCACCGGGGTGGCATGTGTGCTCTAAGCATCTTTCAAGGCATATGCTTGTTCACAGGTGAAAAGGCAAAATCATAAGATATCTAATATAAAGTTATATTGTGGTATCACAGCTCAACATTAATTTGCGAACATTATCATTTTCTCTTCATTTTAACAAAGCAGATCTCTGTAAAACGTTACTAAACTTAGATTAAAACTCGTCACTAAACTTAGATTAGCATACACACAACTTTAAAAACTATGCGATTACCCAGCGGTTTTACCTACAGAATGAGAAGTACTTACGCTGATCCCCTAGAAATCAGCCGAAATGTTTCCTAAATTCTAAATACCTGGAAGTAGCCGTAACGCCCTAAACATTGAAAAATAAACTAATAATATCCTTTAGAACAGTATATCAACGATTAGTATAATAAAGAAGGGCAAATTTATTAATATTAAAAGTAAATTGCAAACTTCATACATCGCACAGCACTAACAGCTTTTGCATTACAAGCATCTCGCTCTTAGCTCCGAATTTTCGTGCACAAAGTGTTGTTCTCCAATAAGTGTTTTTGAGTTCTATTTTTTGTGTTCCTGTACGTTTAAAGTTACCGTGCATCGTTCAGTTCTACTTATTTTTTTTTTTTTTGATTGGAGGTTTAACGACCACCGTGAGCAACTCAATGGGCTATAAACAGTCGCCCGTCCCTAATTTTGGGTCACTGGCTCCAGGGAAGGGAGAAAGCCAGTGCCGTAAGACAAACACAACATCCATGCCTCACCGGGATTCGAACACGGACCCCTTACGGACGAATGATCAGAGGCCAGCGCCTTAGACCAGTGCGCCACCGGGGCGGCTCAGTTCTACTTACAAGCCCGTGAGTACGTTATTTCCTTCAATATCAGCTTTGTTTATCCTCTGGTGGAGATGGCCAGAGGAACTGCTGGGCACCGCCATTAGTAATAGCGTCTTCCGGTGGGGATAACAAGTCTGCTTTCATCACTTCCGGTATTTCCGATATTAGTCTCTCAACCGGTGACGTTGCCACGTCGCTTTCTCCGTCCGGCGTTGCTCAGCCACCTTACTCCAGTGCGTCATCAGACTGCCTGCTCGTCTCTTAGTTCTCCACTTGTGAAGAACGACGATGTCATGGATACTTCTGAAAGTGTTCATCTTTTACCCTCAGCTTCTCAACAGCAGTCTTCGTCTTATTCTGCGGTTACTGATGCTATAGCTTCCCGCGCATCACTCCCCCGCCCCACGTGTATGCGGATGCCTCTACAAACTTTCTACGACGTGACGGCGATCAGATTACCTTCGATCTCCCGCTGGATTCTTCTGCGTGGTCTCGTTTTCCTCGATTCTCGCGCAAGGGGTAAGTTTTGAAGCCTTGGCGAACACACCTCTAACGATTTATGCCACTGCCCTAAAACGAATGTTCTTTTGCTCTGCCATCTTACATATGTCACGTCGTCCACGGTTGGTGATCGTATACTTTACGGAGGCTGCCTTTGACCTTTCTATTCTTCAGACTGGACTGACGATTCGGAATCAGCTTCTTTTTCCTGAACCTGTGTCACAGCCGACTGTCGCCGTTACGTTGTACCCTGTCCCTCTAGAGGTGACGGACACAATGATATACGCAGCCCTCTCTACTGTCGGTCGAGTTGTCGGTCGCATCAGCACTTTTTCTGTAGCACCACGAGATACGGCAGATCGCTCAATCTTGAGCGCCCGACGAACAGCCCAGATGGTGTTTGCCTCCCCTGACCATATTGATCGTTGCCCTACGAAATTGACTGTCAAGTGAGATGGTCAAATCCGTCGCATCGCTTTCCTCACTTCTCATCACTGTGAACATTGTACGGTGTTTGGACATCACAAATCGGTGTGCCCTGCTCTTGCTTCTACTCCGCCATCGCTAGCTAGACAGACGACTGCGCCTCTGGCTTCGGACGCTTCTCCGTCGACGGCGGCATCTCGGTCGGATCGCGGTGCTCCTTCTTCGACTCCTACGATTTCTTCTGTGGAACAATATCCTCCGCTTTAAGTGTTTCACACTTCGGTTCCTCCGGATCCGTCTGGCTTAGATCACGGGAGTGTTGCCTCTAACCCAGTGCTTTCATCGGCTGCTCTCACTGGTACTTCTTTGGCTATGGAATTTCCTACTGTTTCGTCTGATGCCGTTGCTTCAGTTTCCTCATTTGGTGCTATTCCTTCGGCTTCTCAGACTGTTCCTGCACTTGCGGTGAGCGTTCCCAGCGATGGCTCCAGGAGTGATTCTCGCTCCTGTGGCGATAAGTGAAGCACTTTCAAACACCCCGGGGGCACGGCTAATCGCGGTCGCCCGCGTGTTTATCGTTCCCGGACCTCATCCCGAACTCGCTCTCCTACTGCATTTCCAAGAGAGTGTGGGATCACTGCCGATCCAGTTGAACTTGCGGAATCTGTCAAAGAGGCGTTGTTCTAACAATTTTGTCAAACTGTTGACATAGCCAACAGTTTGCCTTTATCTCACCGGCAACTTTTTCGTCTTTTTGCACTTTGCCGCGATGAGCGGTTTGACTATACTACCTATCTCACAAAAATGTACATAACGTCCAGCCGAAGTTGCTTTCCAGGTGCCACACATTTTGCAAGAGCTTCGAACTTATGCCCGGGCACATTCTAAATTTCTTGTCTGCAATAATAGAATTACTTTTATGTCCTCAGAACTGAACTCTGCTTCTCAGTTTCTTGCACAATGTTCCAGAGGCTGAGTTGGTTGATTCCTGTTTTTCCCCTCAATCGGCTCCGCTGTTCTGCTTCCTGTGTGCACGTTCGTGTCAGTTTTTTGAGATCCAGTGATTTATTGTTCCCAGATCTCAGTTACTACTCAGTATCCTCTTAGGTACTCCACTACGTAATATCTGTTTTCTGACCACTGCATTCTCAGTACCTGGACTTTTGTCTGGGCTCTATTTATTATGTGTTTTTATTGTAATTTACCTGAATGTTTTATTATGTAACTTACTAAAAAGTGTTCCTCAATAAAGATTTATTGACCGACAGCTATGGCTTTGTCTGCTCATGTAAGCTGACCAGAAGTCCCCAAGTTTTGAGGACAGTCCTCGAATTTAGTTCACTGTCCCCAAAAACGTCTGATGTCTTTGGGGACGCAAATTGTCCTCAAATTTTGATTCTTGTCCTCAAATGTACTCGAATTTACACTTCAACATTAGCTCGTTAGATTTCTAATGAAAAATGTTCTTAAAAGTAGTTTTCGTTCTACTAATTTTCCGACATGCTTCTTGTGAAAACAAATTGACTTTTTTTTTCTTCTTTCCGTGTATAAAGACCAACGCGAGCAACTCTAAGCAGTCACCTGTCTCTAATTTGGAGACATTCGTTCTAGGGAAGAGAGGCAGAGCAACTGCTGTAAGACAAACACACCATCCATGTGTCAGTCGAGACTCGAACCCGTACCCACTTGTACGACTGGTCAGTGTCCGGCACTAGGCCACTGAACTACTGGAGCGGTCAAATTTCGACTGTACTTGATTTAAGTTTCTCCAGAAACTTTTGGCAAAATGAAAAATTCTCCATGCAATTAATTTGGTGTGCAGCTTGATTTTAATTCAGCACATATACAAGGTAAAGCATTTCACTTTTTCTAATATATTCTGGCCATCATAATTCTGTTTCTGGAATCGATGGAACTCGCCGTCTCGTGAAGTTGAGAAGAGTTCACTTCGAATACTGCGAGTTTTTCCGGGCTCTCCCAGTTGAAAAACACGGCTCCTCAAGTTCAAGAAGCAACTTGAACTCATCATAATTCCACATGTAGAGGGGGTGAACAATTATCCACTCTGCTTGAATTCCTTAACATGAACTTTGATTACAGAAGAAAACAGTCATAAAAAGATTTTTTTCCTAAATGAAAATGTTTTGGAATTGTCGCCAGCGTGATTCCAATGGGACAGCATTTGTCAGGTTGAACCTCCGGAACACAAGTGGTGACGATTGATAACTCATCACAATTTTCAGATGGAATCAAAGCATTTGAACAGCTGGGGGAGCCGACACGCTGCTTCTTAGCGCAAGAAACAGAAACGTCAGAAAGATTCATACTGCTTCTTTCCAAATGATTCAAAGTGGGAAAAAAATCGTTAGCGAGCCGAGGGAAGCAGAATTTGAAAGACTTGAAGGCGTCTTTCTTTATTCGGACCTTAGAACAGAACTAAAATTCGCTCAGCATTTCCTTAGCATACAGTAACCAGCACAGGACGATAAGTCAGCGCCTTGAAGAGTGACACACATTTCATGAAAACGCCATTCCTTAACTTCTCATCTCATGATGGACATGCTACTGTATCATCTCATCGGACTCCGATCAGACAAAGCGAACATCAGTTCAGGGTTTATCTTACGCTTCTTAATGGAAATTCTTAGCGAGAGATACATACACGAGATTGACGAAAGAAAAAAAAAGCTGAACTTTTTAACCGCACAGATGAAAACAGCGTGAATATAACGCAGTGAGACAGGCAAAATTGTTCACTGAAATTTATTATGTAAATATTAAGCTGGAGAACTTCACTGTATTATATATATACATATACTTAAGAGCAGAACCGAAAACATAAGAAAAACTTAAGAATTTAAAACGAAAGTTGCAAAATAACCTGAAGATCAAAACGCGCAACGCAGCAGTTATGAAACTTCAGAATTCACATTCTATTAAGAAGAGACTGAAGCAAAAATATTTTTTTTGACTCATACCATGTACAACACAGAAAAGGTTATGTATTGACCGGTGTGAGTAAAAAGAAAAAAATAGAAAAACTGAATGTAGAAATTGTCGAGAAAACTGAGCCTTGGCTTTATCCAGGACCAGCAAAAACTGCATTTTCTCACTTCCACAAAGTTCCTCCATTTTGAAGCTGCAAAACAAGTATTTATGGAAAAAAATTATATTTAACAACACTACTGGGTAGAAGAAACATCGCGAGAAAAACGGATTAGGATTAAGGGAGAAACCTTCACTCCGTCTAACTTCCGTTTTGAAAGTCGGAATTCTGCCCACCTACGAAAAACAACCCCACCACCATCACCATTAATCCCCCAAATTCCTGTTCAGTTCCGCATAGATCTCGGGTACCATCGAACGATGAAAAAGGCGGAATTCTTCGAATCCACTGAAGAATCTCGTGCCTGAAGATTACAGAAATTTTCGTGCAAACTTCTGTTTTCGGAATTTTTTTTTTTTATTTTCAAGCTGAAATGCAAATATTGATGGAATAAAACTATATTTAACAATAATAATGTGCAGAAGAAACTTCGCGAGAAAAAGAAATCACGAGTACGGGGGAAATGTTCACTCCTTTAACTTCCGTTTTCGAAAGTTTTGAAAAATGGAATACCATCCCCGAACCAGAAAACAACCCTCGCTCCCCAACTAATCCTCCAAAATTTCTCTCCAGTTTTGCATCGATCTCGAGAATACCCGAAATGACGACAAAAAAGGCGGAATTCCGCGGAAGAATCTCGTGTATGGATATAAAGACAAACATAAGGATTTCATTATTTAAACTCAATACCCCCCCCCCCCCCCCCGGTAAGCAACGCTTTCCTCCAGCACACAAACGACTCCTCTGTCTCTTCTGCTTTACCCAGGTTTCACTGCCATACATCAGAGTAGGAACAATTACATTTTCATACACAGCCATGTGGGACTCTTGAGAACCCATCATTACTGTGAAAACCTCCCAAGGCAGCTAAGACTTTCAATGAAGAATTCACTCGCCTACTAATTTCACCATCCAATTTGTTCTCTCTGTCAAACATGCTTCCTAAATACACAAACTCATTCACCTGATCAATAACTGTACCATTTAGACTTATATTACATTCAGTGCACACACATATATTAAAAAAATGTCACAATCTGTTCCCTCATTTTTTCTATGGAAAAGTGCTCCCCCCCCTTCTGCTATTAACAAAAATCTGATTCATTATACTTTGACTGCACCTAAAGTATGAATACAGTGTAATACTCACCACCAGCCAACAAGATTTCATTATGAACCTTTCTTTAATATTTTTACCTGAGAAATGACATGACTCCATAAGCAGCATAACTTAAATTGCTCAATTGATCTCAAAATTTTGTAAACTAACATCTTTCACATATTGAACACTATATTCAAATATATGCACTAAAGTAGTATAGTTGAAGTAGTTATGTTACGTGGCTAACGGTATGCTTTCTTGACTCTTTAATGTCAATCTTTTACTATTCAACACGTTATTCTACATTAGTATAGAGATTTGAGATGAGATTAGGACCGACAATAGTTCAAGTATGTTCATAACAAAATAACACCTACAAGCAGTATTATTATGTATCAATACTCATTCTGCTTATGGTTGCATCCTTTCTTCTGGCATGGGAGTCTTCTTTGGATTCTTCAGAATTATATCTCGTCCTATATACAACTTTACAAGGTAGATCATGTTGCACATCATATGAGCCAAAATGTGAACACGGAATGCATTAACATCAGGTCTGATGTGAAGTCTAGATGCTTCGGATATCCTACCCTTCATAGTGTTTCATATGTCCGGTTCCGATGTGTAGTCTAAATGCTTCATATATTTTAACCTTCCTTTTGTATTGGTGTACAAATAAGTTTTAAAGCGTTTTGTGTGTGACATATACCGCTAATTTACATATCCGACATTCCCACCCATTGTCATGTGACCGTAACTGGTCCAGAGTATAAAATGCGACACCGGAGTTTGCCCAACAATCAAACGCACTTGCAAATCGATAGGTGAAAGATGGCAAGCAACACTGCATTTATTTGACACTGCATTCATTACGAATTTCATCAAAGGAAAAAGTGCTCCAAAAGCATGTGCATCGATCTGTTGTGTTCTGGGGGAGAATATTTTAGCAAAAAGCACGTGTGAGTTTTGGTTTAGACGATTTAAAGCAGGTGATTTTGTTGTTAGCGATAGAGAACGTAGCTGCGCCCCCGCAGAAGGTTGCACATGAGGAACTGCAAGCATTGCTGGATGAAGATTAGTCTCAAACGCAAGAAGAACTAGCTGAACAACTGGGGTAACTCAACAAGCCATTTCCAATCATTTGCACGCAACAAGAAAGATTCAGAAGGAAGGAAAATGGGATGACCCGAGCCAGGGGAACAAGGATGAGCTTGTCATGAAGTGTTTGAATGCGTTGAATAAACTACACAGAAAGTCTTTCCTGTGGAAAATCGTTATGGGTGATGAAAAGTGGATATGGTACGACAATCTCAAATGCACACTAGGTAGACCCCAGCGAAGCAACGACTTCGACACCGAAACACAATATTCACTCCAAGAAAGTTCTGCTGTGCGTCTGGTGGGATACTGCCGATCGCCACAAGCAACAATTGCTGCGACTGAACCGGGAAATCTGCCAGAAACGTCCATTCACAGGCAGAGTATTGCGTCCCACGAGATTACTGAATGACAACGCTGTACCGCATGTCACGAAATCGGTCAAGGAAATGTTACTGACGCTTGGCTGAGAAGTTTTGGAGCACCCTGACATAGCTCCTTAAGACTTTCATTTGTTCTAATCAATGCAACATGGTCTGTGGTTCTGGACATGTGACGAAATGCAAAATTGGGTTCATGACTTCATCGCGTCACACGACGAAGCATTCTTCATGGCTGGAATCCGTCAGCTGCCCGACTGACGGCGGAAGGCGATGGATAATGACGGTGCATATTTTGATTCGTAAAGGTATTGTTGTTTTCTCTCAATTCACATGTTGCGTTGTCTTAAAACGCATTAAAACTTATTTGTACACCTAATAAATACATTCTGTGTTCACATTTTGGCTCAGATGCTGAGCAACATGATCTACCTTCCAAAGTCATATCATCATCATTGTCAACCATTATCACTCCACTACTGGATGAAGTTCTCCCCAAGTTCCTTCCACAACGGTCTGTCTTGTGCCAGTCTCCTCCATGTTACTCCCGCATACTTTCGAATTTCATCTACCCATGTGGTCTTCTTCTGGATCTTTTCCTACCCCTTGGAATCCAATCTGAAATTTCGGCTGTCCCTCGATGGTCTGTCCTTCTGGCAGTATGTCCAGCCCATTGCCATTTCAGGGATTTAACTCTGATCATGATGTCTTCCACTCTTGTCATTTTTTGGATCCACGAGTTCCTCTTCTTATCTCTCCTGGTTACACCAAGCATGCACCTCTCCATGCTGCTTTGAGTAGTCTGCAGCCTTTGTATGTCTCTTTTAGTTAAGGTCCACGTCTCTGCACCATACGTAAGCACTGGAAGGATGCATTGATCAAACACTTTTCTTTTAAGACATAATGGCATATTGCTCTTGAAAATTATGCTGTTTCTTCCAAAAGCTCTCCAGGCAAGTTTTGTACGCCGATTAATTTCTTCATCAATGTGACGACCCTCACTTGATATTTGTTGTCCAAGATAAACGTACGTGTCTGTTATCTCCAGCTTTTCTCCATCAATCGATAAATCTTCATTTCTTGTAAAAGCATTGAACATCACTTTTGTCTTCTGAAAGTTCATTTTTAATCCCACTTCTTTACTCTTGTCAGCAAGTTCCTGGATCATACTCTGCAGCTCTGATGGGCTAGTTGCAAAAATGACTACGTCATCAGCAAAACGAACGTGGGTTAGATAATCTCCATTAATCTTTATCCCTTTGTTTTCCTAGTTCAGTGATTGAAAGACATTTTCCAATGTGGCATTAAAGAGCTTTGGAGATATGGTGTCACCTTGTCTCACTCCCTTTCCAATTTTTATGTGTGTTGTATTTTCAAACAGCCAAATCTTTGCACTTGCATTTTCATAGATGTTATTAATAATATTAATGTATGCATCTTCAATACCGCAGGATTTCAGAGCCATTGTAACTGCTGATGGTTTCACCGAATCAAAGGCTTTTTCATAATCGATAAAAGCCATGCACAATGAAAGTTCATATTCCCTCGCTCTTTCAATTAGTTCTCTCAGTACGTGGATATGATCTATTGTGCTGTAGCCACTCCTGAATACGGCTTGTTCTCTCGGTTGAGCCATGTCCAGTGTAAGTTGTATATAGGACGAGATATAATTCTGCAGAATCCAAAGAAGACTCATATACCAGAAGGACATGGCCATAGGCAGAGTGAGTATTGATATGTAATAATACTGTTAATAGATGTTATTTTGTGCAAAACATACTTGAATTATTATCGGTCCTGATCGCATCTCGAACCTTTACACTAATGTAGAATAATGTGTTGAACAGTAAAGGATTGACATTAAAGAGTCAATGAAAGCATCTATTTATACATACACTGAAGTGCCAGAAAAACTCGTACAGATGAGCGTATGCAAAATACTCAGCAACGTTACACCTATGCGCACACTCGGTTGCATCCGCCAATGTGCGTATAAAGCGATAGACATCCTTGCCAGCTGTCAGAGCTGTTTTCGACATGAGAATAACAAGTAGTAACGATTTAAGCGATTTTCAACGCGGTGTCATAGCTGGCACTCGTCAGATGGGCCATAGTATTTCGGAGGTAGAAACGAAGTTCGGATGTTTACGGAGTACCATTGCAAGAGTGTACAGTGACTACAAGAATTCCGGCAAAACTTCCAACCTACGATGCCAATGTGGGCGTAAAAAGACGTTGGGTGAATGTGACCATTGTCATCTGTCAAGAATTGAAAGCGTGCAACACTCTCGCAGGTATCATCGGAATTCAATGCTGAAGCCTCAACAAGCATCAGCGTCCGGACGTGCAACATACCCTGCACGATATGGGCTTTGGGAGCCGAAGCCCAACTTGAGTCCCCTTGATGGGTGCACGACACAGAGCTATGCACCTTGCTTGGGCACGGCAGCACTGCCACTGGACACTTGATGACTGGAAACAAGTAGCCTGGTCTGATGAGTTGTGTTTCCAACTGTATCGGGCAGATGGAAGGATTAGTGTGTGGCGCAAACCCCATGAAGCCATGGATGCCGCCTGTCAACAGGGAACTGTACCGGCTGGAGGGGGTCCATAATGATATGGGGTGTGTTTAGCTGGACTTCACTGGGACCACTGGTATGTCTACAAACGTCTGTGATCGGCCAACGCTATGTGCACATCCTTTCTGACGAGGTCACTCGTTCTTGTCCTGCATTGATGCTGATGGGTTGGGCTTGTTCTAACAGGACAATGCACCTCCACACCAGTGTCGGGACACCACATTATGGTTAGAGAAGCATTCATCTGAGTTTGGGGTGTTGCCATTCTCACCCAAGTCCCCAGATCTGAACGTGATAGAACACATTTGGGGTGCCATGCAACGCGCTATCGAACACAAGAATCCGAGACCTCGGAATACACACGAATTGTGGAACGCTCTGCAGGAAGTATGGTGTGCATTGCCTACAGCATATTTCCAGAAGCTAGTGGAGTCCGTGCCCCCATTGTATTTCTGCAGTCCTGCGCTCCCGTGGGGGACCTATCAAGTATTAGACTGGTGTACCAGTTTTTCTGGTACTTCAGTCTATATTTCCATGCTAAAATGTTTTTTTTTTTTTGTGGGGGAATGCACAAATCACCCCTACCTGGCTTTTTGAAACCACATTTACATAAAATGAGGTGTGCGCATGAAAAAATACTTAGAATTTGAATTTGTATTTAATGAAAATTCTGCCACACAACACAGTACATCAACAAATTTAACAAAATACAAACATCAAAATTGTCATATGTACTAAACTAAAATTAAATATTAACACAATGTTAGCACAATGTAATGAAAACATCAATATAAATTAATAACATTTCATCATCATCATCATCATTGTCAACCATTATCAATCCACTGCTGGACGAAGGTCTCCCCAAGTTTCCTCCACAACGGTCTGTCTTGTGCCAGTCTCCTCCATGTCACCCCTGCATACTTTCGAATTTCATCCACCCATCTCCCATGTGGTCTTCTTCTGGGTCTTTTCCTGTCCCGTGGAATCCAATCTAAAATTTCGGCTGTCCATCGATGATCTGTCCTTCTGGCAGTATGTCCAGCCCATTGCCATTTCAGGGATTTAACTCTGATCATGATGTCTTCCACTCTTGTCATTTTTCGGATCCACGAGTTCCTCTTCTTATCTCTCCTGGTTACACCAAGCATGCACCTCTCTATGCTGCTTTGAGTTGTCTGCAGCCTTTGTATGTCTCTTTTAGTTAAGGTCCACGTCTCTGCACCATACGTAAGCACTGGAAGGATGCATTGATCAAACACTTTTCTTTTATGACATAATGGCATATTGCTCTTGAAAATTATGCTGTTTCTTCCAAAAGCTCTCCAGGCAAGTTTTGTACGCCGATTAATTTCTTCATCAATGTGACCCTCACTTGATATCTGCTGTCCAAGATAAACGTACGTGTCTGTCATCTCCAGCTTTTCTCCATCAATCGATAAATCTTCATTTCTTGTAAAAGCATTGAACATCACTTTTGTCTTCTGAAAGTTCATTTTTAATCCCACTTCTTTACTCTTGTCAGCAATTTCCTGGATCATACTCTGCAGCTCTGATGGGGTAGTTGCAAAAATGACTACGTCATCAGCAAAACGAAGGTGGGTTAGATAATCTCCATTAATCTTTATCCCCGTGTTTTCCCAGCTCAGCGACTGAAAAACACCCTCCAATGTCGCATTAAAGAGCTTCGGAGATATGGTGTCACCTTGTCTCACTCCCTTTCCAATTTTTACGTGTGTTGTATTTTCAAACAGCCTAATCTTTGCACTTGCATTTTCATAGATGTTATTAATAATATTAATGTATGCATCTTCAATACCGCAAGTTTTCAGAGCCATTGTAACTGCTGATGCTTTCACCGAATCAAAGGCTTTTTCATAATCGATAAAAGCCATGCACAATGGAAGTTCATATTCCCTCGCTCTTTCAATTAGTTCTCTCAGCACGTGGATATGATCTATTGTGCTGTAGCCACTCCTGAATCCAGCTTGTTCTCTCGGTTGAGCCATGTCCAGTGTTACCTTCAAGCGGTGTGAAAGAACTTTAGTGAAGATTTTATAAACTACTGATAGGAGGCTGATAGGTCTGTAGTTTCCGAGATCCTCAATGTCACCTTTCTTATGTAGCAGGATCATTGTAGCGGTGTTCCAATCCTCAGGAATCTTTCCTTCATTAAGGCATCGAGTGAAAATTTGGGCGAGTACTGTTTCGATTTCTCCACTTGCTTCTTGTATGATGTCTACAGTAATTCCATCTTCTCCTGGAGCTTTTCCTCGTTAGTACTAACTATTTATTCCAAGAGTAAACAAGAGCTCAAACCACCTCAGATATATCTAGCATAATAATCGTAAACATACAAGCACTAAAACTCGTTTATAATTGACCAAAAAATCAATACAAAGTAATTCATCAAAAAAACAAAGATAGCGTAATGTACTATGGAACTCTAGCATGAAGCCAGGGAAAAAGGCTTAAATTTAAGCCTGACGAGCCCCTGATTTCCAAAGGTAGATGAATCAGGTCAAAACAATAAAAATACCAACATTAGAAATACGACCGGTATTGACATACCGTGAAAGAAAGAATACAGGAACTCAATCAAACAACAAAAACTCTCGTAGCAGTTTTTGAAATGCCCCAGAGGCCACTATTTCCTTGATGTATAATGGCAGTCTGTTCCACTCACGGGGTCCAGCTGCAATAATACTGTTATGCAGCTATCTGGTGCGCGCCTTAGAAACCACAAAACTTGCATGACCTCGAATATCATGTGAATGGGAGAAACGCTGTAATTGCAATAGTTCAATATACCTATTCGTATAGACTCTGTCATGCATAAATAGCAATAACCTGAAAATGAATATTTTATCGAAGGGAAGTATGTTATAAAGACAATAAATAATACCAGTATTTAAAAATGAATTTAGAAGTCAAATGTATTTTCTCTGAAGAACCAGAATTCTGTTAACGTTACCATCCGTTGTCCGTCCCCAGACCAAAATACAACAAGACAACATGGGATAGATAAAGGAATTATATAGTATTAATCTGAGTATGATTGTCAAAAAACTAGAAATCCTAGAAATAGCACCAATACGAGACTTAAGAATATTTGCTAAATAACTTATATGGACATCCCAACGCAAAGTCTCATGTAGTATAATACCCAAAAATTTCACAGAAGACCCGAATGCAACAGGATCCCCATTCAAGAAAATACCAGTAGGCGACAACAGCCAAATACCACGGCCCGAAAAAAAGACACAGGTTGTCTTATTAGTATTAATTGTAAGAGCGTTACAAACAAACCAGCGAGATATCTCCTGAAGGTCACGATTTGCACAAGGCAATATCTCGGACAACGAATCCCCAGGGAAAAAATAAGCTGATGTCGTCAGCATATAAGACTCGGTGAGAAGTAGAAACAACGTTAAATATATCATTTACATAAATTAAAAAAAGCATAGGGCCTAAGACGGAGCCCTGAGGAACTCCAAAAAGAACTATTTGAACTAAAGAGTGAATACCCTGTATTTGTACACTAGTGTGCAAAACTTAAGCAACTTTACTGAATTTGGCGTAATTCCGCGAAAACTCACCTGTGAGACATGAAATTCACACTACAGAGGCACAATGCAGTACCTAAAGGATGACGAAAGCAGCGTAGCAAACAAATGAATAGAACGCATACACGAAGGCAGGCAGCAGAAAATGGTTTATCGACAGCATGGCATTCGTACAAATAACAGACATTCCATGAGGGAGAACAACAATCCAAAGTCCCTTAGTACGGGATATGACCACCCCGAAGTGCAATGGTTGCGTGGCACCGTCTGGCCATACTCAACACCAGATGATCCAACAGTTCTTGAGGTAACAGTTCCCACTCCTCGATGAGCATCTGTGTCAGTTGTCTGGTGTTCTCCGGGGGAAACGATCGTGCCGCCAGGCGTCTCCCCAAAACATCCCACACATGTTCGATGGGATTTAAATCAGGGGAGCACGCTGGCCACTCCATTCTGCGAATATCTCCAGAATCTAACAGGTCCTCAACTGCTTGGGACCTGTGTGGGCGAGCGTTGTCGTCCATAAAAACAAAGTCTGGACCAATGGCACCTCGGAACAGACGCACGTTTGGGGGCGGATGATCTCATCACAGTAACACGCTCCGGTTACGGAACCTGTGTCGAAAATGTGGAGCTCCGTCCGACCATTCAGCATAATGCCACCCCACACAAGTACGCCAGGACCACCCCAACGGTCTCGTTCCCTGATGTTCGTTGGATGAAAGCGTGTCCTTACCTCTCGCCAGATCAACTGGTGCTGAGAATCGTTTGTTTGACTGAAACGACTCTCATCTGTAAAGAGGACGTGACTCCATTGATCAGGTGTCCAGTGTGCATGTTCGCGACACCACTATAAACGGTGCCGCCGATGGGCTGCTATCAATGGTATGCAGCGTTCCGGCCGGCGGGCATATAGTCCACCCTTATGAAGGCGTCTGGCCACAGTAAACCGGGATACCTGTCGTCCGGTTGCTGTACGCAACCGCTGCGCCATGCTGCCAGCTGTCTGGTTCCGGTCTCTTCTCGCTTGCACGACGAGATATCAGTCGTCACTCGCCGTTGTTTTCCTGGGGCGACCACCACCTACCTTTCGTACAGCTGTACTTGTCGTTCGGTAGGCTTTCCAAGCTCGTGGCACTACACTTTTATCGATTCCAAACTCTTGGGCAACACTCATCACGGTACGCCCCTCCTCCAGCTTGCCGATCATTCTACCACGTGTAAAGGCATCCTGATGGTTTCTCCTAGCCATATTGCACGATCGATCTCACTTTCACTTGCAGCGAATGTCTGGAAATGCCTCTGTCCGCCGTCTTTTGTAGTCGGCTGGCACTGCGCGCGCTGCCTCCACGCAGTTTACGTGCCCTCACGTCACCTCTGACGTCGAACTCCTGCTATTTGCATATGCATCACCTTTGTCATGAGTTGTTGTTCCCTTGTACAACCCGCAAATCGCCCTTGTCTCCCCTGTCATGACTGTATGCTGTCAAACGATGTTGTTGCTTAAGTTTTGCACACTAGTGTACATATTGTGTCCTGCTAGACAAATAATTCTCGAAAAATGAAAGTGCGACTCCCCTAATCCCAATATGTTGTAATTTAGACAAGAGAATATCATGGCGAACACAGTCGAATGCTCTTGACAAATCGCAAAATATACCCAAAACACACTTTCCACAATCTACATTTGACTGTAAAAAATTCATAGCATCCAATAACGCTGTCTCCGTTGAGTGACCCTTCCGAAAACCGTGTTGATTCCAATGTAAAATTTTATTCAAGTCCAAAAATCCTGACAAGCTATTGAAAACAAGCCTCTCCAGTATTTTAGCGAATATCGAGATATTTGCAACTGGACGGTAATTAGCGACATCAGTTCTATCACCCCTTTTATGGATAACCAACACCCTACTTACTGTAAAGGAAGAAGGAATTTTTCCAGTTAAAAAGATACAATTGAAAATATGACTTAAGGGTATTACCAAATTTTGAGAAGTATACTTAATTACTCTCGGATGAACGTCATCCGGACCCGCTCCCTTTGATGAATCCAAATTAGTCAAAACCAACATAAGATGATCTAAAACAGGATGAAAATAAAAAAGATGATAATCTCTGGTGCGACAGGAATTCAGAATAATGCCCATTTGAATGTGGGATATCAGCCAATAACTTTGCAGGTAATTTAATAAAATACATATTAAACAAATTTGCAATCCGATCCAAGTCAGTAACTCTAGTGCCCATGTGATCAACCTGTATGGGTTCCCCCTGGACCTGAGACCTGGATAACAACTCATTAATTGATTGCCAAACTCTACTACTGTCGCCAGTATTTGAAAACCGACTTAAAAAATAATTACCTTTGCACGTTTCAACTTAGAGTTAAACCAGTTCCTATATCTACGAAAATTTAATAAATCAGAAGCATTTCTTGAGTGCAAGAATATTTTAAATAATTTATTTTTTCTATGTAAACATTTCAATAAATTCCGAGAAAACCAAGGCTTTCTGAAACGAGGCGAGCGCCTTATGGTCCTGAGAGGAAATATTGAATCATAAAAGCTCCAGAAAATTCCCCCAAAAAACATCAAAAGCACGAATCGGGTCAGTAAGTCATAGAACAGAGGACCAATCAACAACAGATAGGGCAAGATCAAAAGACCTCAAACTCTGCTGTCCATAGAAACGCAATCGAATAGCTGGACAATTCGAGGAATTTAATCTCCCATTACATCCAGACAAACAAAATATAGGCAAATGATCACTTATATGGTATGACAGTACACCAGAACAATAGTCGTAATCGTTTGTAACACATAAGTCCAATATAGAGGTTTTTTTTTTTTTTTTTTTTTTTTTTATTGGAGGTTTAACGACCACCGTGAGCAACTCAATGGGCTATAAGCAGTCGCCCGTCCCTAATTTGGGGTCACTGGTTCCAGGGAAGGGAGAGAGCCAGTGCCGTAAGACAAACACAACATCCATGCCTCACCGGGAATCGAACCCGGACCCCGTTCGGACGAATGATCAGAGGCCATCGCTCAGACCACTGCGCCACCGGGGCGGCCATATAGAGGTGGTACTTGTAATTCTTGTAGGAATAGTTATTGCATTAACAAACCCAGACGAGGTAATAATTTCGCAAAATGATTGCGAAGTATCATTTGAAACAGTCACATCAATGTTGAAATCACCGAAACAATACAGTGTCTTTCCTGCAAGATTCATCTCGTCCAAATAACCCGAGAAAAAGTCAACAAAAACACCTTGGTTGCCATTAGGAGGACGATATACCGTACTTATAATACAATGTTGCGTTTCAATAGTAATCATTTTAAAGTTGTTATTTACAGTGGTATATTTATCACATGATGAAACAATAATAGAATGTTAAACAAAAATTGCTACCCCACCCCCACCCCCCACCCCGAGCCCCAGAACGCGAAGCAGCGAAACCAAGAAAACCGGGCACATCACATAAACGTGGAATATCTGCATCGAACCAAGTCTCAGATACACAAACAAAATCAATATAATAATCAAGGGTACATAGTAACTCAAGCAGTAAATCTAATTTACCAAATAGGCTATGAGCATTAATGTGCAGAAATCTCAAGTGACGATCACACGATGCAAGTAAACCGTGGATATCACCCAGGGAAACCATATGCGGAATACAATTCATAAAGTTACAATATATAAAGTGTAGTTAAAAAAGTTTACAAAGTAGTTACATAACAAATAAACACTATATACGACCAGGGTCCAAGTTGACCTTACTCTTAATAACTACAACATTCTTGCCCTCAGCTCTGCGACAAAATATTCGTCCATTTCTATACCAACAGAACCTAATACCGTGTTCCTTGGAAAAGCTGCGGGCATGCCAAAAGAGATCTCTGTTAAAAGATGTGAGGTTTTCATTTATATAAATCCTAGTGTTGTCCAAACATTCAGGAATAACATCAGTTAATTTTAAAGTGTTTCTGCTCTTTCCAAGAAGAGTGTTCCTGACTGTCCTAGTTTTAAATTGTACAAGCAATGGCATGGTTGGACGTGATCCTCCACCACGCAATCTATGTATGACCTCAATGTCACTTTTTGAAAATTCACTAAAACCCAACTTACCCGCAATATTCTGTACCATATCTCTTAGGCCATCTTCAGTCTCGTCATTATTCTCCGGTATACCACGAATCTCCAAGTTTTTACGGCGCGTATACTGTTCCAAGTCATTCAGGCCCCGAGACAGTCTTGAAATTTCAGATTCCTGAGCTGTTATTCACTTCTCAAGCACCACAACCTCTCTACGAGATTCCTCTAGCATTGAATTTGATTTATGCAATCTATTGAGAATATCATCATATTTTATGGAGAAGAACTCCACCGACTTCTTTAAATCGGAAATTTACGACCTTAAATCAGGAATCGCGTCCAACTTCTTGTTAATGGATTCCATAAACTTCTCGGTAACACAATCACCTCCACTCGGAAAATCAAAATTGGCTCCAGTTTGCTGATTGGTAACAGAGGATCTCCCTGTCTCAGTAGTGTTACCAGGAACTCGCTGAATTCCACGTCTACAGCAATCGCACTGCCACCGCATACGCTTCAGACTTTCCATAGCACTGTACACCATCATCCATCATAAGTGTGATTCAACAACATCTATAAGGCCTCTGTGACATGATTAATATACAATTAAAATTGATGACCAACGTCGGTAATATTGCTACTAATTAATCAATGCAGAAGCAACGAGAAGCCGAAGCAGACGACCACAAGACGAAGACACAAGTGGGAGGAGTTAAGGTAATCATTACATTACGTTATAAACGACGAAGCTGAGCAACCACCGTGTGATGAAAATTTTAAACAGGTGGTATCTCAGGAATTATCGTAATGTAGGAACTCTTACCTCACAAAAGGACAGACGGAACACTTTTAAACTCACAATATTAAAAGAATAAACACCACACAGAAAAATAGCATGTATTCAGCAATTATTTTCACCACACCACCACCTCACAAATGTTACTATCGTGACTTGACCTGACATAAAATGTGGCTAGAAAATGAGGAATTAGTAAATTCATGATCCCAAAGCAAAATCTGGGGCTTTTTTATGGTCAGTACTGTTTATGCATGTCAAAATAATGCAATTGAATTTTGAAAGAAATTTTTTTTAATGCAACAGAAGTGGCACTTCACCCATTATGAGCAGCAGACACAAAATGAAGTCAAGAAGCAGAACTTTTTTTTTTTTTATGACTAGTGAAAGCAACAGGGCTTGGCCAACAAGGGAAATGAAGAATAAGTTGAAAACAATGCAAATAACTTTCACCTTATTACTAAGCGTAGAATGACAAGAATGAAATGTAAAATATACGAGAAAAAGCCAACAGTCAAGAGTGGACACTTTGTTAAACAAACAAAATATTTTCAAACTTCAGACATGTTGGTATACCAAAGGATTTCTTGAAGCTTACCTTCACATTTATAACAGAGATAGTGAAATTTGTGCAAAAATTTGCTTAATATATTTATTTATATGTTTATATCACTATCAAATATCTTATATGGAGTAATATATAATTTATGACTACTAAGCTTGCAGTGTTAAGATATAATAAAAATAATAACGTTTTGCACAATAAAATTTTCATTATACATCGAAATGAAGACTGTAGTTTCGCAGAGCGCTTGGCTCAGCTTCCTTAGGATGAACGGAGCGTAAACATTCAAATCATTGCAAAAGAAGACTATAGCTTCGCAGAGCGTTTGGCTCGGCTTCCTCAGGATGAATGGAGTGTAAACATTCAAATCATTGTAAAAGAAGACTATAGTTTCGCAGAGCGTTTGGCTCGGCTTCCTCAGGATGAATGGAGCGCAAACATTCAAATCATTGTAAAAGAAGACTATAGCTTCGCACAGCGTTTGGCTCGGCTTCTTCAGGACGAGCGTAGCGTAAACATTCAAATAGTTGTAAAAGAAGACTATAGCTTCGCACAGCGTTTGGCTCGGCTTTCTCAGGACGAGCGGAGCGCAAACATTCAAATCGTTGTAAAAGAAGACTATAGCTTCGCAGAGCGTTTGGTTCGGCTTCCTCAGGATGAATGGAACGTAAACATTCTAATCATTGTAAAAGAAGACTATAGCTTCGCACAGCGTTTGGCTCGGCTTTCTCAGGACGAGCAGAGCGCAAACATTCAAATTGTTGTAAAAGAAGACTATAGCTTTGCAGAGCGTTTGGTTCGGCTTCCTCAGGATGAATGGAGCGTAAACATTCAAATCATTGTAAAAGAAGACTATAGCTTCGCAGAGCGTTTGGTTCGGCTTCCTCAGGATGAATGGAGCGTAAACATCCAAATCATTGTAAAAGAATACTATAGCTTCGCAGAGCGTTTGGCTCGGCTTCCTCAGAACAAGTGGAGCGCAAACATTCAAATCCTCGTAAAAGAAGACTAGTTTTGCAGAGCATTTTGCTCAGCTTCCTCAGGACGAATGGAGCGTAAACATTAAAATCAATCATAGATGTATAATAAACATTTCACTGTGCGAAACGTTATTTTGATTTTATATGGAGTAAATCTGAAAAAACAACCCTGTAACAGTAAAACTAATTAAATTTATTATACTTGTCACAATCAGTTTATAAGAGCGGCAGAGGAGAGGGGTTGTAAAAAGATTTGTTCTGTATATTGTACACAATAGCACTTTGATATTTTTTTAGAGTACTTCTTTTTATTCCATTCAGCATAAAAGTTCTTCAAAATGAAAAAAAGATGTTGCACTGCAAAAAACAACCATGTTTCAAAGAATACTGCAGGCCATGTGTTGATTCTATCTTTATAGGTGTGTATCACTTGATCAAGAGATTATAAACCCTTTTCTCTACCAAAATGCAGATGACTTCAGACTTATTATCTAATTAATCTGTTATTGTATCGGCACTTCACTAATAAATATCAGTAAGCAAATAGTATGAAAGGTGAGTTTTTACAGAATTTGCCGTTGCACATATCATGGTTACACTACTTGCATGAATGAAGATGTTGTACCCTTGAATCGTGACATTGCAGTGAAAATTTCTTATGGAACATTTAATGTGTGCACAACCTCTGTGAGTGAAACAGTATAAAAGGGACCTTTTTTCTTGGATAGACCTTATTACATTTCTCTCATTTCTTGGTTTTTTCACCTGTGTGGAAAAAGAAATGAGTTGAGAGATTGCTTTTCTGTGAGAATTTCTTATGGCATACTTCACACTGGTATGGTTTTTCACCAGTGTGTGTGAGCAAATGAGTTGAAAGGGTGTCTTTCCGCGAAAATTTCTTACAGCATAATTCACACTGGTGTGGTTTTTCACCTGTGTGAGTCAGCATGTGAATTGAAAGATTCCTTTTCCACGAGAATTTCTTGTGGCACACGTCGCACTGGTGTGGCTTTTCACCCGTGTGAGTGCACAGATGTCTTATTAGATCGCCTTTTGCTAAGAAATTCTTATCGCATACTTCACACTGGTGCGGTTTTTCACCTGTGTGAGTGCGCAGGTGATTTAAAAGATGGCTTTTTGCTAAGAAATTCTTTTTGCACACTTCACACTGATGCGGTTTCTCACCTGTGTGAGTCAGCAAATGAATTGAAAGACTACATTTACGTGTGAATTCCTTCTGGCAGACATTACATCGGTGTGGTTTTTCTCCTGTGTGAGTGAGCAAATGAGTTGAAAGAATGCCTTTCTGCGAAAATTTCTTATAGCATACTTCACACTGGTGTGGTTTTTCACCTGTATGAGAGAGCAAATGGGTTGAAAGATGGCTTTTCTGTGAAAATTTCTTGAAGCATACTTCACACTGGTGTGGTTTTTCACCCGTGTGAGAGAGCGAATCAGTAGAAAGTTTGCTCATTGATAATTCCTTAGTTTCTTACAGCACATTATTTCAGTTACATGGATTTTCAGCTAGGTAAAAGGGAATGCTTTGGAGAATATTTCTTTCCTTTTAAAATTCCTTGTTGCACGCATCACATTCATGCAACATATGAACATCAACCTGGGCATATGAATTTGGAGCAGTTTTCAGTCGTAATGTTTCTGACAGTCACACAATTTTTGAGACTTGAAAAGTGGAAAATGATCTTGTGGAGTCTTTCCTTTTACTTTCAAAATAAGCGTGACAGAAGAAAATGTTTTGCTCTGAGATATCTCGCCAACATCCACGTAAAAATGTTAAATCTTCACTTTTCCAAATGAGTTTTGCAGAGCACGTAACTCATCACACTGCCAGCCTTCTGTTCCTCACACTTTCACATTTTTCGTTGGAAATCAGGAACCTGTTGGTAAAACAAATAATGTCAGGTATTAATATGTTAGCACAATTCACATTTAGTATTGTAAGAAATAAATATCCACTAATGGGTCTAAATACCATTACGTACCTTTTGATCCTTAGTCGGCACGAAGCCCATCATTGGTGTGTCAATTCACTTTGTTAGTGGATTCGTTGACGATTCTCAACACATGTCGCGATTATCCCAAATACAATTTCATTGGGAGATGAAAGACCTGGTTTTTAATCTTTGTTGAGAATCGTCAATGAATCCACTAACAAAGTGAATTGACACACCAATAATGTGCTTCGTGCCGACTAAGTATCAAAAGGTATGTCATCATCATCATCATTGTCAACCATTATCAATCCACTGCTGGACGAAGGTCTCCCCAAGTTTCCTCCACAACGGTCTGTCTTGTGCCAGTCTCCTCCATGTCACCCCTGCATACTTTCGAATTTCATCCACCCATCTCCCATGTGGTCTTCTTCTGGGTCTTTTCCTGTCCCTTGGAATCCAATCTAAAATTTCGGCTGTCCATCGATGATCTGTCCTTCTGGCAGTATGTCCAGCCCATTGCCATTTCAGGGATTTAACTCTGATCATGATGTCTTCCACTCTTGTCATTTTTCGGATCCACGAGTTCCTCTTCTTATCTCTCCTGGTTACACCAAGCATGCACCTCTCCATGCTTCTTTGAGTTGTCTGCAGCCTTTGTATGTCTCTTTTAGCTAAGGTCCACGTCTCTGCACCATACGTAAGCACTGGAAGGATGCATTGATCAAACACTTTTCTTTTAAGACATAATGGCATATTGCTCTTGAAAATTATGCTGTTTCTTCCAAAAGCTCTCCAGGCAAGTTTTGTACGCCGATTAATTTCTTCATCAATGTGACCCTCACTTGATATCTGCTGTCCAAGATAAACGTACGTGTCTGTTATCTCCAGCTTTTAATAGTATTTATTTCATTTCGTTTCATTTATTGCATTTTAGTTGTTACAGACACGGTATTACGTAATCATAAGTATATAGCACACATTATTTTTTTGTAACAACAGGGAATAAGGAGGGAAAAGGCCTGATAGGCCTGAGTGCTCTCTTCTGCCAAAGCATCAAAATTTTCATGAAAATAAAAAAAATTAAAAAAAAAACATAAACAAGTCAAGTTCACACATAATATCAAACACAGCTAGGGTGGTACTATAAATTAATAAAAGTAATAATACATCATGAGCTTTTGGTCAATAAGAAATACCTAAGTTTTGATTTAAATATATTAATATTATTAAGTGATACAATATCAGTAGGAAATGTATTCCATAATGACCCACTAGTGGATATTTATTTGTTACTATGGAAGTTTTGGTGTAAATAATCAACGCATACCCCAAAACATAAACATTTTTGGGTTCCAGTAAGATATTTACTGATTTAGTATTGTGTTGGAAAGAGAGTAATGTCTGATGATGATACACCCAGCCCTTGCAAAACTGCTGAAATTTTTACTAGCCAATGTGGATAGTGGAATAAAATTTTACTAGCCAAATGACAAAATTTACTGGCCATGCAAAGTTAAAAAAATAATAATAACTCAGAAACTTCTCAACTTATATTCTATGAAATTAAATGGGATGAATGTTTTTTTTCTTTACCCCAGTAACTTCATAAAAACAGATGCAGAGCAGTAAACTGCATAGTATCATTAGATTGAATACAAATATTGCATATGCTTTTGTTCCAAAATGATTGATATTTTGATAATTTGTTTTCAGTGTTGTAATATCATTACTCTTACTATCTTAATTTACACATATATAATTTATTTTGGAGAGGCCATTGAAGTTAGATGTCTAATTTCTTTAATAATATTTAAAACAAAGGGACAAAAGCTAGGATATATATACATAACATGGCACTAATAATGTTGATACAGTTTACCACTGATATGTCTGTGTCTGATCTTCCCATCAGAGGTATCTACCCACCATGATTGAATAGCATTTTGAGGATCAAAATCTTCAATAATCATCTTATATCATTTAAAGTGTCACTATTCAGACATGCCCAATTACACGTTTTTATGAGGTTCATTGCTGAAAAGCCACGCCCACAAAGAACAGTACTCCATGGCATTAGATGTATCAGCCGTAACAGTTTTTTGTTTGTTTGTTTTTTTCAGCATATATGTGGCTAAACAGAGATTCAAAGATAATTCTTTTACCTGTAGATGCCATTATGCTTTGTGCAAGGTATATATACCATGGCAAAGGTTGGCATGACAGAGATGCATATACAATGGCAAAGGTTGCTTTAGTAACCTTGACCCTTTGATTGCTCCATGCTGATCCGACATCAGATTAAGTTTCTTTTTTGAAGCCCACCTCCTCTTCCATTCATTTCTGAAGCAGCTGCAGTAACACAGGCGAGAAAACTGAACTCAATATTAATTCACAAGTGGGGGAACAAGTTGGACAAAATAGTTGTTCACTTGGGGAAAGTAATCTACTGACTATCATTGGCTACTATATTAAAAAGGTTACTAGCCACTACAAAATATCTGGTCACCATTTGGCTACTGACATTCACAAGGGATGGATGCACCCGAAGTTGAAGCCCTGGCAATGGCGCACACTGCAGGGGTGCAGAAAGCAAAGTTCGTCGACCGGGCCCGAAATTTCGAATCGTGGTGCATCCCCCTCTCTTCCCGCAACAAACAGAAAAAAAAAAACGCCACCCGAGGAGCTTTGCTGAGGATTAGGGCTTACTTACCTAGAGGAACTTTCTAAGGCACATCACAACAATCGCACATATGCCAAACAAAATAATAATAATAAAAATAAAAACCTTGGCTGAAATTATTGATCGGGAACGGGCCCTGGCGGACCAGGCAGTTCCGCCCGCTGATTTTGCGCAGCACACCGGCATGACATCAGCAGGTAGGTGCCTTAAGTCAATTAAAGAAGGTGAAGAGTGTAACTGCCAGCCAATATGGAAGTAGACAAGCGCATCCTGTTTGAGTTTTATCGTGGTAGCCTCTACCCCCCGCGATTGCTGTAAGGAACATTACCAGTCTGCGCTCCAGTGCCATATAACGTCGTCAGTCACCTGGGCCTACTCAGTAGTTTAAAACTTCTGACAGGTGATGAGAAATGGGTCTTGTTTAGAGCCCGGAATGGCCCGACACCGGCCTTGTCAGTAGTTTAAACTTCTAACAGGTGATGAGAAATGGGTCTTGTTTAGAGCCCTGAATAGCCTCACCCCAGCCTACTCAGTAGTTTAAAACTTCTAACAGGTGATGAGAAATGGGTCTTGTTTAGAGCCCTGAATAGCCTCACCCCAGCCTACTCAGTAGTTTAAAACTTCTAACAGGTGATGAGAAATGGGTCTTGTTTAGAGCCCTGAATGGCCTGACCCCGGCCTACTCAGTAGTTTAAAACTTCTAACAGGTGATGAGAAATGGGTCTTGTTTAGAGCCCTGAATGGCCTGACCCCGGCCTACTCAGTAGTTTAAAACTTCTAACAGGTGATGAGAAATGGGTTTTGTTTAGAGCCCTGAATGGCCCGACACCGGCCTACTCAGTAGTTTAAAACTTCTAACAGGTGATGAGAAATGGGTCTTGTTTAGAGTCCTGAATGGCCCGACACCGGCCTACTCAGTAGTTTAAAACTTCTAACAGGTGATGAGAAATGGGTCTTGTTTAGAGTCCTGAATGGCCCGACACCGGCCTACTCAGTAGTTTAAAACTTCTAACAGGTGATGAGAAATGGGTCTTGTTTAGAGCCCTATATGGCCTGACCCCAGCCTACTCAGTATTTTAAAACTTCTAATAGGTGATGAGAAATGGGTCTTGTTTAGAGCCCTGAATCGCCCGATACCGGCCTACTCAGTAGTTTCAAACTTCTAACAGGTGATGAGAAATGGGTCTTCTTTGGAGCCCTGATGGCCCAACACCGGCCTACTCAGTAGTTTAAAACTTCTAACAGGTGATGAGAAATGGGTCTTCTTTGGAGCGCGGAATGGCCCAACATCGGTCTACTCAGTAGTTTCAAACTTCTAACAGGTGATGAGAAATGGGTCTTCTTTGGAGCCCTGAATGGCCCAACACCGGCCTACTCAGTAGTTTAAAACTTCTAACAGGTGATGAGAAATGGGTCTTGTTTAGAGCCCTGAATGGCCCAACCCCAGCCTACTCAGTAGTTTAAAACTTCTATCAGGTGATGAGAAATGGGTCTTGTTTAGAGCCCTGAATGGCCTGACCGCAGCCTACTCAGTAGTTTAAAACTTCTAACAGGTGATGAGAAATGGGTCTTGTTAAGAACCCTGAATGGCCCAACCCCAGCCTACTCAGTAGTTTAAAACTTTTAACAGGTGATGAGAAATGGGTCTTGTTTAGAGCCCTGAATGGCCCAACCCCAGCTTACTCAGTAGTGTAAAACTTCTAACAGGTGATGAGAAATGGGTCTTGTTTAGAGCCCTGAATTGCCCTACACCGGCCTACTCAGTAGTTTAAAATTTCTAATAGGTGATGAGAAATGGGTCTTGTTTAGAGCCCGGAATGGCCCGACACCAGCCTTGTCAGTAGTTTAAACTTCTAACAGGTGATGAGAAATGGGTCTTGTTTAGAGCCCTGAATGGCCCATACCCAGCCTACTCAGTAGTTTAAAACTTCTAACAGGTGATGAGAAATGGGTCTTGTTAAGAACCCTGAATGGCCCAACCCCAGCCTACTCAGTAGTTTAAAACTTCTAACTGGTGATGAGAAATGGGCCTTGTTTAGAGCCCTGAATGGCCCAACCCCAGCTTACTCAGTAGTGTAAAACTTCTAACAGGTGATGAGAAATGGGTCTTGTTTAGAGCCCTGAATTGCCCTACACCGGCCTACTCAGTAGTTTAAAATTTCTAATAGGTGATGAGAAATGGGTCTTGTTTAGAGCCCGGAATGGCCCGACACCGGCCTTGTCAGTAGTTTAAACTTCTAACAGGTGATGAGAAATGGGTCTTGTTTAGAGCCCTGAATGGCCCATACCCAGCCTACTCAGTAGTTTAAAACTTCTAACAGGTGATGAGAAATGGGTCTTGTTTAGAGCCCTGAATGGCCTCACCCCGGCCAACTCAGTAATTTATAACTTCTAACAGGTGATGAGAAATGGGTTTTGTTTAGGGCCCTGAATGGCCCAACCCCGGCCTACTTAGTAGTTTAAAACTTCTGACAGGTGACAAGAAATGGGTCCTGTATGGCTTGACCTGGGCCTACTCAGTAGTTTAAAACTTATGGGTGGGACGTACAATTTCATAGGTGGGCTTGGTCGGGCCTGCACGTTCATGTGTGTATAATGTAGTCAGGTTGTTGATAAATTTAGGTCATTCTGTTTTTGAAGTCTCTGTCTTTCCCTTCCCGTGATCACATTTCTTGTTTCTTGCAATCATTATTCTCTCCTACTTTGTGCTATTTTTTATTTATTTATTTATTTATTTATTTTGTGTGTGTCTTTGATCTTCGGCAATCTCTCTCCCCTTTGAATCCATATTCCATTTATTTCGGAAGTTTACACCAGAAAAACACTCGCTCCGTGCGCTGATTTGCATTTACAGGAATCAAAGCTTCAATATGTGCTAGTAAACTAATTTTAGGCTCTGTCTTTATAATTTTTATTTGTAACTTGCTTTGTTTTAAATATGGATGAATATTGGGGTTGGGTAAATAAGAGGTTCGAGGAGCAAAACAATCTGAAAATTTTGTTACATTTGGACTTTAGGAGTTATATCCTGAACCTGAAATCAAAGATGTTGGGCCAACAGAACAAAATCATATTCTGCATATGAGAGTTTGTTGTATTAACTATTAATCATTAAGCATGTTAGTGTGTGTGACTGAGCATTAGTTTATATTATGTTCTAGGCAAAAGTGTCAAAGAAGACAGTATTTCACTCGTATAAACAGTGATCTGACCCTATGAATGGTTCGATTATGAAACGATAATTTACTTAAATTAACTTAATACTATTTATTGCATTTGCCGTATTTCTGGTTACTGGTGGGTTAGTTAACTTGCTTATGCCCACTTTTTACACAAATTTCGAGTTATTCCCAAAAGTTACAGTACAAATACTGTATGTTAAAGCAAGAGACAGTTACGCAAATGAAATCTATGGCTGGCCTGAACGGCTGGGCCAGGCACTGAAAAAGCCCACCAAGCCAGGCCTGACATTAACTGCGGAACGGCAGGACCGGGTTGGGCCTTGCATTAACAAGGTAGACTCGGGCTGGGCTTGGGCCTAAAAATATTGCCTCTGCAGGGCTCTCGTCCTGTATGACAATGTCAGCACCAAGGTACTTAGAAAGAGGAGAGGCAGGTCCAATCGCCTTTGTTTCCGTGCCGCCGGACGCCTTTGTTTCCGTGCCGCCGGAGAGCTGTCACCCTACGAGCTGGAGTGTGATGTCACAGTGGCCATAAACGATCTCTTGAGCATTAGGAGCTTGTGCTGTGGTGTCAATTACTGACTGCATTTCTTTGTCAATTTTAGACCTGCTTTGTTGTTTCATTCATTTTTTTTTCTTCATTTGTTTTCTGTGTACAACTACCTCGAAAATACCTGGATACGCTGTTGCACTTTGTCGTAATAACAGTTCAAAGGAAAGGAAGTTAGATGTTACATACCATGTTTTCCCATCAGATAGAGATTTCTTGAAGCAATGAGTAGCGAAAGGATGTATTCGATGCAAAGAAAGCTCGAATGTGTTCAGAACACTTTGATGCCTGAAAGTACGAACGATATCTTAGAAATGAATTGCTGATCCTGCCTTCCAGAAAAAAACTGAGAAAAGATGCCGTGCCTACAAAAAATATGCCTTAGCAGATGGAGGAGCAAACTTCTGTTTGAAGTGAACAGTTTAAGATTGGAGAGGTCAGAAAAAAAAATTGCATTAAATCGAATTGAAAGTATAACTCCAATTAAACATCAAATCACAGGTCATAATGAAGGTGACATCATTCCTGACCAGCATTTATCATACTGTCAACCTTATGTGAGAAGTGCGAACGTCTGAACAAAAATATAATGCAACTGAAGGGTGAAAATAATTCACTACAGAAAGAATTATCAAAGGTAAGAAAACAGTTGGTAATGGTAAAATAATGCTTTTGCCTTGAGAAAAGAAGCCTGAAAACGGAAATTAATATTATGAAATGCAAATACAAGAATAGAAATTTGCTGAGCAACAGTGAAAGGTGGCCAGCTATCATAAATTTGCTTGGCTATTGTTTCACTGAAGTAAAAATTCAAACTCTTGTGTCAAAAAAGAGACCAGCAAAATGTAATAAAGAATAAATATGTCAAGCACTTGTTTTGCATGCTATTTCTTGAAAAGCATATCTTTTCATCAAAAATAACATGCACATACTGCTTCCAAGCATTTCCTCTCTGAAACGGTGGTGTGGTAAATTTGTGTTACCGATGGTTTAATTGAGCCCGTTTTAAAGTTGATGAAAATGAATGCTATACACCTAACCGAATTCAATAAAGTTTCAGTTTTATCTTTTGGTGAAATGAGCGTTGATTGCCAATATTGTTATGATGCTGCTGCAGATAAAATTTTAGGACCGCATAGTAACGTTTTAATAGTTATGCTGAGAGGCTTCTGGAAAGCTTGGAAACAACCATATACTGTTATTATTCCTTTGATAAGCAGATGGATCAAAAGCTATTAACTGACATAATTCGAGCTGTTGAGCAATCAATCGGGTTATTTAGTGCTGATCGGGGGGGGGGGGGTATCAAGGTTTGGAGGCAGCTTGGAATAACCCCAATATTGTCTTCTGTTCCAAATCTAGTAAATGAAAATCGAAAAATATCTAAGCTTGCCGATGTGCCCCATCTAATTAAACTCCTCCGAAATCATACAGGGTTCCCACTCAAAAGTAATAAAAAAATTCCCTGACTTTTCCAGGTTCTCCAGGTGGTTTTTAAAATTTTCCAGAGTGGCATGTTGCAAAGAATTGTTACATTTCATTCCATTCCATTCATTTTTTTCACCAAAGCACACACTTGTAAATTCTTTATGTAATTTGTCTTTATAAAATTACCTATTTTTCATTAATAACCACTAACTGTGCACATTATTTTCTGTACCAGAGTTCCGTGAACTTTTGTGAATACTACCCACACGGAATTTGTAAATACATTCCCATGAAGCAGGAGGTCATATGTAAGAAAAAATCTGTCAGTTGAATAGTTTCAGTTTTTCTATAACACAATGCAGCTAAGCTTAATGATGGAATGGCTCTGTTCAAAGAAACATGTTTCAAGAGAACCAACAGACAAAGGACTTTGATCCATCTTTTGGTTGGTTCTCTTGTGAAGTGTTTCTTCAAGCAGGAGCCATTGTGCCTAATTGTTCCATGTTATAACAACTGCCTGCAGAAATTGAACAAAAGCTTAATAACTGGCAATTTTAAAATTTCAATTTTGCATCTTTTTTAGAGAATAAAGGAAATGCTTAATATAACTGAAAGTAAGATCTACCAAATTCTAGGCAAGCAGTAATTGCAAGCAAAAATTTGAAATCTTGAAAAAATAAGTTTTTTTTGGCAAAATAAAGTATCCATTGATTTTTACAACAAAAAAAGGGGGATAATTTTCCCTGAGTTTTCCCTGATTTTTACAAAAAAGGGTAATTTTCCCTGAGTTTTCCCTGATTTTTACAAAAAGGGTAATTTTCCCTGAGTTTTCCCTGATTTTTGGAACCATTTTCAAATTCCCTGAGAATTCCAGGTTTCCCCCTGTTTTCCAGGTTGAGTGGGAACCCTGTCATATATTTGATCGCGGAACACGCTGTAGTGGGGAACCATCACTCGCCAGATATTTGTCCTTTTGCTGGAACGTGATAACTCAGAATTCAAGGTGGTTCATAAAATAAAATGGATCCACGCAAATGTAAGAGGCCCCATGAGACAGAGAATTAGTTTTAGCGCCCCAGATGCAATCTAACAACGTAAGCAAAGCTGTAGAGTATTTTTTTCGTGAAAAAGAACAAATTGCTAATAATTTTATAAAATTGGTAAATGACTGATTCGACGTAATGCAATGTAGATTTCCCAGCTCCAAAGAGCCATTACAGTGTGTTTTTTGGGGAAAAAAAAGATATTCAGCAAAAAAGTATCGAACAGTATTAATGTCATATTCCAGGGTTTATTATGTCCTTTTAACATCTGATGATGATCCCAATGTGGAATCGAAAGATATGTGTGTTTTTTAACCTTTTTAACTTAATAAAGTTAATTGTAAATGCATTTATGGCACCCCTATTCATAGTGTACTGTGGAATTAACTTTTTTACGGGTCTTATAGAGGTCATTATTCAAAAAGTTGGTGGTCAAATTTCCGAACTAAATCCTAGTTTGTCATCAGGACTATGTCACTGGAGTAGTTGCTGCCACTCAGTTGGAAGAGTACAACCACAATTATCTTTAATTGTGGTACTTCTCCTTCTTGCTATTTCGATTTCTTCTTCGAGTTTCCTCTTTACTAAGTTTGACTGGTGGGCGATTATTCTTACTGAATTCCAATTTTTGGAGTGTCCACTTGCTTGTATATGTCTGTCTAGCGCTGTTTTGTTACTAATGTTCCTAATAGCTGCTTGGTGTTCTTTCATTCGGACTTTAATACTTCTCCCTGTTTCTCCTATATAGCTGAGTCCGCAGTTAGTCGATGCATTAGATTACTCCTTCTTGCAATTGGATGTCCACTTCTTTCTGCTTTAAAGTTTTTAAACTTCATGATCGTGAAACTGACGGCGCTTTAATTACTACATGATTCTACTCACATGAAATCAACTCATCCTGTAGCCAACGATGGCCAGTAGATTTTCCCCTCAAGTGAGCAACTATTTTGTTCAATTTTTCTCTCCCATTTATGAATGAATATCGAGTTCAGTTTTCTCGCCTGTGTTCCTGCAGCTGCTTTGAAAATGAATGGAAGTGAAGGTGGGCTTCCAGAGAAACTTAATCTGCTGATGGATCAGCCTGGAATGACCAAAAGGTCAAGGTTACTAAAGCAACCTTTGCCATCGTATACCTTGCACAAAGTATAATGTCATCTGCACGTAAAAGAATTATCTTTGGATCTCTGTTTAGCCACATATATGCTGAACAAAAAGAAACTAACTGTTATGGCAATGTCTTCAAGATGATGCAGCTGCTACATCTAATGCCATGTCTCTTGTGAGCAGGGTTGTCTACCCACCTACCCCCCCCCAAAAAAAAACACTTTGTAGTGGGTTTTTTAAAAACTGGAGTATACTTTGGAGTTTTACTGCAATTTTGGGATATTTTCTTCAAAGAGTTTTAAAAGCAACATTTTAAAATGGGAAAGTTTGGTGCTCAAATTGTTTTTTAATTATACCTATTTTGCTTTTATTATTACATAGATGCATTATACCTGTTTGTTAAGCACTCAAATGATCTGGAAGTTCCCCCAAACATAAATAAAACTCTAGAGAATGTAATAATTTACAAAGATTCAGTACACATATTAAATCAGCTAAAAGAGGTTAGTAGAGCACTAGACATTCTACAGGCTGAACAAACAAACATTTCTGAGACAGTGGAACTGTGGCAAGATCTTATGGAAAATGCAGATCTTGAACCATATACACCAGTGATAAAAAAAAAAAAAAAAAAAAAATGGATGGATCAAGCACTTTAGCCTTGCCGCTACTTGGCAAACTTAATGAATTCAAAATGGCCAGGGAAAGAGAATGAGCCCTGAGCAAGAACAGATTGCTGACAACTGGGAGTTAGAAAAGAAACCTAGGAACGGATAATTTTTGTAACGGGTTTTAAACTATGTGACACAAAGTGCTATCCAAAGTCTATGTTTGTAAATAATGTTGTGCAAAACTTCAGTGCTGCCAAATGGTGGCAGCTGATGGAACAACCAAAGCTGGAACCCTGAAAGATTTCTGCTCTTACATGTCAAGTCTATGCGGTTGTCCAGCCAGTTCATCTGCAGTAGAAAGGATATTTTCTACTTGTGGACAAGTCTGATAAAAACTTTGTCATCACTTAAGTGTTGATAAAGCACAGAAACTTGTCAAGATCCACAAATATTTAAAAAACAAACAGTAAATTTGTCACAAAAAAAAATAATGAAATTTGTGGTTTTACCCAAATTTAATTAAACATCTTAGAAATGTTTGATGAAGGCTTAGAGTTTGATCAAATACTAGTTTATAGATTGCAGTGAATGGTGTGTAAAGTATCTTAACCTTTGTGTAGATTTAAATTAAATTCTTTCAAGACTACATAAAAAGGAGATTTTTGTTAACCAATAGGTAAGTTCCATGGATTTTCCATTAAATAATATTCAATCATTTGAAATTTTAATGAAAGGATATGAAAACCAAATAGAACCGCTCAAACCCCATAAAATCCAAAAAAAAAAAAAAAAAAAAAAAACACCCCATACACCCCCCCCCCCCTTCCTTTTTTTAGAAGCTCGGGTTTTTTTTTCCAACCCTACTTGTGAGCGTGGCTTTTCAGAAATGAACCTCATACAAACAAGTAATTGAGCATGTCTGAATAGTGACGCTTTAATGACATAATGATGATTAGATGCAATGGCTCTTCAATTGAAGACTTTGATCCTCAAAATGCTATTCAACTGTGGTGGACAGATGATACCTCTGATGGAAAGATCAGACACAGTACATATATCGGCAATAAAAATACCACTTTATGTACATATATATCCTAGCTTCTGTCCCCATGTTTTAAATATTATTAAAGAAATTAGAAGACATCTAACAACTTCAATAGCCTGCTCGAAACTAAATTATGTATGTAAATTAAGATAGTAAGAGTAATGATATTACAGCACTGAAAATAAATTGTCAAAAAATCAATCATTTTGGAACAAAAGCATATGCAATATTTGCAGTCAATCTAATGATCCTATACAGTAACTACTCTATATATGTTTTTATGAAGTTAATGGGGAAGGGGTCTCTCCTAATAGGAAAAAACAAAACAAAAACAAAAAAACATTCATCCATTTAATTTCATAGAAACGTAAATAGAGAAGTTACTGAATTATATAATTATTATTTTTTAACTTCGCATGGTCAGTAGATTTTGTCATTTGGCTAGTAACATTTTTATTTCACAAGCTATATTGGCTAGTAGAAATTTCAGCAGTTTCACCAGGGCTATTGTCAATGCCTTTATTGCTGTCATTATGAATGTCCAGCATTTGCAGCGATCAATGCAGCAGGTAACATTTGATTATATAAAATACACTGAAGTGCCAGAAAAACTGGTACAGACGAGCTTATGCAAAATACATTGCAAAGTCACCTATGCGCATACTCGATTCTGTCCGCCAGTGCGTATGTAAAGCGATAGACATCCTTGCCAGCTGTCAGAGCTGTTTTCGGCATGAGAATGACAAGTAATAACGATTTACGCGATTTTCAACGTGGTTTCATAGTTGGCGCTCGTGAGATGGGCCATAGTATTTCGGAGGTAGAAACGAAGTTCCGATTTTCACAGAGGACCACTGCAAGGGTGTACCGTGACTACAAGAATTCCGGCAAAACCTCCAACCTACGATACCAGTGTGGCCATAAAATGACATTCGGTGAACATGACCATCGTCAGCTGTCAAGAATCGTTTCACAAGACAGGCGTGCAACACACTCGCAGGTATAATCGGAATTAATGCTGGAGCCTCAACAAGCATCAGCGTCCGGAGTGTGCAACGTACCCTGCACAATATGGGCTTTGGGAGCCGACGCCCAACTTGAGTCCTTTTGATGGGTGCATGACACAGAGCTATGCGCCTCGCTTGGGCACAGCAACACCGCCACTGGACGCTTGATGACTGGAAACAAGTAGCCTGGTCTGGCGAGTCGTGTTTCCAACTGTATTGGGCAGATAGAAGGATTCGTGTGTGGCACAAACTCCATGAAGCCATGGATCCCGCCTGTCAACAGGGAACTGTATTGACTGGTGGGGGGTCCGTAATGGTATGGGGTGTGTTTAGCTGGACTTCACTGGAACCCCTGGTACGTCTACAAACTTCTGTGACTGGGCAACACTATGTGCACATCCTTTCTGATGAGGTATACCCGTTCATGTCCTGCATTCATGCTAATGGGTTGGGCCTGTTCCAACAGGACAATACACCTCCCCACAAGTGTTGGGACACCACATTATGGTTAGAGGAGCATTCATCTGAGTTTGGAGTGTTGCCATTCCCACCCAAGTCCCCAGATCTGAATGTGATAGAACACATTTGGGATGCCATGCAGCGTGCTATCGAACACAGGAATCTGAGACCTCGGAATACACCCGAATTGTGGAACGCTCTGCAGGAAGTATGGTGTGCATTGCCTACAGCCTATTTCCATAAGGTAGTGAAGTCCGTTCCCCGTCATATTTTTGCAGTCCTGCGCTCCTGTGGGGGTCCTACCAAGTATTAGACTGGTGTACCAGTTTTTCGGGCACTTCAGTATACGTATATACATATCTAAGTATAGCATGTGTGTGTACACACATATTGAAGATGGGAGACACTTTGCTCCTCCCCTTTCTATGGAAAACATACCACCGTGCTCTTCTGCTATTAACAAAAACTTTTCATACTTGGACTGTGCCTGAATTCGAAATACTAAACACTGTGCTAAATGGTTTCATTACACAGCTTTCTACAAGATTTATGTTTGAAAATGTCATGATTCTATAAGCAGTATAACTTAAATTGTTCTGCTATTAACAAAAACTTTTCATACTTTGACTGTGCCTGAATTCGAAATACTAAATACTGTGCTAAATGGTTTCATTACACAGCTTTCTACAAGATTTATGTTTGAAAATGTCATGATTCTATAAACGAAATTGTTAAATTGTTCTGCTATTAACAAAAACTTTTCATACTTTGACTGTGCCTGAATTCGAAATACTAAATACTGTGCTAAATGGTTTCATTACACAGCTTTCTACAAGATTTATGTTTGAAAATGTCATGATTCTATAAGCAGTATAACTTAAATTGTTCTGCTATTAACAAAAACTTTTCATACTTTGACTGTGCCTGAATTCGAAATACTAAATACTGTGCTAAATGGTTTCATTACACAGCTTTCTACAAGATTTATGTTTGAAAATGTCATGATTCTATAACTTAAATTGTTAAATTGACCACAAAATTTTGTAAACAACATTTCAAAAATATATTTTTATGCTAAAACATTTTTTGCTTTAACAGTTCTTTGTGGAGGAGAGCACAAGTTCCTTCCCCCCCTTTAACACTTGGATGATTATTATTATTATTATGGAAATCACTCTTACATCTTATGTGGCAGGCGTAAAAATTACTTAGCCACCAGAAAATGTACTAAAAATAAAAAAAAATTCATGACCCCAAAGCAAAATTTGTGGCTTTCATTATTAGTAGACACACTGTCATTGCATCCCAGACGTGTTCAATGGGGTTGAGGTCTGTGGAGTGTGCCGGCCAGTCAAAGCGATGAATATCTTCAGGCACCAGCAGGGCAGGATTAAGGCCTCAGTGGGCCCCTAGGCTAACACATCTCAGTGGGCCACTAAGGCCAAGACATCTGGGTGGGCCCCCCCAAAAAAATTCTGACAGACTATCAGGGTATATAAAAATCATGACTTTAAAAAAATGAAATAAATCTAATATTTTTTATTTAAATCAGATTTTTTATTTAAATTAATTTTTAGGCTTAATCGTATTCACAGCAGCAAAACATACGCACATCAAAACACAAGCAATTAATTGCAAAAAATTAACTGGAAATTAATAATAAAACAATTTAAATTATTCATGCATTTTTCCAGTTGCAGTAACTTTTCTACTGTAAGCATGAGACAGTGTAGATATAGGTAATCAATTAATTTTTAAGCACTTTTTCCATTTAAAGATCTAAATAAAGACACAAGTTTAGCAGCATTTTCTACCCCCAGCTGATTCCTGAGTTTACTGCACACAAGTCCAAAAGTAGAGAACATTCTCTCTACTCCAGCAGACGTAGCTTTGCATGTGTGAAGTGCTTCAATAGCTTCAAGTCCTTTTCTAGAAACACGGTCTTTTAGCAAAACTAATGACCTTCGCCAGTCCAGTGTGTGCTGTACATCCTTTCTTTCCAGGCTCAATCTTTTCAGTAAAATAGCACCAAATTGAATCTTTCTTTCTCCTAGCAGACATATTTGCAAATTATCTGAGAACATACAAGGCACTGGCTATTATTAAGTAGAAAATACAAATAGTGTACTCTGTATAAAGCTGAGTACAGAGGAACAAAGGCAGACAATGAACAGCAACAGACCCTTGTACCAGTCTAGAAGAACAACAACCTTGTGGTCATTGAGCAGAAGGTAAAAACCTGTTCCCAAACTACTGTTCCTTCTTCTTCTACCCCTACAACTTGCATTGCAGTTACCCCTTCTGCTCTGAAGCTGAAGATACCACTCCTTAATCCCTAATCAAAGAGCCATACATGGCTAATCCCTACTTCTAGACTCTAGAATAAGATACATATGCCCTTTGTACCCTGTCAACATGTAGTATGCTTTGAGTTTTGTTTACAAGCATGAAAGTTCTTCCACAAGGATTTAAAACTTATTTTTTCACTTCAGCGACTTTGACTGATCATGTTAAAACTAATGCTTACATCTAGTTTTGTTCAAAGTTTTAAATGGTGATATAAAAAGTAAAAAAATAAAATAATTTGATTAAATCATAAAAAAATTATTTGATTAATCAGTGATTAAAAAAAAATCATTTGATTTAAATCGTGCACACCCTGTGGACTATTATTATTGAAGTCCGTTAAAACATGAAACTCTACAATACGCTTGTGATACTTAATACATAGTGCATTCTTCAAACCAATAAGTTACCTGCACAGTTTTCATAAAAAGTCAGTGTATTTTCCACTCTTCTCACCAGAACACGAGTTAAAAGCTTAAGATTCCAAGATTTTGTCTTGGAATTTTGAATAATTTAGCATTGTATACTTTTCTTAGCATTTTTTACAGTGAATTCTGCTCGCTAACGGTTGTGCAAACAGGGAAGTGCGGGTCGATGGTAGTGAAAAAGCTGAAACTATCTTGCAGGACCCTGTAAACAATGACATGCAACGTTTACCCTTAGTGAGTAACTGCCTTGAAATCTGCTCATCTTCTAGCCACTGTTTGTGATCTAGTGGAAATCATACACGGCAAACCTAAAATTACTTTACTTCTCTCTCTATACATCAATACACTATCTACCAACAAGTAATTGGACACCCCTGCAATCGACGATATCTGCAGTCCTGATACACGTCACGGCCGCCGCTGTTAAATATCGTGTGGGAAACAACAACGCAACCAGTCGCATGCAAGATGCCACGCAGTTTAGAGCTCTCTGATTTCGAGAAAGGTGTAATCGTCGGGTATCACAGAAATGGCCGATCCATACGTGACATATCCAGCGAGTTGAAGTACCCAAAATCGACAGTGGCCTACGTGATTGGCGAGTGGAAGATGAGCGGTGACTGTCGGAATGTGCCCCGACCCGGCAGACCCACAAAATTGGGAGTTAGAGACCGACGGGGGCTGGCCAGAGAAATTCGGAAGAACCGCACCAAATTGATGGGCCACATCCGTGAGGAGTTTCAACGGGCATACGGGAGTGTTCTTTCAATGAATACCATCCGTAAGGAAGCGCATATGCTCGGTTATCATGGACATGCTGCTGCCCACAAGCCTTTGATCACCAAGTCCAATAGTTCTGCTCGGCTAACGTGGTGCAAAGAACGTAGACAGTGGAAACAGGTTCTCTGGAGCAATGAATCAAGGTTCACCCTCTACCGTTCGGATGGCAGGGTCTGGGTTTGGCGTCTGCCTGGAGAACGCCTCCTGCCGGAATGTATTGTGCCAACAGTGAAGTTCGGCGGCGGTGGAATTATGCTATGGGGGTGTTTCTCCTGGTATGGCATGAGACCCTTGGTCGCAATTCCTGGTAAACTCGACGCCGAGACCCACTGCACTATTTTTGGATGACCATGCGCTTCCTACGTTGTGGTAGTTTTACGGGGTGGACCCATGTTACTTTCAGGATGACAATGCCACCTGTCATGTTGCGAGGTCCACCATGGCTTGGTATGGTGACAATGGGGTTAATCGAATGCACTGGCCTGCGCAGAGCCCGGACCTTAACCCTATCGAGCACTTCTGGGACGAGTTGGAGCGTCGACTTAAGGGGTGCCCCCACCGTCCGAAATCGGTGAAGGAACTGCCCTGTCTTCTCCAAGCCGAGTGGAAGAAAATACCGCTAGCCGTCGTACAACGCTTGGTTAAGTGTATGCCCCGGAGGGTCTGCTTGCAGAAATCTATATGCAACATACTGAAGTTTTTATCATTCCTCAATACCCTTTTCAACCTTCCCTTTGGTTAAGATATGTAGACGACATTTTCATTAGCTGGCCACATACTGAGTCTGAACTACAGACACTGATCAACTCCATTACAGAAAAATTTCCTTCCATTAATCTCACTATATCTAAGAAAGTAAACCACAAAATTGATTTCCTGGATGTATCTATCTGCAGAAACGCTGATCTCTCCATTATTCGTTCTGTCTATCGTAAACCTTCTGCGGCCACTAACATCATTCCCTACAAATCTTTCACTCTGCATCTCTACAAGCTTGCAGCATTGAAGTCCTACATCCACAGGGCTCATATCATTTGCAACAACCAACTCTCTCTTCAAGAAGAACTCTCCAAAAATTTCTACAATAGCCCTCTCCCATGGTTTCCCTGCTCTTACAGTCAACTCCCTCATAAAGAAATATGAAAACCATTCAAAAATCGAATGCCTTCTTCCTCATAAGAAAGACCTGAAATTCTGTGGTTCTGTTCCTTACCATCCTTCCTATGCTTATAAGTTACAGATTCTTTTTAGAAGTTTTGGTTACCATCTTGCCATTAAATCTACCCCAAACATCTTGAAACTTCTACAAAGGGATAGGGACAAAGTTGAAAGCCTGAACCTCCCAGGAGTTTACTGCATTCCTATCTCTTCTTCTACTGGGGATGACTTATACATTGGAAGCACATACAGGAGCATTAACCATAGAATTTTAGAACATAAAAAAGATGTTTCGAAAGCCAATACTAATACTGCCTTGTCTATTTTGACAATGGAAAACACATCTGCAGTTCCCCACTGGAACGAAGCAAAACAAATTGCTTCTTTTGACAATCGTTTTGCCCTCCGTTACCGTGAAAGCCTGGAAATTATTTTCAACTCAATGACTTGCAATTCCGAATCTCCTCTCTACATTCCGATGATCTGGAGATCAATTCTAAGTTTTGGCAACAAAAATAGGAAAAATTCAAATGTAGAATCTGGCAACAATCTTAGTCCTCCATTGGCGTGATGAAGACCTAAGGTAGGTCGAAAGCTTCCAACTTACGAACTTTTTGTAAAAGTTTTCATTTAACGTAACTAGCGTGATCAAGTTACCTTTATTTACTAAATGCACCATCAGTGACTGAGGAATTGTTTATTTTGTCTGTCTAAAATGTTATCCCTGGTCTTACTAACACTGCAAATGTTAATGAATTAATTACAATTAGTTAAAAAGTTAATATATATCCATAAGGGTAACAAATTGTGTTTTTTTCCTAGGCTTCAAAGTAAAAACAAAGTAAAAGATGGATGCCAGCAGACCATCCACATCAAAAGTTTCAAGTGTGGTTTACTGTTGCAACCCCCTTGGGAAACCAAACCATAAATATAACATAAAAAATCTGCAACCAGTTTTCAAGAATCTATTGCCACAGAACAAGTTGCTCAAAACTGGAGACAAGTTCTGTGACAGTTGTTGTTGTAAAGCAATCCAGAAATTTCACTCTGAAGCTGCTGAACATTCCTCTTCACCTTCTGACAGCTATAATGAACAAGAAGCCAAAGGCCATGCTGTTCCATCTGAAAACATTGAAGTATCAACTCCTGAAAAAGAGCATGCTATAGAAGCATTTAACAGAAGTTTACAATGTCTGGATGAAACACCAATCAAGAAAAAATGCCTGCAAGAAAAGAAATACCACGAAGAGAAATATAAAAAAGCCCAAGAAGGATTTCAAGCAAAATTATTAAAGTTAAGTCCTGCGTCGGAATCAAAGGATATTTCATCTCCTGAACCAGAAATTATAAGACAGTTGAAAGAAAAATTTCATTCGACAGAAAATAAAAGCATAAGAATGCAGATATTGAGTACACTGCCTAAATCTTGGTCACTGAAATGAATTGAAACAGAATTTAGAGTTTCAAGTTTTATGGCCAGAAAGGCTAAAAAGCTAGTAAAAGAAAAAGGTATCATGTCTTCTCCTGATCCAAAGCCAGGCAAGACTTTAGACAAAGACACAGCAAATTGTATATATACAAGAATTTTATGAGAGTGACGATGTAAGCTGCCAAATGCCAGGAAAAAAAGACTTTGTTTCCATTAAAATAGATAATAAGCGTCAACAGGTAAAAAAAAAAAAAAAAAATTGCTTTGAGTAATTTGCGTGAATTGTATACTCTTTTTAAAGAGAGATTTCAAGAGAAAAAGGTGGGGTTCTCCAAGTTCTGTGAACTTCGCCCTAAGCACTGCATTCTTGCAGGAGCAAGTGGCACACATTCTGTTTGTGTTTGTACAATGCATCAGAATGTTACACTGATGATGACACAATGCAAATTACCTGAATAAACAGGAGACACTGTTCAGCCAATAAACTCCTATAAAGATGCCCTTGCAAACATAATTTGTGGAAACCCTACACCTGCATGTTACTTCCGTCAGTGCAACAACTGTCCAGGATTAAAACAGCTCAAGAAACGATTTGAAGATTGTTTTGATCTAAATAGTATAGAAAATGTGACATTCAAGCAATGGATGCAATTAGAGAAGAGGACAGTATTTGAAACATTATCAAAATTCACACAGCAATGCCCAAGCAACCCTGCATCCTATAGTTATACATGTATACTATCGAGATGAGAAAACTCAGAACCTAGGACATTAAGTTTTGTGATTATATCCAACTGCCTAATTCACGACAGTATAGCTGTCCATCTGTTTCAGTGTTACCTAATTAATTTCATGGTCACATTTTTCCCAAAAACCTGAAAGATATTTTACTTTTCGGATGGAGCAGCTTCACAATACAAAAACAAGACAAACTTCCTCAGCTTGTGCTACCACGAGACTGACTTTAATATAAAAGCAGAATGGAATTTTTTTGCAACAGCACATGGCAAAAATGCATGTGATGGGATAGGGGTACTGTGAAGCAATTAGCTGCAAAGGCAAGTTTACAACTTGTTTATAATAATCAAATTATGACCCCACGCCAACTCTTTGAATGGGCCGCTGCTAATATTGCCTCCGTTCACTTTCGGTTTGCAACAACAGAAAATTACAAAGAGGAGGAAATTATCTTTAAAAGTAGAATAGCTTCTGCTAAGACAATAAGTGGTACTCAGAAACTCCACTGTTTCATTCCTGCAGGAAAACACAAATTACTAGTCAAAACTTACTCACTTTCTGAGCATTTTAAAGAAGATATATGTGCAACAGATGAAGGGGAAGAGAACATTAGTTTTGAAAATATGGTAGGTTTTGTGATTAGTAAGTACTCAGAGCACTAGTGGTTGGGATGTGTACTTGGTGTGAATGAGGACACAGAAGAGGTAAAAGTGAGCTTCCTGGAGCCGCATGGTCCATCTCCATCATACAAGTATCCTCAGTCACCGGATATACTGTTGGTTCATAAATCTGATGTTTTGTTAAAAGTTGACCCGACAACAGCTACTGGAAGAGTATATAATTTAACAATGACTGAGATAAAGAAGGCAAATCAAGCACTGGCATACAAGTGCGGCAAAATTTAAAACAAAGAAAAAAAGCAGGATACATATGATATAGAAGATAAAATAATTTTGTAAGTGTAAATATGCACACAGAACCTTACACTGAATTATGAAATGAATTACTTTGGGACACAATTTAAAATTACTTAAGATGTTTATTTTCATTCTTTAACATTCACAATGTTTAAAAGAACAAGTATGACATTTTGCACAAACCACATAAGAATAAATACCCTTCCAGTCAGGGGTGGAACCGTTAAATACATCTGGCACATTTCAGTTGCATTGTTCTACGTTATTATATTTTTTATAGTGATCCCATAGCAATCTCATTATGAAACTTTCAGGATATGTAGAAAAATAATGTTTGTTAAACATATATTTTGTTCAATTTTTTTAAAAAACACATGTTTTTTAATATTTCAATTTTAAAATTGACTTTAATTTTTTTTAATAGTGTCAAGTGGCATTTCAAATAAAAGCCCAATTCAAGATCTTTAAAATGAGCCATAATTTATCTACTAGAACCTGAGTAATTGGCAGTTAAAAGTTTGCTCAAATGATGAAATTTCAGGGGTTTTTTTGAAATTTTAAAAACCAATAACTCAAAAACGGATGCATTAAAAATTCTGAAAAAAATCATGTTTGTTTATATTGATGAATACTACAATTATACTAAGTTTCATAAAAATAAAAATATATCAGGTTGTGAGCCTTGTTGATTTGACATGGAATGACCCCTTTATCCCTTTGTTTTCTTAGTTCAGTGATTGAAAGACATTTTTTTTTTATTGGAGGTATAACGACCACCGTGAGCAACTCAATGGGCTATAAGCAGTGGCCCGTCCCTAATTTAGGGTCACTGGTTCCAGGGAAAGGAGAAAACTAGTGCCGTAAGACAAACACAACATCCATGCCTCACCAGGATTCGAACCCGGACCCCTTACGGACGAATGATTGGTTGGTTGGTTGGTTGATTAATTTTTATGGCGCAAGGGCCATGGTTGGCCAAAGAGCGCCAAACAAAAGACATCAAAACAAAACAAAATCAATAAAAAACGTACACAAGGTTAAAAACAGGCTGATGCGGTAAAATTGAAAGGATGAAGCGGTAAAAGTGAAAGATGGAAAGGAATACGGTAAAACTAAATGAGGTTAAAAAAGTCAGTCTCCTTAAAAAAGGAAAACACTGCGGTCAGGTCGCAGTCCTCACCAATGAGAGTCTGCAGCGTAGCAGCTCCTTCGTCCAACAAATGAGAATGAAAATAACGAAAACGATGATCACAAAAACGAACACAAGTACACAAAACATGAAGGACGGTGAGACGACAACGGCACGCCTCACACATCGGGGCACTGTCGCCACACAGCAAAAAGCGGTGAGTAAAACGACAGTGCCCAATGCGGAGACGTGCAAGAACAACCTCCTCACGACGGTTCTTCCGCAAACTAGACTTCCATAGTCCGATCTGTGGTTTGAGAGAATGCAGCTTATTGCTGCTCTGCTGAGACCACAGGGACTGCCACTCGTCCAGGAGAAATGTCCGGATCAAAGGTCTAAAATCACGGAAAGACAGTGGCAGCCGAGCTGGCAACATGGAGGAAACAGACCCGGCAGAAAGATCTGCCAGCTCGTTACCCCGGATCCCAACATGGCCAGGAACCCAACAGAATCGGACCAGGAATCCAGCACCTTCCAAAGTTCCAAGACGACGACGGACATCACGGATGACAGGAGAGTCCGTGTCCTCTGGAGAAGATAAAACTTGGATGACGGACTGGGAATCGGAGCAAATCAAAGCACGACGATGAGATCTAGACTGTATGTGACACAAAGCGAGGTGCACCGCACGCATCTCTGCCGAAAAGACGGTGGATTCAGGCAGAAGCCTCTCAGCATGGGAGGCATCGCCACACACGAAAGCGGATCCAACAACCTCACCGGATTTCGACCCGTCAGTAAATACAGGCACGAAATCCGGGAAGAGAGACTGTTTCTCGGCAAAGAGCTGCTGGTACACCAGAGCAGGAGTGGAAGACTTTGGCCACACACAAAGGGAAAGGTCAGCCGTTGCTTGAACCGGCCGCCAAGGCGGTTCATTGTAGAACCGGGTCAAACCAATCCCTGACAAGTCTAGACCAGCATCGCGCACTAAGGTCAACAACCGAATCCCAAACGTCGGAACACAGGAAGATCGGTGTGAGAATAGGCGGACACATTGCGGTTGGAAAATAGATCCATGCAGTGGATGATCAGGAAGAGACTTCAATTTGGTGAAGAATTGAAGAGACAGCTGCTTACGTCGGACGCACAACGCGGTTCATGGGCCTCGACATACAGGCTATGCACGGGAGAGGTACGGAAAGCACCAGTGCATAGCCACAGAGTCTGTTGATGGACAGGATCCAGAGGCCGCAACACGGAAGGACGTGCCGAACCGTACGTTATGCAACCGAAGTCTAACTTTGACCGAATCAGAGAATGGTAAATGCGAAGCATTGAGCACCTGTCAGCCCCCAAGATGTTCGAGAGAGGACCTTCAGGATACTCAATGACTTCGTGCACTTCACCTTTAAAGACTGGATGTGAGGTCGGAAGGTGAGTGCTCGGTCAAATGTTAGCCCAAGGAACTTTACTTCTGACACCACAGGGATGGTAGTACACCCCAGACGGAGGCTGGGGTCAGAGTGAAGGCCCCGTTTGTGGCAAAAATGCACGCAAACGGTCTTCTGGGTCGAGAAGCCAAATCCATTGTGGGAGGCCCAGGTAGAGATCTTATTAATGGCCGTCTGCAGCTGCCGCTCAATAGTGCGCATGTTGACAGATGCGCAAGAGATCTGCAGATCATCCACGTACATGGTGCCACGGACCGTCGGAGGAAGTAGGGTGAAAAGACGATTAACACGAAGGATGAACAATGTCACAGAAAGAATGGAGCCTTGAGGGACACCCTGCTCTTGTGGGTATAACGCAGAGAAGGTCGACCCGACGCGCACACGGAAACTCCGGTCCTGGAGAAATCCGGCGATGAAAGATGGTAGGTTTTCCCGCAATCCGCACTCGTGCAGATCACGGAGAATGCCATATCTCCAGGTGCGGTCGTAAGCTTTCTCCATATCGAAGAACACGGAGACCATGTGCTGACGCCGGACAAACGCCTCTCTGACAGATGTCTCAAGGCGTAGATGATGATCTGAGGTGGATCGGAATTTCCGAAATCCACTCTGATGAGGTGAAAGGTGACGTGATTCCAAATAAAAAACTAAACGAAAATTTATGATGCGCTCTAGAACTTTGCAGAGGCAGCTCGTCATAGCAATTGGTCGGTAGTTCAACGGGTTAGCGGGATCCTTACCAGGTTTGAGAACAGGAACGACAATGGCAGTGCGCCAAGATTCGGGAAAGTCACGCTCGTGCCAGATCCTGTTAAACAGGACCAGCAGACAGTCAAGAGAGGACGGAGAAAGGTGCTTCAGCATTTCATAATGGATGTTATCCGGTCCGACAGATGTTCGGCCGGACCGATTCAGGGCAATCTTCAGTTCGACGGCAGTCAGCGGGTTGTTATAATCGGCAGCGGAAAACGGTCCAAAGGAAACCTTGGACCGTTCAAGCCGCGGCTGTACCTGCCGGAACGAAGCAGCGTAATTGCGGCTGCTGGACACCGAAGAAAATGCGGCGCCCAGACAGTCAGCAATACCCTGAGCGTCAGCAACCGTTCCTCCACCACTCTCAAGAATGGAGATTTCCCCAGAAGGGTACTTACCCCGAATCTTGCGGATTCTGTCCCAAACGATCTTAGAGCTGGTAGTGGTGTTAATCCCGGATACGTATCGTATCCAAGATTCCCGTTGGCTACGACGACGTACCAAACGCGCGTAAGATTTGGCTCTCTTGAAAGCAAGTAGGTTCGCGTCGGTGGGGTACCGACGAAACCTACCCCAAGCCCGATGTTGGGCCTGACGAGCTGCCTTGCAAATGGAATTCCACCAAGGTCGCGGACAACGTGGAAGATTAGTCGAAGACTTAGGGATGGTAAAGTCTGCCGCTTGCACAATACAATCCGTAACCGCCGCAACAGCATCATCGATCGTACCCGAGGTCACCATGGCTGGAGTAATGGTCACTGAAGCCGTGAATGAGTCCCACTTGGCGCGATCGATAGCCCATCTAGCAGGGCGAGTAGGATGACGGTACCCGGCACCTGCTAGACGGAGAAAGATGGGAAAGTGATCACTGCCAAGGGGATCATCAGACACGCTCCAGGACCAGTCAGGATAGAAGGATGGCGAACTCAAGGACAGATCAATGGCTGAGTACGAGCGGGTGGGTTCATGAAAGTAAGTGACTGCTCCGGTGTTGTGGAGACAGAGGGACGTGTTGGAGAGAAGGGACTCAACAACACGGCCCCTGGAGTCACGAGCGGCAGAACCCCACAACGGACTGTGTGCATTGAAATCTCCTAAAAAGAAGAAAGGAGGCGGCAGCTGGTCAACTAAATCTTCCAGATCCGAAAGGCTTACAGCTTCAGTTGGTGGTATGTAGATGGAACACACCGTGAGCAGAGTGTTCACAGATAGTCGCACTGCCACCGCCTGCAAAGTCGTCCGAAGGGCAACCGCAGTGACAGGGACACCATGAGGAACAACGACGGCCACTCCCCCGCAGGCAATTACGCCGTCCTGGTGATCTTTGCGGAAAAAAGAATGTCTCCGCAGCGAAGGAGTGTCCGTCATGTGAAGCTTTGTCTCCTGGAGACACACGCACACAGGTGTGTGCGAAGACAGTAAGCCCTTTAAATCGTCAATGCGTGAACGCAAACCTCGGCAATTCCACTGAATGAGCGTGGCCAGAATGAAAAACGAAATGAAAGAAAGGAAAAGACAGACGACTAGAAGGTCTCAGTGTCGTCCATCACCTCCAACCCATCGGCAGTGTCTGGAGGTAACACAGGGCTGTGTTTACACCCCTGTGTTGAGAGGCTGTTTTTGCTTGCTCTGTTTCGGGGATGATGAGCCGGGTTTCACCTTTTCTGGCTTCTTCTTTGCAGTGCCCTGGGTCCCTGTGCTGGTAGATGTTTTCGGCGAAGAAGGTTTAGGCGACGATGTAGATGTCGCCTTGGATGCAATGCGGCGAGACTGCAGTGCTTCCATTCCAGCAGCGATGATGTCCTCAAAATCATAAGGACAACGCGCCGGGATGGTCGCCTCAGTCTGAACCGCAACAGTAGCCTTCTGCACCACAACCGAGGCATAGGAGCGTCAGCCGGAAGGAAGAGGAGCAATCCGCCGCCTGGCCTCAGGGTAGGACAGATGTTCAGTGGTCTTCAGGCGCTGGATAGCCTGCTCCTCGATCCACTTGGGACACTGCTTAGAAGACACAGAGTGGGAACCCTCACAATTCACACAGTGATCCACCTCAGCGGAGCAGTCCGCCAAAGAGTGTTCAGTTAAACCACAGCGCCCACACTTTGCTACATTACGGCAAGACTGCTGGGAGTGACCGTAATGCTGGCACTTGAAACATCTCAGGGGGTTCGGGATGTAGGGCCAAACATCGAGACGCAAGTACCCCGCCTTGATGGAAGTTGGCAGGGTAGGTGAGTCAAAGGTCAGGACGATGTTCCGGGAGGGAACAGACTTCCCATCCCGCCTGAAAAGGATACGCCGAACCCCAGTGACATGTTGGTCCCCAAGTTCAACCAACAATTCCTCATCACTGCATTCGAGCAGGTCGCGGGAGTTGACCACACCGCGAGAGGAATTGAGGTATCCATGGGGTGAGATCTGCACAGGAATGTCCAGCAGAACGGTCGTCTCCAGCAGGGTGGCACTATGACGTGGATGAGATGTCTCCACAAGAAGATCCCCTGACGGGAGCTTCTTAACACTCTTTGGAGAGCCCGCAACAGCCTGAAGAGCCTTATTAATCCAGAAAGGACTCTTCGAACTGAGAGACTGAGCCGGATCAACAGAGTGAATCAGAAGAAACAGAGCATTGCAGTTTGTACTTAGAAGTTTCTTAGTGGAGGAGGGTGTCCCGTGCTCCACACGGCGCTTCAAATTTACAGCGTGGGAAACACTTTGTGTTGCCATGAGGGAGAAAAAAGATTCGTCCGCCAACCTCCCCACCCACTACCGAGCCCAACGAGGGAGAACCGGAGGTCCGCAAGCCCAAGAGGACGCCGGACACGGCTCTAGGGATAGTCAGCGGATATAGCAAGTTGGTTGGGCAGACACACGCTCAGCGTGCACCCAGACTTTCCCATGCCCGGAGAACACCCCTTTGGCATGCCCACCCTACCCCCAACTCACCCAGCCGAACAGAACGACAAGCCGCTAGAAGTCCGGACGCAACTCGGCCACAGACTTCCTGACCAGGAGTGGGTTAGCTCCCAGCCTCCCGTTTAGGGTGAAGCAGAGGGCAAAGAGGAGTGTTGGCATCTGGAGACACTACAACCCGACCCCCAAATACCTCAGCCTCCAGCATCCTCATTTCCACCTGTACGGGTCACCGCACACGGCAAACATGCAGGTAGGTCTATGCTAACCAGCTCCGGAAAAACAGAAAATGTAACATAAAAGAGAAAAGACAGGGAAGAGAACGAGGAACAAAACCCGGAGCTGGCGCCTCATCACAACCTCAGCAGCCTACAACTGAGGCGGGTACATGTCAATATATGAACTGAAGACGAAAAAAAGGAAAACAATAAGAGAAAATCGGCTCGGGCCGTGGGGACGCCATCCCCCATCAGCTGGATGAACAGCTGTCCCTTCGGTGATGTTATCGTTCCAGAGTAAACGAAAGGTATTACGTCACAAGGTGAGCTCGGGCTGTGGGGGTGCCGCTCCCCAAATAACTGGAAAACCAGTTATCCCCGTGCGGGGGACGAATGATCAGATGCCATCGCTTAGACCAACGCGCCACCGGGGCGGCGAAAGACATTTTCCAAAGTGGCATTAAAGAGTTTGGGAGATATAGTGTCGCCTTGTCTCACTCCGTTTTCAATTTTTATGGGGCCGCCTGGGTGGCGCAGTGGTCTAAGCTATGGCCTCTGATCATTCGTCCATAAGGGGTCCGGGTTCGAATCCCGGTGAGGCTTGGATGTTGTGTTTGTCTTACGGCACTGGCTCTCTCCCTTCCCTGGAGCCAGTGACCCTAAATTAAGGGACGGGCGACTGCTTATAGCCCATTGAGTTGCTCGCGGTGGTCGTTAAACCTCCAATTAAAAAATAAAAAAAACATTTTATGGGTGCTGTATTCTCAAATAGTCAAATCTTTGCACTTGCATTATCATAGATATGTTAATAATATTACTGTATGCATCTTCAAAAATACAGAACATTAAGTAAGCAAATTAAAAAGTGCCGCCCGGGTGGCGCAGTGGTCTAAGCGATGGCCTCTGATCATTCGCCCGAATGGGGTCCGGGTTTGAATCTCGGTGAGGCATGGATGTTGTGTTTGTCGTACGGCACTGGCTCTTTCCCTTCCCTGGAGCCAGTGACCCTAAATTAGGGACGGGCGACTGCTTATAGCCCATTGAGTTGCTCACGGTGGTCGTTAAACCACCAATCAAAAAAAAAAAACTTTTATGGGTGCTGTATTCTTAAATAGTCAAATCTTTGCACTTGCATTATCATAGATATGTTAATAATAATACTGTATGCATCTTCAAAAATACAGAACATTAAGTAAGCAAATTAAAAAGTGCCGCCCGGGTGGCGCAGTGGTCTAAGCGATGGCCTCTGATCATTCGCCCGAATGGGGTCCGGGTTCGAATCCCGGTGAGGCATGGATGTTGTGTTTGTCTTACGGCACTGGCTCTTTCCCTTCCCTGGAGCCAGTGACCCTAAACTAGGGACGGGCGACTGCTTATAGCTCATTGAGTTGCTCACGGTGGTCGTTTTGCTTACATTAAGTAAGCAAATTAAAAAGTGCCGCCCGGGTGGCGCAGTGGTCTAAGCGATGGCCTCTGATCATTCGCCGGAATGGGGTCCGGGTTTGAATCCCGGTGAGTCATGGATGTTGTGTTTGTCTTACGGCACTGGCTCTTTCCCTTCCCTGGAGCCAGTGACCCTGAATTAGGGACGGGCGACTGCTTATAGCTCATTGAGTTGCTCACGGTGGTCGTTTTGCTTACATTAAGTAAGCAAATTAAAAAGTGCCGCACGGGTGGCGCAGTGGTCTAAGCGATGGCCTCTGATCATTCGCCGAATGGGGTCCGGGTTCGAATCCCGGTGAGGCATGGATGTTGTGTTTGTTTTACGGCACTGGCTCTTTCCCTTCCCTGGAGCTAGTGACCCTAAATTAGGGACGGGCGACTGCTTATAGCCCATTGAGTTGCTCACGGTGGTCGTTAAACCTCCAATCAACAAAAAAAAAATTAAAAAGTAACAATTAAGAACTGTGTCACAAAACGAGTAAAATTACTGAAATTACTTACTCTTGAATATAAAAAAAAAAAAAAATCACTTAAGGTTTTTTTTTTTTTTTCATTGGAGGCTTAACGACCACCCTGAGCAACTCAATGCGCTATAAGCAGTCGCCCGTCCCTAAGTTAGGGTCACAGGTTCCAGGGAAGGGAGACAGGCAGTGCCGTAAGACGAACACAACATCCATGCCTCACGGGATTCGAACCCGGACCCCTTTCGGACGAATGATCAGAGGCCGTCTCTTAGACCACTGCGCCACGGGAGCGGCTAACATAACGTTACAATGTTTGGCACATAGTAAAAGTCTTCTCTTTTGACTCTTATATTTACAAAAAATGACACAGTTTTCCGTTTTTTTGTTCCCGAAAAAAAAATTTTTTTTGCTCCTAATATTCTGAAGGATGCATGGTTATGTGCAAACAAGTGTACTATATACCACCTTATCCACATTGATTTAAAAATTGCATTTATTCAACTGATATTTCAAACACAGTCTCCTGTTGATACACATGTATAGGATCTATTGCTATGGCAGTGATAGCGGCCACTGGAATAGTGTCTTTCTGGTCACCCAGTGTTTATAAACTAAAGGGAAAATGATTTCTTGACGATTTTACTTATTTACTGGAAAAAGAAGTACCAATAATTGCTGTTTTTAACATTTCATGGCGGCGCTGAAAGAAAAGCGTGAGATATTTCTTTTTAGGAAAAAAAAATCTAAGTTCTTACTTGATACTATACTATTTTATGCGATGATTTTAACCTCCTTGGATTTATGCGCGGCGCCATTTGCAATCTTCAAACCTAAACATTCAGTTTCAGAATTGCCAACCCCGTAATCAAAAATCAACTAAACATCTGCTAACTCAAAAAGAAAATTAACTTAAAAAACAAACTAAAAGCAAGGTGTGTAAAGAGGAAAGGTAATATATTCAAAGCAAACTCATTTTTGATATAAATAAAAACAAAACTAAGTTAAACTAATTGTACATATAGTCGAATTTTTTTTTCTTGGCACTTGGCGATAATTGTCTGGGTGATTTTGAAGGTGCAGCACGCACTTCCCGGGGGCGCTCTTTGGCCAAACCTGGCCCTTGCGCCACTAAAATCAATTAACTAACTAACCACTTCTTGGGGGCGCTCTTTGGCCAAACCTGGCCCTTGCGCCACTAAAATCAATTAACTAACTAACCACTTCCCGGGTTTAAACAAATATGATTTGCAGAAAGAAGGGAGCAGGCAATGGGCTCCGTAGTAATCTCACCCTAGGGCAGAGTTCTTGTGGAAAGCGTGGCAGTAAACATTGCATGATCTGAAAGGAGGAAGGGAGCTTTTTGTATCGTAAGTGATCCTTCTTAAATGAACAGCGGGATCTCTCTCTCCACAGTGATTATGTCGCCAGCACGGCGTATGATGAGTCCGGTGATACGACACTCCGTACTGTGACAGTTTAAAAAACGGACTGTTAATGTCACATCTCGCCAGGGAGACGATCAGGAGTTGTGGGACAATCGTTCATGCTAACCATCATATATTACATGGTGTTTATAATTTCATCAGTGCTAAATCGGTATTTCCGTTGAGTATTTTTTTATTTATTACTTTGTATAATTACTGTATATTGTATGGAGTTCCAGAAACGTTGAAGTTTCTGTACAGAAGGTAAAGTACGTCAACTCTCTTTTACTTAACGGGAGATAAATTTATAGTGTAGCTAAATGTTGAACTAGGATCTGTTCAATTCTGTTCTAGGTATTGGGGCGAAAGTGTTTTGTACCGAACTATCGGTTATCGGACAGGTTTTTATTTTGTTTTTATTTTGATTGGAGGTTTAACGACCACTGTGAGCAACTCAATGGGCTATAAGCAGTCGCCCGTCCCTAATTTAGGGTCACTGGTTCCAGGGAAGGGAGAGAGCCAGTGCCGTAAGACAAAAACAAACATCCATGCCTCACCGGAATTCGAACCCGGGCCCCTTACGGACGAATGATCAGAGGCCATCGCTGAGACCACTGCGCCACCGGGGCGGCATCGGACAGGTTATGCGACCATGGAGGTAGGAATAAGAGGATGCGCTGTCGCCAACTTTTCCCATGCTAGCAAAGTGAAGCCGGGTTTGTACGCTTCCGCGGTGAAAGTAGTGCCGCCAGCTTCTTCGTGGTTGCTCTGAAGATGCTAGAGTAGACGATTTTCCGTTTTTAGTGAGACCCTGTTAGTTTTCTTAAGATTTTACATTGTCTTAAATTATAAGCGAAATGGAAAAGCAGAGGAATAGGTTTAAGAGACTCTTAGGTTTACATGAAAGGAATTTCAGTACAAAAGTTTAGATTTTCATGGAGAAAAAGAGATCTAAAAAAGCGTCTTCGTAACGACTGAGGCGATGTAAAATGTTTTTCACTAAACATAATTTTATAAAGCGTTTTTAATCTTTCTCTGTCTTAACGGATTGTCGTAAAATATTGTTTATCATAGAAATTGTAACGGTCGAGCTTCAGAGAATTTGTATTATGAGTAAAATTTTCAAAAGATCGCACTTTAAAGGGAGGGAACACTTCTGCCATGTTGTCAGGAGGAAAATTAAAGTAAACAACGACATTCCACTTATGTTTTACTTGAAGAACAATTATGATTGTTCTTAAGCAAATAAATAAGGGGAGGGGGAACAATATTCCCATTGAATATTATTTAAAAAAACAAATTCATGAAATATCTAGATTTTATTTCCAAGCCTTTATAGAAAAAATGGGGAATCTGCGAGCTTCTTCAAAGAAATTTAAAAAATTAGACTCAAAATATGACGTTACTGTGTTTTTATTTTTTATAAATGCTTTAAGCACTTGAATGCTTTTAATTTCTTCTAATGTAGGCAGGAAATTCCAACTGGTTTGGTTGGAACTGTGGTGGGCTTCAAAGGTATGAATGTAAATAATTTTAAAACTATAGGCCTTAATAGGAAGGGAACTTTTTTCGGGGGGGGGAGGGTGTACCTTTTTAAAATTTTTAAAAGGTGCAGTTTCAAAATATAGCAAGAAAATATAAAAATTATTAGTTTGTGGAAATAGGATTTGCAAGTTCTGCTGATAGTAAAGGAAATCTGACTTGCTAAAATCAGATTTACATAAGCAGCAGAAATAATTCCTACTGTAAGATCTCTTAAAATAAATTCAACTGCATTCAAAATAGTATACTTCTAATACACATAACTATTAAGAGAGGCACATTCATAATGTAATAAGTTAATAGCTTTTAAGTAGTAAATGAAACAGACTTGTGTATATAATAAGGATTTTTAATTTGGTTTTTGAAATATACGTATACCATTTATGAGCAAGGTTATATTTATTAATAAAGAATTCATTGAGGATAAATTTTGCAGTTTGTTAGCACACCATATGTTCAAGAATAGGAAAATCTGATCACATAAGGTGTGGTTAATCAAAACAACAAGGTGATTAATTTTAGCTCTAATGACAGAGAGCATTGTTAACAGCAGCCCATATGCTAATGCATATTTAACCTACATTTTATGGCCACAAAAATTAATGGATAACTAATCAGAAGTGCATGGGAAATATAGAAGTGCAAATTTTCTGCCATCAGATACTAAATCATCTTTAGTTCACTGTTATCCATGTAACATCTTCAGTACCAAAATCTGATTTCAAAAAATAATGCTGACCTTTTAAACTAGAACTTCTTACGAGAGCTTACTTCATCTGATTAGTTAAGTAAAGTTTTCACTGAAGTAATTTGTTTACCTTAACTATACATTTTTATATATTGCAATTAATATCTTTATAATTTTATGCTGTTATATTTTTACTTCAGCTGAATTCAAGATTTCCCCCATTTCTGTCATCATAAAGCCTAGCTGTGAGCTGTATTTTGCACTCATTATGTACATTGTAAGCTGTAGAAAATATGTCAGTACTATCATTTCTTAATGTGGGGTTCAATATACTTCTAGTTACACAAGACAAAGAGAATGAGTTAGAACATGAAGAAATATTATTATGAGTTGATGCCCACATACATATTGAACTTCTTGAAGTCATTTTTATAAATGCGAGAAAAGAAAAGCTTACCCAACAGTATTTGTGGCTGGAACTTAGCTTACTGCTGCAATTCTGACCATCAAAGATGAATATTTGTATTGAAATTTTTATGTAAATTCAATACAAAACACTTATCTCAAATAGTTAAATCTCATCTTCAGTAACCTTCACCAGCAGCAGCAAAATGCTTTCCTTCACATACAATGGGTGCCACACCATGTATGAATGTCTTTTCTTTTAAAAGGCTTAGTCCTTCATTCCTAATGGAAAAACAAAAAATGAAGGGTGGGGGATGCATGGATACACAACAAGAATACCAAAGAATATAAAAAATATGTATATAATACAGGAAATTTGTAACAACTATAAAAATATTGGGTACAAGAGATTTACGCTGATGTGTAAAAAACAATACAGGCTAATTACACTGTGCTAATCAGAACATGAACTGTGAGCAAATAAACCACAATAAGTATTTTAATGTTTAAATTTACTTCCGATATTGGAGGTTATATTTTTAACGTGCATTAATGCATTTGCATTTTTGAACTTCACTTTTAGTTGGTAAAGTTCGATGAACACTTACCGCACGTGGGGCTTGGCTTTCAATTCTTATTTCCGTTATGTGGATGCGGCATGGGGTTTTTTCATTTGGTCACGGGTCCACTTCTTTTTTTTTTTCCTGTTGGTATTTATTTGGCCTCGTCACTAAATGAGTTTTTTTCCTTTGCTGCATCCTCATTTACTTTAATAATTTTTCATAACCCTAGTACTTTTGGTAATGTGTATGAAAATCGGTCTGATAAGAACTTAAGCTTTACACAAAAAGCAATTTTACAAAAAAGGAAAAAATTTGCCTTTCCACAAGGCCTCCCTAAAACTGAAGAAATCATCCCTTGCCTCGAAGATATTCTCAAAAATATACCAGGCGCAGAGAATAAAACTGAAGTTGAGAACAAATTATATAGTTATTCTAAAAGAATATAATGCCAAAAACTTCTATATAGAGAGAAAATTAAAATATGAAAAAAAAACAAAAAACTATTGGAATTGAAAAATGACCCATATATCAAATTCTGTGAAGCAGATAAAACCGGCCAAATCATTATTCTCAACACTGATGAATTTGAACAAAAAATGACTGCAGCAATCGATGGATTAAATTGTACCGAAATAAAGAAAGACCCAACAGATAATCAAATTAAATTCTTAGCAGGATATAAGAAATCATAGCACCTTACCTGATGAAATCAAGCGCTCTTTTCCACCAATGGGAGCAAGCATACCACATATTGTTGCAAAGGTAAAAACACACAAAGATGGTGCTCCAATGAGACTGATAGTTTCAAAAAAAAAAAACTCACCATTGATAACATTAGAGAAAAACATTTACAAGTTCCTAGCACCCTTTTTCATGAACAACAAGTTCACCATCAAGAACCCGTATGAATTTATTGAGAAAATTAAAAATGTAAAAACTGGCCTAAAGGACTTAAATATGGCAAGCATGGACGTTAAAGCATTATATCCAAGCACTCCTGTTCCAGAAGCTATTGAAATTATCATTAAGAAGTTGCAAAATCTTAAAATTTTAAATAACACACAAATTCATGAATTCAAAAAAGTTTTATTCTATTTATATGAAAATAATATTTTTACATACAAGAACAAAATATTCAAGCAAAATTCAGGAGGTGAGCCCAATGGGCTCACCATTATCAACTCTATATGCTGAAGTTCTGATGAACGAAATTGAAGAAAATGTCCTGCATCGTATGGAAGAAAAACCAGGAGTGTACTGTCGATACATAGATGATATTTTCATTCTATCAAAACTGAACGAAGAAGAATTAAAAAATTAACAAAATGTTACAGCTCTTTATATCCAACTATGGAACTCACTGTTGAAATAGAAAAAAAATAATGCAATAGCCTTTTTGGACGTACAAGTTATCAAATCCACAGATAAGTTACTATACAGGGTTTATCGGAAAAGTTCATTTGTTCCGGTCCTAATCTCGTACAATTCGGCACATACTTATCCTCAAAAATGCAATAGTATAAAAACCTTAATTAAAAGAGCATATACGCATTCTGAAAATAGTCAGTTCATCAATGAAGAAATCAAATTCATAAAAAAAAATTGCAGGTAGCTTTGGTTATCCTAACCATTTAATAAAAAATGTAACACAGAAGTAATAAAGAAAATAAAAAATAATGCTGTAGTAAATAAAAAAGAAGTCAAATATTTAAATGGTTTTCCTCACATTAAAGGTACTACCAATGAAATTAATAATATTTGTAAAAAGCATAACATTCAAATTGGAGGAAAAGTAAATACCATAAAAAATATGGTAATAAAAAATAATGAAAAAATAAAAATGTTAGAAAAAGCAGGTATTTACTCAATTCCTATTACTGAAAATCCTCCAATAGCTTATATAGGAAGTACCAAAAATAAGCTTAAACACAGATTAAAACAACACGTAAAAAATTGGCAGAAAAAAGAAGAAAAAACAGCACTTATTCAATACTGTCTGGATAACCAAAAATATCCTAAATTCGAAAATATAAAAATCATTAAAAGCTGTAAATCCGAAAAACACCTCAGAATAGCAGAGTCGGTAATGATTGAAAAAAATAGGGCAAAAGTTTGCAACCATAATGACCCTAATATTTTGAGAAACAGCTGGAGAAATTTAATTAAAATTGAGCAAAAAAATGAAAAAGTTCAAAAAATGCGATCAGTGACCAACAAGAGATGGCGCCACAACACCCAAGAAGAAGCGATAGCCGATGACAGAAGCAGCCCGCGAGAACCACCGAAATGCCCAGCTGACACGGTCCGTGCTAGTCGGAGCAAAACGTCCCTCGATGACGGTAATGGAGTATTACCGAAAGTACTAGGGTTATGAAAAATTATTAAAGTAAATGAGGATGCAGCAAAGGAAAAAAAAACTCATTTAGTGATGAGGCCAAATAAATACCAATGGGGGAAAAAAAAAGTGGACCCGTGACCAAATGAAAAACCCCCATGCCACATCCACATAATGGAAATAAGAATTGAAAGCTAAGCCCCACGTGCGATAAGTGTTCATCAAACTTTACCAACTAAAAGTGAAGTTCAAAAATGCAAAAGTATTTTAATGTTTCAGCTACCGCAAATTACCTCAGCTTTGAAGAAATTACAATCTGTTGACAAAACAGAGACAGGTAATAAGCTTGATAGACAAAACACACATGCCACACCCACTGTGCAAGGAATGACCTTTTAGCTACATCTCACTGATTTTACCAAAAAAAAAAAAAGTAAGTTATGATGTAAAGGAAGAAAAGGTAACAAGAAGGAATTTAAATATCAACAGAGAATCAAAAGGGGAAAGTTTAATTAGAGCATTAATGGTGTAATTAATTTGACAGAAAAAGCTGATTATTTATGAGAGAGTTAAAATGCATGAAAACAATGTTTAATCTCAGAACATATACATTTCATTTTTTTTCATTTATTCAGTTGCCACAAATTACAGTTCAAAATACAAACAATACAATCAATTACAAAAATGTAGCAACCAGGAGGAGGAGGAGGGACAAAGCCGTAAGGACTTGACATAGCCCTCCCACCCTTAGTACTAAAAAGAAAAAAAGACACAAAGAACAATACAAAAGACAAGTCAAAGGCATATTGAATATAACTGAAAGATTAAATAAATACATAAGTGTATATAGATGCAGGTTCTATCCATAAGCCGTGAAATCAATTCAGCTACCAGACAGGTCAATTTCATACTAATTGAGATACTTCTTCATAAGGTGGTGTTTAAATTTTTTTTTATAAATAGGTCAAAATTGTTAATAGATGTTATGTCACAAGGCAAAGAGTTCCAAAGTTTTGGACCTGAATAATTTATATTCATTTTGTTTCTGTCCGAGGGAAATTAGGTATGAGTGTTGATCGATTCCTGGTTTCATAATTATGAGTACGAATAGTTAATGATATTGTCATGGTATAAATGATTTTTAATTCTTCTGAACATTATTTTACCAAGATTATAGCCAAATAATTGTTTTATTGTAAGTATATTATATTTATTGGGATTTACTTCTGACCAAAAGATAAGATTAGGTATAGAATAATTAAGAGTTTTTAGGTCTATTAATCTTATGTATCTATTCTGTAATACCTGTATTTTTTTAAAGTTATATTGTATTGTTTGTCCCCATGTCATTATACAGTAATTTATATGCATTTGTATTAGTGTGTAGTATAACAATATCATTATTTTAGGGGACAAATATCATAATCTTACTAACTATCCCAATGTTTCTAGATAATGTATTAGTCAGGTTGTCAATATGCATATTCCATTTCAAATCACTTCAAATCAATACAACCAAGTAAAGAATGACTATTCACAAAATCAATTTTAACTCCATTCAAGACCACCAAGTAACTCATAGATTGTAGTATCTGTAATTTGAAAAGATTACAGAATAGCAACTAAATCAGGTAAAGAAAACATTTGGTACCAGAAGTGAATGAAATATATGACTGACAGCTTATTTATGGAATATCAAAGTAACTGATGATCCTAAAATGTTTACTGCTCTGTAAAATGAATAAGAGAACATGAAGTTTTAGAATACCAAAAATGTGCACTGACTAGAAATGGGGTGGCCAAAGAGAATCAAATCTATTTTTGAAATGAACAGGAAATGCAGGCAATTTAGAGATGTATGATTGCTGTATTAATAATTATAATGTATTATGAGAATATTTCTTCAAAAATCAAAATGTGCATAAGTATGTTTACAGGGTCATGGCTTGAGAGGAGCCAGAAGTGCAAATCTTCACTGTAAGGTACTAATGTTCAGTCACTTTCACTGTTTCCTTCTTCATTTGTCTCTTACTTCTATTCTTTTTTTTTTTTAATCTTTTAAATATCTGTGCACCCTCTGTGTTTCAACTTTCACTTTTCTCATCCAGTGTGTTTAGTATGACCATCATTTTATGTTTCACATACAAAGCGGTTTTGTTGTGAATCAGCAGATATTAACAGTGATGTTTTGCATTGTCATATAATTCCAAGAAACGGTTAGTGCAGTATTTCACATGCAAAAGTTACTGTTTTAATGTCCTCTGCTAATCCAGAGAAGCTGTATTTGTACTGTGAAGTTCAGTTTTAAATAAAGAAGCTCCAGTTTCATTAACTGATCTTGTAGCACACTATTAAAAACACCTTGTCTATTAGTTTAAAATGATTATTTACTAGCAATGGTCAAATCTGCAATTTGGTATACTGGTCAAGCCCTAAAACAGGAAAAAAGAAATAGATGAACTTTTGGTAAATGTAGCCAATTCCTAACCCCTATCGTTGTTGTTTATAGTGCAAAGTTTTTGGATATGAGCACTGTCATAATTATAGGTGGGTTATTAATAATTCAAAGACGATTATCTTAATGTATTTATATTGAACATCCTTTTAAACGTGGTTCAGTTATGAATACCCCTCCGATTATATAACCTACACTATTTCAGAAAAATTTGCTACAACTTTCGTGAACAGATCTGTATAACCTAAGTAAACCTAGCGACTTCTTTAATTTTGCTACAAATTTAGAACATTACATAATATGCTAAAAGCAAGCAAATCACAGCAAAATATACAGTTGTTATTCACAGTAAATTGCAATCAACGATTGAATCCCAAATAACTTAATTAAACTTAGTAAACGAAAAATAAAGTGATACTAACCGGTGGAATGACATACCTGGTATTTTCTTTTGAAATTTATTTGCACAGCTGAATGCCACGCAGGATCCCATGGAAACTGAATATGAACAAGCTAAAGTACATTGTCAAACACAGAAAAAAATCTACGCTGACAAACCAGTCTAACAAAAAGTATGAGCTTTTAAAAATCACAAATTTTCAATGCTTTCCTATGGCAGACACGACCAAGAGGGTAACCAAGCACGCGGAGGGATATCATAGCAGTTCACAGGTCGGCTTCAGAAATCTGCGGTTAAAGCGTCTCCTCTTATTCCTACCTCCATGGTTTTTCATTTGTATGAAGAAGCATATGCCTGCCTAGAAAGGCTACTACTCTGTGTGAATTGTTTGGAACACACGTCACATTGATGAGGTTTTTCACCTGCATGAAGAAGCATATGTTTGGAAGGGCTCCCTTTCTCAGTGAATTTCTTGGAGCATACATCACATTGATGAGGTTTTTTATCTGTATGAAGAAGCATATGTTTGGAAAGGCTACTTTTTTCAGTGAATTTCCTGAAGCATACATCACATTGATGATGTTTTTCACCTGTATGAAGAAGCATGGCTAGACATGTTACCTCTCTGCATGAATTGTTTGGAACATTGAGCACACTAAAGAGGTTTTGGCCAGTGTGAATGCGCATATGCCATAAAAGATGACTTTACCTTGTGAATTGTTAGGAACATATATCACATTGATAAGATTTTTCACCAGAATGAATTAGCAAATGATTGCTTTTAACAGTAAATTTCTTGAAGCATACATCACTCTTGTGAGCTTTCTTGTTTCTATTCACCTGGAGATGCCCTGGAAAATTAGTTTTCAGCTTTAATTTCTTTCCACACACATCACACTGGATTGAATTTTATTTCTGTGCAACTGTGCATATGTGTTGAAAAACAATATTATATATATATATTGGAAATTGCAGAATCATGTTTCACAGTTTTGAAGATCTGTTAAATCAATAAGGGGCAATACATTATCTACATTTTTTACTTTGTTTACAATTTAATTTTAAGTGGCTTCTCCAGAAGTTTCATTCTAAACTCTATATTGATAAACTTTCAGATTTTATAAATTTGCTTTCATGGCCACGCAAATAATTTAAGACAGCAAAAAGAGAGCACCTTCTATGATATTAAAGACTACTTTTCTGAAATTGAAACCTTGTACATCAAGGTGTTCAAAAAGTTTAAATTACTAAACTTCATATTAAGAGCTTTTAGGATGCAGAGTAAAGAAGCATTGCTGATTTAATCATGTTGTAAGTACAGAATGGCACAAACTATCAATGAAAAAGAGGGGCGGGGGAAGCAACTGATAACTGATCACACTGTGGAATCAAATTTTGGAGAAAAATACCACAAATATGAAACTTCATGGAGATATTTAAAATTTCTATAAAAATATTTTTTAAATTTAATTCCCCAAAAGGCATTTGTATAAATAAACGAGCCAGAGTTCTATTTTCCACTTCTTTTTTTGATTGGAGGTTTAACGACCACCGCCAGCACCTCAGTTAGCTATAAGCAGTTGTCCGTCCCTAATTTAGGGCCACTGGTTCCAGCGAAGGCAGAGATCCATGCCTCATGGGATTCAAACCCAGACCTATCTTGGATGAATGATCAGAACCTATCGCTTAGACCACTGTGCCACAGGGGCGGTATTTCCCACTTATAGTCATGTATTTGGTTACTTTCATAATTGATGTGAACATCAGGAAGTTTAAAACGGGGTCATTATTTTTCTTTACTGCACAAAAAGATGAATTATTTACCTGTGCGTATATGCCATTGTTTACGGCGCAGCGCCATTTGCAATCTAAATAAGTCGGCGAAGTCGTGACGTCACATATTGGCGACTGGGCATAAACAAACGTTGTTTACATCTTAGTTAACATTAGTTTCTTCGTTGGCGGCTGTCCGTAGTCCCGTACAATTGGATATAATAGATATGGTCAGTGGCGGCTCATGGCAACTGAAACAGGTGGGGCCAGTAGCCGAAGTCAAACAATGAAATAAAAAAATCTGTCATTATTAGGCCAACTATTCAGACCCCCCCGCCCGCGCTGCTCCCAAGATTCCTTTACTCTGCTTCTGTTTATCCCCTTTACTCACAATAATGCCCAAATAAGGTACGAATGTGTCAACTTTTGTATTGCACACGAAAAAAAAAATCCTCAGAATAGAATGCATAACTATTAACAGAAAAGTGTCAAAACTCCTTAAATAATTTTTTTACCTTAAAATACATTAGCATTGATTTATGTTAGTTGCACTTTGTGTTTCTTCAGATTTCTCAACTGAGGAATAATCACAGAATAAAAAAATGTAGTGAAAAAATAATAACTCCAAATATATGCAGGAAGGGAATGTTTCATAAATTTCGTCCCATATAGAATGAGTACCATACTACCGTTTGCATTATTTGAAAGGTTTAACCTTTTTTTTAAAAAAAATTGTGAAACCTAAAAACATATATGCACTCATGTGCAAATTATACTTACAGGTTTTCTCATTTGTTTATTTATTTTTAATATAGAAAATCATCTTAGTTAAAATTGAAATTAGTTCTGCAAAGCATTTTGTAAACTTCAAACTTTTGGAAACTTAAATTCTTGGGCTGATAAGCACAGAGTTTTTAAGTGAAGCTTTTCGACTCAAATTCTTGGGCTGATGAGCACTGAATTTTTTTAAGTGAAGCTTTTCTTCCAGATTTATAGCAAAGAACGGAGATTTTAACAAAATATCCACTCCGTTCATTGTACTCGACAAGCAAAAGCAAAAAAGTCACGACCCAAAGGAACAACACATCACTGAGAGACACACAAAAAAAACAAAAACTAACTGACCTTTTCTACGACATTTGAAACCCTTCCGCCACCCTTGAGCTTGGTTGGGGTAAGCTTCTCTGTCAACCCATGGCGTTAAGGAAATGGATACTCTCACGGCCAATCAAATTAGCACGGGGCCAGATAGATCTGGCCCCACAGCTTTTTTGCACACGCGTTTAAGGCAGTGTTGTATGTAGGTCTTCATACTGAATGAGACGGGTAGGAAATCGTCTCCTCTTTGCTTGCGTAGTGATGTTACTGGGGCCTCTGTTGGAGCTGGCCCCAATAACCTCACACTCTGAACGTGATCTCTTTCCTCAGGGAATAGTTTTTCGTTTTTGAAGAAAACTTTTCCCTTAGGTAATGGTTTTTGAAAGGAAAGGTTTATCACCATGTAGTTAAGAAAGAATAAGAATCACCACAAAAAAAAAAAAAAAAAAATTCTAGAAATAGAAATTTTTAAATGGGGCCCTGCCCCTCTGGCCCCTAATGACGAACCACCCCTGGATATAGTGTTATGTTTTACAGCGTACTGTAATCACCAGACTGTGAAAAATCAGTGTTCCTTTTATAGATTTCCTAAAAACAAACAGAAACATGCCCAATGGACTAAAATGTTAAGGTAAGGATTTGTGGACTGACTGATGATCTTGTGAACAAGCATATTTTTTGTAGTCTGTAAAATATGAATTTGGAGCACACATCCTGCCTTTTTTTTTTTTTTTTTTTGTCTGTTATCGTTTTCAGACTTTAACACATGCAGTACATGTGAAAAAAAGCAATCAAAACAATAATAATAATGCAGCTGTCCTCCCTAAAAAAGGGGATTTACATAACCTTAACAGATGCAGTACATGTGAAAAAACAAAACAATAATGCAGCTGTCCTCTCTAAAAAAGGTGATATAGGTAAACTCATGCGAGTTTTATATATATTATTTCAAGGGAAAGATTAGAAAAGACTTTCGTCGCACTTCTCTTTTCTTTTCCTTAACACATGCAGTACATGTGAGGGGAAAAACTCATTAATGTGATGTATGTATCAAAAAATTCACTCAGAAAAGTATTCTTTCAAAACCTATGCTTATTCACACTAATGAAAAACCTTATCAATGTGATGTATGCTCTAATGAGTTCACTAGGAAATGTTATTTTTCACAGTATATGCTCATTTATACTGGTGAAAAACCTCATCAATATGATGTATGCTCCAATGAGTTCACTAGGAAAAGTAACCTTTCACAGCATATGCTCATTCATAATGGCGAAAAACATCATCAATGTGATACGCGTTTTAAGTAATTTACTTGTAAACGTAATCTTCCTAGACGTGTTTCTTCATACTAAAAAAAAAAAAGAAACATTGATATGTGCTTAAAGATATTTTGAAAATTGGCAATTTCGGGCAGTATATGTGTACTGATAAATTTTTGGAACACTGAAGAATAAGAAGAATTATGGGTCGTCAGTTCACATATGATACGTATAAAACTGAAAGAAGTAAGATAAAATAATTTATGATAAAATAATTATAAAAAGCAGACAGTACCTCGACGCTATAAATCTTATCCTTCACGGAAGCATGAATTTGCCCACGTATTTCTTCCCTGTGCGGTTCATAATAAAATGACCGGAACGGATGTGAGAGGACTTCACAGCATTTTCACCGCGTTGAATTAGCTTCAAATTGTCAGAAAAAAAACGAAGAAATTGCAAAATATGAGCACATCTCGCCAATTGCGCTGAAACGCTATGGGAATCGTGGAGGAACAGACATTTGTTTATACCCAGCGCCATCTTGTGACATTACACTTTGACGATGTATTTTACATTGTTTTAATACTGTGTATTAATTTTTTTTCAATGGGGTATAAATTAGACACAGCGCCTTTTAACTTTCGATTTAAAGAAAACATCATTATCGTAATTTTGGGGGATGTGAAATAACTGAAGGGAAACGTCGCTTGTCCTAGTGTAAAATATATTTCGGCTTCAGTTGCTTGGATGCGTGATCTAGTTGCATGAAATTCGTATTTCACACTCTAAGTATATCAAAAATCATTTTAATGTGGCTATTTCTTTATTCTTAAGAGAAATTGCCGAGAGCAAAACTTTTAATTTTGGAAGTTTTCCCCGCAGTATTATGAATTCGTAATAGCTACTCAACTGGAGAAAAAGTACGTAAAAATTAAATATGGTAGAAAGAAATTCTCTCTTCATATTATTTAGAGTTTAGACAATTACAAATCTCAAGGATGAAAAGTCTGGGAAAAGTAACACGAGTTAACAAACCATGTGTAGGTTTAACCAGAAACCTTCCCTTTAGAGCCATACACAGTCTGGCGAATGATAAAAGGGTCTAGTAAAACCCAAGCCCCTCAATTTAATATTTAGATATCAAATAAGTGAAAAACGTTGCTAGCTTACTATCTTGCACTTAAAATACTAAAATTTCTCCATTATTTTAAGGGAAAGATTAGAAAAGAAGGTGAGAAGCCTAGATTGAAACTGCAAGTCACGGCAGCATTGCTGTGACTAGCACTTAAATCCGAATGAAAATATGAATGTTTCCTTTTTTTTTTCTCACGCTTTTTTTTTCTTTAGTACAACTTGGTCGTCACACTTCTCTTTTCTATTTCCAGACATGGGATACCGATATAGTGAGACCGCAAGGTGTGTGATACCTCTTGCTAAATGAAAATCGTCAGATTTTGGATTGGCTTAGCTTCGTTTCCAGTTTGCATGTCTTAGAGCATTTACCCACCTCCCCAAAGTATCACAATTATTATGAGGAAACCTACGAAATGAAAGTATCTGCTGGGCAGTTGTTTGTTTATTGGTACATCCGTACGCTACGCAAGATATAGCCGTTTTAAAAACTATTTAGCTCATTAAATTTGGCTACATTATTTTCTGAAATACTTTATAATATATACACACTATTTATAAAAACAAAAACTTAAATCTTACAGGTAAAACTTAAAAAAAAAATGGATGTAATTGATAAAAACACATGAACCCCTATAGTAAAAAACGAAATGTGACAGATTCTTTCCGTACAACGCTGAACTTCAAATGTCACCCGGTTAACTTACGGTTTTCCAGTCTATGTATCTTAAAGGTCTTTGGTATTATGCACTTTTATACACCTAATTTTTGTGAAATTCATTTTTATAAATTATGATATTGTGTCTTATATCAAGTGTCCTATCTACTTTTGGTTGATTATTATTTAAAATTAATTGTTAATCGGCTACATGGGTTGTCAAGTGGCAACACTGAGGGGAATTGGCAAATTTCTGTGACCGTCAGTGCAAGGGATCGAGTTCAACCTTGGTCAGTGACCGACATTGTCTTTTTGTCTCCGCACTTTGAACAAAGAATATAAACGCTTAGATATTCTTTGCTTTGAAGTGGCTAACTTTTGCCCTTGGGCCGTAACCCTATGAAACTTCAGTCGGCGAAAAAATGTGTGTTTATCGTGTATTGTCAACGATCTATAAAAGGTACATACGTGCTATTTATTCAATTCTATTTTGTTTTATATATTACGTCAACATGTAGACCTTATGTGCTTTTCTTCGTTCCTTTAAAGATTTTGTTCAGCTCAGAATCGATTAATCAGCCAGAGTTAAAATTCCCAAGTGAAGAAACGTGAGGCTACTGCAATGGTGCGTGACCGATTTCTCTTCGGGGGTTGCCCCAAAATATTGAAAGTGCAAACAGAATTACACCGGATTAAACAGTTCCTGAAATATTGGGAAGCGATAAAAATATCTCCGCATCATGAAAGTGCATGTTCAGTGATTCGTAGAACATATACAAATATGTTTTAAATTTAGCAGCCAAGAATAAAGAGCCAAGTGATATGGCTAGAGCCCCCTCCCCCACTAAATGCTCCAGTGGGCTATTGTCTTAACCAACTCAGCAGTACACTATTAAATGTTGGCTAGGTAGTAATTTTCAAGTGAATGCATTTCATTAATATTGTGCTTCAATAGTATTGGTTTAAGTCTTAGGAATTTCCCTTTGTGCTGACAAACAGTCCTTTCTGCTGTAAGCAAAAGTGAGTTGGGAAGAATATCCAAGGTGAATAAAATTCGAACTGGTTATAAACTTGTGAAAAAAAAAAAAAGATTTCATCTTTACACCTTGAAAAATACCATGCCTGGAGCATGTAAATATTGGCCTGGACAACTAAATTTAAAAATAAACTTGGAATGGAATTTCCTACTACAAGAAAAGTGACAGTCATTGCATGTTGTGTTTCTTTTATTGCTAATCACTGGAAGTTGTATTATTGCTATGGAGTGCTGAGGACGTAAGAATATCACTTCTTTAATTATATGCTCTAGGTCCAGATATTGGAACCGTATCAGTGTTAGAAATAAATCTACTGGCCCAGTGGACCACTTAAATTTGCAAATCACTGGTCCATGAAAGAAAAACCTTGCACATTTACAGTATAGGCAAAAAATAACATTTATTGGAGCTGTACAACAATTTGTGCATGTATGTATGCAGGCATACAACTAATGCTAAGTCTTAATAAAACATGAAGCACATTAAGCAGTCGTAAAAATTGAAAAAAAAAAAATCTGGTTTGCATGGCTTGTTTTACCAAAATTTTGGTGGTTCAATCATTTTTACTGGTCAAGAAATGTCACAAATACTAATACATTTAGTGTTCACATGGTATTGGTATCAAGGATGGTGTACTGAAGTGTAGTGCATCGTTAATGGCTAACCTTCCAAAAGTGGCCCACTCCGATAGATGGCGCCACGGTGGCACTTCACCTGTCCTCCTCTCTTCTCACGCTTTCACGTTAAATGCGTTATAGTTACTTAACGTCACTATGTTCTCAGTCTCTGCTCCTGTGTTATGTAAGTTTTTTTTCGATCTCTACTACTTCTGTGATATGTGGAACAGGTGAAAGTTCTTTAGTGAAGTTGGGAAGGATGACGATACCTCTATTTCATGGTGATGATCAGTGGGCTGCATATCGCAATCTCCAAACCTGTGGCTACGCTCATTTAACGGTCAACCACTCCCTCAACTTCATTGATCCCATCACAGGGGCACATACGCAAGGAGTGGAGAGCAATTGGCATCCCCTGAAACATAAATGAACACTGCAACCACAAAATGTACTTGGCAGACCATATTATGGAATATTTATTCCGACGGAATTGCCATCTTTCCTCAGAACATTGCTTTGAAGTCCTGATTCGTGCGATCAGGAAGTTCTTCCCTGGCGGATAAAACTTTTATTCTGCTAGGTAGAGCTTCATATTCATGAGGAAAACTTATTCTTCCGTCATAATAAATATTCCACATATATGTCACAATGTACATTCATAAAGGTCCTTTTAACGGCCACCTTTAATCCATATTATTCACCTCCTTTGCCGTAACGCAATGCTTTACGATGTAGTGATAACGTGTCATCATCTATTGTCGCTTTAGAAAACTATTTCCGGGCCACATTTGTAAGGTTTACCTAATTAATTTCAAATTAAAGTTTACAGTACAAATATGAAATATTTTGACTGATTCACAAATGCTAATGTGACCTGGTTTTTAAACTCACTTCCCAGTCTGCCACTGTAACAACACACTTCTCTTCAAGTAATTCCTTGCACGTTTTAGTCCCACCAGGAATATTAATGTTGAACGCAAAGTACTGTTTTACAAAAATGACCTACCCACACCCATTTGACCTCTCCTTCCAGTGTCTCCCTGGGTAGAAACAAAAGCTGGCTTGCATCTGGTTTCGAAGGGAGATCATCATCATGTAGAGGATTTTTAAGAAAGGAGTATCTGACCCCAGGTCTTAAACAACCCTTAGAAATAGGAAGCTAGGAGATTTGGGCTAGAATGCCCCATAGGAAAGTCACACGGAAGTGAAGTAGAAGACGCCTTTATTTACTACCGGGGTCCGACGGCTTAACGTGCCCATCCGACGCACGGCGGTTATATAGTGGATCGAGCGTTCGTACCAGCCTGGGATCGAACTTGATCCCACGGCAGTCACGAACGTTCCCCACTCGGCTGCCTGCGGCCCGTTTCAAAGGGAGAAGTTGAAAAACCCCTTTTTGTTCATGTGGCTTTCCTATTGCAGTTTTGCATTTGCTCTGCAGCAGGAACAAGAGGTTGCAACTGTAGTTTTTATTCTGGTGTTTATTTCTGCAAAATTTTGATCTCGAATGATTAAATTTAGAATTTATTGATGCCATGGTGATATATGGGAATTTTCAATTCATAATCGCAAAATACATGGAGTAAAAGTCAATAAAATAAGGCAAAAGGTTTGAGTCGTGAAATTGAATGCTTCCGCATACATGGTGGCATGGCGCACATAGTTGCAAGAAAGAAAATAAGGGGGAAACCATACAGTGTACTGCTTATGAAGCACTTTGCAACATATGCCTGAAATACCTTGCTTCAGTGTGAAAGGCAGATTTCCTCGTGAGGACAGATGACCCACAGCCATGAGATTTTAGTATGATTTGAGTCAAAGCTTTTAAAATGTTATACCTGGAACAAATGGCACATAGGGCATTGTTCCAGGAGGCCCATCGTGTTGGTCACAACTTTTCATACTTAGGTTACACTGGGATTTTCCTAATAATTCCCATCTTCTCATACATGACTGAAAAATACATATAAATGCTGTAAAATATCGTAAAAATATCAGATTTCTCAAATTCCAGTGCAAGCATCATTCAAAACCAAATTTAAATTATGCAAAACACAGTGTGTGCATATGGCGTTCTGTTCCACATCTATTAATTCTTTTTTGAACAGAATAATGTCAAGGCATGTTGCTGGCTCCATCATGAGCTTGTCATCTACAATTTTAAAGCAACAGTTCATTTTCATTTATCATCAGTATTGATTCTGTCAATCCCATTGCACTTTGGTCTTTGATGCTTGAAACCTAAAAATTTTTGTTTAATTTTAATTTCCACTGGAGTTCCATTTCCGTTGTATGTGACTCTGACGTATCTAAATATTTGGCTCATTTGTTCATCTTTTGTTACGTCTTGCGTTGTATCTTGATCGATTGAGTAGAACTGTGCCTCTTTAATTTTCTTCTTAATTTTGGTAGCCAAAATCTCAATTCGTTTTGTATCGTTGGGCTCAAATATTTCATTTTCTTGTTCTTTTCCATCAACTGATTAAAAATCTGGTCATATTTGCTGAGAAGCTCAATTAATTATTGATAGAAAATTTTCAGCATTATTATTGCCTAATAGTTTCTCAATGGCCCTGGAAAGCCATATTGCAAGTAGCTAAGGTTATAGTAACTTCAATTACTCTTTTCAACAAGTGTCCCAAAACTGACCTGTGCTGCATATTCTGAGTCCATCAGTTTATCAACGGATTTATCATTTTTATACATATTGTAGGCGATACAAGTGGACAAATGTGAAGCAGAGTTTTTGTGAACTTCAATTTTTTTTTTTTTTTAATTTCCTGCCAGTCTTTTACACCATTAATCTAGGCTTTCTGATGTGAGATGCATTTAGGTTTACTGTAAAGCCAATGGCTTACAATAAGCACTATCCCATGTAGGAGAGTAGCACAGCCAGTTGCAAGAAACCCTTTTCCCTGTATTTGTACATGCATAATAGTACTCTTCCAAAGAACACCTGTTTTTCGTGTACCGAGGAAAAGGTCCGTTAGGTTGGCAAGGTCCATTCCTTGTTACATATGTTCTGACCACATCGTTAAACAAAGCTCTATCTGTTGAAAAACTGGCACATGTACCTGAATCCAATAAAATATTTATCTTTTCCGACGGCATTTCTACACAATCATTAGCTGACCCTAATATTTCTTCTTTTTCTGCTGAGGTTTTGGCACATTTGCTAATACTAATGTGTTGCTACATTAAGTGCATTGAAAATTTATCTCCCTGTATCTCAAACTGTTGTAATGGTTTTACCACAGGCACAGATATTGTTGGTCTCAGAAACATAGATGTGTAATTTTCAGCAATTTGTTTTTCATAATTTCCACATCTGCTCTTTTTTTTTTTTTTTTTTTTTTGTGCCACTTAAAGATTTCTTAATTTTTGCATGAATTCAAGCCGCTGTTTGAAACAGCTAGCGGCCACTACACTGATTTAAGGAGCTAGTTGTATTACAAGCGATGACATTGATTAACAATCAAAGAACAAAAAGTAGACAAATAAGATGTCCAGTGTCCGACAGAATAAACAGATGGGTCTGATTCACTCCGTCAACAACTGATTTTGTTGACACTATACACTATATGCAAACAATAGATTCCTAAAAAAATGAAAACAAATTCAGAACCGCCAAATTTGGTATGCTATCTCATGGTACTGTAACTTAGATTGTAGACGGATTTTGGAAGGGGTCGGGGTCAAGGGGGCCCCATACAACATTTTCATAAAATCTAGTTTTCAATTTAGAACCACCAAATTTAGTATACTATCATATTGTACTCTTACACCAACTTAGACCTTACACGGAAGAGGTCGGGGCCCTGGGTCAAGGGGCCCCATAATTTTCGTAAAATCTACAGTTTTCAATTTAGAACCACCAAATTTGGTATACTATCTCATGGTACTCTTAGACCATACACGTTTTTTTCTCAAAAATTTCCATTTTTAACTTAAGAACTGCAACACAATTCTGCACTCCAATACCCTATCTGCGATTTGGTGATTCTAAATTGAAAACTGTAGATTTTACGAAAATTTTAGGAATGGACTGTTTGTTTGCATATATAGTGTTTGACAGGGTGTGTGTGTGTGTGTGTGTGTGTGTGTGTGTGTGTGCAGCCCCTCCTGTCTTCGAACTTGACACTCGCAGCAATCTGATACCACTTTCCTACGTCCCTCAGTTTCTCTCCAGGCAGTTGCAGGTGGCCACTTTCTGGTGTCTGCTATGGTAAACAATGAAAACTCATCCTCACCCTACACTTTCTCAGTATTGCTCCATTCTCTTTAAGTTGGGGAGAGGAGAGTGTCTCTAGGGACCGCTTTCCTCCACCCTCAGTTACTCCCCGTGCAGTTGCAGGTGGCCTCTTTCTGCTGTCTGCTATGGTAAACAATGAAAATTCATCCCCACTTTCTCAGTATTGCTCCATTCTTCTTAAGTTGGGGAGAGGAGAGTGTCTCTTGGGATCACAGAAAATTTAAAACAAACATTTTTAGAGCAAGTAGAAAACATCTTGTCTAAAATTAAATTGCTAAATAAAATAAAAAATGTTTGTAGATCTGGACCCCTAAAATTCATGGGCCCCTCCATTAAGGATCAAAATCTTCAATTGAAGGGCCATTGCATCTAATCATCATTAAGTTATTTAAAGTGTCACTATTCAGACATGCCTGAATTTTCATTTTTATGAGGTTCATTGCTGAAAAGCCACACTCACAAGGAGCAGTACTACATGGCATTAGATGTAGCAGCTGCATCATCTTAAAAACATTGCCATAATAGTTTTTTTTTGTATTTGTTCAACATATGTGTGGCCAAACAGAGATTCAAAGATAATTCTTTTACATGCAGATGACATTATACTTTATGCAAGGTATACCATGGCAAAGGTTTCTTTAGTAACCTTGATCCTTTGGTCACTCCAGGCTGATCCATAAGCAGATTAAGTTTCTCTGGAAGCCCACCTTCACTTCCATTCATTTTCAAAGCAGCTGCAGGAACACTGGCGAGAAAACTGAATTTGATATTTATTCACAAGGGATTAAAGTTGGACAAAATAGTTGCTCACTTGGAGGGGGAAATTCTACTGGCCATCATTGGCTACTATATTAAAAAAATTACTAGCTCCTACAAAAATAACTGGTCACCGTTTGACGACTGGCTACCGACATTCGCAATGCTGCACAATGAAGCGGCCATTTCCAACCTGACACCTTTTGATTTCCTTGAAATTTAGTATGATTGTTAGCAGGGTTGAAAATAACCTGGGCTTTTTTTTTTTATAAAAAACAACCTGGGTGGGTTTTATTGGGCTTTCTTTTAGGTTTTATGGGGTTCTATTTGGTTTTAATATCCTCTCATTAAATTTTAAAATGGCGGCCCCGGTGGCGCAGTGGTCTAAGGCGCTGGCCTCTGATCATTCGTCCGTAAGGGGTCCGGGTTCGAATCCCGGTCAGGCATGGATGTTGTGTTTGTCTTACGGCACTGGCTCTCTCCCTTCCCTGGAACCAGTGACCCTAAATTAGGGACGGGCGACTGCTTATAGCCCATTGAGTTGCTCACGGTGGTCGTTAAACTTTCAATCAAAAAAAAAAAAAAAAAATTTTTTTAAATGATTAAATATTAATGAAAAATCCATGCAACTTACCTATTGGTTAACAAAACTCTCCTTTTTATGTAGTCTTGAAAGAGAATTGTATTTAAATCTATACAAAGGTTAAGATACTTTGCACGTCATTCACTGCAATCTATAAACTAGTATTTGATCAAACTCTAAGCTCTCATCAAACATTTCTGCCGCCCCGGTGGCGCAGTGGTCTAAGCGATGGCCTCTGATCATTCGTCCGAATGGGGTCCTGGTTCGAATCCCGGTGAGGCACTGATGTTGTGTTTGTCTTACAGCACTGGTTCTCTCCCTTCCCTGGTACCAGCGACCCTAAATTAGGGACGGGCGACTGCTTACAGCCCATTGAGTTGCTCACAGTGGTCGTTAAACCTCCAATTAAAAAAAAAAACATTTCTAAGATGTTTAATTAAATTTGGGTAACACCACAAATTTTAATATTTTTTTTGTGAAAATTTTACTGCTTGTTTTTTAAATATTTGGGGATCTAGATAAGTTTCTGTGCTTTATCAACACTTAAGTAATTGCAAAGTTTTGATCAGACTAGTCCGCAAGTAGAAAATATCCTTTCTACTGCAGATGAACTGGCTGGGCAACCACAAAGACTTGACATGCAAGCAGAAATGTTTCAGGGTTCTAGCTTTGGTCACACTTGCATGTTGCTCCATCAGCTGCCACCATTTGGCAGCACTGAAGTTTTGCACATCATTTACAAATATAGACTTTGGATAGTACTTTGTGTCACATATTTTAAAACCCATTACAAAAATTATCCATTCAGGTTTATTTTCTAACACCCATTTATCAGCAATTTTTTTGTTGCTTAGGGCTCATTCTCTTTCCCTGGCCATTTTGGATTCATTAAGTTTGCCAAGTAGTGGCAAGGCTAAAGTGCTTGATCTATCGTTGTTGTTTTTTGTATCACTGGTGTATATGGTTCAAGATCTGCATTTTCCATAAGATCTTGCCACAGTTCCACTGCCTCAGAAATGTTTGTTTGTTCAGCCTGGAGAATGTCTAGTACTCTACAAACCTCTTTTAGGTGTTTTAGCATGTGTACTGCATCTTCGTAAATTGTTACATTTGCTAGAATTTTATTTATGTTTGGGGGAATTTGCAGATCATTTGAGTGCTTAACAAACAGGTACAATGCATCTATGTAATAATAAAAGCAAAATAGCTATAATTAAAAAGCAATTTGAGCACCAAGCTTTCCCATTTTAAAATGTTGCTTTTAAAACTCTTTGAAGAAAATATCCCAAAATTGCAGTAAAACTCCAAAGTATACTCCAGTTTTTTTAAAAAAAACACTACAAAGTGGGTTTTATTAGGTTTTTGAAAGTGTTTAAAAAAACAAAAACACCTGGGGTTTTTTTGGGTGGGTAGACAACCCTTATTGTTAGGCATGTAGACTTACCATAAATTCAAAATTTTAGCCATCCACCCACAGGGTTTCAAATTACATGACCTAGAACTTTAGAAAATCGTGACCTCTGGACGATCTTTGAGTTGTTGTATCTGGTTACCTAATTGGTCTAGAAGGTTGAAATTAGTGTCTTTTTATAACATTTTATGAGCTTTTAAATCATGTGCTGAAAAAAATTAAGTTGATCTTTCCAAGATCACAGAAATAACTTTTGACCTGGAATATTTTAAACTGTAGTTTGAAATTGTGATTCTCTTTATTAGTGGAAATTATGATAAGAGTGGTAAGTCAAATAATATCTGAAAACTTGAAAATTTCATAGTCTTGGAGCAGGAACCAACTTTTGTTTTCTAGTATGCTAACTTTCAAGTTGACCATAATGGGATCATTATTTATAAAATATTGGAGTGAAGTATAACCAGAAATTCTCCAGAAGTGAAGAAATCACATTTTGCAAGTATTTGAAAATTAACAAAAGTTTAACCTGATATATCTGTAAAATGTAAAGTTGTGCTACCATGTGATGCAATAAATGTATCTTTAAATACATCTTTCCATTGCAGGTATTGTGAGGGGGAGACTGCTGGGAGTTAAAATGAAAGATATATGCTAAAACTAGATCTAGGGTTTGCACAGGACCTGGGCAGTCGTGGAAATCGAAAATTTTAATTTCGAGACCTGAAAATCCTTGAAAACGGTAAATTTTCTCTTATAGAGTTCTGAAAATTTGTATTTTATAACATGGGGACCTTATTTTGAAATGTGGATGTTTTTTCCTGTGTAAAACTTGATATGTAGCTCCTGTCATCGTTGCTGCCTTCTCTTTGTGTCATAAATTGGGCGATGAAAGGTCTGATAGCCGGATCCTGGGCTGTTGCGCCAGAATTACCGCACACATCACGATCAGGTTATTTATGCTATTGCTGTTGATGATGGTCAAACAAACTTTGTGAAATTGTACCAGCTTATGAGTGGAACTGCAGTGAGTGTTTCAATGATTGTTAAAGCCATGTCGGAAAGTCGTATCCAGTGGAAAAATAAACTGGTTGCAGTTTGTTTTGATAGGGCAAGCTTAAGTGTGGGTAAACACAATGGTGTTGCAGCACGTTTATCTACAGAGTCTCCTGGAATTGTTTGTACACTGCATTGCACACCAATTAGAATTACTAATTTCTAACACATTACAGAATATTCCATTTGCTTTAAAATGTGAAAACCTCTTAAAATCTATAAAATGGATAGGCGTAATCACTGGGGGAATTAGGGGGGGGGTCATGACTTCCAGATTTTCAGTCGGGGATCCCCAATGTAAAGGACACACACCCCCTAATTTTTTGGGTATATAAGGATATAATGCACACTTTATGATGTGAACCAACTAAATTCGATAATGTAAGATTGTAATTTTTCATAGAATGCTAACACGTGTATAATGTGTGCTTAATAAAACAGCAATATCAATTCCTAATAAGCAAAGTCAGTTCTACAGCTGTGTAGTTTACATTTCTGCCCTATCTATCTTAGTTTTACAGTTGTGTTTACTAAGTTCCACAATTTGCCAACAGAGGCACCTGTGTCGTGCCCATTAGATTGCACCTCAGCAACTGCTTTGCTTCGGTGTGTGTGTGTAGGGGGAGATGGTCCCAAACTATCTTATACAGTATACGTATACATATGTGTATGGGTGATCGACCCCCCCCCTGCCAGATTTTGAAACATGGTTATGCCACTGATAAAATGTATCGTATGAGCCCAAAGCTTTTGAAAGAACTGAAGGGAGTTGCGGAATTATTTTTAGAACCGTTATTAAAAATTACGACTTTAATTAAAGCCAGATGTGTGGCATCCAAAAATGAAGTACTTAAGGCACTTATTAAACAACTTAGTCATTACAATTTATCACATAAATAGTTTTTTAAACAGTGAAAATGAGAAAACTAAAATATTAGGTGTGCTTCTCGGCCCCTAACCACAAGTGATCATAAAACGTCGGCAAATGCAAATAGCTGTGTGCGATAATGACTGATTGCAGCGCCATCCAACAGGATCATTCCATGTCAGATCACCCAGCTTAATTTTGAAATGACACCCACTAACTCAGATTTTCTAACCACAAGTGATCATAGAACGTCAGCAAATGCAAATAGCTGTGTGTGATAATGGCTGATTGCAGCGCCATCCAACAGGATCATTCCATGTCAGATCACCCAGCTTAATTTTGAAATGACACCCACCAACTCAGATTTTCTAACCACAAGTGATCATAGAACGTCAGCAAATGCAAATAGCTGTGTGTGATAATGGCTGATTGCAGCGCCATCCAACAGGATCATTCCATGTCAGATCACCCAGCTTAATTTTGAAATGACACCCACCAACTCAGATTTTCTAACCACAAGTGATCATAGAACGTCAGCAAATGCAAATAGCTGTGTGCGATAATGGCTGATTGCAGTGCTATCCAACAGGATCATTCCACGTCAGATCACCCAGCTTAATTTTGAAATGACACCCACCAACTCAGATTTTCATGAAACTTTTTTACTTGTTACTACCACCAAGTAACTAATCCATGTAAACTTTTTCCTCTCTAGGCCACATAGTTTGAGATATAAAATGTCAAAATTTGGAAAATTGCACATTGATGACCTTTCAGAGACTGCTTTTAGATGCAGTATTTGAGAAAAAAATTCATAGTTCTGTGTCTAATCAACATATCACTACCAAATTTTTTAATTTTATTAACAAATTTTTAAGTGCAAAGACGTTGCTTCATTAAGTGAGTATTATGTCATAAGGCACAGGAGTTACCAGAACACTTTTTTTTTAAATTGAACCTAAAAGTATAGTTTAAAAGGCTGTGAAAGAAAAATAGTGGGATTTTGATTGCTAATATAGTTATTTTAGCTTATAATTTGACACATATTATCTGCAGACACTTATGCATCATAATAGATAATTACATGTATGTGATAATTTGGCCTAATATAAAATAAATGTAGACTAGTCAAATAATTAAAAATATTGTACTGTTCAATGCAAAACTTTTCAGTCTTGGTATAAATTTGATAATGAAAAAATTGAATCAAATTAGTCACGATTCAATTGAAAAATTGTTTTGAATGAATTAGTTTTTTTTTTTTTTTTAACTGGATGGAATACCTTGAGGCAAGGGGGATAAAACTAGCTGTACAGCAATTTGAAAGCATGGTGACTCAGCATGTATCCAATTTGAAAGCATGAGGTGACTCAGAATGAGTCTGCATGTACCCAGCAATCTTAAAAGCATTAGCTAATTTAACATGAGTCATTCTTCTGTGTACAGGATTCAACTGGAGTGCACTACTAGTCAGTCTCAGTCATATGCTATCTATTGTTGAGCAAAGGTGCTTTATGCTGCTTCAAATGTTCAAAAGTTTTCAGAAGTGGGTTATTCCTCTTAGTTATAGTTAAAGATCATTTTACTGTTCCAAGGTTTAAAAGAAAGTGCCTTTAGTATCCCTTTGAAATATTAGTTTTAAAAATGTCCCAAACTGAGCAGTTTGTTTAACAATGTAGTATAGGAAAAGAAAGTGGAACTGAGGGCCATAAGAAGAGTTACACACAGGAGGTGAATCTGATAAACTTTGAGACAAATAAGTGCTTCAGAAAAAGAACTTTTGGCTTTGAGAAGTGGGGTAAGTTGTGAACTTCTGTTTAATATTTGTGAGCATCATAAAACATGCTAAATATGAAACTTACCACAAAAGTTGTTTTGATCCATTTAAGTGCCACAAGAAAAATAAAAATAAAAAAAGAATTGAGGAATGTGACCTTTGATTTTTCAGAGAAAATTAATAAAATTCCGATTATTGTGAAATCAATTCCTGGGCAGAAGACATATGATGCATGTAGAGAAAAGGTACAGAAACACCCACAATTTTAAAATGAAAATGATGACATTAAAGAGGTGGACACAGACAGTGACAATAACCAGAGTATTTGTAATTTATAAACATCAATTTCCAAAGAAGAAACAGGGAAAATTAATACATCACTGACAGAGATTGAGGAGTCTCCTTTGAAATTCCATGCCATTGCATCACACAGCAAATCTGCCTATATGCAAAAAGAAAGGTTGAGTCAGCATGTTCTAATTTAAAAAGTAAGGTTTGTAGGATTATAGTAAAAGAATTTTCTCCACCCAAAAAAAGATGCCAAAAAAACTGCCAAAAGATTTAAAACAAAAAGCAGATGATATGGATGTGCTTGTAGGTTTACTTAAGCAAAACTTGAGACTTCAATGACACAGCGAGAAAAGATACAACTTTTGACATTTATTTCTACTTCATGGAGCAAGGGGGGGGGAATCATGTAAGAGTTCCATGTAAGTGAATATGTCGTCCGTCAAGCAAGATATCTTTTCAGATAAAAAGGAATCGTGGCTTTACCTACACCAAGAAAAGGGAAAGCACTCAGTGAAAATATAATTGAATTGGTGAAGAGCTTCTACCAAAGTGATGAATACTCTGGAATCATGCCAGGAAAAAAGGACAGTCAGTATTTCTAAAAATTACGTGTATAAAAGAGATTATTACTTGCTAATTTAAATGAATTTCATTTTGCTTTTAAATTTGAATATCCCAACATTTAAATTGGTATCTTGAAATTCTGCATGCTGTGTCTGAAATGGTGCGTGTTAGCAGGGTCTTTTGAAACACATTCCATTTGTGTTTGTACAATCCATCAAAATATAAGTCTTCTACTTCATGCTTTTTGTATAGAAGAGACATACCAGGACCTGACTGATTATTTAGTCTGTTCTAAGGATAACAAAGACTGCATGTTGCGACAGTGCTCTCAATGCCCATCCAGTGAAAATTTGAAAAGTTTTCTACTCGAAAAATTTGAAGAGTGGGACCCTGAAGATGAAGTGTCATACAGTTCATGGGTATCGACAGACAGAACACAACAGGTGAAATTCACTGTGACACTTAATGAATATTTAGCAACTTGAATTGAGAAACTTGTGCTCCATGCATTTATAACTAAATCCCAAGCAAACTTTCTAAAGAAAATGAAAGCAAACCTTGAATCGGATGCAGCTATTGTTCTCCTAGACTTCAGTGAAAATTACTCATACATCATTCAAGATGCAGCACAAGGGTATCACTGGACAAGCGACAGTTGTTCACTACATACAGCTGTAATCTACACACGTGTCCATCACTCTGAAGACCTACTTGTTTCAAGTGTGTGCATCTTGTCCGATGATTTAGAGCATGATGTAGTCTTTGTGTACGAAACACAAAAAATAATCACTCAGTATGTAAAGAAAAACTTTCCAGTTGTACAAAATGTATTTTATTTCAGTGACAGATATGCTGCACAATATAAGAACTGCAAAAACTTTCTCAATCTTTGCTACCACAACCAGGACTTCTCTTTAGCGGCATCACAAATATTTTTTTGCAACCAGTCACGAGAAATCTTGCAGTGGCTTTGGTGGTACAGTTAAGCAGCTGGTTACCAGAGCAAGCCTTCAAATGTGCCCTGGTGATGCAATAGACAGTTGAAAAAGTCTTCAATTTCTGTGAGGCAAGAGTCAAAAACATAAAATTCTGGATGGTAAAAAAAAAAAAAAAAACACTTTCAGAAACATGTCAGCAGCTAGAAGCCCAATTCTCTAAAGCAAAAACAATTCTTGGTACACATGGCTTTCACCATTTCATCCCTGTGTCTGAAGATTCCATTGGAACAAAGAGAACTAGTTTTGATGAAAATTTCAGCACTATTTTCCATTTCTCTGGAGAACAACCACCTGCAGTCAAGATGTCACAGATCTCTACAAACTCATACATTGCATGTATTTATGACAGTCACAGGTTTTTTGGATTAGTACTTTCTAAACGTGTGGAGGAAGGTGATGTAAAAGTAAAGTTCATGCACCCGTATGACCCAGCACTATCATTTCACTGGCCTCCACAGAAAGAAGACATCTGCCACGTTCCCCTGTGTAACATCATTTCTTGTGTTGTTAGTCCTCCCACCACCAAGGGCTCTGGAAGGGTGTACTACTTCCCTGAAAAAGAGGCTGATTTAATACAACGCCAGTACAATAAGATAAGGCACCTCAGATGAAAAGTAAGACTAATTATTTTTCAAGCATTTAATTTGTTGAACTAAAATGTTCCATTGGCTGATTATCCTAATTAGCTATAAATACCTACTAATTGTTACACTTTTTGTTTTTATCACTTACAGTTGTAAATTTTGTGCTCTAGACCAGTTTTCATTTAAGTTATTCAGACAAATTTTCTTGTCATAAGCTTTCTCCACATCACTAAAATTTGTAATTTATGCTCTTCTATTTTCATACACTGGTAAAAAAAATTACCTATGAACATTCTTGTCTATTATGATGCATAGAATGTGTTTGAAATTATCCGTGTGTAGATAGAATAACTTAATTTATAAGTTAAAATAACTATATTAGCAATCAAAATCCCACTATTTTTCTTTCCCAACATTTTAAACCATACTTTTAGGTTCAATTTAAAAAACAAAGCGCTCTGGTAACTCCTGTGCCTTATGCCATAATACTCACTTAATAAAGCAACGTATTTGCATTTAAAAAATTATTAATAAAAAAATAATAAATTTTAGTCTCTCTCAGATTTAGGCTAGATTTATAAATATTTTTTTCTGAAATGTACATATGGTACTTTGCTTGACATGTGGTAAAATTTTGGTAGTGATATGTTGATCAGACACAGAACTATGATTTTTTTTCTCAAATACTGCATCTAAAAGTGGAGTCTCGGAAACATAATCAATGTGCAATTTTCTAAAACTTTGTCGTTTTATATCTCAGAAACTGTGGCCTAGAGAGGGAAAATTTTACATGAATTAGTAACTTAGTGGTAGTAACAAGTAAAAAAAAATAAAAAGGTTCATGAAATCTGAGTTGGTGGGTGTCATACCCTGGGTGAATTTACATGGAATGACCCAACAGCTTTCCAGGCAAACATAATCGCTCACAACTGCAGTGACCGAAGGGATGAAAGCTGACTGTGAAAGCAATGTCGTTCGAGAAGCAACATTTGAGGCACTGCCTCCTGCTCTTGTTTCAGCTGAAAAAAAGTGCTGTGAAAGCCCAACAAATGATCTGTGCTGCTTTGGGTAAGGCTGCTGTGTCCTACAGTACATGTAAGAAGTGGTTCCAGCAGTTTAAGGTGGGGAATTTCGATCTCCGTGATGCAGAACATCTGGGAAAGACATAGAAAGTGGACAATGAGGAACTAGAACAACTGTTGGGCACTGATCCCTGTCACACACGGTCAGAGCTCGCCCAGGAACTCAGAGTAACACGTCAAGCCACTGCAAAGCGCCTGCACAAGCTTGGACAAATTCACAAGAAGGGCCGTTGGCTGCCCCACCACCTCACAGCTGTGAACAAGTCTAGGCACTACGATGTAGCTGTGTCCTTGCTCTCCAGTTTAAAGAAGAAGGATTTCCTCCACAAGATTTTGACCTGTGATGAAAAGTGGATGTTCTACTATAATCCTAAGCGGCGCAAATCATGGGTTTATCCAGGTCAGCCTACCACCAGTACCGCCAAACCGAATATCCATGCCAGGAAGTTGTTGCTGTGCATATGGTGGGATCAGCACAGTGTCGTACACTATGAGTTGCTCAAACCTGGTGAAACGATTAATGCTGAGCATTATTGTCAGCAACTCAATCGCGTGTGTGACGCATTGGAAGCGAAAAGACTATAGGCTGGCAAACGCAGAAGGTCGGTCCTGTCACTTCAGGATAACACGCGTCCTCACACAGCGAAAACTACTTTAAACACGATCACCAACCAGGATAACGCGCTTCCTCACTCAGCGAAAACATTTTTAAACACGATCACCGGCCTGGGATGGGAGATCGAAACAGCCCTCTTTTTTTCCGCAGTGGCATTTGGCAGCTCCCTGACCGATGGCTAAAATGTATCCAACACGACGGGGATTATTTCCCTGATTAGGTACGTATTCGATTTGCTATAATTAGCTGTCAATGTGTCGTCCCTGTGGCCCAGAATTAAGTTGCACACCTAATATTTAAGATAAAAGGCCTACTGAAAAGCTTAACATCTGTTTACATGATTCGGTTCATGCACTTTGTTTGACATAACTACAACCTCAAAGAAGCTTTCAAAGCTTTTCAAGACCACATTTCATTAGACATGGTGAAGGTGTGTTTAATGAAAATCAGAATTTGGCGGATTAGGTACGTATTAGATTTGCTATAATTTGCTGTCAACATGTCGTGCTTGTGGCAGAGAATTAAGTTGCACACCTAATATCTAAGATAAAAGGCCTACTGAAAAGCTTAACATCTGTTCACATGATTCGGTTCATGCACTTTGTTTGACATAACTACAACCTCAAAGAAGCTTTCAAAGCTTTTCAAGACCACATTTCATTAGACATGGTGAAGGTGTGTTTAATGAAAATCAGAATTTGGCGGATTAGGTACGTATTAGATTTGCTATAATTTGCTGTCAACATGTCGTGCTTGTGGCAGAGAATTAAGTTGCACACCTAATATCTAAGATAAAAGGCCTACTGAAAAGCTTAACATCTGTTCACATGATTCGGTTCATGCACTTTGTTTGACATAACTACAACCTCAAAGAAGCTTTCAAAGCTTTTCAAGACCACATTTCATTAGACATGGTGAAGGTGTGTTTAATGAAAATCAGAATTTGGCGGATTAGGTACGTATTAGATTTGCTATAATTTGCTGTCAACATGTCGTGCTTGTGGCAGAGAATTAAGTTGCACACCTAATATCTAAGATAAAAGGCCTACTGAAAAGCTTAACATCTGTTCACATGATTCGGTTCATGCACTTTGTTTGACATAACTACAACCTCAAAGAAGCTTTCAAAGCTTTTCAAGACCACATTTCATTAGACATGGTGAAGGTGTGTTTAATGAAAATCAGAATTTGGCGGATTAGGTACGTATTAGATTTGCTATAATTTGCTGTCAACATGTCGTGCTTGTGGCAGAGAATTAAGTTGCACACCTAATATCTAAGATAAAAGGCCTACTGAAAAGCTTAACATCTGTTCACATGATTCGGTTCATGCACTTTGTTTGACATAACTACAACCTCAAAGAAGCTTTCAAAGCTTTTCAAGACCACATTTCATTAGACATGGTGAAGGTGTGTTTAATGAAAATCAGAATTTGGCGGATTAGGTACGTATTAGATTTGCTATAATTTGCTGTCAACATGTCGTGCTTGTGGCAGAGAATTAAGTTGCACACCTAATATCTAAGATAAAAGGCCTACTGAAAAGCTTAACATCTGTTCACATGATTCGGTTCATGCACTTTGTTTGACATAACTACAACCTCAAAGAAGCTTTCAAAGCTTTTCAAGACCACATTTCATTAGACATGGTGAAGGTGTGTTTAATGAAAATCAGAATTTGGCGGATTAGGTACGTATTAGATTTGCTATAATTTGCTGTCAACATGTCGTGCTTGTGGCAGAGAATTAAGTTGCACACCTAATATCTAAGATAAAAGGCCTACTGAAAAGCTTAACATCTGTTCACATGATTCGGTTCATGCACTTTGTTTGACATAACTACAACCTCAAAGAAGCTTTCAAAGCTTTTCAAGACCACATTTCATTAGACATGGTGAAGGTGTGTTTAATGAAAATCAGAATTTGGCGGATTAGGTACGTATTAGATTTGCTATAATTTGCTGTCAACATGTCGTGCTTGTGGCAGAGAATTAAGTTGCACACCTAATATCTAAGATAAAAGGCCTACTGAAAAGCTTAACATCTGTTCACATGATTCGGTTCATGCACTTTGTTTGACATAACTACAACTTTAAAGGAGCTTTCAAAGCTTCTTCAAGATCACATTTCATTAGACATGGTGAAGGTGTGTTTAATGAAAACTAAAATTTGGCTAAAGGTATGAAGGAAAAAGATGGAGAATAACTCTCAGCCTTTGAACAGTCCTCTATGATGAAACAAGCAACTTTTTTTTTTTTTTTTTTGTAAGGTTTAACGACCCCTGTGAAGCAACTTAATGGGTTATAAGCAGTCACCCATCCCTAATTTAGGGCTACTGGTTCCAGAGAAGGGAGGGAACCAGTGCCGTAAGACACAACATCCATACCTGACCGGATTCGAACCGGGACCCTTCCTGAACAAATATGGTCATAAGCCAGTGCTTAGACCACGGCACCACTGGGGCGGCGCAACTCATTTAAAAGTATGGCGAACATAATGATGATCGCCAATCACAGTTCCTAAAAGACAAAGTAGCCATCTGTGATAAATTTGTTGAATATGTAGAGGAAAGATACAGTATAATGACATTACTAATGTTACTGTAGAGGAAAAATATGATCACTAACCCAGTTCTAAGTAATCAGCACATATTTGACCCAATAAACTTACCAGTTACAATGCTTAATGATGGTGAAACTGAAGATAATGAGGATTTGCTTTATCCAATTTGGTGTTAAACAGCCTGACGTTATTTTAGCAAACTTACCAAGATGTGTAAAGGTTTCTGCTGATGAAACTGAAAAGGAGTACTTGCAATGGAAGTTGTGGGTGAAAGATAAAATTTCTCAAAAGTTTGAGATTTTGTGGGACAGGCTCTTCATTGGGATGGAATCTTCTGAAGATCTGGCTTCCAGAAATATGTCACACTGCAGTGGGATTTCATTTTCCCCGTGAAATTTTGTCCCGTTGAAACAGCTCTGCAAATTTACTTGTGATCAGTTGTGGGTCAGTGTCCTCCTTGAATGTGCAAATTGAATAAGATCTTCCATTTTTGTAAACTCACTGGTTTCGAAGTCATCAAGAACAGTTTGGATTTTGGTTACATATTTTCCTGAATTGAATATGTGCATTTTTTTTTTGTAAATGATCTTTGATGTTTTTAAATTGATCAAAATGTTTATTTTTGAGATCCTTAATCATAGCAAGTGCTTGGTTCTTGAAAGAAGAAACACTGCTCATCATATTGCCGATTGTTTTATTTTTTCTTGCAATTCCAGGTTCAATAAACTAAGTTTTCCTGTAAAATCTGCCAAAAATGCCAGATCACATAGCCAGTCCAGATACCGCAATTGATAATTATCACCACTCTCTTCAAGAAAACTTATATCGTCAAACAAGTCACGAAAATCTTTGCAAAAAAATTGCTTCGGCTTAGCCACGTGGTGTTTGTACGTGCAGAATCAAATCTGGCTCGTTATCATCCAGTTTCATTTTAAAAAGTTGCCTTTGAAGAGATTTACCTCTGATGAAGTTGACGATTTTAAAAGCAATATCCATAATGCATTTTGTATTAAGCCTCTTGCTGGCTAAAACTTGCTGATGGATGATACAATTAAGAAATCTGGGAAATCATTATTCTGACACAAGGCTATGAATCCATTGGATTTACCAGTCATCGCTGCTGCTTCATCGGTGGTTATTGACACAAACTTAAATAAAGGCAACTTAACCTTTTCAATATGTTCCTTAAATCCGTTGAAAATATCGAGACTTCGAGTTTTTCCTTTCAATGAAATCATGCCCAACAATTCTTCTTTAGCAGAAAAGTCCAGGAAAACCATTCTGATAAAAATCAGCAGTTGAGCAGTGTCACCAACATCCATTGATTCATCCATTTGCACGGAAAATGAAACACATTGATCAATATCTTTTAGCAGTTGCCCATTTACATTTTGGCTTAACTTTTCAATACATTTCATGACTGTATTCCGAGGTAATTGCAGATCTTAAAGGGCAGCTTTTATTTCACCCTTATTCTTGAAATTTGCAAATAGAGAATCTGCTATGTCCACAAAAATATATCATTGATAAATTTGCCATAAGAAAAAGGTTTGCATGTTGCTATTTTATAGCTTACTTGAAAGGAGGCAATGGTTGCAGCCTTCGATTGATCGCTTGATTTTGAGAACATGTTTCATTGCGCAGTCAGTCCAGATTTCAATTCCTGTAATTTTTTCTTTCTTATTTCACTGTTGAATGGGAATTCAGATTGATATTTACCATGCAATGCATTGAAGTGCCGCTCTAAATTCCCCTTCTTTGGTATCGCCACGGAAGTACTGCAAATTAAGCAGCAACACTTGTCTTTAACCATAGTGAAAAAGTAGTCCAGTTCTCATTCTTGATTAAAATAATAAATTTGCAGTCTTTTCGGGGCACTCATATCAACAAAATAGTTCAAAGAAGAAAACCACAGCTCAGATGTGAACAATAAACATTACGCACTTAACTTGCATGCCCAGCTGAGTGTTACCTCCTGTGGCCCCATTTCCTGCATCTAACTCTGCGGTCAATGCTCTCATGACGTAGGCAAGCAGAGCCACAGTTGATTGCTATGGAAAGAGGAAAGGCCACATGACCCTGACATCTTCTGGATGCAGTTGTAAGGGTGCAAACATGGCCGCTCCTTTGTCTGGATGTTCCATTGTTGATTTTCGTAATAACTTACAATTTTTTTTATAATTTTTCCAGAAAACGTTAGCGATCGATCAAAAATGATTCGGTGATTGATATGTTGGCTGTTCCTGCCATATAAGATTATGTAAATGTACAAATGTCCTGATTAATTTATTAAACCTTTCAGCTCTTTTAATCCACGCCGGAACAGTTAAAATTTGAAAAACGAACTGACGTTTAATGAGATCACTGTGAACAGTTATACTCTACTAAAACTTGTACGTCTACTTCAATGATTGGTTGTTAGAAGTAAAAAAAAAAGAAAAAGTGTTCAACAGTAGTCATCATACAGATCCTGTGTTTTGAAAAAAAAAAACGCTATGGTGGTCTGAGCTGACTTAAAATGCATTGTCTTCATATAGTTCCATTATGATAAAATTTAGTTGAAAATGATAAAATTTAATTCTGTCAGTACATGATTTTTTTAAAGATTGCTTTCAAAAAGCATAAATTAAAGTGTCGAATGATGTACATTACATTAATTTTTCATTTGCTTATGTAAGTATAAATATTCATTATCTCTTGATTATTAAATAGGCTCCAGAGGTGCAGTGGACTCTGAAACTTATTTATAGTCACTAACCCACCATTAAAATCATGTGAACAAACAGACAAACTTTTTGTTGCAATGTTTCCTGACAGCCAAATAGCAAAAGAGTGTACATGTGGTGAAAAGAAAAGCGCATATGTTTGTTGTCTTGGTATTGCATCATATTTTCTCACTTTGTTAACAGAGCATGTAAATCATGATTAATTTATTCTGTTATTTGATGAGAGTTTAAATAGGAAAAGAAAACAATGTAAACAAATGGATATTCGTGTTTGTTCATGACTTCATGATAAAGTTATTACTAGGTGCCATGAAACAACATTTTCAGGGTGTGCACCAGCAGACATTGTTTTGGAGAGATTTAATTCTTGTGTTGAAAAGCTAAAGCTTAAGAAACTAATCCAGGTGTCAATGGATGGTTCAGCTACCAACTGGACAGAGCGCATTTAAGGAGACAGGGGGCCCGAGGGCTAGACAATATTTTGGGGCCCCAGTATTAGTGGCACAACTAGGATTTCACTATGGGTGGATGAATAAAAATACCCAAAAGAAAACATTCCCAAAATATGATGAAGCATGGGCTTCCTCATTTCATTTAAGGTTCCTCGTACAAACATAAAATTTTGTGGTTCACATATGGTATAACTTTTTAATGAGGCTTTCCTGGAGACCATCACCACGTTTTGCCGTTTTCTGAAAAACTCTTCAAGTACAACTTTGAAAATTGATTTTGCACAAATAAGTTAACTCAATGTTGTGTTTTTCACTTTAAAGAAGGTCGTTAAAGAATTTTCAAATGGCAATGGGCTGGATATATTCCTAGAAGAACTGACTACCATTAAAAAACTGATATATTATTGGGTCTTTGCATAATTATTGGCCGATGCAGGCAAGGTGAATTTGCATAGCCGGTTACAAGGGACGCCTCGTAGGAGGGACTACAAAGCGCCCCTGCAAAGTGAATCAGTTCAGTCCACGTGTATAAAACGGTGTTTCAGACAGATCTCAGCAGTTTGGAACATGATGGAGCAACGCAACATGAGATTAGTGATTTTGCACGAATTCAAATTTGGCCGGAATGTGTCCAAAATGGTCACAAATGTTAATAAAGTGTAGGGTGTCGGCACGATGAATGACTAAACTGTCCGTAGACTGTTTTCCAAGTTCTGTGCCGGGGATGGTGCCATAAGCCGGGAGCCAGGCATCCGGTTGTGTGCGACACTGTACAGTTAAGGCGGAAAGTGGAAGAAAAACCGGCGTCCGCAGTACATGAGCTCAGTGTCAAACTTGTCGTATCATCAGCGACAGTTTTCAGACACCTGGCAGCTATGGGCAAGGTTAAAAAACTGGATACCTGGGTTCCACATGAACTCACTAAACAACAGCAGATATGACATCTGAAAACATGCATTGCCCTCCAAAAACGTGAGGCTAGTGCTCCCTTCCTGCATTGGATCCTTACGGTTGATGAAAAATGGGTGCTTTATGACAACAGGAAGCGGACAGCGCAGTGGCTCAATAAAGGGGAACCACTCAAACCATACATGAGATTCTTCCGCGAATTCGCAGAATTCCGCTTTTTTCATCATCATTTGGGGTATCCTCGAGATCGATGCAGAACTAAAGAGAAATTTCTGGGGGTAGGGGGGTTTCCGTCTGGGGACGGTATCTCGTTTCTCAACTTGCGAAAACGGAACTTAGACGCAGTGAAGATTTCCCCGTAATCATAGTGTCTTTTTACTTACGATGTTGCCTGTGTCCAATATTGTTAAATATCATTTTAGTGCATAAATGTTTGTATTTCATCATGAAATTGTAGGCAATGGTTTCCAAAAACGGAAGTTAAGGATGACGCGAAGATTTCCCTATAGCGCGCATTTTTTTCTTTGTGTGTGGGAAGGGGGATTCGTTTTCTGTTTGAGGTCAGAATTCCGCCCGTAGAAACTTTTGAAAACGGAAGTTAGGCAAAGCAAAGATATCTCCCGTAATCCTTTTTTTTTTTTTTTCCCCGATGTTCCTTCTGCCTTGTATTTTTCTTACATTTGGTTTTATTTCAAAAATATGGCATTTCAGCTTAAAAATGGAGGGAAAAGTTTCCGTAAATGGAAGTCGATTGAAGTGAAGATTTCTCCCCGTCATCGTTTTTTTTTTCTTCCCTCTATGTTCTCAATATCCAGTGTTGTTTTTAAATGTTACTTTCCCCCATAAATATTTGTACTTAAGCTTGATGAGGGAGGGGAAATTTCCCCAAAATCGGAAGTGACAAAGTCTGAAAATTTGTTAGAATCGATGCATGGTGTTCGAAAATATTCATATTTTGTAGATTGCACCATTTATTTAAAGTAGTGAAAGCTTTGACATCATGCATTCATGGTCCTCAGGCTGAAAGTTCTTTCAGCATGATGGCTAAATTATTGTCATCTGAGGGAATAAAAGGAAAAGAATAATAAGAAAAGTGATGAAGAAATGGTATCAGCAGAAAGGTGAATTAAGCAAAGATTGCAGTGCAGCTCCAGAGTCAACAACAACAACAAAACCCAATGGTATGCTCTAAATATCTGCATAAATAAATTAGAGTGAACAACTCCATCTTGCTCATGTTGTGTTATATACACACTTTCTCGTCGCATGTTCTGATTTTTCACCCGGTTAAAAAGTTCAGCTTTTTTGTTCCTTGTTTGGTCTCATGTATGTCAAACACATGTCCGAACCCGAGTTGCACCCACAGAAGGTTCTTATCTCTGTGTGGTGGACTGCCAAGACTGTGGTTCATTATGAGTTTTTGCTGCGAGGTCAAACAATCGCAACAGACGTGTACTGCAGTCCGCTGGACGAATGTCACTAGAACTTACGCAACAAGCAACCATCACTCATCAATACTTTGTGTCCCATACTGCTTCAGGATAGCGCACGACTGCATGTGTCTATTGGAAGCATGTTAAAAGTCAACGCCTTGGGGTACGAGGTCCTCTCTCACCCTGCTTTTATTCTCCTAACTTGGCTCCCTCAGACTTTCACATGTTTCACCATTTGCACCACTTCTTGAGGAGCAAACAGTTCGCTAACGAGGATGCTGTGATTCATGCCGTTGGCGATTTCTTGGACCACTGTCATGCCAGTTTCTGCCACCATGGCATTTTTGCACTGAAAACACGTTGGGCACCATTAGTGTTCTCCCTAGAGCCTTTTTACTGGGCGGCCCACCCAGTTAATTTTCTCTGTTGGCCAGCTAAATTTCCTTTAATGAATGTTTTCACAACATGCATAATAGTAAGATTGAAAAACTTACTTCCACATACACCATAAATACTGGTGAAAACGACTGAAATCTGTGTTGAATATGATTTGTCAGTAAGTATTTAATAAGTACAATCATGTTAAGCAAAACAAGATCCTTTCTTCTTTTTCGATTGAGGAAGGGGTCATTTAAAGTACCACCCAGCTAAAATTTCTTGCCACCCAGCTGTAAAAATACTCTAGGGAGAACACTAACCATGTATTGCAGCCGAAAGCAGATATTTTTTGTAATAAAATGTATTTCATCATCTGTTACTGCTGTTTGTTTCTTTGTGTCCAAATCGGCCAATAATTATTAAACTACCCAATAGATTGGATTTGTACAAGGGGCAGGAGAAAACCCAAAAGCAGAAAACCTGGAAGATGGGTGGATGAAATTCGAAAGCATGCTGGAGTGACTTGGAAGAGATATGCTCAAGACAAAAAGTTATGGAAGATACCTTCATGCAGCAGTAGATGGATAATAGTTGCCGAATTTTTAGAGTACTTGCATATATATTCTACAATTTTTCTTTCTCTTGTTTTAACATGGTTTGTACATGTCATGGAAATCGTGGAATTCCATTTTGTCCTGGAAATGTCCTAAAATTCTGCTACATGTCCTGGAATTTTATCCATTCCGGTCTTTTTTCCCCTGCACGATATTTGTAGTTGAGGATATTTCTACTGACATAATTTATGTCTGACAAATTCCCAACCCCCACTCTCTGCAAAATGCGGGGGCTGTTTTTTTTTGTTTTTTTCTTTTTTGTCTGTTAGGAAGACTGAAGCTGTGTTATTAGCATCTTTCGGCTTCTTGTTTATGTTATCACTTTGTCTATCTGACCGGGAAAACTATAATTATTAGTTCGATTTGTAAAATTCTTTTTGTATTGGGAAGCTTAAAACATGAGAATGATTAACCATTTGTTCCGGGGTTTTTTTTTTTTTTTTTCCCCGGTTCACTCTCTGCTAGATGAAGCATAAAGATCGTATCAAATTTAAAATTAATTTTATTTTGTACATTTGCTTCTAAATATCCAATTGAAAAAAATCTTCCTTTCAACAACATTTATATCGAAGACTATTTTAGTTAGTCCCTTTTTCAAATAACGCATAAATTTTCCGCTTGGGGGCGTAACAGTAAATCTTGATTTTCCCCGTATATCCGCTTCTAAAGATCTGATTTGAAAAATTATTCCTGTGTTGGATGCAGCTCTTGAGGAAAAATGTTTTGTATATAATTTCTCATTTTTGGTAAAGAATAGTTTGGTCGCCAGGGGCGTAAGTGTTTATTTTTGCTTCTGATGTATTTGCAATAAAATCTGATCTCGAAACTTGATTGAAAAAATTCCTCCGTGGACCGATGCGGTTCACCTCGGGGAAACCTTTTGAGAATACCTCCTGCTTTAATAGCACATAATTTTTCCACCAGGGGCGTACACGTATATCTTATTTTTGCCTGTATCTTTGTTTCTAGGAGTATGATTTGAAAAATTCTTTCTTTGTTGGAGAACATTTTCGGTGCGAAATGTTTCGCGTATAACTTCAAGTATTTCTTAATACACAAGTGGACCACTAGAGGGCGTAAACTCACATTTCCGTTTGCAGCAATATCTGCGGGACTAAATAACCCGATTGAAAAATATTCTCTTTCGACCAGTTACTACTAACTATGAAAACTCCTCGTGTGTATTTTCTCCCCCCCCCCCGAAAAAAAAAAAACATTTCGCCGCTAGGAGGCACAAATATTTAATCAATTTTTCTCAATATCTACTTTTAAATGACTGATTTGAAAAATTCTTTTAACAACAGATACCATTTACCTTATGGAACACTTTAGGTTTGTGGTTCACAATTCTGGCGCTGGGTCGTGTTGTGCACTTCTGTTTGCAGTCTATCTCTGCCTCTAAAAACTCTATTGAGAAATTTCTTTTTTTACTGTATGCCATTCTCTATAATAAAGATTTTCAACTTTTCCATTGTGAAAAATTCTTCTGCTAAAAGGCTTACAGTTATATCATGTTTCCTTCTCCATCTATCTCTTTTAATTGTTTGATTTAAAAATCTTTTTGTCTCTAATACCTTCTTACTGCTATGCGAAACTTTTTTGCACCATTTATTTGTTAATTTTTGTAACATACTTTTTGGCCACTGGCATAAGTAGCTGATTTTTTTTTTTTTTTTTTTTTTTTGTGTGTGTGTGGGTTATTTTGACCTTTACTGAAATTTGCTAATGAATGGTTTATATAAAAATTTGCCATAAAATTAGATTGCTTTGTAACATCAGAAACTTAAATCTAGTTGTTTCTTAGTATTTTCTGAGCAAACTAGTAATGGATATCAGTGAAGCACGAGTTGTATGTCAAGATCGCTGTAAATGGCAAAGTTTGATACGACAACAATAAGTAAAAATATCTGGTGGTTTGTATTTCTTTTTGGAGCTAACCTCTGAATCTCAGAGAACAGCTTAGTGATATGTAATATATGTACTAATCACTACATCTTCTATAATTAGTTTTCTAATCATGCCCAGTTAAATTGCCTTGATCACTAATAAATGCAGTTGCACACAGCCCTGGTATTTAAGGTTTTCCCATTATACTACACTGATTTTGAGAAACTTATTTTTTTACTTTGGCTTTAGTTCAATTATTGAAGCAAATTACAGAATAAAAAAACAACATAAAACTCAAAAATACATAGGTAGGCATTACTCTTAAAATGCTTGCATATACCACACAATCCATGCATAAAATACTATTTATATTTAATTATTTTGAATAATGCTTACCATCAGGGCTGTTTGTGTTCTGAGTCTAACCCGGATTTCCGGGTTTGGGCGATCTTTCATGCCCGGAATTCGGGATGTTTAGCTTTGAACACATTTTTAAGACTGTTAAATTTTGAGTTCTAATAAGCGACAAAGCAAAAAAAAAAAAAAAAAAAAAAAAAAAAAAAATTAAAACGATTCATGGCAAAAGTATTTACTAAAAAAAATGCTTTTCACCAAGGAATTAATGTGATAATAATATTTTCTTCCTCGCTGATGCAGCTGACTCGAGCTTGACACACGAAGCTGGTAGTTCGTGCTGTGGTTGTCCGTTGTTCTGTGAGAAGGGCATGCGCGCAAATTCTCAGTCATTTCGTCGGCGCTTCTGCTCCTCGATGCAAAAAAACAGGTTTTCGCTCTGATGAGTGATGTGGGATTGGAACTTGGAGATGGCGGGGAAGGGAGCGAGTTAAAGCAAATAAAGTATGTCACTCATGTGTCAGCACCTACACGCGGGAGCAGCCTGCCTCATTGTATTAGTAAGTCAGTGACCGAGAGGAGGTGTCTTTGTTTCCCTGATGAAACGTTTGCGGTTTTTTTTTTTTTTTTTTTTTTTTTTGTGTATGTGTGTGATGTATGAATGTTTTTAGGAATTTGAAAGTTTACACGGAAGTTAAGTTCGTCATCAACGATGAAATTTTTAACCAAAACTGACGATCTCAAGACATTAGAGGTTTCAGTCAAAAATAAATTCCGTTGGAATTGGCTAGAAAAAAAAAAGACACCCAAAAGGAGAAAGCTGGGGTATGGTGTCGGAAAATTGATGCAGCTGGGTCATTTTTCTGCATATATAAATGGAGTGCATGCTATAGTTTTGCCTCCAAAACCTGTTGAAGCAATTATAACGGCTACTTATAATAGTAAAGGTTCTTCTCCTCTTTGATACACAAACAAGACACTGCAAGTGAAGGATGTTGGAAACGTAAGCGTCAGCCTGATAGCGTCTCCGCTAAAAAAAAAAAAAAAATGAAGATAACACACTTTTTTAAGAAATAGTGTTATTTTATTGTAAATATAACTTTAGATTAACACCACACCAGACTGATGGTTTTTTTAATTAATAAGTGGAACTTGAATCAACATCCAATTTGCTAAATATGCTGTTATTTTATTAGTAAATAGAACTTTAGGTCAATACCACCTGACTGAAACTGAACAACAAAAATTTCTGTTAAAAAAAGATCAATACCCTATGAAAAAGAGGAGTTGCCCTTCTAGTAACATAAATACTTGACTGCAGATTTCCTTTTATTTATTTGCCAAATGGGTAATTTTGCAATTGGAAAGAAAGGCAAAACTTTTTTAAAAGGTATGTTATGTGTGTAATTGGTTTATTTTATGCAAATGCAAAAATTTTATTAACGTTCTTAGTGTGGTTAAAGACAATATCATGTAGTTGTCGAAATCAAAGTTACTTAAATTTCACTGAAGGAATTTATTTTTTTAGCAACAAATTAATACTGCAAGCTCAACCCCAAATAAATATGTATAGTATGTCACATGTAATAAGTTGTTTGTTATAGGTTACGGGTTGAACAGACCTATGGTTTCATTATATTTTAAGTTAGAGCGTTTGGATCGTATGTCCTGAAAAAAATTCCAAAGTCCTGGAATGTTGTGATTGAAAAAAAGTGTGAACCATGTTTTAAGTCTCGGAGATGTTGCCCCCCCCTCCTCCTGAAATTAACAGGTTCCTCTGCCCATTTGGGGAAGCTGTTACAGGGCTTGGTGCTGAGTTATATTACAGTGCCCTGTGTGAAGGGTTCGTTTGAAGCTTTGCTTCCAGGGAGTTTTATTTCTAGACCTTAACCCGTATTTTACTTGATTTGAGCAGATAAATAAAATATAAATAAAATCGATTAAAGTTAAGCTTTGCTCTTGCAGTGAGGAAGATGTTTATTCAAATGTCATGGGAATGTCTCCAAGCATAGTCCATTTTCATTTTTCATTATCTTATTAACACGTCTAATCTCCTTCTCTCGCATGGGCAATATTCCCTCTCTCTAATCATCAGCCCCATTGCTTACTACTTATCTCCGTTCACGCCTACCGGCAAGTTATTTTCACCCCACTCCTCCTTACCACCGAACTTCCTGCAACCGAGTGTCACGTCGTCTTGCTGAGGACCCCCCCCCGCCCCAAGTGTCCTTTGCAGAAGAGTGAAATCCATGCTCTCCAAGAAAGCGCGGACACTCCTTAAAAATGCCATCTCTCTGAAGACGCAGAAGTTCCTTAATTGGCTTCTCTGTCCCCTCTTGCGCATCCACGAAACCATAAATCTAACACCCTCAATGAGATGCGCGAGGAAAAAAGTACTTTAACCGTCACCCTGCTGATCAAAATGGCATAATAGTACTTTAACCGTCACCCTGCTCATCAAAATGATAAAATAGTACTTGAACCATCACCCTGCTCATCAAAATAGCAAAATGGTACTTTAACCGTCACCCTGCTCATCGAAATGGCAAAACAGTGCTTTAACAGTCACCCTGCTCATTGAAATGGCAAAATAGTACTTGAACCGTCATCCTGCTCATCAAAATGGCAAAATAGTACTTTTCACCGTCACCCTGCTCATCGAAATGGCAAAATGGTACTTAAACCGTCACCCAGCTCATCAAAATGACAAAATAGTATTTTTAACCGTCACCCTGCTCATCATAATGGCAAAATAGTACTTTAACCATCGCCCTGCTCATCATAATGGCAAAATAGTACTTGAACCGTCACCCTGCTGATCCAATTGGCAAAATAGTATTTTTAACCATCACCCTGCTCATCAAAATGGCAAAATGGTACTTTAACCGTCACCCTGCTCACCGAAATGCCAAAATAGTACTTTAACCATCACCCTGCTCATCGAAATGCCAAAATAATACTTTAACCGTCACCCTGCTCATCAAAATGGCAAAATGGTACTTTAACCATCACCCTGCTCATTGAAATTGCAAAATCGTACTTTAACCGTCACCCTGCTCATCATAATGGCAAAATAGTACTTTAACCATAACCCTGCTCATCCAAATGGCAAAATAGTACTTTTAACCATCACCCTGCTCATCCAAATGGCAAAATAGTACTTTTAACCATCACCCTGCTCATCAAAATAGCAAAATGGTACTTTAACCGTCACCCTGCTCATCGAAATGGCAAAACAGTACTTTAACAGTCATCCTACTCATTGAAATGGCAAAATAGTACTTGAACCGTCATCCTGCTCATCAAAATGGCAAAATAGTACTTTTCACCGTCACCCTGCTCATCAAAATGGCAAAATAGTACTTTAACCGTCACCCTGCTCATCATAATGGCAAAATAGTACTTTAACCATCACCCTGCTCATCATAATGGCAAAATAGTACTTGAACCGTCACCCTGCTCATTAAAAAGGCGGAAATTGAAGGAAAATTATTGCAATTCACTATCGTTAAAATGGCTACTGAACTTCATTTCTGATAAATATGGATCCCCAGAATACAAAGCCATAAAAATATCCCTGCCAAATTAAAGTGTGTATCCCATAATTCATGGACGAATCAGTGTTAGCAAGAAAATGTGAAAATCTATCCCCCTCTTCCCGTTTCAGCTTGTTGAAGAAGTAGTGGGCAAAATAATATGATCCAAATATCATGATTCAAACAAATTCTTAGCGTATGAGAATTTTCCCACTTTAACAAATGTGTACAAAAAATATATCTAACGCTTTCAAAAGATTTGAGGATTGACTGGGGGTGACTATGCCTTTTGCAGACTCCTAAAAAGGTGGAAAGAAATAGAAAAAAAAATTCACAAGGCAATTTCTCATTGTTTTATCTGTGCTATCTGAAAAAACAACGAAAAACAGTAGAACTCTCAATTCTCCAAGCATTCTGCATAATTCTGGGGCCTCTTGAAAATGCAGGGCCTGGGGCTGCAGCCCCCCCCCCCCCCACTTAAATGGGCTCTGCAACTGGAAGTTCTATCACCTGCTCCAAAATCAGCTGTGTGAAGATTGAATGGGTATGTTAATCGACATTGGAAGTTTCTGACTGCATACTGTCAATTGTGCATTTCAAGATGGTGTAAAGGCTTTTGAATGGAATTTAATTTTTTGGTATAATATCTACCGAGTAAAATAAAAATGCAACAATAACACTGGAAACAAAAAAATATTTTTTTCATGCTCGGAATTTTCGACCTGATTCCGAGTAATTTTGTGCTGCTGATTCTGGAAATGGTATCCCTTTTTGCTCTAGCAGCTCTTGTTTTGGGGATATTGTTGGCATTATTACCAAGTATTACGCTATTTTCACCACTAGCATTTGTTACCTGTAAAAAAATTGTTTTTGTGGGGCATAGAATTTTCGACCTGATTCCGGGTATTTTTGTGCCACTGATTCTGGAAGTGGTATCTTTTTCGCTCTAGCAGCTCTGGTTTTTGAGGTATTATTGGCGTTACTACTTAGTATTACTTCATTTTCCCCCAGCATTTGCTACCTGTTCGTGTACATACCTTTGAATTTTCTGTTGCTGTCCGTGTTTATGTGTGCATGTTACATGTTCAGACGTGTTTTATTTATGTTTCAGGTGTTGACATGGATTCATCACGAAGAAAATGTGTCAATCATCCGGATGTTTTTTGTTACATTTGCGGAGAGTACACATTCGCTCAACAGAGACGGGCTATAACGGATTTTGTGAAAAGTGCTTAATTTGCCTATTTCACAGTAAAACTATAGGACCAAGATAAGCCTTGGCCACTGCATGTGGTGTGTAAAACGTGTGCAGAGCACCTTCGGCAGTGGATGAATGGGAAAAGAAAGTGCATGAAATTCAGTATACCAATGGTATGGCACGAACAGAGCAACAGCAGTGATTACTGTTACTTTTGTCTGGTGAATATAAAGGGGCTCAATGGGAAGAACTGAAGTAAATGGATGTATCCTGATCTAGCTTCCACTAGATGCCCTGTTCCACATTCAGAAGAGATACCTGTCCCAGCATGTAGCAGGCTTCCGGAGCTCTCCGAAAAGTCGGATGAATCGGCTGGTAAGAAAGAAAGCTATGCTGAGCAACGTGATAGTGATTTTCAAAGATTTTCATCAGCTACATTAGGTTTCAGTCAAACGGAATTCAGTGACCTTATAAGGGACCTAAGTGTTTCAAAGAAGGCAGCTGAATTGTTAGCTTCCGGGCTGGCTGGCTGGCTGAAAAAAATGTACTGTTACCGGGAACAAAAATCACAGTGTATCGCAACAGAGAAGAAGAGTTTCTACCATTTTTCACATAAGAAAACAAATTCGTTTTCTGCAGCAATGTGCCAGGATTGCTGATGAAATTGGGCATACAAAAATACACACTCAGTGAATGGTGGTTATTTATAGTTAGCTCCAAACACAGCCTCAAATGTGTGTTTCTACCTAATGGGAACAGATACAGATCAAACCCAATTGGTCACTCAGTTGGTATGCGGAAAGATAAGGCAACATGATAGAAGATAGCATACCGCGATCACCAATGGGTCATCTGTGTGCATTTGAAGATGGTGAATTTTATCCTAGGGCAGGTGGCCGGGTACACCAAGTGTGCTGTGCTTAGTATGCCTGTGGGACAGTAGAGCTAAAGATCAACACTGGATAAGAAGACAGTAGTGGCCTGTGAGAGAAAACATGGTAGCTGGAGAGAAAAGTATAATCACAGAACCTTTGGTAGACAGAGAAAAGATTATATCACCACCATTGCACATCAAACTTAGTTTGATGAAACAATTTGTAAAGGCACTTGAGAGATGGAATGTGTTTTGGCTGCATATGTAGAAAATTTCCAGCATTAAGCATAGAGAAAATAAAAGCAGGTATGTATATTCAATGGACAACAAATTTGGGAACTTAAGAAAGACCAGAGTTTCCAAGACTCAATGGACAATATTGAGGCATGTGCGTTGTCATTTTGTATCGTTGTACAGAATTTTCTTGGGAACCATAAGGCCACTAACTACCGCGAACTTGTGGAGAATATGTTCACTGCACTTTGTATACTTGGTTGTAACATGAGCATCAAATTGCATTACTTTCACGGTCATTTGGATTGATTTCCACATTGTCTTGGTGATATCAGCAATGAACAAGAAAAGCAATTTCAACATGAAATAAGGGCCATGGAAGGGCAGTACCATGAACGATGGCAGGGGTAGACAAAAACCCAAAATTTTCAGGCGCCAGCTCCATGTTTTCAAAAGCCAATCGAATTTTTTAAAGAGATACGAGGAGAAAAACCACGCACGATCTAAATAAAAACGACTCATTCAGAATTGTGAATTTCATCAATCCAAATTAATATACTTCTTACATATCGTTCAAACAATTCAGTGCAAAATCTGCAACTTAAACTAGGTAACATATTGTATACTTGAATTAAAAGTTGCACTTCAAAATAGGTTTTCATTGCAAAAAAATCAGCTTTGCCTTCTGGTTCAATAACAGCACTAATGAATAAATGCATTCATAAGCACCTCATGCAAAATCAATCCAATGGCTAAAAGTGGACCCCCCCCCCCCCCCACACACACACACATTCTTTAGTGTCATGCCAAGGTAGGGAGATTAAGCCGGTGACCAACTGGGGTCTCGGTTTTGACCACAGACAGTTGCGACTCTTAAGTGACACTTCTATGGAACAAGTCTCATTTGCATATATATTCTTTAAAGAGTGAAAATGCCTTTTTTCTTATAAAAAAAAAAGATGTAAAGTTTTATCTATGACTATTTTGATATATGAAAAGCTGAAAATGAACAAAAAAAACCTCAGGACTAGTTTTGTCCCTCCCAAGGTCAAGATTTCAGGCAGGCATTGAAGAGCTTCACTCCATGCCACACTTCGCCTCTGGGCACCAAACTCCTCCTATTGCTGGCATGACATTCAAACGTAACACTCAAGAGTGTGTGTGTGTGTGTGTGCACCTTAAGAACATTCTGATGCACACTCCAAATGAGTGCAGACACCTCTTTTGGACTGCACTGCGGAACTTCAGCCTGAATCGCTACTGACAAGATATCTGCAGAATACATAACTCTGCTGGCGGTATGTTATAGCAACTTCATCATTCTGATTGTACGGTAGTTAGTGTATAATGAAAGTGCAAACATAAAAAATCCATATACTGAATTTGTTATTGTACTTTAAATATGCTTCGTAATAGAAATTCAAATTTTGAAAATGGAATTTGAAATAACATTTTCAGAACGAAATTTGGAAACTCGGGCGCCAGGTGAAATTTTTCAGTCGCCGTGGCGACTGGGCGCTTTGGGTTTGTCTACTCCTGGACGATGGAATATGCATATCGTGGTGGACTACTGTTGGAACATCCACCGTGAATGTCCAGCAGCATCGCATCCCAGGAAATCACAGAAATACGGGTTGGTTCAGCAGCATGTCTCAATGACGAAACTTGTGTGGTTGTTCGTGTTCTAGGCTTCTTGGGATTTCTCTGCATATGTCACATCGTGAGAAGCAGATCTGATGGACAAAAACTAATGCCATTTTCAGAATCTGTTACCCCAAAAAGCGTCTAACATCTTAGGTACCAAAAGTTGTATTCCCCAGTGTAATAAACACACTGTGCAGCAAAAAAAAAAAAAGAAAAAAAATAAGTGGGTTGATAAAGAATCAATCTGAGCTATTTTGCAGTTACTGAGGTAATTTTTTTCCATATTAATTATTTTAATAAACTAATGTATTTATAGGTATTACATATGGTGATGGAAAATGGTGTGATCCTGGAAAAAAATTTTGGACCCTGCTGTATGAACCCTGTCATCTGTACCTAAAGCGCTGAATATACAAGACTTGCTAATCCAGCTTCCTGCCGTGACATAAAAGAGACGAAGTTACACATCCTTGTGAAGTCCAGAGTGTGGGTTATTTTTAGACCATTTTTGTTGCTACCCAAGTGGCACTGTGACAACACATCGGCTGGTCACAAGTGAAAGGTTTTAAGACATCTGCTAAGCTTACATTTTTTTTATATGATTAAGTGCTCTGCATATTAGTTTCTTTTATTGTATATAATTTTGCTGTATTGTGCCTAAATGGACCATACGCAGATCTTGTGTATTAGCTTGTTTTCACTAGCTGCTTTTTATAAATCTTTGTTGTGACTAATAAAAAAAACCTCCTCCCAAAAAACGCACGTTCAGTACTGATTAATGCTAGTAAAGCGATTGCATGACAAAAAGCTTGCAGTCGACGAGCATCTTCATTAAAGCAGACAAAAATCTGACTTTTTGAAGTGACCACACTGAGTAGAAAATACAAGATTTCATCTGTGCTGTATTACAACTATACATTTCTTTTACTTCATACCCATACATATTGTATTGGGTGTATAAATAAGTTTTGAGGGATTTCCGTTCGGTGTTATACTTATTACTGCTCGCATGTATTTTAAGGTGGCAACACTGCGATATCGCAGTACAAGACGCCAGCTGTCAGAGGCGGTGTACGACGTTCGATTGAGGTGCGAAGACGTATTTGCTTTCCTCGATGGAAAATGGCAACTTTCGTCCCAACAAAACAGCATTTGCGGGAAGTGTTAGTGCATTACATTATTGTCAAGAAAAGTGCTGCCGACAGCTATCGCTTAATGTCAGAAATCTATGGTGAACATTCCCCATCCATAAAAACATGTGAGTATTGGTTTAGACGATTCAATAGGAACGATTTCGGTGTCAGTGATAAAGAACTTTCTGGACCACCCAAAAAAATTGCTGATGCTGAATTGGAAGATTTACTCAACGAGGATCCGTGCCAGACCCTAAGAGAACTAGCAGCAGCATTAAATGTTAGTCAACCATGCATTTCACACCGTTTAGCTGCCATGGGAATGGTGCAAAAAAAAGGGGGGAATTGGGTTCCACATGTTTTGTGGGAAAGAGACCTTGAACGTTAAAAAACCATTTGCAAATTGTTGCTTCAAAGGCAAAAAAGAAAGTTTTTTTTTCATCGTATTATTACTGCCGATGAGAAATGGATATTGTATGATAACCCTAAATGGCAGAAAGCTGGGTGAAACCAGGTAAACCAGGTCCTTCAACGCCAAAACGCAATATCCATGGTTCAAAGGTAATGCTGTGTATCTGGTGGGACCAGAAGGGTGTGATCCACTATGAATTGCTGAGACCGTCTGAAACTATTACTGGTGATTGGTAGAACCCAATTAATCCGCTTAAAACGAGCTCTCACGCAAAAACGGCTGGAATGGGAGAATAGGCACAACAAAGTCATCTTACAGCATGACAACGCAAGACCACATGTTTCTCGACTTGTGAAAGTACTTAGAAGGATCCGACTGGGAAGTTCTACCCCACCCGCCATATTCGCCAGATATTGCGCCATCGGATTACCATTTGTTCCAGTCGATGCAGTCAGCACTTTCTGGCGAACGTTTTAGTTCTTATGAAGACATCAAAAATTGACTGGACAACTAACTGGATCTCTTCCAAGGAACTGGAATTCTTCCTTCGGGGCATACGTTCACTGCCCGAAAGATGGGGTAAAGTTGTATCTTCAGAGGGAGCATACTGCGATTAATATTAAAATATTGTTTCTGTTCTCCAACAACGTATTTTGTTCACCTCAAATTCCTTAAAACTTATTTATGTACCCAATACTTTACTGATATGAAAACCTTTTCATTCTGTAAATGAGACAGTATAGTACATTATGATCATGCCCTTTTACCATTATCATATGCTTGTCTCTTATTTGTTTTTTAATACACATATATGTACTTCATACAGTAAACTTATAGCATTAAATTTAATGAAGAATTAAGCTAAATTTTAATGCACTCTAATCTAGCACCCCTCTATGCAAGGAATGGCCGTATCAGCAAGAGTGTAGTGTATTCAGGGTGTTGTATTACGTAGCTTATACAAGATTTCTAATTTTAAAGGCATCTGTTGTAAAGAATCATTTGTGTGTTTAACTGCCTATGTGTGTTTTATTTGCTTAATCTTAAAATAAGGTGATGTATAAGGCTAGTGTAAATCAGTGATAAGTACAGAATAGAGAGCTCATTCCTTTTAGGTAAATGGCACAAAATCCAAGGCTGTAGTTCACAGTTAAATATCTTTTGAATTATTTTTTTTTTTTTTTGTGAGTCTTGACTCTGCTCTCAGTTGCCAACATTGTAAAACTTAGTATGTAATATAATGTCATATAAGCCTTATTAGAAAATTTTGATGCTTAAATTATACATTTTATATAACACGTGACTTTGTAATATGATGTAAAACATGCTGGTAAATTAACATCAAAATTTTGTCTATCAGCAGGTATCAAATGTTGATGCAAAACGTTCAGAAGAAAAAGGCTACCAGTGTCATGTGTTGACAGTCCACAAAACTCATCAGTAAAAGTAAAGTATCAAACATTTACATATACATACATATTGGTGAGATATCATACAAACACCAAATACATTCTGTGCAAATTTTCCACTAATAAAAATCTATACAGCACAATTATTTTAAATTTCAGAGACTTTAAAAAGAGAGAGCGAAATGTTCCAAAACATTCATCTTCAAGAAAAGTCACGGGAGACATTCACTCATTCTGCAAGTGCAGAGAGGTTACAGGAATGCAAGATATGCCAAAAGAAGTTTTCCAAATATTATCTTCCTAAACATTTGCTCACTCATACAGGTGAAAAACCGCACGAGTGTAAAATATGCCATAAGAAATTCTTCCAAACAAGCTGGCTTTCAAGTCATTTGCTTACACACACAGGTGAAAAACCACATGAGTGTGAAATATGCCACAAGAAATTCTCACTGAAAAGCCATCTTTTAGGACATTTGCTTACTCACACAGGTGAAAAACCACATGAATGTAAAATATGCCATAAGAAATTCTCACGGAAAAACCATCTTTCAAATCATTTGCTTACTCACACAGGTGAAAAACCACATGAATGTGAAATATGCCATAAGAAATTCTCACTGAAAAGTAGTCTTTCAAGTCATATGCTTACTCACACAGGTGAAAAACCACATGAGTGTGAAATATGCCGTAAGAAATTCTCACTGAAAAACAGCCTTTCAAGTCATTTGCTTACTCACACAGGTGAAAAACCACATGAATGTGAAATATGCTATAAGAAATTCTCACGGAAAAGCCATCTTTCAAATCATTTGCTTACTCACACAGGTGAAAAACCACATGAGTGTGAAATATGCCATGAGAAATTCTCAGAGAAAGGCAGCCTTACAAAACATTTGTTTACTCATACAGGTGAAAAACGGCACGAGTGTGAAAGATGCCATAAGAAATTCTCAGCGAAAGGCAGCCTTACAAAACATGTGCTTACTCACACAGGTGAAAAACCCCATGAATGTGAAATATGCCATAAGAAATTGTCACTGAAAAGCGATCTTTCAAGACATTTGCTTACTCACACAGGTGAAAAACCACACGGATGTAAAATATGCCATAAGAAATTCTCACGGAAAAGCAGCCTTACGAAACATTTGCCTATTCACAAGTGAAAAGCCACATAAATGTAAAATATGCCATAAGAAATTCTCAGTGAAAAGTAGTCTTTCAAGTCATTTGCTTATTCACATAGGTGAAAAACCACATGAATGTAAAATATGCCATAAGAAATTTTTTAGGCAAAGCAGTCTTTCAAGTCATTTGCATACTAACACAGGTAAAAAGCCATGTGAATGTACAATATGCCATAAGAAATTTTCACAGAAAGCCATCTTTCAAGGCATTTGCTTACTCACACAGGTGAAAAACCACAGGAGTGTGAAATATGCTATACAAAATTCTCACACAAAGGCAATCATTCTAGTCATTTGCGTACTCACAGGTGAGAAACCACATGATTGTAAAATATGCCATAAGAAACTCTCGGTGAAATGCCATTTTTCCAGACATTAGCTTACTCACACAGGTGAAAAACCACGTGTGTGAAATATGCCATAAGAAATTCTGACGGAAGAGTAGTGTCTCAAAACGTTAGATGACACACAGGTGAAAAACACATTAATGTAATATATGCCATAAAAAATTCTCGGAGAAAAACAATCTGTTAAGACTTTCATAACTCACACAGGCGAAAAACCAAATGAATGCAAAATATGCCATAAGAAGTTCTCGGTGAAAAGCAGTCTTTCAAAACATTTAGTGACACACAGATGAAAAACCACATAAACGTGAAATATGCCATTAAAAAAAAAAAAATTATCATTGAAAATCAATCCATCAAATCATTTGCTTAATCGCAAGAAATTTTTGATAGTAAGCAGTCTGTCAAGTCATTTGCTCACTCATGCAGGTGAAAAGCTGTACTTGTGAAATTTACCTTAACAAATTCTGGTAAATGTAGTTTAGCATCTTAAATTATTTCATCGCAGATGTTGAAGGATTTTGAAAAAAGTGAGACGTACAGATTTTAAAGCGTGTAATTTCATGGCAAATGGTTAAAAAAATTGATCCGTAAGACGCATTGTAAAGATTTTTACTGTAAAATTTACCTCTAAGTACGAAGATGTGAACACCGCTGCGACTACCACGTGAAGCTTGGCTCCGCTGAAACAAAGGTCTTGTTCCGGTGGGCATTTTGCTAGTGGAAGAGTACACGATGAATGGAAAATGTTCTTGCCAGGAAATCATTCCAAATGGTACTGTTAAATGAAAGAAAATAGTTCATCTTTGTCGCAGTTTTTCAAAACACATGGTGACAATTTCTTTGTTATTACGCATACGATTTCCTGATACTAAATAGAAAGTATGCAGATGCCTTTCTTCTAGAAAGACATTAAAATAGATGTTGTGTTCTCTCCAATGGAAGTTACGTGGCATCGGAAAATGAAAGCTTTGCTTCTCCTATTGACGATGTGGTTCGGAGTTCATTCAAATTGAACTACAAAAAAAAAAAAAAAAAAACTTCAAAGAAAGACTTCATACATTGCACATTAAAGAATGCAAAAAAACAAGAAATTGTGATGTGAAAAACTGAGAGAAATGTTAAGCTATTTTCTGTAGTGTAGCACTATAAAATGGAACACTTTCCTGGCAAGAATATTCCTCGTTGCTTTTGTACTCTGCCGCCAACAAAATGGCCACTGGAATGGGACCATTGTTTCACCAGACCCAAGCTTGACATGGTCACCGCAGCGTTGTGTTAGGCTTGCTGCATGGTCGCCGCGGTGATGTGTTAGGCTGGTTGGGCATATATGTTGTGTTTGTCAAGTTCATGTCGTCGAACTTGGAGGTAAGTTTTACAGTACAACTCTTAAAAAAGCATTTCAAATATGAAATTTTTTAACCATTTGCCATGACATTGCCTACTTTCAAATCTATATGTCTCACTTTTTCAAAGTCCTTCAATTCAACATTTGCGGTGAAATAATGTAGGACACAAACTAAACGTTTACCAAAATTCTTCATGAATAGCCAATTTTCAAGGCATCTGTTTACATACCAGTGCAAAATTTCACAGAGGAAGAAGTCTTTCAAGACAGCTGCTCACTCAAGCCTGTGAAAACCATATGAGTATAAATTGTGCCATAAAAAATTCTCAATGAGAAGCTATCTTTCAATGGATTTTTCTCGTGCACACGAGTGAGATATTCCACAAGAAATTGACAGAAAAAACATCTTTCAAACCACCAACACTGGCAAACAGATGAAAAGCAGTGCAATCGTAAAATATCCCGAAAGAAATTCTCAATGAACGCCTTTCACGTCATTTGCACACTTGCTGAAAACCGTAGAATGCAAATTGTGCAAAAAAATCTCAATGAAGTGTCCTCTTTTCTGAACACATGCATATCTACAGGTGAAATCCCATATGACTGTGAAATATACAGATTTCTCACAGAATGGGGTTTTTCAAACCACATGTTGAGTCATACAAGTGTGCTTAAGGAATTCCCAATGAAAAGCAGTCTTTCAAGGTATTTGATTCGCACAGATAAAAAGAGTGCAGGGGTGTCTCAGGTGACCACCACAGTGGCACAAGGCATCAGCTTCTCATCATACATATAAGATGGCCGAGGCATAAATGATGTGTTTTATCTTTTGGCACCAGCTCTCTCCCTTCCCTGAAACAATCACCCTAAATTAAGGACGTACATTTGCTTCTTTGCCATTGAGTTGCTTGTGATGGTAATAATAACCCCATACTAAGCAAAAAGTCCAGGAGGTGAAAAACTATACAAGTATGAAGTATGCCTTAAGAAATTGTCAATGTATAATTGTTTTTTTATATGCATATTTTAGCTCACGCAGTTGTAAAACCTCCAACAAAGTGTTTTTTGACAAGAGATTCTTACAAAATGGAGGACTGTTCACAACATATTTGCTCACTGATAAAGGTTGACAAACCCTATATGCTGTATAGTGCTTTACCAATAATATCTGATCACCTGTATGTCTACAAATAATATTGATTTTCAGAAAATTTAATTCTGTTTGCTGAAGCTTTTGGTTTTCTTACAACCAAAGTTTGCACTGCCGCCCCAGTGGTGCAGTGGTCTAAGTCAGTGTTCTGCAACCTTTTTCTACTCGCGGCGCACCATAAATTATCCATGAATCAACACGGCACACCAAAATGTTAATCCCTTCAAAAACGTATATGGCACTATTAATATAAATACGTAATGTGATCAACCTATTATATTATTTTATTATATTATTATTAAACAGAAATCGACTCCTGCATTTATTAGCAATTTGTGAACTTTAATTCACTGTAGAAAATACACTTATCTATTACAATTAAAGTAAATAATTCTACTCATACTTTCAATGAGATATACTTGCGCCTGCTTAGCTGCACACGGGTGGATCCCTGGCGAAATCGTTGACAATGCAAGTCCCATTTCTTCATCGACGGATTTGAGTCTCTCCCTCTTTGATGTTTTAATTTCACTAAACGTCGAGAAGCCCAGTTCACACAAATATGTAGTTGAAAATGGCAATAACACATTATTAACTGCCATCTTGGAGAGAGCCGGGTATTCACTCCTTATTGCCAACCCTAATGTTCCAAAAACACTTCGAGAAGTTTTAATTTCAATGTTCTGTCCGCTTTTAAATCTGCGAGTTCTTCTTGTATATATCTTAATCGGAAGAGATTTTGAATTCCCCACGAGTGGATCCGGAACCTACTTGAATTCTTGAACACTCTCTCCAAAATACTTCTTGAACTTCTGCTGCAAGATTTCTAAATGTTCTTTAATTAAGTCCATCACCACTTTATTACCGTCAGCAAGTGGCCATGCAGTCGGCAACATCTCAAACGACCCATTTTCAATTCTCTGTATCCACAAATTCAGCTTATTCACAAATCCTTGAATCTTATCCATACTAGTCAGAATATTTTCGTTCCTACCTTGCATTTTTCTGTTCAGCTCATTCAAATGCACGAAAATATCGGAAAGATATGCCAACTTACATACTCATTCATCATCCGCAAATAAATCCGCGCACTCATGTCCAAAGCATGTTCCTTCTCTTTAAGTTCAAATATTCGTGTTAACACTTTTTCTCGTGACGAGTACCGTACTTCTGTATGTAGTAGGACTGTAGTGTGTTCTGATCCCATTTCCTGACACAAAATGGCAAAAAGCCGCGAATTTAGGGGCTGCAATTTGATGAGGTTCACGACTTTTACTACTTCGTCCTGCGCAACTTTCAGAAAAGATGGCAAAGACTTAGCAACAGTAGACTCGCGGTAAATGAGGCAATGATCGCATCGTATGTTAGGATTTACTTTGCATACTTTAGCTACAAATCCTTTATATATATATATATACACATACACACACACAATGAAAGGCAATTGAATGAGAGATACCTGTCTAGTAACATGTAGCACCACCTTTCGCCCTGATGACGGCAGCGATTCGTCTCGGCATGGACTCGACAAGACACCAGAAGCATTGGGAAGCCATACGGATCCACAACCCCTGAACAAGCTCCCACAGTTCACGAAGATTTGATGGAGGGGGGGGTCAGAGCCTCAGACATCTCTCTCTATGGCATCCCAGATGTGCTCGGTGGGATTGAGGTCAGGTGACCTAGCTGGCCAAGGAAGCTAGGTCACGTCGGTGGAGTGTTCATCCAACCATTCGGATACAATTCGGGAGAGCTGGCACGGTGCATTGTTTTGTTGCAGGATGAGGTCCCTAGTGGGATGTTGAAGACGCGCAAATGGTTGTCCAGGATATCCCGGTAACGTTGACCTGTGAGGGACGATGTCACACGTACCAGGGGTCCCATTTCAGTTCACGTAAACAGTCCCCAGACGCATGGCTGTGTATGAAAGTGTATCTGCATGGCTGTGTATGAAAGTGTATCTGCATGGCTGTGTATGAAAGTGTATCTGCATGGCTGTGTATGAAACTGTAATTGTTCCTACTCTGATGTATGGCAGTGAAACCTGGGTACTGCAGAAGAAACATAGGAGTTGTTTGTGTGATGGAGAAATACGTTACTTAAGGGGGGGGTTGTGGAAAGACAGTCTGATTGTGTGAGGAATGAAGATGTGTTGCAGTTGTGTGATGTGAAGCAAAATGTTGTTAGCAAGGTGGAGACTAATAGCTTCGGTGGTTTGGCCATGTTGAAAGAATGAGTGATGAGATGCTTACAAAGAAAATCTTTTTTAGCCCATGTGGCAGGAAAGAAAGGCAGAGGAAGACATGGGTGGATCAGATTCAGGAGTGTCTGCATGAGAAAAAGATTATGAGTATAAAGTATAAAAGATCTTGTGTACGGCGTGTAATGGATATCAGTGAAGCCCGAGTTGTATGTCCAGATCGCTGTAAATGGATAAGTTTGATGCGGCAACAGTAAGTAAAATTATCTGGTAGTTTGTATATCTTTTTGGAGTTAACCTCTGAATCTCAGAGAACAGCTTAGTGATATATGATGTATGTGAGGCTTACTGAAGACAGAAGAATTAATACCTAATCTTGATGTTATGACACGTAGTGTACCTACCGAAGATCGTGAATAATTTAGAAGTAAATTGTATAGAATTGTTTTGAAGGAATTTAATGAAAAAAGTAATAAAAAATATTATTTAGATAAAATTCAATATGAAAAAGAACTGATAAAACTAAGAGATGACCCAACGATTGAATTCTGTGAAGCTGATAAAACAGGACAGATTGTGATTCTAAGCATAGCTGAATATAATCAAAAAATGAATAGAGCAATTGTAGAGTTGAATTGTAGCATTCTGACAAGGGACCCAACTGAATCTCAAGTGAGATACTTGGCTAGAATAAGAAACCACAGCACTTTGCCTGAAGAAATAAAGAAAGCATACCCACCTATGGATACAGGGATTCCAAAAATGTTTGCAAAAATAAAAACTCATAAGCCTTGTACACCTAAGAGAGTGATAGTATCAAAAAGGAATTCCCCATTAATAAAGTTGGAAAAAAATATTTACAGGTATTTGGCACCCATGTTTATGAAGACCAAATTCACTGTGAAGAATACTTATGAATTCATTGTAAAAATTAGAGATTTTCAAGATTTAAGTGAATATCATATGGCTAATATGGATGTTCGTGAAGTTTCCTAGCACCCCAGTACCTTAGGCAATTGACATAATAGTTGAAAAATTATATCAGTTACATACACTGAAGAGCAATTGAATTAGAGATACCTGTCTAGTAACGTGTAGCACCACCTTTCACCCTGATGACGGTGGCGATTCGTCTCGGCATGGACTTGACAAGACACCAGAAGCATTGGGAAGCCATATGGATCCATGACCCCTGAACAAGCTCCCACAGTTCACAAAGATTTGATGGAGGGGGTCAGAGCGTCTAACATCTCTCTCGATGGCATCCCAGATGTGCTCAATGAGATTGAGGTCAGGTGACCTAGCTGGCCAATGAAGCGAGGTAACGTCGGTGGAGTGTTCATCCAACCATTCCGATACAATTCGGGAGCGATGGCACGGTGCTTTGTCTTGTTGCAGGGTGAGGTCCCCAGTGGAATGTTGAAGATGCACAAACGGGAGCAAACGGTCGTCCAGGATATCCCGGTAACGTTGACCTGTGAGGGAGGATGTCACACATGCCAAAGGTCCCATTTCAGTCCACGTAAACAGTCCCCAGACGAGAATGCCACCCCCATCAGCTTGAAGAGTACCCTGCTGGCAAGAAGGATCCATCGCTTCATGTGGTTTGCGCCAGACTCGTATCCTGCAATCCGCATGTACCAACGTGAATCTCGACTCATCAGTCCAGGCAACATTTTTCCACTTGTCTAGGGGCCAGTGGCGATGTACCAGCGCCCATGCTAATCTTTGCACGCTGTGATGTGCGTTCAGCAGCGGTACCCTCGTGGGACGAAGGCTTCTGTACTCCATAGCGAGGAGGTGGTTCTGGATGGTGTGGCTGCTTACACGTTTTTGTGCACCAGCGTTAAATTGCAGAGTGATTTCTTGCGCTGTGGCCCGTCTATCCGCTGTTACGATGCGAGCTAGCCGACGATGACCCTCCCTCATCCACACGCTGTTGGCCCTTGCAGGGATCGTTTTACCGGATTGGATGTACTCACGGTGCACCAGTGACACAGTGGCTTGTGAAAATCCCAGTGCCTGCACGACTTCCGAGATGGAGTGACCCATTCGTCGGGCCCCGACAATTTACCCGCAATCAAATGCGCTTAGATCCTTCGTCTTACCCATACTGTGTCCGACTCTTACGGATTCCTGTCGCATCACTTCTTATATTGTCGGATCGCAGCATATGTCATGTCTTTTCCGTTTACAGGGCCACCCACTACGCCACATTTGCATAACGCTAGCTCTCTCTAATTCAATTGCTCTTCAGTGTATATCGCGTACTTGAGCTACAAATCCTTATACGTATATTCATTAGTCACATGAAATATTTCTTCACCAGTAGCTCGCTCTGAAAGTTGTTTGCAAAAAAAGAAATTAGTTGCAATTACATCTCCATCGATGTACCGAATGTAGGCAAGAAGTTGTGCGTGACCGCTAATTTCGGTGGACTCGTCGATCTGAAGTGAGAACTTCTGACTGCTGTTGATTTCCTCCTTCATAATGTCTTCAATGTGACATGTCACTAACTCGGCGACTGATTGTGTCAGCAGAGAAAGGAATTTTTGTAATTTCACTAGCAGCTTCTGAGCTCAGGACTATTTTGACCCTCTCTTTACAAGAAGGCATTGACAACGTTTCAGTTATTGTGTGTGGTTTTTTGGCTTTTACGATAGGTTCGGCTACCTTGTTGCTAGTCTCCTGTACTTTTTCCAAAACACGTACTGTCGCAGTCAGGAACATTGTTTTTTGTTTTGTTCCAACAACCGACGAAAATAATTGATATCTTTGCTTGACAGAGAAGAATGTTTTGTTGACAAATGTTTCAATTTACTGGGAACCATTACTGAGATTTTCACCACAAAAGATACACTCGGGGATTGGGCATCTTTTATCACCACACCAAAAAAAAAAAAAAAATATAAGATAAATAATTATCAATATACTGCCGGTGAACTAATGTTTGTTTCTTTTTTTCAAGCTCAATGCTTTCACTACTTGCACTCGTGGACGGAACACTTTGTACGAGGAACTTGTCCATCTTGAAAAAATAAAATAGTTTAATAGTAATAGAAAATAGCAAGACTGACTAGCAATCACAATTTTGGGACTACTTCAGAGCGCAGTTGTGACAGATCTGAAATAATTGTAAGACGCGGGTCCTATACTCTTCAAAGGGAAGTAGAGACACATATACCGACTTATTTAAAATAAAGTCTAACAATGAGTGGGTGCATCGGTACAGGAAAAAAATAATAAAGTTGAAGCACTGACAAACAGGGACAAATACCAAAACATCGTAATAAAATAATAAACAGGGAAAGTTTTGCTAATTCCCGCACTTTTAGCGAAAAGCATACACAGAACATGCAGCAAGTGTAACAAACAAGCCGCATGGTGCAGCGGTAGCGGTGAGAAATATAAATATATCAATAAGCAAAACTACGTTATAACTGAGTAAATAATTTACATTTAATTTCTTAGAATACATAAAAATTCACAGCTTGTAATAAAGAATAAACAAGCATCTTATTTAATCAGTGCAGTGGCAGAGAATGAAATACAAGCATATGAAACACAGTAACTGGGATTAAATTATAAAATGAAACTCTCCAATTAATTTCTTACAATAGGATAATAGGTAAAAGTTCGCGTCACACCTTTCACCTTATGAGGGCACACTGGTTGCGGAAGACTGCTCTAAGCGATGGCTTCTGATCATTCGTCTGAGATGGGTCCGGGTTCGAATCCCAGTTGGACATGGATGTTGTGTTTGTCTGATGGCAGTGACTCTCTCCCTTCCCTGGAGCCAGTGGCCCTAAATTAAGGACAGGTGACTGCTTATAGACCACTGAAATGCTCACTTGGTGGTTGTTAAACCTCCAATATAAAAAAAAAAAAAAAAAAAAAAAGAGTTTGCACTATGCCTGGAATCCTGGAAATATCTTAGAATTTGATTTTCTTTTTTTTCCAGTCTTAGTTTTTTCATATTTTTACAAAAGGTCTTGAAGTAGTCCTGCAATTTTTTCTTGCAATGAAAAGAAAAAAAGTGCTTGCAACAGCATCATATCATTCCATGGAGTGGGCAGGTAAAAAAATCTAGTTGCCTGGTCTGGGAACTAAAAAAAAAAAAAAAAAGTTTGGAATAGGATTTCCTACTCCAATAAAGTCGTTGCATGTCATGTCCTGTTTCGTTTCACTGTAATCAGCAGAAGATTTATTATTGTTATGGAGTGCCAATGACTGAAGAATATCACTAATTTAATTATATTATGTTCTAAGTCAATAAACTGAAAACATGTAGTTTTGCCCAAAATGTTTTCCATAGTCAGTGACGGGATGCATCCCTCTGAAGGGAACTAGCCTCCTGTGTTCAGTGACAAAGGGCGACAATTTCAATGAAAGGAACATGGCAAGAATCACTAATGTTCTTCATAGTGACTGGACGCATCCCTCTGAAGGGAACTAGCCTCCTGTGTTCAGTGGCAAAGGGTGACAACTTCAATAAAAGGAACATGGCAAGAATCACTAATGTTCTTCATAGTGACTGGACGCATCCCTCTGAAGGGAACTAGCCTCCTGTGTTCAGTGACAAAGGGCGACAACTTCAATGAAAAGAACATGGCAAGAATCACTAATGTTCTTCATAGTGACTGGACGCATCCCTCTGAAGGGAACTAGCCTCCTGTGTTCAGTGACAAAGGGCGACCACTTCAATGAAAGGAACATGGCAAGAATCACTAATGTTCTTCATAGTGACTGGACGCATCCCTCTGAAGGGAACTAGCCTCCTGTGTTCAGTGACAAAGGGCGACCACTTCAAAGAAAGGAACATGGCAAGAATCACTAATGTTCTTCATAGTGACTGGACGCATCCCTCTGAAGGGAACTAGCCTCCTGTGTTCAGTGGCAAAGGGCGACAACTTCAATGAAAAGAACATGGCAAGAATCACTAAATTCCTCAAATACCAACTTCGTCATATCATTCGGTATCAATTTCAGCATCATCGTCTTAAAACTTCGTATACGTGCTTTTGCGCATTGAACATTTTGAATACCAATGCTCAAAACATTTTTTAAAGTTCATCATATATTTTCACTAAACAAAAGATGAGGGTTACAGGTGCAAATTAGCACTCGGCAGAAGGCGAATAATTTGCAACTTTGGCAATTAAATTTATTTTAGTGGTCGCCAGTTTGGCCATTTGTCATTTTTCATGCCTATTTACAAAGGTATAATAATTGAGAAGTAAAAGCAAAAGGACGTGAACCCAGTCATAGCTAGGAATAGGCAAACATCCTTGATGTTTTTGAACATGGAAGTTTTGCCTCCAATAAAAGGTGTTTAAACCACGATGTTGCAGAAGCTGATACCTCGAGAAAACCTCAGGACTTTGACTTGTGCAGCGGTTGCTCGGGCTTTCTTGCAGTTTTCGTCAAACCATTCACCAAATCCAATTTTATTTTGCTAAAGTGTTAAGATAGTACAAAAACGTAATCACCAGTATTTTTGCTAAAACCTTTTATCCATCGGCAAAACAATTTCTGTTTTACAAATTGCGGCAAATGCAATCGGCAGCATGACCTGTGCGATGTTTGAAACTGGTAAAGAATATTTTCTAAATAAGGTAAATGGATTTCTTTTTGTTGCATTCTTGTAAAGAGGAAGTGAATATCATCTTCCTGTATCGTGAATTAGCTGTTTTTGTCGATGTTCCTCCGTCGGCAAATCAAGTTCTTTTCCTCAATGCTGCAGGAACCGATACATCGAAAAAACGTCGAGGTTTCTTCCAAAAACGTCAAGCATTTTAGCAAATCTTATGGTGAATTGGTGAGTAATCCAAGGGTGCTTACTTTCCGCCATTTTACGCAGGAATTTTTTTTTTTTATTTTTTTTTTCATCATTTGGGTCATTCTCAAGATTGATTCAAAACTGGAAAGAATTTTTGGAAGGATTTAGTTGGGGGTGGGGTCTGTCGTTTTCTGTGAGGGGACAGTATTTCGTCTCTTAAAACTTTTGAAAATGGAAGTTAAACAGAGTGTAGGTTTTTCCTGTAATCATTTTTTCTTTTCTTGTAAAGTTACTTCCATTCAATATTGTTGCATAAATGTTTGTATTTCAGCTTGAAACTCTAGGCAACAATTTCCGAAAAAACGTAAGTTAGATGGTGCAGAAATTTCCGTGTTGTCTTCAGGCATGAGATTTTTCCTTGGGTTCGAGGAATTCTGCCTCTTTCGTTATCATTTGGGCCATTCATGCGATCGATGCACAACTGAACACAATTTTTTTTTTGGAGATTGATGGTGAGCGAGGGGAGTTGTTTTCCGTTGGAAGACTAAATTCCATCCTTCCAAGCTTTCGAAAACGGAAGGCAGACGGAGGGAAGATTTCTGCGGTAGTCGTAATTTTTTCTCACAATGTTTTTTCTGCCCAGCATTGTTGTTAGATATAATTTTATTCCATAAATATTCGTATTTCAGCTTGAAAATGCGGGATAAATTTTAGAAAGCAGGAGTTGGACGGAGCAACGATTTTTCCAGTAATCGTAATTTTTTAACCCGTGATGTTTCCACTCTCCTGTGTTGTTTTTAAATGTTACTTTGCTTTTCAATAAATACATAAAGCTGTTTTAGACCAAAAAAAAAACTATTTTTGCATAGATTACATTTGAACTTTTTGTGATGGTAAAGAAAATATTTTTCATTAAACATGAAATAATAGTTCAAAACTCACGAGGATCTTTTGAAAATAGATTTGAAGTGTGGCAATAATCACATGCCATCCAGCATGCTCCTTATACATGATACAAAAACTATCCCTGGGAAATTCTACTCTAATTAGATTTTCAGGGTTAGACCCCTCTCTTAAGGGCCAAACAACTACTTATATATACCCCTTTCAAAATTGGCTGATGCCTGTTAACAAAATGCTTGTTATTAATAAAAAGATCAGATCATATCAAATCGATACAGCAAATAGTGATAATATATACTTTCAACCAGTAAGAAATGTAAAAAAAAAAAATTAAATCCCAAGGCATTGATGAACACTGGGCAGCAGTTTCAAAAATGTGCTCCATGATGTAATACGAAAGTACTCCACATTGGGTAAGCTTGTAAAAGCCCCTACTCATGCTTTCATGGGCTGGAAAACTCATTTCATTTTATGGATAAATGTCATTGCACAGCACAGAACTAGTTTAGGTGCAAAAAGCTTGAACAGTTATCATACCATCAAATATAGCCTGTTAGCAAAGAAATTTGAAATGTTTGGTATTGAAGTTCCTATCACCACTGCACTTGACAAAACTTCATTACAGAACTTGTTGTAAAGCTAGAAAATTCATCACAAATCAACTAAGGAAAAGTGTATAGAAGGTATGGAGTAATTGGAGATCATTTTTCCGGAATTGGTGAATCATCAGCAGCTGCTAGCTCTGTAAATACAAAGATTGTAGCAAAACCTAAAATTTCAACACAAAATCTGTCAACACCAAAGCAGGAATCTTGACACACTAAATGTAAATCAGAGGATTTGCAGCAAAATAACCAATTTTTTTTTTTTTTGTAAAGCATTATGAATTATGAAGTTTAGCCTTTATCATCATTAATGTGTTCAAGACATGAATGCAGCTCTGCATTCATTGAAACATTTTATTCAACTGCAACTACTAGTTTATTCCATAGTTTTACTTTAACAAAAAGCTTTGCTGTGAATTTATATAGGCTATGACTTATTATGTGAATATGCAAATCGTTCAAAGTACAAACTGTAAAAAATGTGTCTTACATTTTTGTGGTCTTTTCTGCACAATAACATACACCATAGACACAGGCAAAATAGGCACCAGTTATGTAAGCTGATTTTTATTTTATTTTTTTGTCAGTGTTTTACTTTTTGTAAGTATTTTAGTTTTGAAAGGTCTAATGCTGGAAATTTTCAATTAATGAACTTTTATAAAGGCTACTGTTCTTTAAAAAAATATCAGAACTTGGTAGGAAATAAATTGTGAGAGGAACACATATATTCTGATTTTTTTTTTCATAACTGCTTTAAGAGGTTTTCACAGGAATGATGGGTTCTCTACAGAGTCCTGCATGGCTGTGTATGAAAGTGTAATTGTTCCTACTCTGATGTATGGCAGTGAAACCTGGGTACTACAGAAGAAACATAGGAGTTGTTTGTGTGTTGGAGAAGTGCATTACTTACGGAGGGGTTGTGGCAAGACACAGTCTGATTGTGTAAGGAATGAAGATTTGTTGCAGTTGTGTGATGTGAAGCAAAATATTGTTAGCAAGGTGGAGACCAATATGCTTTGGCCATGTTGAAAGAATGAGTGATGAGATGCTTACTTAGAAAATCTTTTTAGCCCAAGTGGCTGAAAGGAAAGGCAGAGGAAGGCCAAGGAAGACATGGGTGGATCAGATTCAGGAGTGTCTGCATGAGAAAAAGATTGAGTATGAAGTATAAAAGATATTGTGTAAGGCGTGTAATGGATATCTGTGAAGCCCGAGTTGTATGTCAAGATCGCTGTAAATGGAGAAGTTTGATACGACAACAGTAAGTAAAAATATCTGGTGGTTTGTATTTCTTTTTGGAGCTAACCTCTGAATCTCAGAGAACAGCTTAGTGATATGTATGCATGATAAAAGTATTGATCTACGTTAACCTCAGGAAACTTGGGTTTCGTTTCAGGAGATTTGATTTCACATAATAAACATCGCTTGAGTAATTGCCGTTACACTGAGCAGAGATTCCATCCATCGATGTGACCATTTACTGCTGCAGATGGAAAAGTATGAATTCATACGTCCCAATAACTGTAATTGTGTTTTATAATTTCTATAAATATCCTCATGTACTGTTACTGTTTAAAACATAATTTCAAAGTTTGCAATTCTTTGTTTTGGTGCATCAATTAAAAGCTGCTGTTGATACTTCAAACTGTGGCTGCCATGTCAATGCCTACCAACAACCATGTTTTTGAGTCTAAGTTATATTTATGCCCCTATAATTAGTTCCATACTTGTAATATCCCATTTCATGATAAATAAAATTATTGACAACAGTTTCTGTTGACAATGGCATATGTTTGCTTATTGTTTCCCCAGGGGGAAATTAAAAAACAAAAATTCACAAAATGGTTTTTATTTTGTGCAGAGTGGCTTTTTTATGTTCGAATAAGGCCATCCATGTAAATAATAGCAGTTACCTTAAAGCTTCTATTAATTCACTTTCCACTAAGATTTGTTAACTTACCTGCCATCCCCCCCTCGCGAGTAACTTTTGTTGACATACTGGCCACTTATCTAAAATTTCAGTCTGCACCTATAATGCAGCATTATAAATATAAATAGCATGCTAAATTAATCTATGAAAATTGCCAGAATGAAAACATATACAGCATAAGCCTGTTTTTTAGGAGTTCAGGATTGACAAAAATCATTGTTAAATACGGGCACTCGCTAAATCCGTTTTGGAGTGAAAAATGCCACCAATGTAAGCTATACTTGGGTCTTAAAACAAACAGGTGAATTATATCAAAAAATTTACTACATTCAATCTAATACAAATTACCATGATTTATTTTACAAAACTAGAGTAGTTTGTTTTGCAGTACGTTGATATATAATTTCTTCTGAAGTATATATGTCTGTCTTTCATTCCTTGCCACAGTTAGCAAGCTTTGAATCAGCTGTTGTTTTATTTGATTGTTTATCTGGCACTATTTCAGAAATATACATTGAGATTTTTGTTGCTCATTGAGTCTAAATTTTGACTGAATTCTGTTTTGTGTGCTAAAGCCACGTTCACATGGTACATTTGTTAAACGTAGACTTACTTGCAGAAGAACCTTTTGACACTAATGGAAATGAGTGCAGATGGTTGCCTATAAAACTCTTAGAAAACTTTGGAGATTGGCACATATAATCTTCATTTTTTACAGCTATGTTTAAATAGTGAATATTCCATAACTGCATCTTCATTAATTTTCAAGAAAAAAAAAAAAAACTGGTCTGCCAGGCTTTTGAAAGACTGTACCAAAACTTGTGTGTGTTGCTTCACAGATTCTACACACTCAAACTTCAAAAAAAGTTCTATTGTGGGGGAAGGAAATCTACAGTCTATCTCAATCACAAAAGACAAAATAAACCTTATTTTCTTGAATACTATGTATGAGATGTTTACTGCAGTTCACATAATTGAGACTTGGTTGATTCAACCATTCTTCCAATATGAGGAATGTCCAGTTTTTCCCTTTGCAGCTATTTATGTAGGGAAAATAACATTTAACAATAATTCAGGACAGTTGAAACATTGAAAAAACAAAATTTACGATTACGAAAAAATCCTTGCTCCGTCCGACTTCTGTTTTCGGAAATGTTTCCTACGTTTTCAAGCTGAAACACAATCAGTTATCAAACAAAATTATATTTTACAATAACACAGCACAGAGAATATCGCGAGAGAAAAAAAAAAGAATTGTGATTAAAGATTAAATCTGCAGTTCGTCTAAATTCAGTTCTCGAAATTTTTGAAAGAAGAAATTCCGTCCCCAGCTGGAAAATGCCCTCCCCTTTCTTTCCACCGCCACACACACCAACAACCCACCCCCAAAAAATTATCTTCAGTTTTGCATCATTCTGGAGAACGATGCAAATGATGACAACAGAGTTCCTCGAATCTGCAGAAGAAACTTTTGCCTAAAGTTTACAAGGAATTTTTGCTCCGTCAAACATCCGTTATCGAAAATTGTTGTCCACACTTTCAAGCTGAAATACAAACATTTATGCAATCAATTGATATTTAATAACAATACTGGACAGAGGAAACTTCATGAGAAAAAGAAATTATGGTTGCGGGAAAATTTTTTACTCTAACTTTCGCAAGTTGTGAAAAATGGAGTACCATGCCCCAGACGGAAAACAAGACACCCTCCCCCCCGCCACACACACACACACTAATCCTCCGAAAATAAAACATCTTCAGTTATTTTGTTGTTGTTTTTCATCAATCTCAAGTATAACGGAAATGCAGCGTAAAACAGCAGAATTCCGTGAATCCAAAGAACAATCTCATACCTGATTCATAACAGGCCGCAATATGCAAAATGAACTTCTCATGCAGCTACTATGCATGGAACCCGACTAACGGGTCCATAAACTAATGATTATGTTCCCGATACAAAAAATGTATTCGATTGTTGTGATTTTCAGAACTCTGAACGGTCCGTTTCTAAAGCATGTATCTTTCTCCCCCCCCCCCCTCTTTCTCTTCAAAGTATACGTTTTCAATGCGCGAATTTTGCGAGTGGTCCAAAAATGGACCCAAGGTTTTATATTTAATATGCATTTTTTCTTAAAATTTCGTAAGGTGGGAAACTCCCATCTAACAACTTTATTTTGGCAGGAGCTTAAATTTTTCGGTGGGAATTCCACCCTGAATTTTAACCCCTGACATGTAAAAAAAATAATAAAATTGGAAACACTCTGAACAACCATTTTTAAACTCTTATAATAACTACTTTAAATCTGAAATGCGATATACTATATTTCCTAAAGCAAGCTTCTTTTATCGCTAGCTTAAAATGTTTGCATTGAGGAAGGCAAATGTAATATCCAGTAAATGATTATTTCATGCTGAATATCATCTGAAGCTTTCATTCAAATCCAGTTTTGATATTTTGAGAGACATTTACAATTTTGTTAAATTAATTATGAACTGCAGTATTCACAATAGGGAATTAATGACTTGATATGAGAAAGCTAATGAAACAAGGTACTCTGTTGCTACTTAAAGCAGAAGTCATTTCTCATCATTTCTGTATACTGTTGGCTGTCCAATAATATGTGGAATTATTTCCTTGCATTTTGAATTTGTGTGAATTTCATTGTTTAGTTTCTCCATTTTTTTTTATTTATTTATTTATTTATTTATTTTTTTGAATAAATACTTTTGGTTGAATAAAAATTAAATAGCACTTGCATTTCAGGGAGGAAATACACAGAATCTTTGTTGGCATTCTACGTATACAGATAAACCAGTTATTGTGTGCGATGCCAAGCATTAATAGACTAGGCAAAAAGAAAGAAAAGGGAAATACTGCATAATCAAAATGTAAGAGCTGGGTACTTTGAGATGGGGGTATTTCACTGTGAAATATGGTGAAGGCCAATTGTTTTGTGTGACAAAATATGTCACACAGTGATGAAATGAAACTAGGGCAGCCAATGAATCAGATGCACCTCTGGTGAAGGCCAATTGTTTTGTGTGACAAAATATGTCACACAGTGATGTAGTGAGACTAGGACAATTGATGAATCGCAGATGCACCTCTGGTGAAGGCCAATTGTTTTGTGTGACAAAATATGTCACACAGTGATTTCATCAAAATAACACCCTTGTAACGTCATTTTAAGTTTTGGGAATAAAGAAAGTCGCAGGGTGCTAAATCAGGCGAATACGGTGGATGATTAAGCACACAGACGTTATTTTTCGCCAAAAATCTACGAACAAGAAGTGAGGTGTGACGGGCTGCATTATCGTGCAACAAACACCAACTGTTTTCATCCCGATATTCTGGGCGAATGCGACAAATTCTGCACATCAAACGCCTCAAAACATTTAAATAAAATTCACCAGTGATTGTCTACTTGGAACAAATTTTTTGTGGATAATACCCTTACTAACGAAGAATGTAATGAGCATTGTTTTGATTTTCGATGGAACTTTTCTTGTTTTTTTGGCTTGTGGTGAGTTTTTGACTTCCATTCCGCACTTTATTGCTTTGTTTTATGATCATATTAAAAACACCATGTCTCATCACCTGTAACAATCGATTTTAAGAAGTTTGGATCATTTTCAGCGGCTGAAATGATGTCTCTGCAATGTGCACTTCTCCTTGATTTTTGTTCATTGGTTAACGTGTGTGGAACAAATTTAGCACAGACTTTTGTTTTGCCCAAATCTTCATGTAGGATGGTTCGAATCGTTTCTTTGTTGATGTTTAAAGACTCTTCCATCATTCTTAGTGACGCACATCGATTGTTTGCCACGAAATCACGCACTTTTTCAATAATCTCAGGTGTCCTAGATGAACTTCGTCTACTGGTATGCTTATCATCTTCTAGCGTATCTCTTCCGTCCAAAAAATGTTTGTGCCACAGGAAAACATTTGATCTACTTAAACAAAACTCACCGTAAACTTGTTTCATCATTTGGTACGTTTCTGAGGCACTTTTACCAAGTTTTGCGTTAAATTTAATAACAGCCCTTTGTTCCATCTTAATAACTCAACATGAAAAAAATTTTGCTTCTCTAATGAACGGCCGTTTCGTTTGAGTTACTTTAACAACTGCGCAGTACTTTTGGCAGAAAGCAAGCAGATGGTCACGGTTCAATAACTCATTCGCGATTACACTGGTGGCACCACGATAGGCTGAAATCTAGCCCCAGTCTTAAAAATTCTTTGATGCACTGTGTATAAGTCTAAATGGCACAGTGATTGACCAGGTGAATGAGTTTCACCTGGTCAATCAATGTGTATTTAGAAAGTATGTTTGACAAAGAGAACAAATTGGATGGTGAAATTAGTAGGCGAGTGAATTCTTCATTGAAAGTCATGGCTACTCTGGGAGGTTTTCACAGAAATGATGGATTCTCAAAAGAGACCAGAATGTCTGTGTATGAAAATGTAATTGTTCCTACTCTGATGTATAGCTGTGAAACATAGGTACTACAGAAGAGACATAGGAGTCGTTTCTGTGCCGGAGAAATGCGTTACTTACGGAGAAGTTTGTGGGAAGACACATTCAGATCATGTGAAGAATGAAGATTTGTTGCAGTTGTGTAATGTGAAGTAAAATATTGTTAGGAAGGTGGAGACTAATATGCTTCGGTGGTTTGGCCATGTTGAAAGAATGAGTGATGAGATGCTTATTAAGAAAATATTTTCAGCCCAAGTGACAGGAAAGAAAGGCCAAGGAAGTCATGGGAGATCAGAATCAGGATTGACTGAATGAGAAAAAGATTATGAGTATGAAGTATAGAAGGTCTTGTGTACGTTGTGTGATGGATATCACTGAAGCTCATGTTGTGTGTCAAGATCGCTGTAAATGGAGATGTTTGATATGGCAACAGTAAGTAAATAATCAATTAAAAGTTTATCTGCTGGTTTGTAATATCTGTTAAATGTTTATGAACCAAGTGTCAGTATGTAGTAGACATCCCATGATGATAGTGACAGATCTCCACCTAGGCCTATTAGACAACAGACAGCAAGTCACAATAGTAGCAGTTTTATAACCACAGCACTTTCATACTTGTTTAATTATATCCGCATAAAAAGATATTCTGTATTTAATATACTTATAATATTACTAATACACTGGCGGAAAGTGAAAAAAGAACACCAAGAAGGAATTGGCGGACGATCATGAAATTTACATATGTTAATGGAGTCGAGTTTACGTAGGTGTGATGTTAATTTCGGGACCAACCGGTGAGCGCTTACGCCACAGCACAGCATAATATGCAAATTATTGTCAGTGGTATTTAAGGAGTATGGCGAAGTGAATGTAATCAGTCGTCGGAGTACGGACACGTGCAAAGACCCTGAAGAAGCTGCACTGCCTGGACATGGAAAAAGTGCACAATTTCAGCAGTTATCGGACTTTGAGCGAGGTCGTCTAGTCGGAATCCGCGAGGCCGGGTGGTCGTATTGTTGTATTGCGGAGCGAATTGGACGGGAAGTATCGGTGGTGGCGTAGATGGTCCGCGGAACATTCCCACACGAGAAGACGTAGAACCGGGAGTCACAGACGGACTGATGAGCGGACCGATCGACGCATAAGAAGAGCGGCGTTGTCAAGCAGAACATCCACTGCGACGCAAATCCGAGCTGGCGTTGCACCTGAGGTGAATGTGCGAACAATCCGCAACCGTCTACTGGATGCAGGACTACGTGCACGTGTGCCTCTGGCATGTGTACCTCCGACTCCAGCCCAACGTCACAACGTCAGGAACGGCTGCAGTGGTGTCGCCAACGTCTGCACTGGAGAACACAATGGTGATCTGTCGTGTTCAGCGATGAAAGCAGATTCCGCTTGGGAGCCTCCGATGGCCGTATGCGTGTTCGCAGACTCACAGGGGAGCGTCTCCACCCTTCTTGCATCCGCCAGCGACACAGGGCCTACACCTAGTCTCCTGGTGTGGGGAGTGATCAGCTATCACTCCCGTATACAACTAGTGTTTGTACCGGGTACGTTAAACAGCCCCTCCTACATCAACAACATCATTCAGCCCGTTGTGCCATTTGTAAGGTCGGTCCATCGTGGTGTTTTCCAGCAAGATAACTCACGCACGCACGCACACGGCACGTGCAATGCAACATGCACTTCAGGGTGTGAGACAACCTCCATGGCCTGCACGTTCACCGGATTCGTCCCCCATTAAGCACGTGTCGGATTTTATGGGACAACGACTTATCCGGTCTCCACGGCCAGCCACGACCATCCCCGATTTACGCGTCCAGGTTGAGGATGCTTGGAACTCAATACCCCAAACTTACATCCAACATCTGTACGACAGACTCCATGCCAGAATTGCACAGTGTGACGCAGTTCATGGCGGTTCAACCTCGTACTAACCATGTTACATGGAAATGTTATTTTTCAGTTTACCAGCAAATACAGCTGTATTTTGCCATAATGTTTTGATCACGTTATCCTCTATTCCGTTATTATGCTGTATAAATTTAGTTGGTATCAGACGTCTCTTTCTTGGTGTTCTTTTTTTACTTTCTGCTAGTGTAATAAAATTTATTTATATTTAATTAATTTAATATTTAGATTCACTTTAGCACAAACAAATTTTTAAAAACACTTATGGGGTGAAAAGTTACTGCTACTATTTGATATATAATATTTTTTTGTGTGTGCGATAATGTAAACAATGTTGTACAGGCAATATTAATTACATGGACATTGTGCTCAAAACTCAAAGTTTGAAATACATAAACTGTTACATAGGGGTCACATCAAAAGTAAGCATAATTTGTGTAACAATATAACACACTTCTCGGGTTTAGAACTTCAAGATGTCCAGAATGTGACTTTGTTTAGAATATGAATGGCTGCTGTGTAACAAAAAAGAAAAAAAATCCAGTTTTTGGATTCTAGCCAGTCTGGATGTGGTGGAAAATCACTATAACTCAATTTATGATATGCATAGGGCACACACATAAAACAACCAAACTCACAAAGAAAATTTTTAAGACTAATATCTGTTTTTATTTAATCAGCCCACCACAAGGAAGAGAGTTAAGAAAACAACAGCAAAGTAATTACTGATTACTCAGAACACAGTTATGTTTTTCTGCAACTAAAGCACAATTGGTGAACCACGTTTTGAAGAGCTTGAATTTTGGTTTCATAATACTATTGAAAAGTACTGGAAATTTCACAAGCCTACCCAGCGAGTTTGAAACAGTTTAGCTAATCCCCAAAAATCAATATCTTATACGGTATTCTACATAAACAGGAAATCACTTCCCTAAGATTTTCAAAATGGCAATTCAGATGGTGCAGGACCATTAGGTATGTTTTCAGAACACGTGTTTTGATATAAGTAATGCATTTTCCTTTTACAGTAATACTTTTTTTTTTTATAACAGAACCAAATCTGATTTATTACTAATAAATTTGTTAAATGCCACAAAATTTCTGCTCTATATAAAATTACCTCAACAGAGTGAGATGATTTTCTCTAAATGGTGGGTTTACCAAACTGGAACCAATTAAATCACACACATTACAGGAAATAAGGATTAAACACATCCTAGCACACCCACTTACAGACAAACATAACTCAGCCTTAAGGGCTGTGCTGAAATATTAATGTAAATACATCTAGGATATACTGATACTATACATGGAAGCAAAGACACAATAACTGAATACTCAGCCCATTATGCCCCAATATGACCTACATCAGGAACTTCATCCTGACTAAATCATATTTATCTTTAACTAGCAGGGTGAAAATGTTTTCTCACTGAACTGTCCAGAGTAAATAACTTACGACTTTATTTAAACAAGAAATATTTAATAACTTTATTTACTTAGCTCGAGCATTTATAAAAGGCCAAAATCCTGCTGACACATATATACAGCCTATTTTTTACATACATATATGCACAAGATTTGTTGAGTCTGGCCAGCTGAATGCAGGTGTGAAACTTTACATGCATTATGGAATGGCTTGCATCACATAACAGTTTAAAAAAGCAATTCCTGAGCTAATGCGGGCAATTAGCTTTACTATGCAGCTGCTTTTGGTATCATCTAAAACAGCGAGTAACATAAAAAGAAATAAAAAAACAGAAGTTGAGAGAGACAGAGACAGAGAGATAGACATACATACCCACCAAAAAAATGGGATGCATATACAGTATATATAGTAATGACATTAACACATATTTTTTATGAATGAGTTTATATAAGAACAATAAATATTTACATGTTATGAAATGAAAACAATGAGTAACAGTTGTGAATACTGAACAGATCCCAAAAAGTGTATTGTGAAGTTCGTTAATATATGCTATTATGTCTGTGATAAGCCCACATCCAAAAAAAGGGGGGGGGGCAACTCTGAAATGAAAACATAAAAACCAAAAGAAAAGGTTCCTATACAAACTATTAATAATAATAATTCTACTTATGTTAGGATTAGGCAGTCACTATGCTCCAAAATAATAAACAAGTGGGAAAAATCTAGAAAAATCATTAAAAAAGACTGTTTTGGGGCTCTTAGTATCATGGCAAGAAGAAAATGTTGGGAATCACAAGGTCTTAAAAAGAATCAGCATAGACAGAACGTTTTAAATAGGACTTGTAAGGAAAAAGACATACAAGGCTGTAGCCCAAGGAGGAGTAACAAAACGGTACTCACACACAATAGGAATTTAATAGATTTTTTAATTTATTTTAATAGATTTGAAAAATGGATGATGCCATTATCAAAATCTGAGTAATTTTTCATAGTATATGAAAACACTTTGATACTTGTTTAAGTTATTGCTGTCAGCTTTTGTTGGCTTGTGGCTCTCTCTCTCTCCCAGCACAACAGGAACTTCATTTTCACAGAACACTGCGTGGTGCCATCTAGCCCCCTCCCCCTCCTAATTTTCACAGCAAAGAAGCAGTTTATTTACTTTGACTATCCAATCCAATGACTATCCAATCCACTGGGTATTATAGGCCCCTCCCTATCACATAGTTCACTTGTTGATGCTCACTGCATTTTTCTTTTTTTTTTAAATCTGGGAATTGTACAGAAGCCACAGCACACTTTTATTTTAGACTTTCAACACTTGAACTAGATTTTATTTGCAGAACAAGTAGTGGGAAACAATCTACTGTAGGTGTGTACTTACCAAAATAGTGAACAGCCTGACTAGATAGGCCTTCTGTCAGTACAGAGCAATCAGAAGAGTAATAACATTACAAAGTTCACTGCCCGAACTACACAGTTACTAGCAAGTGTTCTGGTTCCATATAACATAAGAAAAATAAGAAATATTTATACATTAAATAACAGTTATGAATATTGAACAGACGGCAAAAAAAAACTTTGTGTATTCCATGAAAAACATTTATTGTAAAAATATGTTATTTGAAAGCAACTAAATTTATTCTAAAAAGAGAATTTCTTCATCACATACCATCGAACTGGAAAAGAGAAATATCATGTGAGGCTAGAGTTGTTCTTTACACTTTCTAAAAGTCTTAACAGAAAGCTGCACAGAATTATGTCCTTATCCTCTAGTGGCTTTAATGTCATTTCAATTTGATTTAAAGAATCTTCAAGAAGTTTCACTGCCAAAACGTTTGTGGGAGAGTATATATTGTTTTGTTGTCGTCATCAATTGAAACATTTCAGATTATAAAGCTAGTGTAAGGAGAAAAATTTTTCATCGGAGTATTTTTATTTTGTAGCATTAGTAACACCTTGTAATTGCTGTATGGTGCATTTAATATACCATAGACGAGGATTATTAAGTTACAAATATGCATACTCTAATTGAATGCAGCAAAGAATGGGGAATTACTGGACTGCACATTTTTCTGCACATATTGTAAAATTTTTGCAAAAACGTGGAGATTTGTATTCCTTTAACGAACTCAGAAATAATTTATTGGTACATACTGTACAACATGCATAACTATAAACTGCTTGTTCTTTGAGCGTTTGTAAGTTGAGTTTCATCTATAACATATACAGCCGCTCAATCAAACTATAACAAAAGAAATATTTTTGATAATTGGAACATTGTTACACTGCTCCTGTGTTATAAAATTGAGGACCCTGGAGATTTCAAGAACAACAGAAAAACCAGTTTACTATGACTTGTTTACAAAATCTTCACTATAGTATTGTATCAGTGCCTGAAGGAAATACTGCACATGGTATAACCATGAGAACAAGCATAATTCAGGAAAGGCTATATCATTATCGATCATACCCATGAACAGAAAGAAGTAAGCAAAAGAGTGAATGAACACGAATTCCCACTATGCATGGATTTTATTCATTATGGAAAGGCCTTTGATTCTCTCAAACCTTCATAAGTCATATTTATTGTCTTTGAAATCCTGTGGTATTGAACATGCATACATTAATATTATTAGCAATATACACTGAGATAGATTTGCATTAGGAACACAACTCTTTTAGATATTCGGAGCAATAACGAAGCACCACATGATATCGACATCACATGTGGCTACTGTAAATTTTTCACTCTTATCCTCTACATGTATTCAGTAAACGCTTGCGAGTAATGGGGAAATGGGGTTACTTACACCAGTTTGACTGCAGCCAGATAGTTGGTACTCTTAGACAGCAGATGCCATTGTTTCAGAAACAACCTCACTTGTTGGTTGTGTCACACTATATCAAGAGTTGTACAAGGAATGGATTAACCATGCAAAGGCATTCAGCCGAAGGGCTCACATTGTTCAGTCATACACAGCTGATCCTCGAGATGAGGGTCGGGTGTCATGACTGGTTTCTCAGAAACAACATGTACCAGACACCCAGCAGACTCACCAGTACAACAGTACTGCAGTTCGATCTATTTCCACATGCACTATATGCCGTAGCTTGCTTTGCTTGGGGTGCTACAGCCAGATGCCAAAGAAGTTACCCATGATGATACCCAGACATTGCAAATAATGCATTGCATGGGCCAAGGAACAGCAGAAGTGGACCCTTGACTCATGGAAGGTCATTTGTTATCATAAGTCCAATTTCCTACTACACCATGCTGATGGGCAAATTTGCACATGGCATAAACAGCATGAAGCCCTATCTCCTGATTGCACAGTTGGAGTCCAGCAGATTAGGGGAGGTGGTGTTCTAGTGTGGGGAGCTTTTTCCTGGCAAGCCATAGGTTCCTTGGTTATTATTCCATAATCACTGAGTGGTGGATGCTACAGAAACCTGTTAGCCAACTATCTCCATTCATATCTGAAGGAGGTTTACTTGACCCACTTGCCATCTTTGAATAGGACAATTCACAATGTCATCCAGCTTTTATAACCATGTGATTGGTTGGAGGAATATGACGAATTAGCCAGATCGCCTTGGCTTCGAAACTTCCATGACTGCAACCCCATTGAACATTTGTGGGATATTCTAGAATGGATGAAAATTGCTGATTGTCTACAGAATGAGAGAAAACTGATGAAGTTGCTTCAGCCGAAATGGGTCAAGTTATGCACTGAGTGCGGTTGACACCTGTAGAATCTGTTCCTAGGAGTGACTGTTACAGAAACGTGTACCAACACATTATTTGGTAGGTGAGCTAACACAAAACTATTTTGTTGTACATGAAACCACAAATATGAAGGTTCAGTTGACCCATCAAAACAGCATGTATAAAAATTGGAAAGGAACTGAGACAAACAGACATAATATTTTCCAAGCTTCCCAGTTCCACACTGTAGAATGTTTTTAAGTCTTTGAACTTGGTGTCTTTAAATCTTGAACCACCTTTGTATTATTGAACGCTTAATTCCTTTTGCAACTACCCTTTACAGCTGCAGTGCATGCAACAGGAACTAGGTGACAAAAGTAAAGAAGTTGTATTAAAAATGAACTTACAGGAAGCTGATGTACAATGTTTTTATATGAACCGAAGATTTAGACATGAATGGAGGCAAATCCAGAAGTAAACTATGCCTGCATTTATTTTGGACAATAGATATAAAACAAGGGTCACACCTAAGTAGAAATTACATACACTAATGGAAAAAAAAATCCCAACACCAAGAAGTGGTTGTGTTAGATAAACGACAGTTTGTAGGCGGTGAGAGAACATCTGTAAGATGACGCCTATTCAAATTTCGCGCTCGGCGCATACGTGTGGCGCTAGTAGCGCCCTCGGAACATGCAAAGCAGGTTTGCTGTAAATACGCGTTGTAACGTTCGCGAGCATTATCGTTGAGATTCGACGTAGTGTGTTGATGTTAGTCAAGAATGCCTTTAAGAAGATGAAGAAGCCATTATCAACAGCTCACGGAGTTTGAACGAGGTCGTGTAATAGGGCTACCAGAAGGTGGATTTTCGTTCCGCAATATTGCACAACGACTTGGCAGGAATGTAGCCACTGTGCATGATTGTTGGCAGTGGTGGTCAAGGGAAGGTACTGCCTCAAGAAGACTGGGTTACGGCCGGCCACGTGGCACTACTGAGAGGGAAGACCGCCGTGTACGGCGTATGGCTTTGGCGCACCGTACCGCGTCTGCGACAGCAATTCGAGCTGCAGTTGCCACCACAGTGACACAATGAACTGTTACAAATCGGTTACTTGAAGGACAGCTCCGAACCAGACTCCCTGTAGCGTGCATTCCACTTACTGCAAACCACTGCCGTTTGCGACGTCAGTGGTGTCAAGCTAGAGCTCATTGGAGGACAGAGTGGAGATCTGTTGTTTTCTGATGAAAGCCGGTTCGGCCTGGGTGCCAGTGATGGCCGTGTGCTGGTTAGAAGGAGGCCAGGTGAGAGCCTGCAGCCAACCTGTCTGCGGCCGAGACACACTGGACCTACACCTGAAGTTATGGTCTGGGGAGCAATTTCCTATGACAGCAGGAGCACTCTCGTGGTTATCTCACGCACCCTGGTGGCACAGTTGTATGTCGGTCTGGTGATTCAACCTGTTGTGCTGCCATTCATGAACAGCATTCCAGGGGGTGTTTTCCAACAGGATAATGCTCGCCCGCATACCGCTGTTGTAACCCAACATGCTCTACAGAGTGTCGACATGTTGCGGTGGCCTGCTAGATCACCAGATCTTTCACCAATCGAGCACGTATGGGACATCATTGGACGACAACTTCAGCGTCACCCCCAACCAGCATTAACCGTCCCTATACTGACCAACCAAGTGCAACAGGCATGGAACTCCATCCCACAAACACATCCAGCACCTGTACGACACAATGCATGAACGTTTGCGTGCTTGCATTCAACATTCTGGCGGTTACACCGGTTATTAATGTACCAGCATTTCACATTTAAAATGGCTCTTCTCGTGCTTACAATAAGCTGTGATCTTGAAACCTTAATCGATTAAATATGTTACCTATACAAATGTATTGCCGCCATTTCATTCCTCTACAACTATTTTTTCGTGGTGTTGGGATTTTTTTTTCTGTCAGTGTATATATTACATACTACTAAGCTGTTCTCTGAAATTCAGAGGTTAGCTCCAGGAAGAAATACAAACTACCAGATAATTTTTACCAACTGTTGCTACATCAAACTTCTACACTTTCAGCAATCTTGATATACAACTTGGGCTTCACTCACATCCATTACATGCCATACACAAATATTTTACAGTTCATACTCATAATCTTCTTCTCATGCAGACACTCCTGAATCTGATCCTCCCATGACTTTGTTGGCCTTCCTCTGCCTTTCCTTCCTGCCACTTGGGCTAAAAAAAATTTCTAAGTAAGCATCTCATCACTCATTTTTTCAACATGGCCAAACCACCGAAGCATATTCGTCTCCACCTTGCTAACAACATTGTTTCACATTACACAACTGTAACTCATCATTCCTCAGACAATCAGAACGTTTCTTGCCACAAACCTCCCGTAAGTAACGCATTTCTCCAGCACACAAACAACTTCTATGTTTCTTCTGTAGTACCTAGGTTTCTTTCTTTTTTTTTTTTTTTTATTGGAGGTTTAACGACCACCGTGAGCAACTCAATGGGCTATAAGCAGTCGCCCGTCCCTAATTTAGGGTCACTGGTTCCAGGGAAGGGAGAGAGCCAGTGCCGTAAGACAAACACAACATCCATGCCTCACCGGGATTCGAACCCGGACCCCTTCGGACAAATGATCAGAGGCCAACGCCTTAGACCACTGCGCCACCGGGGCGGCGTACCTAGGTTTCACTGCCATACATCAGAGTAGGAGCCATTACACTTTCATACACAGCCATGCAGGACTGACTTGCCTACTAATTCCATCCAATTTGTTCTCTCTGTCAAACATGTTTCCTAAATACACAAACTCAATCACCTGGTCAATCACTATGCCATTTAGACTTATATTACATTCAGTACTACCAGTTCCTCTCTCAAAAACCATAACTTTGGTTTTTCCCTTATTTATACTTAGTTTGAATTTCATGTAAACATCGTACATCTGGGACAACATACTCTGCAACTTACTTTGGAATTCTAATAGATATTAAACTTGGATGTAGAATATTTTAAAGGAATAGAACAACTTTCAAGAGCAATTTGCCATTTTGTCTTAAATCAAAAGCGTTTAGTCAATGTATCATTGCAGTTCTTATTTATTTATCAGAGACATGGACCTGAACTAAAAAAGTCAAACAGGTGCTGTGACAACTAAAAGAATGATGAAGAGATGTGTATCTGTTTATTCAGCCATAGTAAAAAAACAAAAAGAGTAGGGAAAAGGTCAGTGCCTCTCATGTTTTTTTCTGTTTTTTTTTTTTTTCTCTGTGCCAACATATTTTTACACTGAAGTGCTAATAGTCACGAGATAGCAATATGCAAATCTCTAACTGGAGCTGCAGTCATATAAGGTCTTTGACGCATGCCAGGATTTTTATCAGTCGTGAGGTATAATCTCTTGAGTCAGGTTGTAAAACCACCAGTAGGATCATGACAAGCCAACGTGCGTTATTGGAGATTGAATGAGGCATGGGCATTCAGACGGATTGTACATTCAATTTCTGAAGTTGTGCGAACATTCTTATTCCTCGATCCACGGTACCTCATGGAAGGCATTAACACCCACCGTGGACAGCGCTGTGGCTGACCACGGGTACTGAATGACAGTGGCCAGCGGCAACTGACCAGGATTGTCCATGCTAACAGACAAGCAACACTGGCTTAAATAACATCCACATCCAGTTCAGAAAGTACCAGAGACATATCCATCAGGTCAGTGCAGCAGACTTTAGCGTCCATGGGGAGTGAGAGCAGAAGACTTGCGAGAATTCCTTTGTTAACACCATGACATCAAACACTGCACCCCACCTGGGCTTGTGATCATGGCAATTAAAACCTGGAAGATTGACAATATGTGGCATGGTCTAATGAGTCATGCTACCAGTTGCTATGAGTTGATGGTAGAGTTTGGGTGTGGTGCAAACCCTATTAGGTCGTGGACCCAAGCTCTCAAAAGGCACTGTGGAAGCTGGTAATTGTCCCATACACGTGTGGGGTGTCTTTATGTGGCACAGTTTGGGTCCACTGGTCCTCATAAACACGTCATTAACCGGTAATCACTTTGTTGCTTGTTGGGTTACCATTTGCAGCCCTTCGTGGACTTCATGTACCCCAACAACGACGGTATTTTCCAGGCGAACAATGCACCATGTCTTCAGGACCAGGTTGTCCAAAATTAGTTCAAGGAGCATTCTGGACAATTCCGATGGATGGTGTGGCCACCATGTTCGCCCAACATGAACCCAATAGAGCACTTATGGGATGTGGTGGAAAGCAACATTAACACCCAAGATCTTGCACATACAAATACAAGGGAGCTATGGGCTGCTATTCAGATGGCATGGCTCAACATATCTCCAGAAGTCTTCTAGACACTTAATCGATGCCACATTGAGTTGCTGCACTTTGCCAGTTTAGAGGAGGTCCAGCACGATACTAGGTATGTATCTGATGACTTTTGTCACTTCAGTGTATAATTGTGTGCTTTTGTGGGAATTGTTTAAAATGCAGTTCTTTTGTTGCATATCAATATCTGACAATGCTGCTGAAATTGTGTGCCATCAATGCTTCAGTACAGCAAGTTACTTCTTTAAGACAATATTCTGGACATTGTCATTTAAAGATGGTGGTCGGACTGTGGTCAAGTGACATCAGCTCCAGACTTGTCTTGCTTCATGGTACATGGAAAAATTGCAGGGCTTTTAACAAATCAGTATGAAGGAATTTGGAAGAGAGCTTGGAATCGAAATTTGTCAGACTTATCCCAAGTACTCCTGCATACGCTTGAAATGTTTCTTCTCCCAAATACTATTAATGCATATGCTTGAACTGTTTGTTGCCAGAGTCAAGTTGTCAGAATATAACTTCTCTTTAGCTTTTTGCTTATTCTCATGATTTTCTTTCAAAACTTCTAAAGAAGCATCCTGACATCATCTACCAGATTTCTGGATACCTTCAATAGGAAGGGGGAACCCCACTACAATTTGATGGGCTATTTTTATGGATATAACTGCAAATTGTTATTTAATTCAGTTTAATTCAGTAATGTTTATACATTCAATTTGAGAATGTATCTCATGTATGACACAAAATAAAAATAGTTTGAATATTCTTAGTTCGATTCTGCCCCCCCCCCCCAACCTCCAAAACAATTCTGGCATATCCTATGCCCAATATCCATTACACTGGCAAACCTGAATAAGGTGAAGACAGTGCTTTTCAGAATACATATCAGTTGAAGAGTAACAGGAAACAGAACTTATATTGCTTTAATGACAACATTCCAAGGGGCAGGGGGGTCTTTGGATCTTTCTCATTTTCTCATCACATTAATGGTGTGAACTGAAATTTTCTGCAATGTGTGGTAATACTTAAACTAAATCTTGTGAACACATGCACTACCTTGAGCCGCGGATGGCTTAGTGGTTAGTGTTTCAGACTATCGATGCAAGGTCCTCAGGTTCAAGCCTGAGCTGATCTTTCGGAGATGGTGTGATTTACTAACAATCGCTGCATATCCGCTGTGCATCGGACGAGCAGGTTAAGTGATGGCCCCCAGGCTGGACCCACTGGTTAAATGGGTATCCTTTCCTATGTCCCCTGTGAAATTCTCTTACCCCTCTATGTGCAATATCGTACTTGTACGGTGGCGCCATCTACTGTACTCCAATCTCACTACAAACTGTTCTGTCAAAGTCGCTAGACTTGCTCTCATTCCTTCCGTTTCTGTGTCCTGCCCAAAAGGTGATCTCGCTGTAGGTGGCTGGGACCTAAACTTTACTCACTGTGGACAGAAGTCCTACAAGAAAATGACAAATCGGACACATGCACTACCCCTACATACAGTTCTTCACAATTATGAAGCAGAGTGATTGCCTACAATGAAAATGCTTATTGGTTGCACTACATCTCACCCCTTTTAAATAGAAATTAAAGAGGACAAAAACAAAATAAACGTTCTTCTTTACAGCTCAGTTACTCAGGTCACATATATGCAATAAAGCACTTCTTTTTAATTATGCTTATATGAATTTTGTTATTCCTACATTCACTCCCTCATGTTTCAATGCTGTCAATTCAGTTTCAATAATTTGCAACATCAATTCAGGAATTCAACAAACTAGTTAAGTTAAATTTGATTTTGAATCAACTGCAAAAACTTTGGTTCACCTTTTAAAGGCGGTTAAGTGGCAGTGAAAATTAAGACGTTTACGTAGTACAGTTTCCCCAGAAGGAGAGGAATAGTCCTATTTTTTGTTTGAGCTATATTTCCTCAGCAAGCGAATATGTGAAAATATTATGCAACACCACTAATATCCCTTTTTGGTACACCTTTTGTTCACATGAAAGGTAGCAAAAGAAAAAATTAAATAATTCATAAATGAAAAAACCATGAGGAATAACCACTCACCATAAAGATCATGGTAACTTCCAATGGACCAAACACTTCCAACACGTCAATTCATCGTGATATAACTGGGCTTCCACAGGTTTACAGACCTCTTGCTTACGCTTCTTATTTTCGGGTGTGAAACATCGTTTTTTTCCTTTGCCTTATAGTATGTTACTATAATGCTTGTCAATTCGATAAAAATCATACATACAACTCATTCATACAATTCAAGTAAAAACTATGTACATAAATAAACCTTACATTCACAGGTGATTAAACCTTAGTCAACTCTAATTATGGAACTCCTCCTTCTGTTTCACAACCTCTGCTACTCCCACTGCAGTTCCATAATTAGAGTTGACTAAGGTTTAATCACCTGTGAATGTAAGGTTTATTTATGTACATAGTTTTTACTTGAATTGTATGAATGAGTTGTATGTATGATTTTTATCGAATTGACAAGCATTATAGTAACATACTATAAGGCAAAGGAAAAAAACGATGTTTCACACCCGAAAATAAGAAGCGTAAGCAAGAGGTCTGTAAACCTGTGGAAGCCCAGTTACATCACGATGAATTGACGTGTTGGAAGTGTTTGGTCCATTGGAAGTTACCATGATCTTTATGGTGAGTGGTTATTCCTCATGGTTTTTTCATTTATGAATTGCACGTAAACTAAGCGCATTTTGCAAGAGGTTAATACCTTAAAAGTGCAAATATAATAATTAAATAATTCATGTTACAAATATCCACATTTTAGAATGTTCATACTTTTGTCATTTTTCTATAATTATGTTCAATAACTGCCACAGTTATATATAGTGATATAACTGCCAGTCTTTACAAATTAAGTAAAAAAAAAAAACAAATTGTTTGGAACATACATGACACTGGTGAACCTTTCACCTGTGTGAAGGAGCATGTGCATTGAAAGATGACTTTTACGAGTAAATTGCTTGGAACATACATCACACTGGTGAGGCTTTTCACCTAGGTGAAGAAGCATATGCACTGAGAGATCACCTTTACAAGTACATTGTTTGGAACACACATCACACTACTCAGGATTTTCACTTGTATGTAAGAGCATGTGCCTTGAAAGATGACTTTTCTGAGTAAATTGCTTGGAACATAAATCACACTGATGAGGCTTTTTACCTGTGTGAAGAAGCATATGAACTGAGAGATCATCTTTACGAGTATATTGTTTGGAACATACATCACACTGGTGAGGCTTTTCACCTGTGTGTAGGAGCATGTGCCTTGAAAGATTACTTTTCTGAGTAAATTGTTTGGAACATACATCACACTGATGAGGCTTTTCACCTGTGTGAGAAAGCATATGCACTGAGAGATCATTTTTAGTAGTACATTGTTTGGAACATAGATCACACTGGTGAAGCTTTTCACCTGTGTGTAGGAGCATGTGCCTTGAAAGATGACCTTTCTTAGTAAATTGTTTGGAACATACATCACACTCATGAGGCTTTTCACCTGTGTGGAGAAGCATATGGACTGAGAGATAATCTTTACGAGTATATTGTTTGGAACATACATGACACTGGTGAGGCTTTTCACCTGTGTGTAGGAGCAGGTGCCTTGAAAGATGACTGATCTGAGTAAATTGTTTGGAACATACATCACACTGGTGAGGCCTTTCACCTGTGTGAAGGAGCATGTGCTTTGAAAGAGTACTTTTTATCAGTAAATTGTTTGGAACATACATCACACTGGTGAGGCTTTCCACCTGAGTGAAGGAGCATGTGCCTTGAAAGATGTCTTACCTGAGTAAATTGTTTGGAACATACATCACACTGGTGAGACTTTTCACCTGTGTGAACATGCATATGCATTGAGATATCACCTTTACGAGTAAATTGTTTCGAACATACATCACACTGGTGAGGCTTTTTACCTGTGTGAAGGAGCATGTGCATTGAAAGATGACTTTTACGAGTAAATTGTTTGGAACACACGTCACACTGGTGACGCTTTTCACCTGTGTGAAGCAGCATGTGCGTTGAAAGATTATCTTTACGAGTAAATTGTTTGGAACATACATCACACTGGTGAGGCTTTTCACCTGAGTGAAGAAGCATATGCTCGAAGAGATCATCTTTACGAGCACATTGTTTCGAACAAACATCACACTGGTGAGGCTTGTCACCAGTGTGTAGGAGCATGTGCCTTGAAAGATGATTTTTCTGAGTAAATTGTTTGGAATATACATCACACTGGTGAAGCCTTTCACCTGTGTGAAGGAGCATGTGCTTTGAAAGAGTACTTTTATTAGTAAATTGTTTGGAACATACATCACACTGGTAAGGCTTTTCACCTGTGTGAAGAATCATGTGCGTTGAAAGATGATTTTTACGAGTAAATTGTTTGGAACATACATCACACTGGTGGGGCGTTTTACCTGTGTGAAGGACCATGTGCGCTGAAAGGTCACCTTTAAAAGTAAAATGTTTGGAGCATATATCACAATGGTAAGTCTTTTCACTTGCATGAACAAGCATGTGCCTGGAAAGATAGCGCTTGTTTGCACACTGTTTAAAGCATACGTGACATTGGTGATCTTTTTCAGTTGACTGAAGGAGACTATGCCTTGAGATGCTGCATTTTTCACTTAGCTGCTTGGAACACAACTCAGAATCATAAGGTTGTTCTCTTGCATGGACCTTTACATGCATTAAAAGACTATCTTTCTGTTGGAATTTCTTGTGACACACATTACACTGGAAAAGGTTTTCACTTGTGTGAAGTTGCATATGTCTTGCGAATGTAGATTCTCCTGAGAATTTCTGGAAGCATATTTCACATTCCCAGAGATCTTCACTTTTACATGGAATGTGCACTGAAGTATCAATTTCTGTTTTCACTTCCTTCACAAATAATTGTTCGGTTACATCTCTCATAGTATGCTTCAACACTGATTCCATGCTGAGGAACTTAGTATTTTTATTTGTTTAGAAACCTGCTCTTCTAATAATTTCCCTTTCTGATATTATGCAGTAATGAACTGAACAGTGCATGTTCTTTTCAAATAATTCTGTTCTCTGCACATGCAAAGAAAAATGCCATATTACAGTCCTGTCTGATATCTAAGATAGCATTAGGAATGCTTTGAGAAAATCTCTTTAATCCAAACATGTAACAAATATATAAAAATGAAACCATGCGAGCTTTGCATATTTTCTTAAATGGTAGTGCATATTTTCATTAGAGATTTCAGAATGCTGACGAAGAAAAAAGTTTGATTTTGTAGTCGTCACCTACGCAGACTTTCATCAAGGCGAACATAAGGTGGTATTTTGTCCTTTCTTTGGTAAGAAGCTGTGCTGGAAATTGGAGGTAAATAAAATGCACACAAAAAAACCACTCACATTACTCAATTTCTTTCAGAACATTTCGATAACTTTCGCGAGATTCAGATAAAAGAACGAAATTCACAGAATAGTATATGTATACAACAAATTTTGAAAAGCCAAATTACCTTTAGAGGCGTATTATCGGCAGGATCTTCAGTAATGTTTTCGCCTTGTCAATTAATTACGCTTTTATTACTTTGTTAGATTTTCAGATTGGGTAGTTTGCCTTCCAAGGAAAATAACCAATGTTCATATTCGGCTATCTTCTGTAATGCTGAGCCAATTTGCGCAGCTTTATATAGCCAAAGAATATAAACGCTTCGCATTCTTTGATATAGCTATAATCCAACGAGATAGAAGTCTAAAATTCTTCTGTTATTGAAAGCCTTGGTCATTGGCTCTCTGCTGTAGCCAACAAACGAAAGGAAAGCCCGGGTATTGATCATATACACAAAACCTACAAGGAAACTGCTCAAAAGGTGCTCAGTGTTCCTTTATTGGCTTGCGCAATCACGTGACATACAAAGTAGAAAAACGAACAGAGAGTAAAGAGAAAAGCAGCTTTTTATTTTTTTATTGGAGGTTTAACGACCACCGTGAGCAAGTCATTGGGCATAAGCAGGCCCCCTCCTTAATTTAGGTTTACTAGTTCCATGGAAAGAAGAGAGCCAGCACAGTAAGACAAATACAACATCCATGCCTCAGTGGGATTCAAACCTGGACCCATCTCGTACGAAAGATCAGAAGCCATCTCTTAGACCACCGCCCCACCGGGGGCGTAAAGTTGAGTGATCAATGTCGACATGTATCATGCCGCCCGGTGGCGCAGTGGTCTAAGCGATGGCTTGTGATTATTCGTCCGAGATGGGTCCGACTTCGAATCCCGGTAAGGCATGGATGTTTGGTTTGTCTAGGCATGGATGTTGGGTTTATTATTATTATTATTATTATTGCCTTCCCATTGAAACAGGGGAGGACTTAGCCTTTTGAAAGAATAAACATATGTATTTGTGGACCACATTGCATGTGATGGTCTGCGCATAGCCCGGGCCTTAACCCTATTGAGCACCTCTGGGACGAGTTGGAGCGTCGACTTAAGGGGTGCCCCCACCGGCCAAATCAGTAAAGGAACTGACCTGTCTTCTCCAAGCCGAGTGGAAGAAACTACCGCTAGCCGTGGTACAACGCCTGGTTGAGGGTATACTCCGGAGGGTCGTAGCTGTAATCGCCGCTCGTGAAGGCTCCACCAACTATTGAAGGTGAATAAACTTCGTTTTCCTTTGCTATCACAGGTGTCCAAATACTTGTTATTAGATAGTGTATATAGCGGCCAAAGATAACCAAGAGAACAATCTACAACCCTACAGGACAGCAGCAAAACATAATTCTGGAGGGGGGGGTCACTTTACCAGTACCTGTTACTAATGATTTTGTATAACATTAGCTAATCTCTAGAAGTTTATAAAAGACTGTCAGTGCTGTCAAATAATTTTTTTTTCTGGTTGAAAAGCTGGGAATTTTTTTTTCTGGCTGAAAACACTCAATTCAAAAATTCTATTTGCATTCCGATACCTTTCACCACAAACACAGGCGCGCATAGTTTAGTTTTTCAGGAGGGGGCAAACATAAATTGTAAGTACGAATAGCATATACAAACACCATATACACATTTCAACTGTGTTTTCTTGTTATCTAATCGTTTTTACCACACTTTCAACACAGTTTAACTGGACATCAGAAATTAATACCCCGTACAAATGTAAAACTTCCTACGGTCATTAAACATGTCTGCAAGGAAATAAAACAAAGCTTACCTACAGTACTTGTAACTTGAACTTCATATCTGCTTACTGTTGCAATTCCGACCATTAAAAACAAATATCTTGAGCGGAATTTTTTATATCAATCCACTACAAAACACTTCTTTCAAATAGTCAATCCCATCTCCAAGTGATATCCTTTATCAGCTTCCGAAATATTCTTTCCATCACATGCAATGTGGTCCACAAATACATATGTTTATTCTTTCAAAAGGCTAAGGCCGCCCCAGTGGCGCAGTGGTCTAAGGCGCTGGCCTCTGATCATTCGTCCGTAAGGGGTCCGGGTTCGAATCCCGGTCAGGCATGGATGTTGTGTTTGTCTTACGGCACTGGCTCTTTCCCTTCCCTGGAACCAGTGACCCTAAATTAGGGACGGGCGACTGCTTATAGCCCATTGAGTTGCTCACGGTGGTCGTTAAACCTCCAAACAAACAAAAAAAAAAAGAGGCTTAGTCCTCCCCTGTTCCAATGGGAAGGCAATAATAATAATAATAATAATGAGAGGTGCAAGGATATACAAGGAGAATACCAAATATAAGACACAAAATATTAATACACAAGAACTACCAAAATATTATTATACACTTAATAGAAATACAGTGGAACTTTGGTTATGCATTTTCCAGTATGTCCCAACTTTGAGAAAATCGAAGCAGTTTTTTTTTTCTTTTTTCTTTTTTTTTATATTGGAGGTTTCACGACAACCGTGAGCAACTCATCGAGCTATAAATAGTCGCCCGTCCCTAACTTAGAGCCACTGGTTCCGTGGAAGGGAGAGATCCAGGACCGTAAGACAAACCCAACATCCATGCCTTACCGGGATTCGAAGTCGGACCCATCTCGGACGAATGATCACAAGCCATCGCTTAGACCACTGCGCCACCGGGCGGCATGATACATGTCGACATTTATCACTCAGCTTTACGCCCCCGGTGACGCGGTGGTCTAAGAGATGGCTTCTGATCTTTCGTACGAGATGGATCCAGGTTTGAATCCCACTGAGGCATGGATGTTGTATTTGTTTTACTGTGCTGGCTCTCTCCTTTCCATGGAACTAGTAACCCTAAATTAAGGATGGGGCCTGCTTATGCCCAATGACTTGCTCACGGTGGTCGTTAAACCTCCAATAAAAAAAAAGCTGCTTTTCTTTTTACTCTCTGTTCGTTTTTCTACTTTGTATGTCACGTGATTGCGCAAGCCAATAAAGGAACATTGAGCACCTTTTGAGCAGTTTCCTTGTAGGTTTTGTGAATATGATCAATACCCGGGCTTTCCTTTCGTTTGTTGGCTACAGCAGAGAGCCAATGACCAAGGCTTTCAATAACAGAAGAATTTTAGACTTCTATCTCTTTGATTATAGCTATATCAAAGAATATCTAACTGATAAGAAGGTAAGGCTCAGCGAGACGTAACTAGAGCCACTATATTATGTGGCAAAGAATTGCCGAAAGTATTACACAGAAGCCAACATTACAGGCTGATGCCGCAGGATGCCGGAGCAGACTGAGTTGGACTGAGCATGCGTGTTTCTGTTCAAAGAATATAAACGCTTGTTTTTTTGTTTTTTTTTATTGAAGATTTAACGACCGCCGTGAGCAACTCAACGGGCTATAAGCAGTCGCCCGTCCCTAATTTAGGGTCACTGGTTTCAGGGAAGGGAGAGAGCCAGTGCCGTAAGACAAACACAACATCCATGCCTGACCGGAATTCGAATCCGGACCCCTTACGGACGAATGATTAGAGGCCAGCGCCTTAGACCACTGCGCCACCGGGGCGGCTAAACGCTTGTTTGTGTTGGCGTTTTGTTCAAAGGTTTTGTTGTTCTCATCTAGATCTGCGATGGGAAGGCAAAAAAAAAATTAATAATGAGGGGTGCAAGGAAATACAAGGAGAATACTAAATAGATAAGACACAAAATATTAATACATAGGAACTAACAAAATATTATTGCACACTTAATAGACATACAGTGGAACTTTGATTATACAATTTCCAGTATGTCACAACTTCGTGAGAATCGAGACCATTTTTTTTTATTTTTTTTTTTTTTGCGATTGCAACAATTGTATGAAAGAAGCAAAGATTAGTAAATATTTCACTTGGCACTAATGCTAAATCAACTAGTAGAACATAAAACAAATTAAAAACTTACTACGATGTATTCTGAAGATCAAGAAAGCACAAGATGAGGATAATACCAACCGATTATGGATTCCAACAATGTGTTTCATAATAAAATGACTGGACATGAGAGGACCACATCATTTTCACCACGTTGAATTTGCTTCAGATTGTCACAAAAAATGAAGAACCTGCAAAATATGAACACATTTCATCAATCACGTTGAAACGTTATGGAAATCATGGCGGAGCCGCCCTGGTGGCGCAGTGGTCAAAGCGATGGCCTCTGATCAATCGTCCAAAAGGGTGTCCATGTGAGGCACGGATGTTGAGTTTGTCTTACGGCACTGGCTCTCTCCCTCTCTGGAACCAGTGACCTTATATTAGGGATGCACGACTGCTTATAGACCATTGAGTTGCTCTCACGGTGGTCGTTAAACCTCCAATAAAAAAAAAAAAAAAGGAGGAACTGACATTTGTTTATGCCCAGCGCCATCTTGTGACGTCACACTTCGCCAACGTATTTTGAAGCAATAGTTGTGCAAAATGAAAAGGGAGGATTTTCACCCGGATGTGCATTCAAGAATATGTTCTTCCCACTTTATAGAGGACGATTTTGTCTACCAACCTTTTACAAACCGTAGGCAATTGAAACCTGAAAGCATCCTGACAGTGTTTAGTTCCCAAAAAGAAACTTTGAAGAGAAAACGGATTGCATATTTTAATACACTGGCGCACCTGGGGGTGGGAGGGTAACTTTGGGGCTTAAGTCCCCAAAGCCCCATACGTCAACTCTTTTATCTATCAATCTAATGTATATCTGTCTATCTCGTGCATTATATGTACACTGCTGGCCACCGAAAATGCAAACGGATAGTATTGCAACTTTCTTTCTTGTTCATTCATTTCATGATAATATTTATCATTATTCCAGATCAAACCCATAACACTTATACGTATATAGCACATTGCATAACCTAACTTCATCCTTTTAAACTCGAATCCTTGCTTTGTTTTTATCGAAGATTGAAACAATGTGCTTATTTTGTTTATACGCCATGCAATCAGAATTGCTATCATATATCAGGAAAAATATAAGTACAACAGCTGAATTTGCATGATTCATCATATGTAGATTGTATCATGAATGCAAACCAACATATGAACTATTTGGCTGTTGTGGCAGCCAATGAGAGAGATCTATCTTGTTGGCTGTAGGTTGTTGTGTAAATGGAAAGCACAAATTGCAGGAGTGTTAATTTCCTTGTTACTTACTCAGTTTTTTGTAACTTTCCTAAAATGTGTGTGTTTGTGTGTGGAGGACAAGGTGGATTTTTTTTAAATAAAAAATTCCAGACTAGATCCTAGACTTTTTACATTTTTATTGCCAAAAATTGAACCCCCCCCCCCCACTTACAAAATATGCGATTGATTACATATTATGCAAGAAAGTCTGCATAAGTAAAACTTTGGCAAATGTACATTAGAGAAATGAATGATATTATTTATTCACGTGCTGATGGCTGTCGAAAGTGCTTCATTTCTCAAGGATTGCAACTTAATTTTATCGACGGTGGCATTTTTTTTTGCTCATAAATATTGTGTAAAAATTTGCATGCATCTACATTTGCTTCATTCCTGCTTGTATAATTAATATAAACACGAGATGTTAACTGCTGGCCACCAAAAATCATAATTGTATTTCTAAGTGAAATGTGCACTATTGTAATATACAAGCTCTAGTCAGTGAAAAATTTTATTTATTGGGTGGATGAACCTTTTTAGGAGAGCATTTGATGCAACATCAGCTGTAGACATAATTTTCCATGTTCTTTTTTTTTTTTTTGATTGGAGGTTTAACGACCACCGTGAGCAACTCAATGGGCTATAAGCAGTCGCCCGTCCCTAATTTAGGGTCACTGGTTCCAGGGAAGAGAGAGAGCCAGTGCCGTAAGACAAACACAACATCCATGCCTGACCAGGATTCGAACCCGGACCCCTTACGGACGACTGATCAGAGGCCAACGCCTTAGACCACTGCGCCACCGGGGCGGCTTTTCCATGTTCTGCCCATCCCCTTCTTTTGATAAAGGTTCTCCCCTTTTTCTGTCCCAATGAGATTTACTGTAAAAGAAAAAAATCATGTTATAATCAAATTTGTTTTAAAGTAGTTACTCTCACGGTCCTCATATTGTATTGTGTTGAGGGTGGGTGACAGGGGCGGCTCCTGCTATGGGGCTGTGGGGCTGCAGCCCCCTACCCAAAGCAGTTTTTTTTTCATGCCGTACCAAGAGAGAGAAGTTTTGTGAACACCGCTGTAAGTTTTCCCAGCATAATGTCACGACTGCAATTTTCTGAACTCAACTGGAAGTTTTCCCTGTATAACACCAGTGGGAGCGAGAAGAGCGTTACGGACTGCATTCCTTGCAGCCCTGTCGGCCATTGAAACCAACTCATGTGGGGAAACTCTGCCTATTCCCACATCAGTTCGTTTCCTTTAAATAAAATTTCCCTGGGGACTGCATTCATGGCAGCTCTCGCTAGCAGGGTTGCTCGCAAATGCAGTCTCTCGTTGGGTGGGAATGCATCGCCAGGCCTGTGTGCTTTGTTGATTAATACGGTTCTTGTGCTTCCGAATAGGACATAAAATAGGGGAATGAATTAAAAATAATGACGAATGTTGAAATAAAGTAATAAATAAAATACGTTTGAATGTATTATTCAACCTGGTTTTTTTCTTCCAATTTTTGGTTTGTTCCTGCTTTTATTCAACGAAATAATTCTAACATCAATGTTGCTCCCATCTAATAACAAATACTCAGTTGCCGGGACTTTTGCAAAAAAAGTTTTACTTATATTTTCTCTTCTGGTTAAAATGGGCATGTGAACAAATTGCGATTAAAAATAGAGTTCAGTATTGGATAAATTGAAAAGAGAGAGAGAGAGAGAGAGAGAGAGAGAGAGAGAGAGAGAGAGAGAAAGAGAAAGAGAGATACTAATTTCTCCAGCGAAATACTTTCACAAAATTGATTTCTTCACTTAGCAAGCACAGCGAAATTTTCGCTTTTTAACTCAAGTAAATCTTTATTCACCAAAAATCATTGAAGTCACTCCAGTGGATACATTTTATTTTTCTGCTGCATCCCCCCTCCCTCCCAAAAGTCAGCTGCCCATTTCAATTGAGGTAGTGTACTTAATTACTTTGAAAAGAACATTTAATCAGATATCATTGTTTAGAAAATTTACGAAGTTGGTAAATTTTGGAAAACAAATTTTTCTACACTAAATTGTTATCAAGATGGCTTCAGAATTAAAACTGGACTGAATATGTTTGCAATCCGTTTTTATTAAAGAGAATGCCGGTGTGTGAGTATCGCAATAACAACTCGTCGCGAAATTCTGGAAGACCCTTCAAAATTCCACAAAATGTTTTTCATCGCCGTCCAAGTTGCAGTGATCGATATCAAGTCGAAGTTTCAAAGGGAGTGTATCAAAAGAAAAAAATATATATTGTCATATTTCTAGGGGTCACAATGAGACATTTGAGAATGCGTAACGCGTACATGACCTTGAGTGTGTCTCCGCTACCACTGGCACACGCATTATTTTTTTAAATTTTTTTGTCCTTATATATATATATATATATATATATATACGTATATGCATGCATATATAATTTGCAACCATCATCAATCCACTGCTGGATGAAAGAAAGTCTCCAAGTTTCTTCTTCCACAACAGTCTGCCTTGAGTCAGTTTCTTTCATGCTTTCGAATTTCATGTACACATCTCCCTCTTGTCATCTTCTGGATATTGTTTTTTCCCTTGCTATCCAGTTCAATATTTCAACTCTCCGTCGGTGGTTCTTTCTTCTAGCAATATGTCCATCCCATTGCAGTTTCAGAAATTTTGACCATGTCTTCCACTCTTGTCATTTTCCCAATTCACGAGTTCCTATTTGTATCTTTCCATGTAACATCAAACATGCATCTCTACATGCTTTTTCAGTTCTCTGCAACGTCTGTCGGTCTGTTTTAGTTGAGGTCCATGTCTGTGCTCCATGCGTAAGAACTGGAAGGATGCACTGATTAATCAGTTTCTTTTTAAGAAATAATGCATCCGACGAAGTTTTATAGGTCGATTATTTTCTTCATAAATGTGACAATGTGGCCATCGCTTAGTATCTGTCGCCTAATTTAGGTATCGGTACCTTTACATTTTCCCCATCAATCGCTAAATATAAAATCTAAATATTAATTTCTTGTAAAAAAAAGCACTTTCGATCAGTATATATATATATTATTGTTATTATTATTATTATTAAACTGACAGCGTCAGCACAGGCGCAGTAACTTAACTCTCGAAGTGGTATCGTGATATCTACAAAATTGAGATGCAGCCCCCATCTCAGCTTACCACAAGCCGCCACTGGTGGGTGAGGAGAGATTTGCTAGCTTGACAGTTTTAGCTATAGCCAATGCAGATATCACTTTAGGATGATAGTGGCATTAGAGCGACTCATTCACCCAACTTGTCTTCTTGTGACTGGATGTGACTTTGGTTTTAAGTAAGAAGTCAAATGTGAGCTGTGCTCCAGATTTGGGTGACAAAATTACTCTGCAGGCCTGTGTGGTCCCGTTACTTGAGATACAGTTAGAGGTACTTTGGCCTGTGTCTTCTGTAAAAGCTTTGGGAACACATATTCAGTTATAGTCAAGTTATCAAATCTGTGTTACGGCAAAGGCTGGATCCTGAAATTTTCAACTGGCTCTTGTAAATCTTAAATATTTGTCCAGCACTGTATTATGGGATAATGTAGTTCACAGGATAATTATCACTTTTTAATCTTGGATGGGGGAAGAGGCATATTTCATTTATGCATTGGTCTCATTGAAATTCATCATACAAAATTGAAATTTATCATACAATGTACGGTGTCTCATAGAGCCAGTTTGTAGTACCGTGAGTATATCGCCCAGTATCTGAATTACAATTTAGAGGAAAACAACCTGTGTATTTTTTAGTTTCCTGTAAATGTGAAATTGTTTGCACAAATTTCTGCCCTATAGATATGAATTACTAATTTACAGGAAAGTAATGTCTTCATTTCTTTGCTTTTTCTTCTTTAACAATCTGCAATTAAAAGCTTTTTGTTCTACCGTAGATATAGCAAAGCTATTATTATGCACCCATTTAAAATTAATAACTGATAAATAAACATTTTTGTAGTGCCCATTACAGAACATTCAACGTGAGGACATTTCTCTTACTCCTGTATGAATTAGACACTGCATTTTTTAATCATTTATTTTATTGCACTTTGGTACCATGTAAAATGCTGCTCTGATTACCAGCAGTATTTTACTGTTGAAAATTAAACACACAAACAGCATAGACTTCCTTGCACAAGAGAAAATATCACACTGCTGAGACTAATTTCAATCATCATATATCTTGTCAGACACAGTAGTGCACACTGAATTTCTTCAAGGGAGGGGTCCAATAAACTTCAAAAGTGGCACAAGTTCCACAATGTCTTGTTACCCCCCCTGTAATAAGAAATGTAAGTGAGCTATGTATCTGTTGTATGATGTATATGTTGAGTTACATGTTGAGGCATCCTTAAAAATCCAGTGGATCCGTTTGGGCTGCGTCATTCTCGTGACAGAGAATAATTTTACGTCATGTTCTGAGGAACATTTTCCGAAGCAGTTGGGGGTTGATACGAGAGAACACACGTCTCACTGCTTGTTTAAGTTCATCAGTAGTTTGGTAGCGCTGCTGTGCAAAAACCTCCTTTATGAAACCTGAAAGGTCATTATTACACGTTGAGAGATCTGGGGTTCGAGGTGGCCATTCAAGTGGAGCGGGAATCACCACCGAACCTCAGCCGATCCAACGATCCCGAAAGACCTCACCAAGGTATTTCCGAACAGCGATTGCGTAATGGGTAGGGTGCCCCATCCTGTTGGAACCATACGTCATTCAGAATGCCAGGATTTCCAAGTTGTGGCGCAAATCAGGTTTGCAACATGTCCAGATAAGTTGTCTGATTCACTGGACCATCAGAGAAATACGGTCCAAACAGATGTCGACTATTCATTGCAGCCCATATCATGACATGCGGAGGATGATGTTCGAATTTTTCGACGTAAAGTGGGTTTTTCTTTGACCAGAACACAACGTTCCGTGATCGACAGCTGCGGTATATCGCACATTCATCACTGAAAATGACCTTTCCACGTTTTGGGATTGTGGCAAATATCTGAAGCATCAATGCACATGCATCCCGTCTGCGGTTTAAATCGATGTCTGATAACTCCTGAACGAACATAGGGCGACATGCGTGCAAATTCTGGTCATTCTTCGTGTGCTTATGCAGTGTCGATCGTGGTATTCCAAGCTCTGGTTATCGTTTGCGGTGCGACTTCGTCGGTGACCTGATAACTGATTCCTCAACCGTTTGATACCGTTACACTCTGGTTGATGGTCATCCCGTTCGTGGTTTATCTTTAACGTTGCCTACTTCGAAGAGTTTATGTTCCCACCGCAGAAGAGTCTGTTTTGGAAGGGCGTCTTTGTCGAATCGTTGTTGGAAATCGGCACGCACGTCACGCATTCTGTTCCAGGGTGTATTCGCTGGTATCACACATGGTTCCGGTGCCTAATCTGTAAATAAAAACAATACAGACCATAACTCGGCATATACATCATACAACAGATACATAGCTCACTTACATTTCTTATTACAGGGAGGTAACAAGACATTGTGGACACAATGTAAGTGCATAAACTTTTCCACGGCACTTTGCAGAGGGCAAACCAATTACTAAAACTCTATGAAAAGTACCTGGTGAGAGAAAAATGGTGATACATGGTGACGCTTAATGAAGCATGTCTATCCAAGTGTCTGTAATAAACCCCATGCAATTTTTGCAAAGGGACGAAACAATTTCCATAGTTGGTAGAGAAAATGCTGCAGAACTTTCCCACAAGTTTTATGGTCATTGCTAGGTATTGTGCCAGGGGAAAACAAGGTACCTAGGGTTACTTCAAATGTGAAAGTTAACTCGGCGTCCCATCAGGCTTATTCACTGGACCCGTTGTTTCATGAAGAAATAGCAGTTTTGTATGGACATTGGACAAGGATGTCCATTGAATGTGTATTCACCAAAATGAGGCTTCTAGCCATACATCAAGATTGACGGTAGCGTATTTTAATACACTTAAGCAGGAAACCGGGATAAGGGCTATTACTTTGGTGAATATATTTCAAACAAGTGGAAATGATGTAAATAGACGAAGTCATCGCTGTGTAAATGATATTTTATAAATAACGCATGGCAACTGAAAACTTGTTGTTCTGACACCCTGGGATCGAACCCCAGATCTCTCGATAACTACCCAAGTGCGTTCGCTTTACGCTACGGTGACAACAATTCACAGCGCTATGCGTGATTTTTCTGTCAGCATCGGACTACACAATATGGATATAATAATGGGCTCAGCAAATGATATGTCTCCATCTGGTGGCATTAACAGGACAAGCTATTTTATAAATCTAAAGGCGAAAGCAATGGTAAATACCCTGGTGTACAAAAATTAAGGACGAAGAGGAGAAATTAGCATAACAGCGGAACGAGCGGGCAGAACGGACAGAAAGACCACTCAGGAGATAGACTAGGGTCCGGTACGATAGGGCATGCGCATATATGCAGCACGACGTAGAGGGGGGGGGGGAGTGTCGGAAGGGTATAAAGCGCACGAGCGGTGTACGCTCAGCAATTCGGTGAAAGCTATTGCACGGTGTACATCGGTTTGAACGACGTCGAGTTGCTGCCACCGTGTGATATGGCCAACAGGCAATCCAGTAGACGACATCTGGATGACTTTGCCCGAGGTCCAATCATTGGGAAGTTGGAAGAAGGTCGAAGTGTGACTAGTGTGGCCGAGGAGTTCGGGATCGCTCACAGGGTTTCACGAGCTTAGAGAGCATTTCAAACGACAGAAACAGCTGTCCGAGAGTTTAGCAGTGGTCGTCCACGAGCAACAACGGCGGCGGACGACCGATATATTGTCCTACAGGCGAGAAAAGACAGACTGCAGACAGCGGGAGAAATCGCAAGGCACATGCAACAGACAACTGGACGTCCGTTATCGCGTTTTACATACTTGCATTTTCAGATATGTTTAGAAAAAAGAGGTTAGTAAAAAGAAGTACCTTATTCATTCTGTGTAAGCATTTATTCCCTTATGTGATGAAAATGATGCGGCATTAGCTTAATGGGATGAACTATATTTGTGTGTATATACAGATACACTGAAGTGCCAGAAAAACTGGTACAGACCAGCTTATTCAAAATACATAGCAACGTCAGCTATGCGCGTACTCGGTTGCGTCCGCGAGTGCGTATATAAAGTGATAGACATCCTTGCCAGCTGTCAGAGCTGTTTTCGACATGAGAATGACAAGTAGTAACGATTTAAGCGATTTTCACCGCGGTGTCATAGTTGGCACTCGTGAAATGGGCCATAGTATTTCGGAGGTAGAAACGAAGTTCGGATTTTCACGGATGACCATTGCAAGGGTGTACCTTGACTACAAGAATTCGGGCAAAACCTCTAACTTACGATACCAGTGTGGCCGTAAAGAAGACATTGTGTGAACGTGACTATTGTCGGCTGTCAAGAAACGTTCCACGCGATAGGCGTGCAACAATCTCGCAGGTATCATCGGAACTCAACGCTGGAGCCTCAACAAGCATCAGCGTCCGGACTGTGCAACGTACCCTGCACGATATGGGCATTGAAAGCCGACGCCCAACCCGAGTCTCCTTGGGTGTACGACACAGAGCTATGCGCCTCGCTTGGGCATGGCAACACCGCCACTGGACACTTTATGACTGGACACTAAGTAGCCTGGTCTGACGAGTCGCGTTTCCAACTGTGTCGGGCAGATAGAAGGATTCGTGTTTGGCGTAAACTCCATGAAGCCATGGATCCCGCTTGTCGACAAGGAACTGTACCGGCTGGTGGGGTTCCGTAATGGTATAGGGTGCGTTTAGCTGGACTTCACTGGGACCCCTGGTACGTGTACAAACGTCTGTGACGGGCCAACGCTATGTGCGCATCCTTTCTGACGAGGTACACCCGTTCATGTCTTGCATTCATGCTGATAGGTTGGGCCTGTTCCAACAGGACAATGCACCTCCACTGAAGTGTCGGGACGCCATATTATGGTTAGAGAAGCATTCAGCTGAGTTTGGGGTGTTGCCATCCCACCCAAGTCCCCAGATCTGAATGTGATAGAACACATTTGGGATGCCATGCAACGCGCTATCGAACACAGGAATACGAGACCTCGGAATACACCCGAATTGTGGAAGGCTCTGCTGGAAGTATGGTGTGCATTGCCTAGAGCATATTTCCAGAAGCTAGTGGAGTCCATGCCCCGTCGTATTTCTGCAGCCCTGCGCTCTCGTGGGGGACCTACCAAGTATTCGACTGTTGTACCAGTTTTTCTGGCACTTCAGTGTATTTTATATGTATATATACATACACTGAAGTGCCATAAAAACTGGTACACCAGTCTAATACTTGGTAGTCCCCACGGGAGCGCAGGACTGACATCCCTCGCTTCGTTTTATACTTCACATTTTCTTACTCATTTTTCTGGTGGTCGCTTGACATGCAGACTACGCCATAATAAGGAATTAATTTGTTCTTGAGAAGCTGTCAACATCAGATTACCCATTACAAAGTACCCACTATGATTACCTAATCACATTTCTATCAACAGCAGTGCAAATTCCACTCGAAATACCTTTTACTTCCTAGATGGTGGTAGACTTTGCAACGTTATAAGGGATGCCGGCATCGGATATGGAATATGCGGCAATAACAATTATTTGAAGGCTATAACAACAATTATTAAGAGAATTATTATTGGCTGCTCGAAAAGCATTCAAATAAACAACTAAAGGTACCCGTAATTCGGTTGTGTTCAGTTCTATATTTCTGACAGTCTACAGCCGAAAAAATATTCACACTGGGTTACAAAATTTTAAATTCAAATACTTTCCATAAACACATACACTGACGGAAAGTGAAAAAAGAACACCAAGAAGGAATTGGCGGACTATCATGAAATTTACATATGTTAATGGGGTCGAGTTTACGTAGGTGCGATGTTAATTTCGGGACCAACCGGTGAGCGCTTACGCCACAGCAAGGCATAATATGAAATTATGGTCGGTGGTATTTAAGAAGTACGGCGAAGTGAATGTAATCAGTCGTCGGCGTACGGACACGTGCGAAGACCCCGAAGAAGCTGCAATGCCTGGACATGGGAGACGTGTACGATTTCAGCAGTTATCGGACTTTGAGCGAGGACGTCTAGTCGGACTCCGCGAGGCCGGGTGGTCGTATCGTCGTATTGCGGAGCTAATTGGAAGGGAAGTATCGGTGGTGGTACGATGGTGGTGTAGATGGTCCGAGGAACATTCCCACACGAGAAGACGTGGAACCGGGAGTCACAGGCGGACCGATCAACGCATAAGAAGAGCGGCGTTGTCAAGCAGAACATCCACTGCGACGCAAATCCGAGCTGCAGTTGCACCTGAGGTGACTGTGCGAACAATCCGCAACCGTCTACTGGATGCAGGACTACGTGCACGTGTGTCTCTGTCATGTGTACCTCTGACTCCTGCCCACCGACAGGAACGGCTACAGTGGTATCGCCAACGTCTGCACTGGAGAACGCAATGGCGATCTGTCGTGTTCAGCGATGAAAGCAGATTCTGCTTGGGAGCCTCCGATGGCCGTATGCTTGTTCGCAGACGCACAGGGGAGCGTCTCCACCCTTCTTGCATATTTCAGTTTACCAGCACATACAGCTGTATTTTGCCATAATGTTTGATCACTTTATCCTCTGTATTCCGTTATTATGCTGTATAAATTTCGTTGGTATCAGACGTCTCCTTCTTGGTGTTCTTTTTTCACTTTCCGCTAGTATATATATCATCATCATCATCATCATCATTGTCAACCATTATCAATCCACTGCTGGACGAAGGTCTCCCCAAGTTTCCTCCACAACGGTCTGTCTTGTGCCAGTCTCCTCCATGTCACCCCTGCATACTTTCGAATTTCATCCACCCATCTCCCATGTGGTCTTCTTCTGGGTCTTTTCCTGTCCCTTGGAATCCAATCTAAAATTTCGGCTGTCCATCGATGATCTGTCCTTCTGGCAGTATGTCCAGCCCATTGCCATTTCAGGGATTTAACTCTGATCATGATGTCTTCCACTCTTGTCATTTTTCGGATCCACGAGTTCCTCTTCTTATCTCTCCTGGTTATACCAAGTATGCACCTCTCCATGCTACTTTGAGTTGTCTGCAGCCTTTGTATGTCTCTTTTAGTTAAGGTCCATGTCTCTGCACCATACGTAAGCACTGGAAGGATGCATTGATCAAACACTTTTCTTTTAAGACATAATGGCATATTGCTCTTGAAAATTATGCTGTTTCTTCCAAAAGCTCTCCAGGCAAGTTTTGTACGCCGATTAATTTCTTCATCAATGTGACCCTCACTTGATATCTGCTGTCCAAGATAAACATACGTGTCTGTTATCTCCAGCTTTTCTCCATCAATCGATAAATCTTCATTTCTTGTAAAAGCATTGAACATCACTTTTGTCTTCTGAAAGTTCATTTTTAATCCCACTTCTTTACTCTTATCAGCAAGTTCCTGGATCATACTCTGCAGCTCTGATGGGGTAGTTGCAAAAATGACTACGTCATCAGCAAAACGAAGGTGGGTTAGATAATCTCCATTAATCTTTATCCCCTTGTTTTCCCAGCTCAGCGACTGAAAAACACCCTCCAATGTGGCATTAAAGAGCTTCGGAGATATGGTGTCACCTTGTCTCACTCCCTTTCCAATTTTTACGTGTGTTGTATTTTCAAACAGCCGAATCTTTGCACTTGCATTTTCATAGATGTTATTAATAATATTAATGTATGCATCTTCAATACCGCAGGTTTTCAGAGCTATTGTAACTGCTGATGGTTTCACCGAATCAAAGGCTTTTTCATAATCGATAAAAGCCATGCACAATGGAAGTTCATATTCCCTCGCTCTTTCAATTAGTTCTCTCGGCACGTGGATATGATCTATTGTGCTGTAGCCACTCCTGAATCCAGCTTGTTCTCTCGGTTGAGCCATGTCCAGTGTTACCTTCAAGCGGTGTGAAAGAACTTTAGTGAAGATTTTATAAACTACTGATAGGAGGCTGATAGGTCTGTAGTTTCCGAGATCCTCAATGTCACCTTTCTTATGTAGCAGGATCATTGTAGCGGTGTTCCAATCCTCAGGAATCTTTCCTTCATTAAGGCATCGAGTGAAAATTTGGGCGAGTACTGTTTCGATTTCTCCACTTGCTTCTTGTATGATGTCTACAGTAATTCCATCTTCTCCTGGAGCTTTTCCTCGCTTCATGTTCTTGATTGCATGTGCAACTTCTGCTGGAAGTACTGGAGGAACTCTGGTACTGGTATCTTTCATGATGTCTGGAGTGCATATATCATCCCTTTCATATAATTTGGAGTAGAAATCTTTCACTCTTGTCAAAATTTCGCCTCTATTTCTTGTTACAGAACCATCTTCTTTTCTCAGTGCCAGAATCTGTTTTCTTCCCTTACTGAGATGTCCCTTTGCTATCTTTAGGCTTTGGTTGTTTTCAATTGCTTTCCTCACTAGTTCACAGTTGAATTTTCTTACGTCTTCAGTGATACTTTTTCTTACTGTCTTGCATAGATCTATATATTCCACTTTGGAAGTCACATCTTCTTCAGTTGTCCTCATCTCTCTTCTTTTTTGCATCAACATTTTGGTTTTTCCTGATAATTTGTTCACATGCAACTTGTTCTTAGACCCAGCTAATTTTGTTGCTGTTTCCATAAGAGCTTTGGTTACTTTTCTGTTAACTTCAGAGATGTCCACTTCTTCCGATGTTAGACCTTCTAAAGCAGAGAACCTGTTCTTCAGTTCTAACTTGAAGGTATTATGGTGTTTTTTAAGGTTGGTTATGTCAATAGATTTTGTTTGTCTTATGAGCTTGCCACGTTCAAGTTTAGTGTTGAGGTGCATCTTACATCTCACCAATCTATGGTCACTACCTGTGTTGAACTTGTTCAGCACACTGCAGTCTTCTATGACGAATTTTTTGTTACACATAATAAAATCAATTTCACTTGTCGTCCCATTTGGATGTCTCCATGTCCATTTCCTGTGTGGCTTTTTCTTGAAGAAGGAGTTCAAGATGAAAAACCCTTCTGCCTCTGCAAACTCAACAAGAGTATTTCCACGCTGGTTTCTGTTGCCGTGACCGAATTTACCTACTGAAGTTTCATTCTGTTGCCGTTGCCCTATTTTTGCATTGAAATCTCCCATCATTATTTTCAAGTGCTGCTTACCTTTATTATTTAGATGACAAATTTCCTCATAAAATTCTTCAATTTCTTCTTCAGGATGACTTGTGGTGGGTGCATAAGTTTGAATAATCTGAGCCTGGTATCTTTTCGAGAGTTGGATAACAAGTCGTGCAGCTCTGTCAGAGGAACTTTCAACTTCTACAACTTTATCCTTCAGTTTCTTGTTTATTATAAATACAACACCACTAGTTCTGCCAGTATCTGTCCCACGATAGTAGAAGAGATGTCCACTTTTCAGTTCGATGAGATCTTCTCCTTTTCTCCTTACCTCACTTAGCCCCACGATGTCCCACTTGATCCTTTGTAGTTCCTCTTCCAATTCAAGAAGCCTTGAATCAGAAGATAGGGAGCGTCCATTGTAAGTAGCCAAGGTCAGCATCAGATGGCAGCCTAGTCCGGTCCTCCGGGGATTCTTAGCACCCTCTGCCTTCATGTCGCACTGGCCGCTGCCTTGGCCAGGTACATTCCAGCTGCCGGAGACTGAGGGCCAAGATTTAAGTTGTGGAATCATTTTGGAGGGGTTTGGCCATAACTCACTACGCTGGCCAAGCGGGTTGGTGAGTGTGGGATAGCATTTCCTCTGATCCCGATGGTATAGTTATACCGCTATGGGCGGTCGTCAGAGCCCCTTTAGTGGGAACAGGATGCACCACGAGAAGGCGGGGTTGACATTTGTCAAGGAGAGGCTGTGATGTTACGCATCACCTGACCTATATATATATATATATATATATATATATATATATATATATATATATATATATATAGGTGGGAATGTTACTTGCATCTATGGCCTTGCAGAAACCCATTTCCAACTAGGTCTTTGTGGAAGTGAGAAAATGCCGAGTTTTTGCTGGTCCTTGATAAAGCCAAGGCTCAGTATTCTCGACACCTTCTACATTCAGTTGTTTTATTTTATTTTTTTATCTTTTTTCCTTTTGATCACACAGGTAGATACATAACCTTTTCTATGTTGTACTAGGTGTGAGTCAAAATTATATATGTATTTTTTTGCTTAGGTATCTTCTTTATAGAATATATATATATATATATATATATATATATATATATATACTATAAAGATACCTAAGCAAAAAAATACATATATAATTTTGATTTTCAGGTTATTTTGCACCCTTCGTTTTAAATTCTAAAATTTTTTCCTTAGTCTTCAGTTTTGCTCTTAAGTATATATATATATATATATATATGTGTGTGTGTGTGTGAAGATGTAGACAGTGTTGTAAAGGCAATATTAATTACATGGACATTGTGCTCAAACCCCAAAGTAAGATATAAAATGTTACATAGGTGTCACATGCAAAAGTAAGCAGAATTTGTGTAACAATATAACAAACTTCTCGGGTTTAGAACTTCAAGTTGTTCAGAATGTGACTTTCTTTAGAATATGAATGGCTGCTGTGTAACAAAAAAAAATCCATTTTTTGGATTCTAGACATAGCCTGGCTGTAGTGTATAATCACTTATAACTCAATTTATGATATGCATACACATTAAAACAGCCAAACTCACAGAGAAAATTTTTTAAAGACTACTTTCTTTTTTTTTTAATTGGGGTTTAACGACCACCGTGAGCCACTCAATGGGCTATAAGCAGTCGCCCGTCCTTAATTTAGGGTCAATGGTTCCGGGGAAGGGAGAGAGCCAGTGCCGCAAGACAAACACAACATTCATGCCTCACCGGGATTCGAACCCGGACCCCGTTCGGACGAATGATCAGAAGCCATCGCTTAGACCACTGCGCCACCGGGGGGGGGGCTTTCTTCTTTGAATAAAGCTCATGTTGAGAATTGGCTTCCTAGTTTCTTAATTCAATTACTAATCAAAAACTACTTTTATGGAAATTTTTACTAAGATTTTTTTTTTAATTGCGAACTTTCGGAGAAAACTCTTCTCCTTCTTCAGGTTATCTTTTTTTTTTTACACTTATTCCTATCGCGGTTACGGTTATTTTTCATCAAATCTTGCCAAATGTTAGGCAGGGAAAATCCTCTGCAGTCATTGATGATGGAATTTTGATTTTTCTCAATCTCTATTCCTTCTTTCAACTTTCTTTTTTGAAAATTGATTTGGAAACTGATGACTTTAAGGGAATTCCAATCCATGCTGTGACTAGTTTCTCTAACATGCCTATCTAATCCAGTCTTGTTGGAGCAATTTTTTATAGAAGCTTTATGCTCTGCTGTACGAGTTTCTAGTCAGCGACCTGTTTCACCTATGTAAGATAGTCCACAACTACATTTTACTTCATAGACTACACCTTGCCTTTTTAAAATATCTTTTTCTCTTTGAACTATTTTAGGGAATTTTTTTTAACCTTGTTCTCTAAACTTGGACCTAGCTTAATATTGTACTTCTTACTAATTCTCTTTAAAGACTCAAATAAACCTTTGTGATAAGAATTTTTTTAGTGAATTTTATTTGTCGCTTTTGTGGGTTCTTCGTACCTTTAAATTTCAGAAGCTTCTCAATTTCTCCTTTAGGACAGTTATTTTCTGCAAGTATGACTTAAAGTTCTTTATGGGCGTCCTTCTTATCGGCTGTAGAAATTATTTTATTATTTTTTTCTAAAAACTGACTTGCCACATTCTTCTTAATAGAAACTGGATGATAGGAATTGAAATCCAATAGTCTATTAGTATTCATTGTTTTTTTTATACCAACTAGTGAGAAATTTTCCATTTTCATAATAGATAGTAATATCAAAGAAGTTAATTCCTCTTTCTTTTTGAAGTTCAATAGTGAACTTAAGGGAATCATCTAATTCATTGAATGAGTCTAGAATTCTGTCTGGAACAATAACTGAGCTATCTATTACAAATGAGATGCCATCCATGTATCTGCTATATGGGCAGAAATATGTGGGTTGTAAATATGTGGGTTGAACATGAAGCGGGGGAAAGCTCCAGGAGAAGATGGAATTACTATAGACATCATACAAGAAGCAAGTGGAGAAATTGAAACAGTACTCGCCCAAATTTTCACTCGATGCCTTAATGAAGGGAAGATTCCTGAGGATTGGAACAATGCTACAATGATCCTGCTACATAAAAAAGGTGACATTGAGGATCTCAGGAACTACAGACCTATCAGCCTCCTATCAGTGGTTTATAAAATCTTCACTAAAGTTCTTTCACACCGCTTGAAGGTAACACTGGACATGGCTCAACCGAGAGAACAAGCTGGATTCAGGAGTGGCTACAGCACAATAGATCATATCCACGTACTGAGAGAACTAATTGAAAGAGCGAGGGAATATGAACTTCCATTGTGCATGGCTTTTATCGATTATGAAAAAGCCTTTGATTCGGTGAAACCATCAGCAGTTACCACGGCTCTGAAATCCTGCGGTATTGAAGATGCATACATTAATATTATTAATAACATCTATGAAAATGCAAGTGCAAAGATTCGGCTGTTTGAAAATACAACACACATAAAAATTGGAAAGGGAGTGAGACAAGGTGACACCATATCTCCGAAGCTCTTTAATGCCACATTGGAAAATGTCTTTCAATCACTGAACTGGGAAAACAAAGGGATAAAGATTAATGGAGATTATCTAACCCACCTTCGTTTTGCTGATGACGTAGTCATTTTTGCAACTACCCCATCAGAGCTGCAGAGTATGATCCAGGAACTTGCTGACAAGAGTAAAGAAGTGGGATTAAAAATGAACTTTCAGAAGACAAAAGTGATGTTCAATGCTTTTACAAGAAATGAAGATTTATCGATTGATGGAGAAAAACTGGAGATAACAGATACGTATGTTTATCTTGGACAGCAGATATCAAGTGAGGGTCACATTGATGAAGAAATTAATCGGCGTACAAAACTTGCCTGGAGAGCTTTTGGAAGAAACAGCATAATTTTCAAGAGCAATATGCCATTATGTCTTAAAAGAAAAGTGTTTGATCAATGCATCCTTCCAGTGCTTACGTATGGTGCAGAGACGTGGACCTTAACTAAAAGAGACATACAAAGGCTGCAGACAACTCAAAGAAGCATGGAGAGGTGCATGCTTGGTATAACCAGGAGAGATAAGAAGAGGAACTCGTGGATCCGAAAAATGACGAGAGTGGAAGACATCATGATCAGAGTTAAATCCCTGAAATGGCAATGGGCTGGACATACTGCCAGAAGGACAGACCATAGATGGACAGCCGAAATTTTAGATTGGATTCCAAGGGACAGGAAAAGACCCAGAAAAAGACCACATGGGAGATGGGTGGATGAAATTCGTAAATATGCGGGAGTGACATGGAGGAGACTGGCACAAGACAGACCGTTGTGGAGGAAACTTGGGGAGACCTTCGTCCAGCAGTGGATTGATAATGGTTGACAATGATGATGATGATGATGATGTGGGTTGTACTAGCATCTTTTCTTCTAGTTTCCCCACATAATAGTTAGCTAAAAGTGGGGAGAGTGGGGAGCCCATAGCTAGACCAGATTGTTGAAAATTTTTTTCACAAATTGAAAATAGTTGTTCTGCAAAGAGAAGGTAAGTATTTCAAAAATTCCAACTAATACACTGACGGAAAAAAATCCCAACACCAAAAAGGGGTTGTGTTAGATAAACGACAGTTGGTAGGCGGTGAGATTACATCTGTTAGATGACCTCTATGCAAATTTCGCGCTCGGCGCATACGTGTGGCGCTAGTAGCGCCCTCGGAACATGCAAAGCAGGTTTGCTGTAAATACGCGCTGTAACGTTCGTGAGCGTTAGTTATCGTTGAGATTCGACATACAGTGTTGATGTTAGTCAAGAATGCCTTTAAGAAGACGAAGAAGCCATTATCAACAGCTCACGGAGTTTGAACGAGGTCGTGTAATAGGGCTACGAGAAGGTTGATTTTCTTTCCGCAATATTGCAGAACGACTTGGCAGGAATGTAGCCACTGTGCACGATTGTTGGCAGCGGTGGTCAAGGGAAGGTACTGCCTCAAGAATACCGGGTTCCGGCCGGCCACGTGGCGCTACTGAGAGGGAAGACCGCGTGTACGGCGTATGGCAGTGGCGCATCGTACCGCGTCTGCGACAGCAATTCGAGCTGCAGTTGCCACCACAGTGATACAATGAACTGTTACAAATTGGTTACTTGAAGGACAGCTCCGAGCCAGACGCCCTATAGCGTGCATTCCACTTACTCCAAACCACTGCCGTTTGCGACGTCAGTGGTGTCAAGCTAGAGCTCATTGGAGGACGGAGTGGAGATCTGTTGTGTTTTCTGATGAAAGCCGGCTCTGCCTGGGTGCCAGTGATGGCCGTGTGTTGGTTAGGAGGAGGCCAGGTGAGCGCCTGCAGCCAACCTGTCTGCGGCCGAGACACACTGGACCTACACCTGGAGTTATGGTCTGGGGAGCAATTTCCTATGATAGCAGGAGCACTCCCGTGGTTATCCCACGCACCCTGATGGCACAGTTGTACGTCGGTCTGGTGATTCAACCTGTTGTGCTGCCATTCGTGAACATCATTCCAGGGGGTGTTTTCCAACAGGATAACGCTCGCCCGCATACCGCTGTTGTAACCCAACATGCTCTACAGAGTGTCGACATGTTGCCGTGGCCTGCTAGATCACCAGATCTTTCACCAATCGAGCACGTATGGGACATCATTGGACGACAACTCCAGGGTCACCCCAACCAGCATTAACCGTCCCTGTATTGACCGACCAAGTGCAACAGGCATGGAACTCCATCCCACAAACAGCAATTCACATTTAAAATGGCTCTTCTCGCGCTTACATTATGCTGAGATCTTGAAACCTAAATCGATTAAATATGTTACCTATACAAATGTATTGCCGCCATTTCATTCCTCTACAACTATTTTTTCGTGGTGTTGGGATTTTTTTCCCGTCAGTGTATGTTTCTAGTTTTGTTGTGAAAAACTATTAGGTCTGCCAAGTCTTCCGCTATAAAGTCTATAAGTTGATCTATTATTAATGTGAGTATACATAGACAGTATGTCTAAACTACCCGTAATAGGAACATCTAATATAGGGAGAAGTTCTAATTTTTCTTTTAGCTGCATTGAATTTTTAATCAAGTTAGTTGGCTCTTTTAAAAGATTCTGAAGGTGTGACTTTAACAAGTAGTTTAGATTTGAAGGAATGAAGTTTTTTGAGTCAATTATTGGTCTAATTGGTTGGTGTTCTTTATGCAGTTTGACTATTCCATATATGAGGTAATCTGAACTGTAATTTTGAGAACTGTTTAAATTTTTCTGGAAGCTGGGTTTCCTTTTTTTGAAGTGAAATAAGCTTTGAGACTTTTTAAATCAAATCTGGTAGTGGGGTTTCTTTTACTTCTTCATACATTGGCTTTTTTAGTTCTTCCATCTTTTCTTGATAATCTATCTTATCCATAATAGTAATCAACTTAATTTTGTCTGTTTTCACAGCAACTACACTTTCATTTTTTCTGAAATCTTTCAGAGCTTTTAATTAACTATTCTCAATAATTTTTTCAGGTTCCTTTACTTGCTTCAGGAATTTTGTAAGGCTATTGGGGTAATTTTTTCTGAAGAGGTCTGCTTTAATTTAGTCTTCTTTTTCTAAAGTGCTGCAGATGCTTTCCAATTCAATTACCAATTTTTCTGTATTTATTTTTTTCTTTGGATAGATTAAAATTACTTCCTTTATTTATCACTTGCAACAATTATTGGCTAACTCCAGTAACAGTGGTGCCCTTCACATGACTAAGAACTGCTGTTTCTTTGTTTTTACTGGAATAGTTTTTCTTAAAATAATATTTTTTCTTTCTTTAAGGTTCAGCTTGTGAACAATTTTTTTTTTTTTTGTTCCGATTTTTAGCCAGTCTTCCAATTCTGCTTTTACTGTATTTTTTAAGATTCCAGAAAATTTTATTTCATTTTCTGATCTTACTTACTGATAATAAGCAACTTTTTTATATTTTGGTTCAATACTTCGTTTTAACGTTTTCCCCCCTCTATTGTTCTTACAAAGTTGGCTGAAAGTAAATCCTTAAATGGTTTTCTAAGTCTAAATGAATTTGGTATAAAGTTATTTATCTTGCAATTTTAAGAGATATGCTGAAACATTAATGTAAACACATCTAGATATACTACTTTCTGTTTTTATTTAATCACCACACCAACAGGAACAGCAAAGTAATTATTGATTACTCAGAACACAGTTATGTTTTTCTGCAAGTAAAGCAGAATTGTCGAACCACATTTTTAACAGCCCTAAATTTTGGTTTCATTACACAAAAGTACAATACTGGGAATTTCACAAGTCATAAGACCTACACAGCTGAGTTTGAAACAGTTTAACTAATCCCCAAAAATCAATATCTGATATGGTACTCAACATAAGAGGGAAATCACTTCCCTAAGATTTTCAAAATGGCAATTCAGTAAATGTAGGACAATTAGGGGTGTTTCAGAACATGACATTTGATATAAGTAATGCATATTTCCTTTACAGTAATAACTTTTTTTATAACAGAACTAAATCTGATTTATTACTAATAAATTTATTAAATGCCACAAAATTTCTGCTCTACGTGAAATTACCCCAACAGAGTGAGATGATTTTCTCTAAATGGTGGGTTTACCAAACTGGAACCAATTAAATCACACACATTACAGGAAATAGGGATTAAAAACATCCTAGCACTCTCACTTACAGACAAACATAACTCAGCCTTAAGGGATGTGCTGAAACATTAATGTAAACACCTCTAGGATATACTGATACTATACATGGAAGCAAAGACACAATAACTGAATACTCAGCCCATTATGCCCCAATATGACCTACATCAGGAACTTCATCCTGAATAAATCATATTTATCTTTAACTAGCAGGGTAAAATATTTTGCTCACTGAACTGTCCAGAGTAAATAATAACTTATCACTTTATTTAAACAACCATTTAATAACTTTATTTACTTAGTTCGAGCATTTATGAAAGGCCAAAATCCTGCTGACACATAATACAGCCTATTTTTACATATATATATGCACACGATTTGTTGAGTCTGGCCAGCTCAATGCAGGTGTGAAACTTTCCCTGCGTTATGGGATGGCTTGTATCGCATAACAGTGTATAAAAATTATTCCTGAGCTAATGATTACCTTTACTATGCAGCTGCATTTAGTATCATCTGAAACAGTGAGTAAGATAAAGAGAAATAAAAAAAATAAATGTTAAGAGAGAGAGAGAGAGAGACATACATATCCACCAAAAAAATGGATGCATATATATATATATATATATATATATATATATTTATATACTGTATAGTAACAACATCCTCACATATCTTTTATGAATGAGTCCATATAAGAAAAACAATAAATATTTACATGTTGTGAAATGAAAACGTTGAGTAACAGTTGTGAATACTGAACAGATCCCAAAAAGTGTATTGTGCAGTTCAGTGAAGCTCACTAATATATGTTATGTCTGTGATAAGCCTGCATAAAAAAAAGGGGGGGGGGAGTCCCAACTCTGAAATGAAAACATCAAGAACTTGTACAAAATAGTAATAATAATAATTCTACTTATGTTAGGCTTAGGCAGTCACTATGCTCCATGACAAGACTGCAGGTTTGTTCACCATTGTGAAGGGTCATATTACAAACTAATACAGTAAGCAACTGGAAAAAAAAATCACTTACAGGCCTCTCATTTATTTTGCACTAAAATAATATACAAGTGGAAGAAAAAGTATAGAAAAATCATTAAAAACGTTTGTTTTGGGGCACAATTACATTAACTTTCTATTCTGATGTTATCAAATAGCTCTTAGTAACATGGCAAGAACATGTTGGGAATCACAAGGTCTTAAAAAGAATCAGCATAGACAAAACTTTTTAAAAAGAACTTGTAAGGAAAAAGACATACAAGGCTGTAGCTCAAGGAGGAGTAACAAAACGGCACTCCAACACTATAGGAATTTAATAGATTTTGTAATATTTTGATAGATTTGAAAAATGGATGACATCGTTATCAAAAACCGAGTCCAACTTTCGATGGTATATGAAAACACTTTGATACTTGTTTAAGTTATTGTTGTCAGCATCTGTTGGCATGTAGCTCTCTCTCTCCCTCTCTCTCCCAGAACAACAGCAAATTCATTTTCACAGAACACTGAGTGGTGCCATCTAGCCCCCTCCTCCCCTCCTAATTTTCACAATGAAGAAGCAGTTTATTTACTTTCCAATGACTATCCAATCCACTGGGTATTATAGGCCCCTCCCCATCACATAGTTCACTTGTTGATGCTCACTGCATTTTTTTTTTTTTTTTAAGTCTGGGAATTGTACAGAAGCCACAGCACACTTTTATTTCAGACTTTCAATACTCGAACTGGCTTTAATTTGCAGAACAAGTAGAGGGAAACAATCTACTGTAGGTGTGTACTTACCAAAATAGTGAACAGCCTGACTAGATAGGCCTTCTGTGAGTATAGAGCAACCAGAAGAGTAATAACATTACAAAGTTCACTGACCAATCATACACAGGTACTAGCAAGTGTACTGGTTCCATATAACATAAGAAAAATAAGAAATATTTATATGCTGTGAAATGAAATCATTAAATAACAGTTATGAATACTGAACAGATGAAAAAAATTTATGTATTCCACAAAAAACACTTATTGTACAAATATATTATTTGAAAACAACTAAATGTATTCTAAAAAGAGAATTTCCTCATCACATGCCATCGAAATGGAAAACAGAATTATCAATGTGAAGCTAGAGTTCTCTACACTGTCTTAAAGTCTTAACAGAAAGCTGCACAAAATTATGTCCTTAACCTCTAGTGGCTTTAATGTCATTTCGATTTGATTTAAAGACTTTTCAATAAGTTTCACTGCCAAAATGTGTGTCGGAGGGTACATATTATTTTGTTGTCATCATCATTTGAAACATTTCAGATGATAAACCTAGTGTATGGAGAAAAAATTTTCATGGGAGTATTTCTATTTCATAGCATTAGTATCGTTTTGTAATTGCTGTACTGTGCATTTAATATAGCCTAGAAACGGGCATTACTAAGTTACAAATATGCATTCTCTAATTGAATGCAGCAAAGAATGGTGAATTACTGGACTACATTTTTCTGCACACATCGTAAAATTTTTGCAAAAACCTGGGGATTTGTATTCCTTTAATGAACAGAGAAATAAGTTATTGGTACATACTGTACAATGTGCATAACTATAAACTGCTTGTTCTTTGAGAGTAAGTTGAGTTTCATCTGTAACATATACAGCTGCTCATTCAAAATATAACAAAGGAAATATTTTTGATAACTGGAACATTGTTACAGTGCTCCTGTGTTATAAAATTGGGGACCCTGGAGATTTCAAGAACTACACACAAACCAGTGTACCATAACTTGTTTACAAAATCTTTATTACAATACAGTAATGCTGCTTGAAGGAATGGTTCAACCATGAGAACAAGCTTAATTCAGTAAAAGCTATATCATTATCGACCATACCCATGAACAGAAAGAAGTAGGCAAAAGAGTGAATTAACATGAATTCCCACTATGCATAGATTTTATTCATTAGGGAAAGGACTTTGATTCTCTCAAACCTTCATAAGTCATATTTATTGTCTTTGAAATCCTGTGGTATTGAACATGCATACATTAATATTATTAGCAATATACACTGAGATAGATTTGCATTAGGAACACCACCCTTTTAGATCTTTGGAGGGATAACGAAGCATCACATGATATCGAAATCACATGTGGCTACTATAAATTGTTCACTCCTATCCTGTACATGTAATCAGTAAACGCTTGTGAGTAATAGGGAAACGTGGTGACTTACACCAATTTGACTGCAGCCAGATAGTTGGTACCCCTGGACTGCAGGTGCCATTGTTTTAGAAACAGCCCCACTTGTTAGTTGTCCCACACTATATCAAGAGTTGTACAAGGAATGGATTAACCACGCGAAGACATTCAGCAGAAGCCATACACAATTGATCCTCGAGGTGAGAGTCGGGTGTCATAACTGGTATCTCAGAAACAACATGTACCGGACACCCAGCACACTCGCCAGTACAACAGTACTTCAGTTTGATCTATTTCCACATGCACTATATGCCATAGCTTGCTTTGCTTGGGGTGCTACAGCCAGACACCAAAGAAGTTACCCATGATGATACCCAGACATTGCAAATAATGCATCGCATGGGCCAAGGAACATCAGAAGTGGACCCTTGACTCATGGAAGGTCATCTGTTATCATGAGTCCCATTTACTGCTACACCATGTTGATGGGCAAATTTGCATATGGCATAAACAGCATGAAGCCCTATCCCATGATTGCACAGTTGGGGTCCAACAGATTGGGGGAGGTGGTGTTCTAGTGTGAGGAGCTTTTTCCTGGCAGGCCATAGGTTCGTTGGTTATCATTCCACAATCACTGAATGGTGGATGCTACAGGGACCTGTTAGCCAACTATCTCCATTCCTATCTGCAGGAGGTTTACCGAAACCACGTACCATCTTTGAATTGGACAATGCACAATGTCATTGAGCTTGTATAATTACTGAGTGGTTGGAATGGTGGATGCTACAGGGACCTGTTAACCAACTATCTCCATTCATATCTGAAGGAGGTTTACTTGAACCACTTGCCATCTTTGAATAGGACAACGCACAATGTCATCCGGCTTTTATAACCATGTGATTGGTTGGGGGAATGTGACAAATTTGCCAAATTGCCTTCACCTCCAAACTTCCCCGACTGCAACCCCATTGAACATTTGTGGGATATGCTAGAATGGATGAAAACTGATGATCGTCTACAGAATGATAGACAACTGACAAAGTTGCTTCAGTGGAAATGGGTCAAGTTATGCGTTGAAAGCGTTTGACACCTGTAGAATCTGTTCCTAGGAGTCCGCAAGCTGCGACTGTTACAGAATTGAGTACCAACATGTTATTTGGTAGGTGACCCTAACAGAAAGCTAACTTGTATATGAAACCACAAATATGAAGGTTCAGTTGACCCATCAAAACAGCATGTGTAAATATTGGAAAGGAACTGCGACAAACAGACATAATATTTTCCAAGCTCCCCAGTTCCACACTCTAGAATGTTTTTCAATCTTTGAACTTGGTGTCTTAAAATCTTGAACCACCTTTGTATTACTGAACACTTAATTCCTTTTGCAACTACCCTTTACAGCTGCAGTGAATGCAACAGAAACTAGGTGACAAAAGCAAAGAATTTGGATTAAAAATGAACTTACAGGAAGCTGATATACAATGTTTTTATATGAACTGAAGATTTAGACATGAATGGAGGCAAATCCAGAAGTAAACTGTGTCTGCATTTATTTTGGACAATGGATATGAAACAAGGATCACACTAAGTAGAAATTATATATATTACATACCACTAAGCTGTTCTCTGAAATTCAGAGGTTAGCTCCAGGAAGAAATACAAACTACCAGATAATTTTTACTTACTGTTTTCACATCAAACTTCTCCACTTTCAGCGATCTTGATACACAACTCGGGCTTCACTCACATCCATTACACGCCGTACACAAGATCTTCTACACTTCATACTCATAATCTTTTTCTCACGCAGACACTCCTGAATCTGATGCTCCCATGACTTCATTGGTCTTCCTCTGCCTTTCCTTCCTGCCACTTGGGCTAAAAAAATTTTCTTAGTAAGCATCTCATCACTCATTGTTTCAACATGGCCAAACCACCAAAGCATATTCGTCTCCACCTTGCTAACAACATTTTGCTTCACATTACACAACTGTAACTCATCATTCCTCACACAATCGGAACGTGTCTTGCCACAAACCTCCCGTAAGTAACGCATTTCTCCAGCACACAAGCAACTTCTATGTTGCTCCTGTAGTAGCTAGGTTTCACTGCCATACATCAGAGTAGGAGCAGTTACACTTTCATACACAGCCATGCAGAACTCTCTTGAGAACCCATCATTCCTGTGAAAACCTCCCAGAGCAGCCACAATTTTCAATGAAGAATTTACTCTCCTACTAATTTCACCATCCAATTTGTTCTCTCAGTCAAACATGCTTCCTAAATACAGAAACTGACTCACGTGGTCAATCACTGTAGCATTTAGACTTATATTACATTCAGTACTACCAGTTCCTCTCTCAAAAATCATAACCTTCGTATTTTCCTTATTTATATTCAGTTTGAATTTCATGTAAACATTGTACATCTGGGACAACATACTCTGCAACTCACTTTCGAATTCTATAAGGTATTAAACTTAGATGTAGAATATTTTAAAGGAATAGAACAATTTTCAAGAGCAATTTGCCATTATGTTTTAAATTAAAAGCATTTAGTCAATGTATCATTGCAGTTCTTATTTATTTATCAGAGACATGGACCTGAACTAAAAAAGTCAAACAGGTGCTGTGGACAACTAAAAGAATGATGAAGAGATGTGTATCTGTTTATTCAGCCATAATACAGAAAAGGAAAAGAATAAGTAAAAAGTCAGTACCTGTCAATGTTCTTTTTTTGTTTTTTTGTTTCTGTGTGCTAACGTATTTCTTCACTAAAGTGATAATAGTCACAGGATAGCAGTATGCAAATTTTTAACTGGAGCTGCAGTCGTATAAGGTCTTTGACGCATGCCAGGATTTTTATCAGTTGTGAGGTGTAATCTCGTGAGTCAGGGTGAAAAACTGCCAGTAGGATCATGACAAGCCAAAGTGAGTTAATGGAGTTTGAACGAGGCACGGTAGTCAGACGGATTGTAATTTCAATTTCTGAAGTTGTGCGAACATTCTCATTCCTCGATCCACAGTGTCACATGTGCACCGAGAATACCTCATGGAAGGCATTACCACCCACCGTTGACAGCACTGTGGGCGACCATGGGTACTGAATAACCATGACCAGCGGCATCTGACCAGGATTGTCCATGCTAACAGACAAGCGACACTGGCTTAAATAACATCCACATCCAATTCAGTTCCTGACAGACTGACAGGATGTGGCATGCATGGTCCAATGAGTTAAGTTACCGGTTGTGATGAGTTGATGGTAGAGTTTGGGTGTGGTGCAAACCCTATTAGGTCATGGACCCAAGCTCTCAAAAGGCACTGTGCAAGCTGGTAATGATTCCATACATGTGTGGGGTGTCTTTATGTGGCACAGTTTGGGTCCTCGTAAACACGTCATCAACCAGTAATCACTTTGTTGCTTGTTGGGTTACTATTTGCAGCCCTTCATGGACTTCATGTACCCCAACAACGACGGTATTTTCCAGGCGAACAATGCACCATGTCATTGGGCCCAGGTTGTCCAAAATTGGTTCAAGGAGCATTCTGAACAATTCCAACGAATGGTGTGACCACCATGTTCGCCCAACATGAACCCAATAGAGCACTTATGGGATGTGGTGGAAAGTTACATTAACACCCAAGATCCTACACATACAAATATAAGGGAGCTGTGGGCTGCTATTCAGATGGCATGGCTCAACATATCTCCAGAAGTCTTCTGGACACTTAATCGATACCACATTGCGTTGCTGTACTTCGCCACTTTAGAGGAGGTCCAGCAGGATAAAACAGCATAGTAAACTTGATACGGCGAGCGTACACACACACACATCTAACAACAGGCTAAAAAACCAAAAGCTAGAGTTTATCTCGAAAATATCACAAGAGTATGGGTAAGCTAATTAATAAATGGAGCTAATTAGCCCGAGCAAGCTAATTAATAAATGGATACATGAAAGTAAAATGCATATGAGTCAGAGTAAAGAAGGCCAAGAAGTGCACAACCAAAGGAAGATGAAGAACAAAAAATTGAAATACATTGGAGCTTTCCCATACTTGGAAGGAGTGAGTAAAGAAATCAAAAGGCACTGTGCTAAATATGACTTACAACTAGGAAGCTCAGTGAACACCGTGAAAAGTATGACTGTCTACAAAAAAACGCTAGAAGAATCAGGAACCTACGAAATTCCAATTGCACACATACCCCCAATATCGTACATTCAAAGTACGAAAAACAGATTAAAAAAAGACTTAAACAACACATATCTAACTGGCAAAAAAAAGAAGCAAAAACTGCTTTAGTGCAATTCTGCATGGAAAACCGGACATTCCCAAAATTCGATGAAATTAAAATGCTAAAAAAGAATAAAAAATCGGAAAGGCGAATGAGGAGGGAAGAAGCAATATTAATCTATAAATATAAAGCAAGGGTATGTAACCAGAATGACCCTAGCACATTATCTGGCCTGTGGAAAGAACTAATAAGACAAGAAAAACAACAACAAAAGAAAAACCGGCAAAGAAGACAAGAAAACCAGGATAGGAGAAGAAAAAAAAAAAATTAATACAAAAAAAAAATAATAATAAAAAAAAAGTTTTAATGAAACATAGATGGCGCCAGCCGGGCTTGATAACGAAATATATCCAGGAAAGTATATTCGACGAATGGCAACATGGAGTATCGGACTCCATTAGCTCGAAGTTAACCACTAACATCGGTGGTAAAGTCGCCACGCTCCCGAGGATGCCCAGAGTATGGGCGAAAATTTCGAGTATAAAGAACGGTAAAAACTGATGTGTTTGAATCCTAAGGCAAAGATCCAATGAGTATACCCAGCGAAAAGTGTGAGAAGTAAAGCCAGTCATCGCATACAACGGACTTTAGGACAATAACATCAACAAAGACCGGAAAACACGTGTGTGAAATGTTCCCTTCGCTAGAAAGGACTGCCAAGGTAAGCATTATCCGCTAGAATATTGTACAAGTTACTTAGTTAAGTTAAATTTGATCCTGATTCAACTGCAAAAGACTTTGGTTCACCTAAAAAAGGAGGTTCAGTGCCAATGAAAATTAAGGCGTTTACGTAGTACAGTTTCTCCAGAAGGAGAGGGAAAGCCCTGTTTTTCTCATGAGCTACATTTCCTCAGCAAGCGAATATGTGAAAATATTATGCAACACCACTAATATTCCTTTTTGGTACACCTTTTGTTCACATGAAAGGTAGCAAAAAAAAAAAAAAAAAAAAAAGAAAGAAAGAAATAATTCATGTTACAAGTATCCATGTTTTAAAATTTTCATGCTTTTGTCATTTTTTCTACAATTATGTTCAATAGCTGTTACAGTTATATGCAGTGACATAACTGCCAGTCTTTACAAAATACGTAAAAAAAACAAAAACAAACTTTCAACTATTGTTTGGGTTAGTGGAGAAAAGAGTGGTGAGGTTGCTAGAGTACTACAGACACAGCCAACATTCCCCAATGCCTGGGCAATGCTAACTTCCAGGAAGAATACCACAGGGTTAGTACAAAACAACATTACTTTTCCCAAAGGCTGCAGAACAACTTCCCACAGTCAATGTTACAGGAAATTCTGGTAAATCTGTAGATTAGTGCCCTAAATTATTTCGTCGGAAAAATGTCAGTACCTGGAAAAAGTGCGCCCTACAGATTTTAGAGTATGGAAATTAATGGCATATGGTGCAGAAATTTAATATTTTGAATGTATTTTAAAGATTTTTATCATAATATTGACTTGTGAGTCTGATGCTGTGGTAGGCCCATCGCATCGCTACAGGCACGATGTGAAGCTTTGCTTCGGCATGTAATTCATGCATGGATGACAAGTCCAAGCGTGTGCCTTCTTGCTAAGAGAGCAAACCATGTTGTACTCATATGCTACAGAATATAGTTCATTTGTGCTTTGTCATTGTTTTCAAAGCACATCTTCTGCAATTTTTTCCCATATGATTCCCTGATTCAAAACAGAAAGTACTAATATGCTTTTCTATGTTGTAATGAAAACTGGGGAAACTATAACTTCCGGTTCTGGTTTGAATGGCTTCCATTTGCATCACTGCACATTTGGTTCTCCTGTTAATAGCTTGTTCGCAGGTCAGCCTCTATCTTACTCATACGTATCTTTTAAAAATCAGAGGTTTTATACAGTTTTTCCTGCCAACAACAAACAGGATACAACAAAATAAAGGCAGGATGATGTGGACCTATTTTCTGTAGTGTATCGATACAACATTTATCGCTCTCCTAACAACAACATAGCCTCTTTCTTTTGTACTCTTCCGTCCGTCACTTTGGCACAGCGACGAACCTTCCATTTATAGGACCAAAGTTTCACATCTTCACTGGAGCGAACCTTTCATTTATAGATTCACATCTTCGCCGGACCATCGGACTCACAGGTCAATATTACGATAAAATCTTTTTTTTTTTTTTATTGGAGGTTTAACGACCACCGTGAGCAACTCAATGGGCTATAAGCAGTCGCCCGTCCCTAATTTAGGGTCACTGGTTCCAGGGAAGGGAGAGAGCCAGTGCCGTAAGACAAACACAACATCCATGCCTCACCGGGATTCGAACACGGACCCCGTTCGGACGAATGATCAGAGGCCATTGCTTAGACCACTGCGCCACTGGGGCGGCCAAAAATCTTTAAAAACACATTTAAAATAGGAAATTTCTGCACCATTTGCAATTAATTTCCATACTTTATGTGTATGTCACACTTTTTTCAGGTACTAACATTTTTCTGATGAAATAATTTAAGCCACTAATCTACACATTAACCAAAATTGAAAAGAGAAAAAAAAAAAAAAAAAATTCAATGGTAGTTTCTTTGAAAAATCAGGAGTGGGAAAAAAATATTAAGCAAAGAATTTATGTTTTCTCAATTTCCCATTCTCACTAGATAATTGAACAAAAAAACCTCTGATCATTCAAACTTGCATCACAACTCGTAAACCTGACAACTAACAATACGACCCTCGTAAATGTTTAAATATCTTACAGGCACACATATTTCCAGAAATGAAAAGCATGACCTGGAACTGATTATCCCCCTGGAAAATCTAAAAGGTAAATCTTACGTACTATTCATGTATTTTTTTTTTTCTTTGATTGGAGGTTTAACGACCACCATGAGCAACTCAATGGGCTATAAGCAGTCGCCCGTCCCTAATTTAGGGTCACTAGTTCCAGGAAAGGGAAAGAGCCAGTGCCATAAGACAAACACAACATCCATGCCTCACCGGGATTCGAACCCGGACCCCTTTCGGACGAATGATCAGAGGCCATCGCTTAGACCACTGCGCCACCCATTCACTTATGAATCTTCATATACCAAAATTAGGAAAGGTACTGTTCACGCACACAAAAATTGAGCTGCTGTTATTTATCTGCATGAAGGAGCATATACGCTGAAAAACAACTCTTCTGAGCAAAGTGTCTGGAGCATATGCCACACCAGTGTGACTTTATCACCTGTGTGATAGATCATGTGCCTTGAAAGAGCACTTTTGTCAGCAATTGGTTGGGACAGACATCACACTGGTGTAGCTTTTCACCTGTGTGAAAAATCATTTGCCTTGAAAGATCATTTTTACGAGAAAATTGTTTGCAACAAACATCACACTGCTGAGGCTTTTCACCTGTGTGTAGGAGCATGTGCTTTGAAAGATCATCTTTACAGGTAAATTGTTTGCATACATCACACTGGTGAGGTTTTCCACCTGAGTGAAGTATCATGTGCCTTGAAAGATAATTTTTCTGAGTGTATTATTTGGAACATACATCACCCTAATGAGGCTCTCACCTGTGTGTGAAGCAGCATGTGCTTTGAAAAAACACTTTTGTTAGCAAATTGTTTCAAGCATACATCATATTGATGAGGCTTTTCATATGTGTGAAGAAGCATGTGCACTGAAAGATTAACTTTTTCAGCAAATTGTTTGGAACATGCAACACACTGGTGAAGCTTTCTCACCTGTGTGAAGGAGCATGTGCATTAAAATATTATTTTTACGAGTAAATTGTTTGGAGCATACATCACACTAGTGAGGCTTTTCACCTGTGTGTAGCAGCATGTGCCTTAAAAGATGGCTCTTCTGAGTAAATTGTTTGGAACATACATCACACTGATGAGGCTTTTCACCTGTGTGAAGGAGCATGTGCGTTGAAAGATTATTTTTACGAGTAAATTGTTTGCAACATACATCACACTGATGAGGCTTTTCACCTGTGTGAAGAAGCATGTGTGCTAAGATATCACCTTTACGAGTAAATTGTTTGAAACATACATCACACTGGTGAGGCTTTTCACCTGTGTGAAAGAGCATGTGCGTTGAAAGGTTACTTTTATGAATAAATTGTTTGGAACATACATCACACTGGTAAGGCTTTTCACCTGTGTGAAGGAGCGTGTGTCTTGAAAGAGCATTTTTATGAGTAAATTGTTTAAAACATACATCACACTGGTGGGGCTTTTCACCTGTGTGAAGGAGCATGTGAATTGAAAGATGACTTTTCTGAGTAAATTGTTTGGAACATACATCACACTGGTGAGGCTTTTCACCTGTGTGTAGGAGCATGTGACTTGAAAGATTACTTTTCTGATTATATTGTTTGGAACATACATCACACTGGTGAGGCTTTTCACCTGTGTGAAGGAGCATGTGCCTTGAAAGATTACTTTTCTGAGTAAATTGTTTGGAACATACATCACACTGGTGAGGCTTTTCCCTTGTGTGAAGAAGCATGTGCCTGGAAAGATAACACTTGTTTGCAAACTGTTTTAAGCATACATGAGATTGGTGATCTTTTTCACGTGACTGAAGGAGACTATGCCTAGAGATGTTGCATTTTTCACTTAGCTGCTTGGAACACATGTCAGAATAATAAGGTTGTTCTCTTGCATGGACCTTTACATTCATTAAGAGACTATCTTTCTGTTTGAATTTCTTGTGACACACATTGCACTGGAAAAGGTTTTCACTTGTGTGAAGTTGCAAATATCTTGCAAATGTAGATTCTCCTGAGAATTTCTGGAAGCATATTTCACATACCCAGAGAACTTCACTTTAACATAGAATGTGCACTGAAGTATCAATTTTTGCTTTCACTTCCTTCACAATTCTGTGACATCTGTCATAGGATGCTTCAACACCGATTCCATGATGAGGAACTTAGTATTTTTATTTGTTCAGAAACCTGCTCTTCTAGTAATTTCCCTTTTTGATATCATGCAGTAATACTGAACAGTGTGTGTACTTTTCAATTAATTGTGTTGTCCACACATACAAAGAAAAATGCCATATTACAGTCATGTCTGATATCTAAGATAGCATAACAAAAAAATGTAGAAATGAAACCATGCAAGCTTTGAAGACATATTGTCTTAAATGGCAGTGCAAATTTTCAGTAGAGATTTCAGAATGCTGACAAAGAAAAAAGTTCACTGATTTTATAGTTGTCACCTATGCAGACTTTCATCAAAGCGAACATAAGGTGGTATTTGTCCTTTCTTTGGTAAGAAACTGTGTGCTGGAAATTGGAAGTAAATAAAATACACAAAAAACAGTCTGTAGACTCACATTACTCAATTTCTTTCAGAACATTTCGATAACTTTCGCGAGATTCAGGTAAAAGAACGAAATTCACAGAATGTTATATGTATACAACAAATTTTGAATAGCCGAATTACCTTAGGAGTGGTATTTTTGGCAGAAACTTCTGTAATGTTTTCGCCTTACCAATTAATTATGCGTTTATTACTTTGTCAGATTTTTAGATTGGGTAGTTTGCCTTCCAAGGAAAATAACCAATGTTCATATTCGGCCATCTTCTGTAATGCTAAGCCAATTTCCGTAGCTTTATACAGCCAAAGAAGCGTTTGTATTCTTTGATACAGCTATAATCAAAGACGTAGAATCAAAGATATGTAAAATTCTTCTGTTATTGAAAGCCTTGGTCATTGGCTCTCCGCTGTAGCCAAAGAAGGAAAGGAAAGTCTGGGGCAGGGCGGCCAACAATCCACCTTTTATATCTCCAAAATCACAAGCAAATATCTCCAGAAAATCACCAGATTTAAGGAAGAAATCAGCAGTGCCGTATTACACAAGTCTGAAACGAAAAATAAGTTATATATATATCAATGAACGCTAAGACCAAACAACATGCACACTTTTAAAAACCTTAATGAATGTTAAGCCCAAGGATTTAGAGTAAAATAATAGGTACATGCAATAAAACTGAGAATAAAATCATGATAAAGTTAAAAAAACAAACAACATGCAGACTTTTAAAACTTTAATGAAAGTTGAAACCAAGGACACAGAGTTAAATTATATGCAAATGCAATAAAATTCAGAGAATAAAACAATGACGTAGTTAAAGGAACGAATATATATATTTTATATGTTGTTAATACTGTGAATTCAACTGGCTTCTTTGATATACTAAACATTTGGCAAGAATATGAGTTCTCAATAGCAGGAGAGTTAATTGAAGGACCCATAAAAAATGAAAATGTGATATAAGATGGAATATATCCCCATCACATGAAAATTTTGTATTAATATTTCAAACAATTTCTTAGTGTATTACTTACACAGCTGAAGCCTTAAATATACTTCCTGTCATCCATGTATAATTTACAAGTTTGGACATTAATTTATCTCCGGATTAGCTTTGTAAGAAAACTGAACAATTTTACAGTATATAAATAAAGACAATGTTTTATCAGTCAGTCTGCTCAAAAGTTTTCAAATTCATCATCTGAATATGGCATCTGAGAAGATTCAGAGAATAAATAAGCACCGTGGATTGTTGGCCCCCGTGGCGTAAAGGTAATGCACTCGGCGCAATACCGAGAGTTCTGTTAATTCGATTCCACAGCGGCGGCTAAAAAACAATTTTTCGGTTGCTGTGTGTTTCTGGAACGTGGAAAGAGCGATGTATTTATTTATTATCTGAGAAGAAGATGATTGACCCTCTGTAAATCTGTCATAACTTGCCATTGTGGCAATTTTTTCAACTACTTCTTTTAGAAGCTCATATTCATGACAACACTTGCCCTCACGTTTCATACCAAACTTTGTGTTCAGTATGCTGACTAGTGTCAGTTTTCATTGTATTTCTGGTTTTGTTTTTTACATGACTTACATAACTGAAATTTGAAGTTCTTTCCAACGCCCATTTGGTCCTGAGTTTGGCTATTTTAACAAAGTATTTTTCTGTATATTTTTTTTTTTTTTTTTTTGATTGGAGGTTTAACGACCACCGTGAGCAACTCAATGGGCTATAAGCAGTCGCCCGTCCCTAATTTAGGGTCACTGGTTCCAGGAAAGGGAGAGAGCCAGTGCCGTAAGACAAACACAACATCCATGCCTCACCGGGATTCGAACCCGGACCCCTTACGGACAAATGATCAGAGGCCAACGCCTTAGACCACTGCGCCACCTCCGTATATTTGACGAACTACATTATCGTAACGTGTTTCTTCCGTCTTTTTTATTCATTTTTGCTTATTTTCTTTTAATTTGAGTAGATTTTTTTTTACTGTTCATTATTTCAAAGGATTGTTTACGGGTATGCATTTTTCATTAGGCTTTATTTCTTGCCTTAGGATTTACTGCTTTCGTTAGAAATGAGTTAAATAAAACTCAATGGTCTGGATTATGCACTTGCCCGGGTGCTAAGAATTGACTGTCATAAGTAAGTGCATTTTTTCTTGTTTTTTGAACTTGTTAGTTGAAGGAAGCAACTTGGCCCTAAATTTTTGTGAGCTGTGGTTAGAACATGTTTGAATGCATATTATATTGGCTAATTTGTAAAATCTATAGGCTTAACTTTGAATTGTGTATAAAATGTTCTGCCCCATATGAAGTTTTTCTCACAATTTTTTAAGTTGTGGCACATGAATACCATAAAAAACTGTTGCCCAGATTTTCAAAAATGAAATTTCTAGAAGTATATTGAAGGAGAATATGCAGGCAACTTCCTCTGTAAGTCGTAAAGAAATACTTCATTGTGCTGTAAGGTTATGCAAGAGTATGGTGGCTATTGTTACTCATTTATGAATGCTTCAAATAGTTCCCAAGTTCATGTGTATCACTTTGCTATGTTTACATTCTGCGGACTCACGCTCACCTTAAAAGGATAAAGAAACTAGCTCCACCACTCAAGATGGACAAAAAAATATTGCACCTGCTTCTTTTCTGTATGATAAAACAGTTTCAGAATTCTAAAAACCGAAGATGTTTACTTGCTGTGCCAAACAATTTTTTATGACCTGTCAGTTATATCGTTAGCTGGATGGGAAGAAGGGGCACAGAACATAGATAACTACTCAAGTGGTCAGTACTCGAAATAAAATTATTAGGAAACTACATAGTTCAGTTATAATTTATTTAATATGCTTGTTTCATTATTCAGCATTTTGCAAATTTAGCATTATGCACAAGTTTGTTGCCGCAGATTGCTGAAGGTTGACGTGAACTCAGGTGATCACAGTGAGCGAGCAGATGGAAAAAAACCATCCGAAAGGGGCCCGGGTTCAAATCCCGGGGAGACATGAATGTTGTGTTTGTCTTATGGCACTGACTCTCTCCCTTCCCGGGAACCAGCGACTAAATTAGAGACAGACGGCTGCTTATAACCCATTTGAGTTGCTCACAATGGTTAAACCTTCAATAACAAAAAAAAAAGGTGGATTTTTTTCTATTCCTATGAATTTGTATATGAAAAAAAAAATATCTATGTTATTAGAGCTTTGGTACTGATTTTCTATAAAAATGTTTCCCATGAAAGTTATGCTGAGTTAGTTTCTTTACCCCTTCCCACACATTTACATACAGCACACTTATCGATTGAGGCGAGTGAGTGGGCTATATGTAAACATGCAAACACAGGAACTACATGATAGCTTTCACAAATGGATGCCCTTCTCTATTGGCTGCCTTAACAATACAAAGGCCGCCCCGGTGGCGCAGTGGTCTAAGCGATGGCCTCTGATCATTCGTCCGTAAGGGGTCTGGGTTCGAATCCCGGTGAGGCATGGATGTTGTGTTTGTCTTACGGCACTGGTTCTCTCCCTTCCCTGGAACCAGTGACTCTAAATTAGGGACGGGCGACTGCTTATAGCCCATTGAGTTGCTCACGGTGGTCGTTAAACCTCCAATCAAAAAAAAAAATATACAAAGACCTGGTCTTCCAAAGTGATACGGGTTAGTGGGTTTGTTCATATTTCTGTTCGCTACTCTCCATATGCCACAATGCAATATAAATAGCTCCATGATGAATTGCAAAAGAATGTGAGTAGCATAACAACCAAATTTCATAAAGTGAAACGCACGCTTCGTTGGTTTGGATGGTCTTTATAGTTTAATGAATTGATCAATAAAATTAAAACAACTGAACAGAGAAAATAGAAAGGTCATTGTCATTTCAGCCGCCCTGGTGGCGCAGTGGTCTAAGGCGTTGGCCTCTGATCATTCGTCCGTAAGGGGTCCGGGTTCGAATCCCGGTCAGGCATGGATGTTGTGTTTGTCTTACGGCACTGGCTCTCTCCCTTCCCTGGAACCAGTGACCCTAAATTAGGGACGGGCGACTGCTTATAGCCCATTGAGTTGCTCACGGTGGTCGTTAAACCTCCAATCCAAAAAAAAAAAAAAAAAAAAAAAAAAAAAATTGTCATTTCAGATATTTGTAATGTTTAATTAGTTGTATTTTGAGTTACATTTGACTGAAATATATTTATTTATTTTTTAAAATAAGTCTTACTTATATTTTAGACCAACACGTGTTATGTCTTCAGCAGTGTCGCCAGGGTAAGGGTAAACACAGCAGAGTATACAACTCACCTCAAAATGAACAGCCCCTAATCTAAATCATAAACTCCCTGGCAATTGCTGCAGGAGAATTGTAGTGTTTATATTGTGTAATGGTGATTGTACAAAGCCACGATCTCTAACATAAATAAATGCATTAGTAAATGCCTCAGAGAGGTACTTGTAGTATTTCGGAAATTCTTCCAGACTTGGTAAATCATCATATTTAAAATGCACATATCAATGTGAACTGCAAAATCCCTTAACAACCAAACTTTTGAAGGAGCAAACAAGAAAAGTGCTTAACACTAAATGTATGGTATTGAAGATTTTGAAAGCACCTGTATTCACACACACCAAAAAGCATGCTGACCTCTCTTACTTTGTGTACCCATTTTTGACCATATCTCTTCGATATTTAGGGCTGAGTTCGCACCCATCATACACACTCACAAGTCTGACGATCATCTGTAACAAATGAAATATTTTCTAGGAATAGTTTTTCATCATCATCATCATCATCATTGTCAACCATTATCAATCCACTGCTGGACGAAGGTCTCCCCAAGTTTCCTCCACAACGGTCTGTCTTGTGCCAGTCTCCTCCATGTCACTCCCGCATATTTACGAATTTCATCCACCCATCTCCCATGTGGTCTTCTTCTGGGTCTTTTCCTGTCCCTTGGAATCCAATCTAAAATTTCGGCTGTCCATCTATGGTCTGTCCTTCTGGCAGTATGTCCAGCCCATTGCCATTTCAGGGATTTAACTCTGATCATGATGTCTTCCACTCTCGTCATTTTTCGGATCCACGAGTTCCTCTTCTTATCTCTCCTGGTTATACCAAGCATGCACCTCTCCATGCTTCTTTGAGTTGTCTGCAGCCTTTGTATGTCTCTTTTAGTTAAGGTCCACGTCTCTGCACCATACGTAAGCACTGGAAGGATGCATTGATCAAACACTTTTCTTTTAAGACATAATGGCATATTGCTCTTGAAAATTATGCTGTTTCTTCCAAAAGCTCTCCAGGCAAGTTTTGTACGCCGATTAATTTCTTCATCAATGTGACCCTCACTTGATATCTGCTGTCCAAGATAAACATACGTATCTGTTATCTCCAGTTTTTCTCCATCAATCGATAAATCTTCATTTCTTGTAAAAGCATTGAACATCACTTTTGTCTTCTGAAAGTTCATTTTTATTCCCACTTCTTTACTCTTGTCAGCAAGTTCCTGGATCATACTCTGCAGCTCTGATGGGGTAGTTGCAAAAATGACTATGTCATCAGCAAAACGAAGGTGGGTTAGATAATCTCCATTAATCTTTATCCCTTTGTTTTCCCAGTCCAGTGATTGAAAGACATTTTCCAATGTGGCATTAAAGAGCTTCGGAGATATGGTGTCACCTTGTCTCACTCCCTTTCCAATTTTTATGTGTGTTGTATTTTCAAACAGCCGAATCTTTGCACTTGCATTTTCATAGATGTTATTAATAATATTAATGTATGCATCTTCAATACCGCAGGATTTCAGAGCCATTGCAACTGCTGATGGTTTCACCGAATCAAAGGCTTTTTCATAATCGATAAAAGCCATGCACAATGGAAGTTCATATTCCCTCGCTCTTTCAATTAGTTCTCTCAGTACGTGGATATGATCTATTGTGCTGTAGCCACTCCTGAATCCAGCTTGTTCTCTCGGTTGAGCCATGTCCAGTGTTACCTTCAAGCGGTGTGAAAGAACTTTAGTGAAGATTTTATAAACCACTGATAGGAGGCTGTTAGGTCTGTAGTTCCTGAGATCCTCAATGTCACCTTTTTTATGTAGCAGGATCATTGTAGCATTGTTCCAATCCTCAGGAATCTTCCCTTCATTAAGGCATCGAGTGAAAATTTGGGCGAGTACTGTTTCAATTTCTCCACTTGCTTCTTGTATGATGTCTATAGTAATTCCATCTTCTCCTGGAGCTTTCCCCCGCTTCATGTTCTTGATTGCATGAGCAACTTCTGCTGGGAGGACTGGAAGAACTCTGGTACCTTTCATGATGTCTGGAGTACATGTATCATCCCTTTCATATAATTTGGAGTAGAAATCTTTCACTCTTGTCAAAATTTCGCCTCTATTTCTTGTTACAGAACCATCTTCTTTTCTCAGTGCCATAATCTGTTTTCTTCCCTTACTGAGATGTCCCTTTGCTATCTTTAGGCTTTGGTTGTTTTCAATTGCTTTCCTCACCAGCTCACAGTTGAATTTCCTTACGTCTTCAGTGATACTTTTTCGTGCTGTCTTGCATAGCTCTATATATTCCACTTTGGAAGTCACATCTTCTTTAGTTGTCCTCATCTCTCTTCTTTTTTGCATCAACATTTTGGTTTTTCCTGATAATTTGTTTACATGCAACTTGTTCTTAGACCCAGCTAATTTTGTTGCTGTTTCCATAAGAGCTTTGGTTACTTTTCTGTTAACTTCCGAAATATGCACTTCTTCCGATGTTAGGCCTTCTAAAGCAGAGAATCTGTTCTTCAGTTCCAACTTGAAAGTATTATGGTGTTTTTTAAGGTTGGTTATGTCAATACATTTTGTTTGTCTTATGAGCTTGCCACGTTCCAGTTTAGTGTTGAGGTGCATCTTACATCTCACCAATCTATGGTCACTACCTGTGTTGAACTTGTTCAGCACACTGCAGTCTTCGATGACGAATTTTTTGTTACACATAATAAAATCAATTTCACTTGTCGTCCCAACTGGATGTCTCCATGTCCATTTCCTGTGTGGCTTTTTCTTGAAAAAGGAATTCAAGATAGAAAAATCCTTCTGCCTCTGCAAACTCAACGAGAGTATTTCCACGCTGGTTTCTGTTGCCGTGACCGAATTTACCTACTGAAGTTTCATTCTGTTGCCGGTGCCCTATTTTTGCATTGAAATCTCCCATAATTATCTTCAAGTGCTGCTTACCTTTATTATTTAGATGACGAATTTCCTCATAAAATTCTTCAATTTCTTCTTCAGGATGACTTGTGGTGGGTGCATAAGTTTGAATAATCTGAGCCTGGTATCTTCTCGATAGTTGGATAACGAGTCGTGCAGCTCTGTCAGAGGAACTTTCAACTTCTACCACTTTATCCTTCAGTTTCTTGTTTATTATAAATCCAACACCACTAGTTCTGCCAGTATCTGTCCCACGATAATAGAAGAGATGTCCACTTTTCAGTTCAATGAGATCTTCTCCTTTTCTCCTTACCTCACTTAGCCCGACGATGTCCCACTTGATCCTTTGTAGTTCCTCTTCCAATTCAAGAAGCCTTGAATCAGAAGATAGGGAGCGTCCGTTGTAGGTAGCCAAGGTCAGCATCAAATGGCAGCCTAGTCCGGTCCTCCGGGGATTCTTAGCACCCTCTGCCTTCATGTCGCACTGGCCGCTGCCTTGGCCAGGTACATTCCAGCTGCCGGAGACTGAGGGCCAAGATTTAAGTTGTAGAGTCATTTTGGAGGTGTTTGGCCATAACTCACCACGCTGGCCAAGCGGGTTGGTGAGTGTGGGATAGCATTTCCTCTGATCCCGATGGTATAGTTATACCGCTATTTGCGGTCGTCAGAGCCCCTTTAGTGGGAACAGGATGCACCACGAGAAGGCGGGGTTGACATTTGTCAAGGAGAGGCTGTGATGTTACGCATCACCTGACCTTACATCCCAGGAATAGTTTTTAGTCTAACAAAAATTCAAGCATAAAATTTTTTGCTAAGCCTCAAAACTTTTCTTCGCTGTTATCCTTATTTAGTATCAGACGTGCCAACTCTTTGGACATAGGCGAGAAACTTCAGATTTTCGGCCGTTCCTCCCACCATCCGGATGAATGTCTATTCTCCTGATTTTCGCCGAGAATTAGCAGTTCAGATGGTTGAAATTCCATCAACCACCATGATTTCGAACTGCCTGTGAAATCATTTTTTTTTTATGTCAATTCAAGGCGGCAGTACAGTCACCAGTTTCGTACTGTTCCTCTCCACCTTTCTGCAAAAAGAAAGCCGCCCCAGTGGTCTAAGCGCTGGCTTCTGACCGGTCGTTCGAGATGGGTCAGAAAAAATGTTCTTAAATTTTTTTCTCTCAGTCTGATTGGCGTACGACGCCTTCAGCAGAGCTCACCTGCTCTGACAGTAAAATGCCAGGAGGGCCAGTAATTGATTGACAGATGCGAGCTGCCTTACCTTCTTGCAGTTCAGTCTTTCTTTTTTTTTTTTTTATTATAATTATTAGGGGTTTAACGACAACCGTGAGCAACTCAATGGGCTATAAGCAGTCGCCCGTCCCTAATTTAGGGTCACTGGTTCCAGGGAAGGGAGAGAGCCAGTGCCGTAAGACAAACACAACATCCATGCCTCACCGGGATTCGAACCCGGACCCCGTTCGGACGAATGATCAGAGGCCATCGCTTAGACCACTGCGCCACCGGGGCGGCATTATCATTGATTAAGCAATATAATTGTTTGTATACAGACTGGCGAAGTGCCGAGTGTGAAAACCAGTTATAAGTCTACTTGATGAGAAATTCTAAATGTCTTGGAAGAAATTCAGATGCAGCATGGGAAATACACAGTTGTAAAGAATGACAAACACACCTTACAAGTTGTAGATTAGGAACTGCTTCCTTCAGTTTGCTGTACACACCATTATTGACACCAACCATTACTGATGCGTTATCAGTTCCAATGACTGCAAGCTTTTTTATATCCAGTCCCTTTCGGTTAAGCATCTCTTTAACAGCATTGCAGATGCTATCAGCTGTGCCATCAGATAATTCAGCCAAATCAAGAAAAGTAACTACAATGTCATTTTTCAGCACTGAATAGTAACGAATTGTAGCAGCTAATAACTTGTTGACAGAGATGTCATTACTCTCATCTATTAATATGCTGTATGGCTGTTCTCCAATATCTTTTCTCAAACTAGTTTCAAAATGTGGTGCAAGTACATTTCGAATGACTTGTCCACACTTGGTTCGGTGCAATTTCAAAGATTGTGTACATTTGCTGTCCTTAAAGCTTTCCTTGCACTTCATTCACTTAGGTGATCCACACTTCTGAAGGTGCTGTGCTGAGCAATATACAGGCACATCCTTCCCTCAGCTACTTTGGCTTCATTATTTAGTGGAGTGTAGCTAGATGTTATTGGCTTCTGCTGCAATTTTCCACTCAGCCCTTCTGCTGCTTTCTTACGCTTTGCAGTACCCATATGTTTTTCTAAATCCGAGTATTTTGGAGATAAATGACACTTACAAAATTTGCAGAAACACTTAGCACTATCCCCTTGAATTTCCATCAACCATGTTTTAAATTTATAGTCTTTTAACCATTCCTTCCTAAATCTTTGGGTATACTGTGTTTTACCCATGGTTCAAGAATTTATGGAAGACATACACAAAAAAAAAAGCCTTTTGATTACACTTAGTATCAAATGAACATTGATGTCTGAGAAGAGAAAAAATAGCTTTCTTTTCCAACTGCTGCAGAAACAGAAATGAGACCTGACAATGTCAGTCACAAACCAACCCAAACCATATACATGGGAAGAAACAAAAATACAATAAAATGTAAAAATAAGAAACTTACCCGCTTAGAGTTTATGACCCAGCCATATGTTTGTCAAGATCTTCCCACTTCCGTTGACCCTTGGTTTAAATATTCCTTGGTCCAGATTTTGGCTGCGGGGAGAAATCTCACTTGAAGGGTAGGTATTCACCGGACACCGATACACAATCACCCAAATTGAACCAATGTCCCAAGAGGGGAGGGTGAAAGCTGTGGTCGGGGAACGCTGTCAGCATACCATATAAGGAAGTCTTTCTCATAAACCAGCAGATGGTCCTACTGTCTGCCCTGCAGATACGAGATACTACATGGAAACCACCTGGTCGCGGTCTTGCAGTTGGAAGTTGGAACCATCGAACTGGACGTTCACGGTTAGGGTTGCAATTTGACAAAAACAGAGAGTAAGACAAAAAATCTCCAGATTTCTCGCTAGATGAGTAACGATATCTCTAGTATTGAGAGACATGTCGCTGGAATGATATTTTTGTCACCAGATGTAAATCAATATCTCCAGATCTGGCGACAAAATCGCTAAGTTGGTCACCCTGGTCCGGGGATTGATCATGTTCACAAAACCTACAAGGGAACTTTTCAAAGTAGAGATGAGCGATTTTCACTACCTGTGATTTGATCACTGTTATCGAAAAGTTACAGGTAGCGCCAAAGCCAATAATATACCTAGCCTGTCCACTTGAGGCAATTTCTGTATTCATGACGTCATAAAACCGATGCTCCTCTTGTGCTAGCCCCAGCGAATTAGCTCAAAATTTGAAGTTCTTTCCAACGGTTGTTGTTGGTTTCCAAATATGGTTTCCAAATATGGTTTCCAACGCCCATTTGGTCGTGAGTTCCGCTACTATAACAAAGTGTTTTTCCGTATATTTGACGAACTACGTTATCGTAACGTGTTTCTTCCGTTTTTGTTTTTATATTCATTTTTACTTATTTTCTTTTAGTTTCGGTTGATTTTTTTTTACCGAAATTTGAAGTTCTTTCCAACGCCCATTTGGTCCTGAGTTTGGCTATTTTAACAAAGTATTTTTCCGTATATATTTTTTTTTTTTTTTTGATTGGAGGTTTAACGACCACCGTGAGCAACTCAATGGGCTATAAGCAGTCGCCCGTCCCTAATTTAGGGTCACTGGTTCCAGGAAAGGGAGAGAGCCAGTGCCGTAAGACAAACACAACATCCATGCCTCACCGGGATTCGAACCCGGACCCCTTACGGACAAATGATCAGAGGCCAACGCCTTAGACCACTGCGCCACCTCCGTATATTTGACGAACTACATTATCGTAACGTGTTTCTTCCGTCTTTTTTATTCATTTTTGCTTATTTTCTTTTAATTTGAGTAGATTTTTTTTTACTGTTCATTATTTCAAAGGATTGTTTACGGGTATGCATTTTTCATTAGGCTTTATTTCTTGCCTTAGGATTTAGTGCTTTTGTTAGAAATGAGTTAAATAAAACTCAATGGTCTGGATTATGCACTTGCCCGGGTGCTAAGAATTGACTGTCATAAGTAAGTGCATTTTTTCTTGTTTTTTGAACTTGTTAGTTGAAGGAAGCAACTTGGCCCTAAATTTTTGTGAGCTGTGGTTAGAACATGTTTGAATGCATATTATATTGGCTAATTTGTAAAATCTATAGGCTTAACTTTGAATTGTGTATAAAATGTTCTGCCCCATATGAAGTTTTTCTCACAATTTTTTAAGTAGTGGCACATGAATACCATAAAAAACTGTTGCCCAGATTTTCAAAAATGAAATTTCTAGAAGTATATTGAAGGAGAATATGCAGGCAACTTCCTCTGTAAGTCGTAAAGAAATACTTCATTGTGCTGTAAGGTTATGCAAGAGTATGGTGGCTATTGTTACTCATTTATGAATGCTTCAAATAGTTCCCAAGTCCATGTGTATCACTTTGCTATGTTTACATTCTGCGGACTCACGCTCACCTTAAAAGGATAAAGAAACTAGCTCCACCACTCAAGATGGACAAAAAAAATATTGCACCTGCTTCTTTTCTGTATGATAAAACCGTTTCAGAATTCTAAAAACCGAAGATGTTTACTTGCTGTGCCAAACAATTTTTTATGACCTGTCAGTTATATCGTTAGCTGGATGGGAAGAAGGGGCACAGAACATAGATAACTACTCAAGTGGTCAGTACTCGAAATAAAATTATTAGGAAACTACATAGTTCAGTTATAATTTATTTAATATGCTTGTTTCATTATTCAGCATTTTGCAAATTTAGCATTATGCACAAGTTTGTTGCCGCAGATTGCTGAAGGTTGACGTGAACTCAGGTGATCACAGTGAGCGAGCAGATGAAAAAAAACCATCCGAAAGGGGCCCGGGTTCAAATCCCGGGGAGACATGAATGTTGCATTTGTCTTATGGCACTGACTCTCTCCCTTCCCGGGAACCAGCGACTAAATTAGAGACAGACGGCTGCTTATAACCCATTTGAGTTGCTCACAATGGTTAAATATTCAATAACAAAAAAAAAAAGTTGTATTTTTTTCTATTCCTATGAATTTGTATATGAAAAAAAAAACATCTATGTTATTAGAGCTTTGGTATTGATTTTCTATAAAAATGTTTCCCATGAAAGTTATGCTGAGTTAGTTTCTTTACCCCTTCCCACACATTTACATACAGCACACTTATCGATTGAGGCGAGTGAGTGGGCTATATGTAAACATGCAAACACAGGAACTACATGATAGCTTTCACAAATGGATGCCCTTCTCTATTGGCTGCCTTGACAATACAAAGGCCGCCCCGGTGGCGCAGTGGTCTAAGCGATGGCCTCTGATCATTCGTCCGTAAGGGGTCTGGGTTCGAATCCCGGTGAGGCATGGATGTTGTGTTTGTCTTACGGCACTGGTTCTCTCCCTTCCCTGGAACCAGTGACTCTAAATTAGGGACGGGCGACTGCTTATAGCCCATTGAGTTGCTCACGGTGGTCGTTAAACCTCCAATCAAAAAAAAAAAATACAAAGACCTGGTCTTCCAAAGTGATACGGGTTAGTGGGTTTGTTCATATTTCTGTTCGCTACTCTCCATATGCCACAATGCAATATAAATAGCTCCGTATGAATTGCAAAAGAATGTGAGTAGCATAACAACCGAATTTCATAAAGTGAAACGCACGCTTCGTTGGTTTGGATGGTCTTTATAGTTTAATGAATTGATCAATAAAATTAAAACAACTGAACAGAGAAAATAGAAAGGTCATTGTCATTTCAGCCGCCCTGGTGGCGCAGTGGTCTAAGGCGTTGGCCTCTGATCATTCGTCCGTAAGGGGTCCGGGTTCGAATCCCGGTCAGGCATGGATGTTGTGTTTGTCTTACGGCACTGGCTCTCTCCCTTCCCTGGAACCAGTGACCCTAAATTAGGGACGGGCGACTGCTTATAGCCCATTGAGTTGCTCACGGTGGTCGTTAAACCTCCAATCAAAAAAAAAAAAAAAAAAAAAAAAAAAAATTGTCATTTCAGATATTTGTAATGTTTAATTAGTTGTATTTTGAGTTACATTTGACTGAAATATATTTATTTATTTTTTAAAATAAGTCTTACTTATATTTTAGACCAACACGTGTTATGTCTTCAGCAGTGTCGCCAGGGTAAGGGTAAACACAGCAGAGTATACAACTCACCTCAAAATGAACAGCCCCTAATCTAAATCATAAACTCCCTGGCAACTGCTGCAGGAGAATTGTAGTGTTTATATTGTGTAATGGTGATTGTACAAAGCCACGATCTCTAACATAAATAAATGCATTAGTAAATGCCTCAGAGAGGTACTTGTAGTATTTCGGAAATTCTTCCAGACTTGGTAAATCATCATATTTAAAATGCACATATCAATGTGAACTGCAAAATCCCTTAACAACCAAACTTTTGAAGGAGCAAACAAGAAAAGTGCTTAACACTAAATGTATGGTATTGAAGATTTTGAAAGCACCTGTATTCACACACACCAAAAAGCATGCTGACCTCTCTTACTTTGTGTACCCATTTTTGACCATATCTCTTCGATATTTAGGGCTGAGTTCGCACCCATCATACACACTCACAAGTCTGACGATCATCTGTAACAAATGAAATATTTTCTAGCAATAGTTTTTAGTCTAACAAACATTCAAGCATAAAATTTTTTGCTAAGCCTCAAAACTTTTCTTCGCTGTTATCCTTATTTAGTATCAGACGTGCCAACTCTTTGGACATAGGCGAGAAACTTCAGATTTTCGGCCGTTCCTCCCACCATTCGGATGAATGTCTATTCTCCTGATTTTCGCCGAGAATTAGCAGTTCAGATGGTTGAAATTCCATCAACCACCATGATTTCGAACTGCCTGTGAAATCTTTTTTTTTTTTTTATGTCAATTCAAGGCGGCAGTACAGTCACCAGTTTCGTACTGTTCCTCTCCACCTTTCTGCAAAAAGAAAGCCGCCCCAGTGGTCTAAGCGCTGGCTTCTGACCGGTCGTTCGAGATGGGTCAGAAAAAATGTTCTTAAATTTTTTTCTCTCAGTCTGATTGGCGTACGACGCCTTCAGCAGAGCTCACCTGCTCTGACAGTAAAATGCCAGGAGGGCCAGTAATTGATTGACAGATGCGAGCTGCCTTACCTTCTTGCAGTTCAGTCTTTCTTTTTTTTTTTTTATTATAATTATTAGGGGTTTAACGACAACCGTGAGCAACTCAATGGGCTATAAGCAGTCGCCCGTCCCTAATTTAGGGTCACTGGTTCCAGGGAAGGGAGAGAGCCAGTGCCGTAAGACAAACACAACATCCATGCCTCACCGGGATTCGAACCCGGACCCCGTTCGGACGAATGATCAGAGGCCATCGCTTAGACCACTGCGCCACCGGGGCGGCATTATCATTGATTAAGCAATATAATTGTTTGTATACAGACTGGCGAAGTGCCGAGTGTGAAAACCAGTTATAAGTCTACTTGATGAGAAATTCTAAATGTCTTGGAAGAAATTCAGATGCAGCATGGGAAATACACAGTTGTAAAGAATGACAAACACACCTTACAAGTTGTAGATTAGGAACTGCTTCCTTCAGTTTGCTGTACACACCATTATTGACACCAACCATTACTGATGCGTTATCAGTTCCAATGACTGCAAGCTTTTTTATATCCAGTCCCTTTCGGTTAAGCATCTCTTTAACAGCATTACAGATGCTATCAGCTGTGCCATCAGATAATTCAGCCAAATCAAGAAAAGTAACTACGTCATTTTTCAGCACTGAATAGTAACGAATTGTAGCAGGTAATAACTTGTTGACAGAGATGTCATTACTCTCATCTATTAATATGCTGTATGGCTGTTCTCCAATATCTTTTCTCAAACTAGTTTCAAAATGTGGTGCAAGTACATTTCGAATGACTTGTCCACACTTGGTTCGGTGCAATTTCAAAGATTGTGTACATTTGCTGTCCTTAAAGCTTTCCTTGCACTTCATTCACTTAGGTGATCCACACTTCTGAAGGTGCTGTGCTGAGCAATATACAGGCACATCCTTCCCTCAGCTACTTTGGCTTCATTATTTAGTGGAGTGTAGCTAGATGTTATTGGCTTCTGCTGCAATTTTCCACTCAGCCCTTCTGCTGCTTTCTTACGCTTTGCAGTACCCATATGTTTTTCTAAATCCGAGTATTTTGGAGATAAATGACACTTACAAAATTTGCAGAAACACTTAGCACTATCCCCTTGAATTTCCATCAACCATGTTTTAAATTTATAGTCTTTTAACCATTCCTTCCTAAATCTTTGGGTATACTGTGTTTTACCCATGGTTCAAGAATTTATGGAAGACATACACAAAAAAAAAGCCTTTTGATTACACTTAGTATCAAATGAACATTGATGTCTGAGAAGAGAAAAAATAGCTTTCTTTTCCAACTGCTGCAGAAACAGAAATGAGACCTGACAATGTCAGTCACAAACCAACCCAAACCATATACATGGGAAGAAACAAAAATACAATAAAATGTAAAAATAAGAAACTTACCCGCTTAGAGTTTATGACCCAGCCATATGTTTGTCAAGATCTTCCCACTTCCGTTGACCCTTGGTTTAAATATTCCTTGGTCCAGATTTTGGCTGCGGGGAGAAATCTCACTTGAAGGGTAGGTATTCACCGGACACCGATACACAATCACCCAAATTGAACCAATGTCCCAAGAGGGGAGGGTGAAAGCTGTGGTCGGGGAACGCTGTCAGCATACCATATAAGGAAGTCTTTCTCATAAACCAGCAGATGGTCCTACTGTCTGCCCTGCAGACTGGTCGCGGTCTTGCAGTTGACTAGCGTCTGCCGACAGACATATGATCAGCTCACGAACACTCATTCCGTTATCTCATTGGTGGGTGCCATCACGGCACCGAGATGGCACCCACCAATTGGAGACCGCAATTGTGGTGAGCTCGAGTATTTGGCGGGAACAGTGGCTTGGCTATTGCGCAGAGGTAAAGTCAAGTTTGGATTTTTCCTGCGAGGTGACTGGACGTGCTCTTGATCACCGCTTCGGAATTGCCAGACTTTGTGATCTTTGCTACTTCGCACACAAATAATACAAAAAATGTCTAGTGTATTTATGCTCTGTTTTTAGGCTCCCCTCTGTTTTCTCCCGCTGTCCGTCTTCTGCTTCAACATCTCGAAAGGTAAGGTAAACAAAGTAGATGGTGAGCCCAATGAGGTAAGTTGTCGGGTTTTTTTATCTGCTTCATTTTTGTATTATTGTTTTATGGATACTGCGAACCCGGTGTCACTTGAACGAACACCTCTCTTAGACAGCTGCATCACAGGGGTCTCATCTTTAGAAAGTCCTACTGCTGCGGATGTTTCTGTGATACATGAACCTGGTATTGCAAAGAGATTGGCATGCAACCACTGTGAAGTAACATTTGGAGTAAAAAAAGTTTGTACAGACATTTGAGAAACTTTCATCCTGATAAAGTTGCTCCTGTCTCAGATCAGAATTCCCATGCAGAGCAACTGGTTCCAGGAAAGGGGGAGCCAATGTTTAACATCTATGCCTTGCCAGGATAACCCGGTCTCACTTGAACAAACAGTCGTACGCCCTATCTTAGACACCAGCATCACAGGGGTGCCATCTTTAGAAAGACCTACTGCTGTGGATATTTCTGTGATACATGAACCTTGTATAGCAAAGAGATTGACATGCAACCACTGTGAAGTAACATTTGGAGTAAAAAAAAGTTTGTACAGACATTTGAGAAACTTTCATCCTGATAAAGTTGCTCCGGTCTCAGATGAGAACTCCCATGCAGAGCAACTGGTTCCAGGGAAGGGAGGGAGCCCATGTTTAACATCTATTCCTTGCCGGGATTCGAACCCGGTCTCACTTGAACAAACAGTCGTAAGTCCTCTCTTAGACAGCTGCATCACAGGGGTGCCATCTTTAGAAAGAACTACTGCTGTGGATATTTCTGTGATACATGAACCTTGTATAGCAAAGAGATTGACATGCAACCACTGTGAAGTAACATTTGGAGTAAAAAAAAAAGTTTGTACAGACATTTGAGAAACTTTCATCCGGATAAACTTGCTCTGGTCTCAGATGAGAATTCCCATGCAGAGCAACTGGTTCCAGGAAAGGGGGGAGCCAATGTTTAACATCTATGCCTTGCCAGGATAACCCGGTCTCACTTGAACAAACAGTCGTAAGCCCTCTCTTAGACAACAGCACCACAGGGGTGTCATCTTTAGAAAGGCCTACTGCTGTAAGCAAGGTTCCTGCTGATATCTCTTTCTGTACCAGTGAAAGTTCACCTGATGCTGAACATGTTCTCTGCAAAACCACTGGATCTGATATGTCCATTTCAAGTGCAAGTAGCACTGCAAACAGTGAGGAATTAAATGTGAATGCTAATTTCAACAGTTCTGAATGTGAAATGCCTTCTGTTCACACCAAGATTCCCTGCAACTTCTGTAGCCATACTTTTTCAAGAAAACGAAATTTCAATAGACACATAAAATTGTTTCACTTAACAGGAGATGAGCCATTTTGTGGTAAAGTTGTTTGTAGCATGTGTGAGATCACTTGTAGAACAGTAGAAGAATTGCAAAATCATATTGGCACAAGTCATCCTGATATTTTACTCTCATTGGAAGATAAAGTTTTTCACAACACTGATGATTTTCTAGAGTGGAAAACTAAGATAGAGTGTGATTCTCAGTCGCATTTTGTAAAATATAGCGGTGACAGACACCTTGCAGATGGAACTACTGTTTTGTACTATTATTGTCATCGAAGTGGAATGTACAAATCCATTGAAAATAGGAAACGTCATATGAAATGTGCAGGTACTAATAAAATTGGCAAAACTTGTCCTGCAAACATTAAAGTATATAAGCAAATTAAGGAAGGAACCATGACAATTAAGGTGAAATACCAATCTGTCCATGTTGGACACAAAACTGAAATTGGCAGAACTGTGTTGACAAAATCTCAAAAGGGGCAACTTGCAGCTCAGATGAATCTAGGAATTCCCAAATCAAGAATTCTGCACAATGTTGCAACATCATTCTCACCAACAAAACGCTACAGTTATACCACCCGAAAAGACTTGCATAACATCAGTCAAGCCTTTCATGTTGATAAACATGTAACTTTCGATAAAGATGATGCCATATCTGTTGAAATTCTTGTAAAAAAGATGCAAGATGAAAAAGATAACCCTGTGATTTTGTACAAACCAGTAGATGTGGTTTTACTTGAACATCCTTCAATTACTAGTGAGGAATTTTTATTGGCAATAATGAATGATGCACAGTTAAAGCTTCTAAATTTGTATGGTAGTATGGGTGTAATGATTGATTCCACTCATGGTTTGAACCAGTATGGTTATCAATTAACCACATTAATGGTGAGTGGTTCGAATCATGAGGGGCTTCCAATTGCTGTATTATTTTCTTCAAGAATTTCTCATGACACCTTTGTGGCATTCTTTAAAGAAATCAAAAATCGCCTGCTGCATTTTCAGACACAGGTGTTTATGTCTGATGATGCACCACAAATGTACAGTGCCTGGAAGGAAGTTTTTGGGGAAGTCAAAAATAAATACCTCTGTTCGTGGCACATTCAAAGAGCTTGGAGAGCAAATATTCAAACAAAAATTGCCAAGAAAGAACAGCGCGAGTGTGTAACACTTGCCCTCCAAGAAATTATGAAACAGACTGACATAGCAACATTTCGGCACATTGCGGAAAGTTATATTGAAAAGTTTTTGTCAAGCGAAGAAACTGTTTCGTTTGCAAAATATTTCATTGATCACTACATGAACCGTGTTGAGGAATGGGCAAGCTGTTACCGTGTTGGGTGTCCAATGAACACCAATATGAAAGTAGAAAGGTGGCACAGGGAGTTGAAATATGAAGAAGCGGATGGCAAAAGAATTGGAAGGCTGGATAAAGCCATTAGATTGGTACTGAGCACAGTCACCAAAAGATTAATTGGACGGCTAATTTCCCTTGAGCGCCCAAAGCTAACTGCTCGAATTGCAGAAATTAGAAAAAGGCATATTGCCAGCGAAGAGTTTCCAAAAGATTATATTCTTGAGATGGAAGAACAGAGATCCTGGGTTGTGCGATCAAGCACAGCATCCGACACTCTGCTTCATACATATGATGTTTCCTTTGCAAAGAACTGCCACTGTGAAATTAAGTGCCACAACTGTAATGTCTGCATACATGCTTTATCATGTAATTGTTTAGATTATACCTTGCATTACACAATATGCAAGCACATCCACTTAGTGTGCAGGTATTTTAATGTTGGACCTGCTATTGCAGAACCAGAAGAGTCTGGTGAAAATCCCCTGGTTGTCAATATTGATGAAAATTTTGCAGAAGAACATTCCGCAATCTGCCAGGAGTTACGCAAATTAGTGCCAGATGCAGATTTAGTCAAGAAAAAAGCTGCTGCGATCTCCTGCGCACAAGTCTTAATGCAGCGTGTTGAGGACACTGATTCAGTGGAAGAAGTTAATATACTTCATGATTCCATAAAAATGGGTATGACAAAGTGTGACACAGCGTCTCAAACCAGAAAGATTTTGCCAGTTGGTTCCCAGGAAATTATAGCTGAACCAGCAAACAAAAATATCCAACCGCAGCGCCGATTTGTAAAGGCCAAAAAATCACAAAAGCGCAAACTTCAATTTAATTAATGTGGAACATAAGCACGCCGGTCAAAAAATTAGCCGCCCCTAACAAAAATGACAGTAGGAAGCTAGCAACTGCATGACAGGTGCAGTGATAGCATTATTGGGAGATAAATAGCATGGACATGGTCTACTGTGTCATTTCTGTCTCTTGCAGTTGTGAAGAGCCATGTGTGTGTTGAATTTAGTCTGCAATATGTGTTGTAAGACAGACGTTACTGAGTGCCAAGAAGGAGCCATTGTGTTTAGCCGTGCTTACGGACACAAAGTGAATGAAGTTGCCCAATTTGTTGCTGTGTCGAAGTATACTAGCCAGAGGGTCTACAAACAGTTGTGTAGTTTGCAATGAACTAAAATTTGGCGACGTAATTGTAGCCAGAAAATGATTTTCATCAATCGGGAACACCACAGTGTTTCACGCCTTGTAACTGCAAATTGGTTTTAAACCAGGCAATTTCCGAAAGGACATTGCAACAAGAACTGCATGCGATGAACATCTGAAGCAGAGTACCACGGAAGACGCCTCTTTTAACAGCAAATCACAAAGTCACATGTTTTCAATGGGCTCAGAGGCACCAAAACTTTACTGTGGAATATTGGAAACGAGTAATTTGGTCTGAGGAGTCTCGTTTTTGTTCTTACTCAGATGATGGGAAGCGACGAGTCACAGGCCCAATGAAGCCTTTAATCCTGATTGTGTCGAAGGTGTTGTTCCAGCTCGAGGTGGCTCTGCGTTGTTTTGGGGGATGCTTTTTGTACCACAAAGTGGGCCCTCTTGTTGCAGTGATGATGAATTTGAACAAGCATGCGTACCTCCGCTTTCTGAATGATGAAGTGATGCCCTTTGTCTACATCTCCAGGAGCAGCATCATGTTGCCACTCCTGTCTTCCAAGACTACAATTGCTGTGTACATAAGGCTAAAACTGTGTCTGAGTGGCACGATGAACAAGCAGCAACATTGTCACCTCAGCTGGCCCGCCGAATCCCAAGATTTAAATCCTATTGAAAATGTGCAGGATCATATGGAACAGAAGATGAAATGCCAAAACAAGTATGTACTCTGGCAGAACTTCAGGACCAATTGATGCAAGAGTGGCTGCAAATCAATGTTCAGTACATCCACAACCTCGTGGAGTTTCTACCACACCAGACTTGTATTGTTATCAAGGCAAGAGGCACCGTCATCCGTTATTAGGTAAGTTCTACCTGGGATGACTAATTTTTTTGTCTGGCATGCTTATTTCTACTTGATTGCTGAGAACAGTTCATCCAATGAAGAACTTAAAATATTCAATGACAGTTTGGCTTGCACCTAGTTGTCAGTGCTTTTTCATCAGTCTACCCTACAAGAAACACATTCGTGGCACTTAATTTTATCACACAGATTGCTTTGCCCAGTCATTCATTTCTTCTGTTTCACGACTTAGGAATCAATCATTACACCCAGGGTTTGCCCAGCTCCAGAAATCGTGGAAAAGTTCTGGAATTTGCTTTCCGTTTTCCAGGCCTAGAAACTAATTGATTTTCCATATTTTAATGATAGGTCCAAGAATGTTTTATGTAGTGAAAAAAGAAAAACTGTTCATTCCATGCAAAATGAACAAATGGGGATTATATCATCATCATCGTCAACAATTATCAATCCACTGCTGGACGAAGGTCTCTACAAGCCTCATCCACAACGGTCTGTCTTGTGCCAGTCTCCATGTTACTCCCACATGCTTTCGAATTTCATCCACCCATCTCCCACGTGGTCTTCAAGACTTCTGGGTCTTTTCCTATCCCTTGGAATCCAATCTAAAATTTCAACTGTCCATCGATGGTCTGTTCTTCTGGCAGTATGTCCAGCCCATTGCCATTTCAGGGATTTAACTCTGATCATGTTGTCTTCCAATCTTGTCATTTTTCGGATCCACGCAGTTCCTCTTCTTTTCTCTCCTGGTTACACCAAGCATGCACCTCTCCATGCTACTTTGAGTTGTCTGCAGTCTTTGTATGTCTCTTTTAGTTAAGATCCACGTCTCTGCACCATACTGGAAGGATGCATTGATCAAACACCGCAGTGGAAGGATGCAGGACGTTGGGAAAAAAAAAGTTAAATTCACAAACAATTTTAAGTAGTTAAATTTTTTTTTTTTTTTTGGAAATTTAACAATTTATATTTCGTATGTGCAAATGAAACCAGCCATAAGCTTTGAAAGTTGCTAATAATCTATTTTATAATTCTGTACCACAAATGATATGAAAATGCCTAATATTTATCAATTTTAATATCAGGTAATAGCAAATTGAAGTCATGTTTGTTATCACATTTTTTTTTACTATAGAGTATATACAAATACAAGGTCTATTTCGGAATTAGCCTAAACAATAAAGAGATTTGCAAAAAGAAATTAACCTATAGTCTCTGTGTAAAATTAGCTTACCATAATCAACTTCAAGTTGTCCTCAGTGAAGATCAGGTGTTAGTAATGAGTAGTTCAGTAAATTAGCTTGACATAAGATATATTCTATTGGCTGGCTTCTTTTTAATTTGAAGCTTCAGGTTGTAGTTGTCAAGAGAAAATAACACTTCAGAAGAGCGAAAAATGCTGACGCCGATAACTTAGTTTGTCTGAGAGAATAGTATTCCGTGTTAGCTGCAGATATAAGTTGTATTTAGTAATGGATATGTTTTTATATTTGGAAAAAAAATCCAGCAATGAGAGTATATCTCATAGTAAGCAATTATGTGAAATTCCCTATATGTCAGCGGTTGCTACAAATTTTTCTTCTGCATTGTTGTTGAGTGATATAATTTCAGAATTGGAATCTGCGTCGTTGGCAAAATTGAAACTTACGCAAGCGAACTATGAATAAAGTGTATGAAAAAACACTCTCCATTGCACAGTTCAGGAATCTTGGATAAAAACACTTAATTGTGTAAAGGCAAATGATGACAAGACTATTATGTGTTGCACTGCTTGCCAAAACTTTCCTGAAATTGCCAATACCACCAGCAATTTTTTCAAAGAATGTGGGAGTCAGGTGATAATATAGTTTAATAACTTATAAGTGCACACAACAGTAGTCGAAAACATAAAGATTGCCTTTGTTTCTAAACAACAACAATTGGGATATTTTATGATGAAAATCACTTCTGTTTGCGCAAGAGAAAAAGGTAAATATTTTTTACATTCAAAATTGTTGTTGAAAACTACTTAAACTGCTGTACAGTTAACTATGATTATTTAATTTTTTTGCAAAACACAGGATGTATATTAAAAATTCTTGAACATGGCATCGTCACTAAATTTCTCAAATGCCATCAATTACCTTTCTTAAAACTTGAGATATATGCTTTTGTGCACTTTAAAATGGCAATGCAAAAGATGTATAAAAAGTTTATCATAATTTTTAGCTTTAAAAAAATGAGGCTTCTGTTTTGTTATCTTAAAAGATCAATTTTTCTGGGCATGTAGATTTTACTTCTGGGCAAGTAAATATTTTATGCACATGACCAGCTGGGCGTGTAACTTTTCTGATATTTTTCAAGCCCTGATCTGTGTAAAGATTATTTTCGTATTTTCAAGATGTTTTGATTAAAAAAAAAAAACGGGAAAAAGTCTGTGAATCTTGCAAATGTTCGTAATCACACAAAATATGACAGCAATGAGAACGTCATGTCGTTTTCCGTTTCCGCATATAGAATTTTTTCGACTTTTTTTTTTTCTCTGCCTGATTATATATATATATATATTTTTTGGTGTGTGTGTGTGATCATGTTCCTCGTTTTTAATGTCTTCAGTAATAGTGAAAAGGAGAGACTTCGTACTATTTAAGAATTCTTTCTAACAAAATGCATGTTTCCGTATTTCTAATACGTACTTCCTCAAAACTAATCAATAGAGAGCAATCGTTTTCACCCCTTTCCCTTTTATTAAATGAAATTAAATTTCTTGATCGGTATTTAATCTGTCCGTGGTGGAATCTGCACCACTTCTGAGCATTGTAAAATTGTTTCACGGCAGAGTGAGCAATGCAGTATCGATTTTTTCACATTTAAATTACCCAAAAAAAATTTTTTTTCAATTTCTTAGTCACTTCTTTATATGTGCACGAGATTCTTCCATGGATTCCCAGAATTCCACAATTTTATTTTTTTTTTTTTACTTTCATCATTCGGGTCATTTTCAAGATTTATGCAAAACTGAAGATAAGGTTTTTTTTGGGGGGGTCTTAAACCTATATTATTTAATTTTATAAATTGTAAATACACGCACCGCTGAACGCACGTTGATGTCCCTGTTATCGATTTTGAAAAGTTGGACGCTGTGCTTCCACGGACTATTGAGACATGTCATCTCATGATGCTGTAGTGCCAGGTGTTTCAGTGCTAATTTCTGGAAACTTTTTTTTTGTGTTATACCAGTTTTGTGTTGATGTAGTAACAACAGCATGTGAAAACTTTCCTGCTAGCCCAAGATGACCGTTCCTTCTAGCACATTCTTTCCTCACTTAAGGAGACTGATATCTGGTTTCCCTGCTGCACTGTGTATAGGAATAGGTGACTATAGATAAGGAAATCTTTAGTGCCATATCAAAATTGTTTTGCATTATTGTCATTATATACTATGTGCCAGATTGCTTCACATAAGTTTCATACAGAGCAATTTTTATTCAAAGAAATTTTGCCACTTCATTAAAGCTGTAACACACACAGAAGAGCAATGTAACAGCAGAACCCATGGGATTTCATAAGAATTCCGAATGCGTAGTAAATGTCATCCCATTTTGCAAATTATAAAACAAAACTGTTCTTTACCAAAAATATATGCTCCTGTAATTTCTTGTTGAACTCCTAGAAAATCCCTGGAATTTATTGTCTGTATTTACTGTTACACACGTAACGTTAATCATATCAGAAAAACTTTAAGATTAAATCGCCTTTGAGCAGAAATTGAACCCACATCTCCCCAATTTCTGTTTCTGCGTGTTATCCATTACACCAACCTGGACGATCAAGTTCCAAGTATCTGATTGTTAAGTATCGGAATATTCTCTGACCACTTGTGAGTTGAAGCAAATTCTGCTTTCTCGTGGCATTGTTAAGTAAATTTCAAGTCACTCCAAGGTAAATTGTGTGGAAGAAATATCCTTCACATAATATGTGAAATTATATGACGAATATTTATTCCGCACAGTTTACCTGGAATTTTTTGTTCTGTAAATATGTACAAACCCTGTACACAATCATAACCTTCACCTTTTCAAATCCATTTATTCCTTCCATATCAAGATTGGAATCAAAGATTATGCTACAACAATGTTACATCCTAAATCAAGAACAAGCACAGATGCTTTGCTAACTCATTTACTCTTGTTGCATTAATAATTTGGGGTTGGCTAATGTAATATTCCAATTTGTACATGAAGATCGCACATACTGGCTGGCTTTACTTGCAAAATTGAGTCAAAAAATTATGGAAATCAAGTGGGTAAATGCACAGAAGCATGGGTAAACAATTCAATGCCCTGGGTCAAGAGAAATAAGATGCCCCCAAGTAAATATATTTTATTGTAAAAAATCACTCCCAGTTTGAATTTCATCTGTAAACTGTACTGTATTTTTGTTTTTTTGTCAGAATAAGAAATCTAATTGTTAAAACAAAAAAACAATTAGTAATTTTTAGTAGGCCTACATATTTTTTTAAAACTGGATATTCAAATGAAAAATTTTAAATATTGTTTTTTTGCACATTTAATTTGCACAATTTTGAAAGTTGCATTTTACCATCACTTTTTATGTTTGCAAACAATGCCTACAAATTTTGCATTTAAATTTTCAAAACAAATGACACAATCAATCATATTGCTAAAAGGTTTCATTGCCTGAATGCAAATTTTCTGAGTCCTGTCAAAAATAATGATAGGAAAGCGATAAAGGAAAAAAAGGCGGGAAAATATATTGCAGAATATTGGTTTATGCTAAGAAAAGAAGCAAACTAAAATGGTCTCATATTCATGTCCGGTTATGTGTTTATTCTGTTTTTAAAATTAAAATTTTATTGATGTGTGGAGGGTGGCATGTGTTATTATATTTTTACTAAGTTCATTCAGTTGATCACAGGTTATCTTATATTTTGTCCATAGTTAAATGACATTGCTTATTTTGTATTAAAATTAAATGGCTAAGACCTTTATTAAGTGAACTACTGTAGTTTACTCGGAAAATGTCTTTAAATATTTGGTGGGTTAATTTTATTTGGTGTTTCAGTAGAAGTTAAATTTGATGAATTTAATTTAGCACATATGATTTAACATTTTGTTTATATTTGTTTTTACTTGATTATGTATATTATTATTCTAGTAGCAGGGATACCTGGTATTTCCTGGGTAAATATTACTATTCATGGAATCGCCAAGTGTAGCAGGTGAAAGTTAATGGATGAAAAAGATATTCCTGTAATTTTCCAGTAAACTTATTTTATTTCATTTAGGTTATTACTTTTTGATGAACAATATTTTTGGGTTTTCCATTGGGAGCATTAATATAAAGATTTTTAGGTTTGTCCACCCTTGAGCAGGCGACGTAGAACTGTTCGTGTGAAAAGCAGTTCTTCCGAATTAATGCCAGCCACTGCTAATGACTGGCTGATGAATAAAAGAATTCTTGATTATACTGAATAAAAGAATTCTTTGATTATACTGATGAAGGTAGAAGTCGCTACCGAAACATCCCGCTTATTAATTTTCAACGTAACTTACGCATGTGATGACGATTTCAAGAATTCTTTAAATCTTTTGTTTACCGTTTTGAATTTCAAATATCTGGAATTCTCTATTTACCTTAGATTGTATTTCTTCCTTATGAAGCTGCCTGTTAATGGTGAAAGCTAATGTTTATTCATTTGTGATTTTTAAATACTCCATTAAATGAATATTTTTGCACTTTGTTATCTACGGTCTCTAACTTAGACTGTAGATTTGGTGTTGGAGTGCTGAATTGTGTTGCAGTTCTTAAAAATAAAAAATGGAAATTTTTATGAAAATTTTGTATGGGGGCCCCTTGACCCCGACCCCTCCCCAAAACCATCTACGGTCTAACTAAGAGTACCATACGATGGCATACCAAATTTGGTGGTTCTAAATTGAAAACTTAGAATTGCATAGCAGACATTCAATTATGTACATATATATTTGTATATGACAACTACTAGCACAGGTCCTAAGGGATGAGAATACTGGTTTTGCTTGTGCTTTCAGCTTTTTATGCTGGTCTTGATTCCCATTATCTGACCAATCAGAACCAAGATTTTGTGCAATTGGTTGGTTTAGCAGTGCTTTGTTGTTCTGTATACTGTTGTTTTTGCTTATTTTGTAGCCTATTTCTTTTATTGACTTTATCTTTAAGAATTTTTATAATGGGTTTGTATATTTCTGTTGTATGACAGCAGAATAATTTACTGCTTTATGTTGTTGATTCATTACTGTGTGTTTTTAGTTTTTCATAATTTATGTCAAGATTCAATATAACTTCATTGGTTGTTTTGATATTGATAATTATTGCCAAAAAAGATGCAAATAATGTGATTGTTTTGATATGTTTTTAATAATTTCAAATAATGTGGTCCTTTGCTTTGGAAGATTATGTTAATTACTCTATTATGAAAAGTTTTAGAAGGTGTTTGTGTCTTTCAGTGCAGTTGGCCGGTATAACTGCTCCGTATGTAGTAACCGGAACTAAATAGGCATTTTGTATTTTAACTGCATTTACTGTCTTTCCAAGAAGTAGTCGCTGCATTTTTAACACAATTAGTTTTGCAATATTAAAACTTTCTTGATATGTTTGTCCCAAATATTTTTTTTGTCAACAGTGAGTCCTAGGTATTTAATATAATTTCTCAATGGTAAATTTGCTTAGCAAATTTTTGGCCTTGTTTTTGGAATAATGTTTGTATAGCTTTTAGTAAATAATATTGCTTGGTTGCTTTTTATACATAGACTTTGATGTTCCATTTTGTGAAGTGTTTTCCAGTTTTTGTTGAAAGTTTCTGTAGTTAGTTTTAGTTACTGCTTGTTTGTGATTTATAATAGAGATACTTAATGCTTTCATCTGCATATGAAGTACCTTAGCATTTGTTGTTTTCATGAGTATCTGAGTTATTTCACTGAGGTAGTTGTACAAAAAGCAATAAATTAGAACTGCATGGCATTCATGATATCTACAGAAAGGGTTAGTTACCAGTTACCATTGTGAAAAGCTCAACCTAGTTTTTAATTGTCATATTGAGCAGAAAAGTCAAAACTGTTTATACTGTTGATTTTATGTCAAGACTATGCCTGTAGTACTGACTTGTAGAATAGCCATGAAGTTTGTAATCCTGATTTCCTGTGAAGCCTTTTAGATACTTCATAAAGCTTGTTTTTTTTTTCCTGTTCAAAAATGTTGTTAAAGTTCTTTCAATTGAAAATTTTTTTCTACACACTGATGCCACCAAGTGTGTTGTCTAGACAATGTCATAATTGTTCATATATTCATACAGCATTGCAAATGTCATCTAGCTGCTTAATTATTCACGTGCTATTTAGACAATCTAATTTTGAGGATTAGATGTCATAATTGTTATTACACAGTGCTCATGAAAGCTGAATACCTCTTTTTTTGTAGGGAGCTAGATATGATAAGTGCTGGAGAGGAGGAAATATTGTGACACCTCCTCACATGCTCAATATTCTCAGAAGGCAGACTACTTTCTGTGCAGCTGTGGCATCCCTTAACTAACTTTTACTGAAATAACTGCTAAAATTTTGTGAGGAAATCCTTTTGCTTATATTGAGCAGTGAAATATGTTGACAAAAAATTTTGTCTGTATTGGAAACATGTAGTCAGAATGTGGGTAGAAAAATTCTTAGAACAGAACAATGTATTAATAGCTGAGTATTTTAATAAGTGGCATGGAACTACATTAGTTTTGTAATGGACCTAAATTTTTATAAAAGATCCGTCAAGCAAAAATATTGAAAAATAAATCATTTAATAAAATAATCTATTGTATAGATGAAAAAAAAAACTTTCTATTTTGTGAACTGTATATTTATGAAATCCTACCAATATTGCAGTTAACCATGTTACATGTATTTTTTTTTCCCCTGGCATAACTCTTGTGAAACTCATTTTCTTCTAAAGCAAATCTTAAGATCATGTACTTCACTTCAATGTACAAATAAATTCTGTATAGGAAAAGCACCTCATTCCTGTTGTGTAGAGAAATTGGTGCATATTTATACACATGATGTATCAAAGTTCTTCATGTATATTGTCATCAACTTGTAAGACTGATGAGATACTTTTTTTTTTTTTTGCACAGAAAACTTTGTATTTACAATACTTAATGCACTCATAACACTAGCATGGTAAATAAATCTCTGATGTATGGAAATATTTGTAGATGTAGGCTAAGTAAAACAGTATAGAAGGCGGAGATGTTTTCCACCGCTAGTTTGTAAACTTATAACATGCTACTGGCAATTTCTGCCACTTTTCATGTATTCCTTTGTTTCAAAGATGTTTATTGATTTTCTGCAACTTGTATGAATTTCATATGTGTGTGTTTGTGTATAGTAGCATATGCACAGGTGAAACTAAAGCGAAACCATGAATGAATTCTTGTTTAATTACCTACATTTAATTTGTCTATCAGTAGCCCAGCTGTTTGTAAAAGATCATAAGGTAGGTTCAAAAGTTCCTGAAATAGTCCCAAACTGTGGGGATAAAAAAATGTAGGATGAATTTCCATTTCAGACATTCGCAACAATCATCGTACAGTGCTAACAATTGCTGCCATTGCATTTCCTGTCTGTTGAGCACCAGCAGTCTTTTTGTTGTGTACTGTGTATTATTAGTTTTGAGAAGTGCCTAATGTAATAACCATATATGTATTGCAAACCAATATCAGCATGTCAGTTTTTATTTTATTCTTCCCTTTATTTTTATTGCATATGTACTGTATCTCTGCCCTAAGAATGAATAAATAATTTTAAAAATGCAATTTGCGGTGCATTCCTTTATCACGAATTTAACATTCAGTTTTGAAGCATTTCCATGTCATTATCAGAATTGCAGAATACAAACGTATGCTGTACGCAGATAGTTTACAGATTATTAGCAGATTTCACAGCTTTTGCTTGTAGATTTAAAAAAAAAAAGTTACTCTCAATTTTCTTTTTGTTTTAGACAAAATTTCCTTTTTACTTTAAATTTTCTGTTTACCCATTTTTGGCCACCACTTCAAGATATTACACAGTAAATAAATATGTAAAACTAATACAAAAGCCCATGAAAATGTGGTACCTGCACCCAATAACATAAATGTGATGGAAGTTGAAATCGTGAATTCTAACCACCTCATTTCTGGTTGAAGGTAAAAATCGAATCTAGCCATTTCACACACATTGATGCACATTCAATCCTAATGTACTTTTGTTCTCATTGGAATCTGGAATGTTCTAAAAATTATCTATTGTCTTATTCATTTTTCTTTAAATTATCTTATTCTATTGTTATCTTGGTTAGCACTTCACATTAAGTAGAATCATTGTTATTAGTGACATTTTAAAGATACATGTTCCAGGATGGGGAAAAAACAAACGTATTCAGCATGCAAAGTTTATTTAAAAAATTTTTTTATGTCGGTGAGACATAACTAATTCCTTTAATTCTGCATGTGCAAGTTTATTCAGAGAAATAAAGATGCTGCTTACATGTCTCAGACGTTACAATCATAATTATACACTGCAGTGTGTATGTTGGTATACAAACTAAATGCACCGATGAGACATTACATTATGGCCATGTACCTAATAAGCTGTAGGACCGGGACCCCTTTAGCCCGCAAAACAGTAGCCACTCGGCAAGGCATCACAATTCGATGAGGTGGCAATAGGTATCATGGGGTCCCTGATAGCTTTGTTCCAGTTAGATTAATGCTGGGGTTTTTTTTGTTTACAAAATCCATATTTGTTAAGTGTTTGCAACATTCCCTTCAGTTTCCGCAGCCATGCAGCATTTTGGAAGTTAACGGTCGCATTTTATTTTATCTATTTTTTTACTTCCAGATAGCTTTACTCAGATATTTTTTTTACTAAAACCATATGATCACAAGTTTTTAAGTCCCCTGCTTCGTTTCCAAGGCCATATTATGTGGTATTCCGGAAGCTGACTGTCGCAACTGTCTTTCAATGATCTTCAAGATTGTTTAATTTCAGATTGACGAGGTGAAAAGTTTTTTGCTTTACAAGAACCATTGCTGTTTTGCTCACTTCAGTTTTATGGGATTTCAACAATTATATCAATGAAAATTCTCCCATCACATTTTCACCAAATTTTTCTTAAAACTGTGGTCAATGCACAAACTGGATTTCAAAGAAAAAATCTTATATGGACCCCTGTTTTACAAATTAAGTTAAATGTGGCAAAATTACTGGTATTTCCGAAGTTGACATGATCCTTACCTTCTCACACAATCACCTGGTGAGGTCCCTAGTACAACATACTGTAATTGCTGCAGGAATAGTAAGAACAACGTCTATCAGGAAAAACATCCTTCAAAGAGAGGAAGTTAAAGTTTGATCATTTAACTAAATGCAAATTAAAAATATGGATTTCAAATAATTCCTTATACTGTTTGACCATTTTTAAAATTCCAAAAGCATTTAAAGAATGATATTTAAGTTCTGAATGTATTAAAATACTTTGTTTCTTCTGCATTTTTATCAGGAAAAAGCAAGTTTGACTATTGCAACTAAATATGAATGTGCACTATTATCAATATCTCAAATTGACTCAGTACAGAACAATAAATTTTATATATTTAAACAAGTGCCAAAAAAGAAGCAGGAGAAAACCAACTTCAAATTCACCAGCAAAATTACGTAACACAAGGGACTTTTCGAGAAACTGAAAAGGATCGGAGCAAAATATAATATCAGGCTAGCTCCAGATCTTAATAACAAAATAAAGAAATTCCTGCCAGCTTTAAAGCAGAAAGAATTGGACATCCAATTGCAGGAAGGAGTAATTTACTGCATCGACGGTAACTGCGGACTCAGCTATATAGGAGAAACAGGGAGAAGTATTAAGGTCCGAATGAAAGAACACCAAGCAGCTATTAGGAACATTGGGAACAAAACAGGGCTAGACAGACATATACAAGCAAGTGGACACTCCATAAATTGGGACTCAGTGAAAATAATCGCCCACCAGTCAAACTTAGTAAAGAGGAAACTAGAAGAAGGGATCGAAATAGCAAGAAGAAGAAGTACCACAATTAACGATAATTGCGGATGGACTCTTCCAATTGAGTGGCAGCAACTACTCCAGTGACATAGTCCTGATGACGAACTAGGCTTTAGTTCGAAAATTTGACAACCAACTTTGAAGAAAAATAACCTCTATAAGACCCGTAAAAGAATTATTCCACAATAAATTTTATGGCAAAATTAACATTTAGGTATCCCTTTACCTTGCAGAGAGTTAAGTGTTTCTGTGTTGCAGACTTGTGAAAAAGATTCTGCAAGTGAGAAGTGTCCCAAAAACATCGGCCACAGCATAGTGCAGCTGCCAGCCTGTTTCTGTCTAACAGTGCATCCAGGTGCTATAGCCTCATTTGGTAATTGGCGTATCCATGCTCTGCTGTCTGCATGATGCACCAGAAATCTTGAAGTCTGCAGTGAACGGTGTGCTGTGACACATTGCCCTGATCACCACTGTTGTATATATGTGTGCAATTTGTTGCACTGTGGTTGCTGTGAACAATGTGCGACAGTCTCCACTCCCCTCTGGCATCGGTGAAGTGCAGACGACGATTCATCATTTGGCCATCTGTGCACCATCGATACCTACTCACTACAGTGGCACGTGAACAATCCATAAGCCACACTGTGCCATCACAATTTGTCCTTTATCAAACTCCTATAAAGCGGCAGCTTTTCCCATTCTGACTCTTAACACTCGGCTAACCGAAAGCTGGTCTGGTTGTTTATATACTGCTCTGTGAACTTCACCTGCTCCACCGTTTGGTCTCCAGGCGCACTCATTTTAAAACTTAATTTTTTTGCCAGTGAGTAGCAACAGTTTGATAATGAGTAAGTTTCAGCATTTAACATTATAATTCATTCATAAATAAATTTTATGCTGTTATATTTTTCTCAGCTGAGTCCAAATTTTTCCCATTTCTGTCATTGAAAAGCCTGAAAGTGAGCTGCGTTTCATACTATCGTAATCTGTGTAAAAATATATCAAAGCTACCATGTCGCGATGGGAGTTCAGTTGCACAAGACAAAAGAGAATAAATGAGCTAATTACAATGTGAAGAAAAAATTCAGACAAGTTGATGCCTACACAAATGTAATTTAAAATATTACCAGAAAAGAGACTTACCCACAGTATCTCTAGCCTGAACTTCAGATCTGCTGTAACTGAGACCATCAGAAAGAAGTGTTTTAGTGGACATTTTTTTATATAAATCCACTATGAAACACTTATCTCAAATAGTCAATGTCATCTCCAGGTGACATCTCTCATTAGCTGCAGGAAAATGCTTTCAAACATGCACTGTGTTCCACAATAAGTACATGTGTTTGTCCTCTCAAAAAGTTTAGTCCTCTTAACTGTTCTAATGGAAAAAAAAAAAAAAGAGAGAGGATGGGGTGCATGGATATACAAAAACCAGAATACCCAAAGGTTTCAGAAATTAAAAAAAAAAAAAAAAAAACAGCTGTAAAAAAATACCAAAGTGTTAGGTAGGTACAAGAGATTATATTGAAGTGTAAAATAATATAAGCTCATGACATTGTAAGCTGTTGAAAAATGTATTAAAAGATTAGCATAGGCACGGGATTATTGCCAGTGGACCCTAGACATGTGGGAAAATGTTGCATGGACTGATGAGTCGAGATTCACGTTGGTACTTGCGGATGGCAGGATACGAGTACGGCGCAAACCACATGAAGCGATGGATCCTTCTTGCCAGCAGGGTACTCTTCAAGCTGGTGGAGGTGGCATTCTCGTCTGGGGACTGTTTACGTTGACTGAAATGGGACTCCTGGTACGCTGCAGATTATTCTCTCGGATATCTTTAGCAGCTATATAGCGCTTTTATTTTAAATGAGACTTATTAATCAATATTGTTCATGTCTGAGATTATTATGGCTTTGCACGCATCATTATCCTATGTATACATTACCAGAGGCTTGTTTACGATTTACAAGGTGTCTTACCAAATTTGGGAAATGCAATTTCATGACCACTTTTAAAAGCTCTCTCTCTCTCTCTGTATATACACTGAAGAGCAATTGAATTAGAGATACCTGTCTAGTAACGTGTAGCACCACCTTTCACCCTGATGACGGCAGCGATTTGTTTCGGCACAGACTCTACAAGATACCGTAAGCGTTGGAAAGCCAAACGGATCCACGACCCCTGAACAAGTTCCCGCAGTTCACGAAGATTTCTTCACGGAGGGGGATCAGAGCCTCGAATATCACTCTCGATGGCATCCCAGATGTACTTGATGGGATTAAGGTCAGGTGACCTAGCTGGCCAAGGAAGCGAGGTCACCTTGGTGGACTGTTCACCCAACCATTCGGATACAATTCGGGAGCGATGGCACGGTGCATTGTCTTGTTGCAGGATGAGGTTTTCTGTGGGATGTTGAAGACGCATAAACGGGAGCAAATGGTCATCCAGGATATCCCGGTAACATTGACCTGTGAGGCACAATGTCACACCAGCTCCTACAGGACAGCAACAAAACTCTGAATTCTAGAAGGGGGATGGGTGTTGTTGAATCATCTATATATTAATTCTATAAGGTTTTTTACTGTAAAACCAGTTGTAATGGAACGGCTGAACATAAAAATATGGTTGAGGTATCAAAATAAAGGTCTTACCATGTAGATGTGCCAGTCGAAGAGAAAAATGAGATTGGGGCAACGGTCTGGGTGTTGTAGGGTGGCAAATTTCCCATGTAAAATCTATGGGAGAAGCCTGCAGTTCATATCTGATCACCTGCGGTTGACTCGCACGCTACTAAAGGCAGAGGCATGGAAGGACTGAGACAGTCCAAAGTCTCTATTCTAAGCAAACCATTATGCAAAACAATGCTAGCAGGAATTTGTATGAAAGTTCTTAACGGAACAGCGAATACCTGATTGCATTGTGCCGTGTGATGTATACATACAATTTAACTTTCATTTGATCTAGTTTATTCATGTAGGTAAGATGTTTCCCATTATGTAAATAAACATATCATTTGAGTTTATTCTTTACAAAAAAAAAAAAAAAACATCCTGGAATGTAACGGATTTAGTCTACCGGGTTCGAATCCCGGTGAGGCATGGACGCTGTGTTTGTCTTACCGCACTGGCTCTCTCCCTTTCCTGGAACCAGTGACGCTAAATTAAGGACAGTCTACTGCTTACAGCCCATCTAGTTGCTCATGGTGGTGGTCCTTAAATCTTCAGTCACAATAAAAAAAATCACGAACCTAGGCTATTGTCTCAACTAAATTGGTTGAATGAATTTGTCAATCAAATAAAGTTTACATTTGTTGTTTCACATTAGTTTATTATTTTCAAAAAAGAAAAAATCACGAACCAGGGTTAATTGTCTGTACTGAATTGGTTGAATGAATTTGTAAATCAGATAAATTTAAAATTTGTTGTTTCATATAAGTTCATTCTTTTCAAAAACAAAAAAACTAACCCATCGATTTCGAGGGGTTTCGGCTAGTTCTACCAATACCTGTTACTAACGATTTTGTATAACATTAGCCAATCTCCATTTCATAAAGGACTGCCAGTGCTGTAATTTTTTTTTTTTTATTTCTGGTTGAAAACACCCAATTCAAAACATTATTTTTACCTTCCGATACCTTTGACCACAAACAGGGTGGCGATCGTTTAGTTTTCACGAAAGGGCAAACAGAAATTGTAACTACGAATGGCATATACAAACATCATATAAAAATTTCTGCTGTGGACCCCATGCAATACGGCCCAGAAATACATAGGTTTATTCTTGTATTCTTTCAAAAGGCTTAATCCTCCACTGTTTCGATGGGAAGGGCGGGAAAAAATCGAGACAGCACGAAATGACAATCACGATACAAACCGAATGCATCAATGTGCTCCACAAATACACGTTTATTCCTTCAAAAGGCTTAGTCCTCCACTGTTCCGATGTGAAAGCAAAAAAGAAATGCGATTGCGTAATGTGTATTCTGCAGATTTTCAAAAAAAGCACGAGATAAAATCTCACCTCTTCGAAGCAGCCATGATTGTTCCCATATCAAAACATCAACACAACACAACAGCGCACCGCGGTCTCCAATTGGTGGGTGCCATCTCGGTGCCGTGATGGCACCCACCAATGAGATAACGGAATGAGTGTTCGTGAGCTGATCCTATGTCTGTCGGCAGACGCTAGTCTGCAGTTGGAAGTTGGAACCGTCGAACTGGACGTTCACGGTTAGGGTTGCAATTTGACAAAAACAGAGAGTAAGACAAAAAATCTCCAGATTTCTCGCTAGATGAGTAACGATATCTCTAGTATTGAGAGACATGTCGCTGGAATGATATTTTTGTCACCAGATGTAAATCAATATCTCCAGATCTGGCGACAAAATCGCTAAGTTGGTCACCCTGGTCCGGGGATTGATCATGTTCACAAAACCTACAAGGAAACTTTTCAAAGTAGAGATGAGCGATTTTCACTACCTGTGATTTGATCACTGTTATCGAAAAGTTACAGGTAGCGCCAAAGCCAATAATATACCTAGCCTGTCCACTTGAGGCAATTTCTGTATTCATGACGTCATAAAACCGATGCTCCTCTTGTGCTAGCCCCAGCGAATTAGCTCAAAATTTGAAGTTCTTTCCAACGGTTGTTGTTGGTTTCCAAATATGGTTTCCAAATATGGTTTCCAACGCCCATTTGGTCGTGAGTTCCGCTACTATAACAAAGTGTTTTTCCGTATATTTGACGAACTACGTTATCGTAACGTGTTTCTTCCGTTTTTGTTTTTATATTCATTTTTACTTATTTTCTTTTAGTTTCGGTTGATTTTTTTTTACCGAAATTTGAAGTTCTTTCCAACGCCCATTTGGTCCTGAGTTTGGCTATTTTAACAAAGTATTTTTCCGTATATTTTTTTTTTTTTTTTATTAGAGGTTTAACGACCACCGTGAGCAACTCAATGGGCTATAAGCAGTCGCCCGTCCCTAATTTAGGGTCACTGGTTCCAGGAAAGGGAGAGAGCCAGTGCCGTAAGACAAACACAACATCCATGCCTCACCGGGATTCGAACCCGGACCCCTTACGGACAAATGATCAGAGGCCAACGCCTTAGACCACTGCGCCACCTCCGTATATTTGACGAACTACATTATCGTAACGTGTTTCTTCCGTCTTTTTTATTCATTTTTGCTTATTTTCTTTTAATTTGAGTAGATTTTTTTTTACTGTTCATTATTTCAAAGGATTGTTTACGGGTATGCATTTTTCATTAGGCTTTATTTCTTGCCTTAGGATTTAGTGCTTTCGTTAGAAATGAGTTAAATAAAACTCAATGGTCTGGATTATGCACTTGCCCGGGTGCTAAGAATTGACTGTCATAAGTAAGTGCATTTTTTCTTGTTTTTTGAACTTGTTAGTTGAAGGAAGCAACTTGGCCCTAAATTTTTGTGAGCTGTGGTTAGAACATGTTTGAATGCATATTATATTGGCTAATTTGTAAAATCTATAGGCTTAACTTTGAATTGTGTATAAAATGTTCTGCCCCATATGAAGTTTTTCTCACAATTTTTTAAGTTGTGGCACATGAATACCATAAAAAACTGTTGCCCAGATTTTCAAAAATGAAATTTCTAGAAGTATATTGAAGGAGAATATGCAGGCAACTTCCTCTGTAAGTCGTAAAGAAATACTTCATTGTGCTGTAAGGTTATGCAAGAGTATGGTGGCTATTGTTACTCATTTATGAATGCTTCAAATAGTTCCCAAGTCCATGTGTATCACTTTGCTATGTTTACATTCTGCGGACTCACGCTCACCTTAAAAGGATAAAGAAACTAGCTCCACCACTCAAGATGGACAAAAAAAATATTGCACCTGCTTTTTTTCTGTATGATAAAACCGTTTCAGAATTCTAAAAACCGAAGATGTTTACTTGCTGTGCCAAACAATTTTTTATGACCTGTCAGTTATATCGTTAGCTGGATGGGAAGAAGGGGCACAGAACATAGATAACTACTCAAGTGGTCAGTACTCGAAATAAAATTATTAGAAAACTACATAGTTCAGTTATAATTTATTTAATATGCTTGTTTCATTATTCAGCATTTTGCAAATTTAGCATTATGCACAAGTTTGTTGCCGCAGATTGCTGAAGGTTGACGTGAACTCAGGTGATCACAGTGAGCGAGCAGATGAAAAAAACCATCCGAAAGGGGCCCGGGTTCAAATCCCGGGGAGACATGAATGTTGTGTTTGTCTTATGGCACTGACTCTCTCCCTTCCCGGGAACCAGCGACTAAATTAGAGACAGACGGCTGCTTATAACCCATTTGTGTTGCTCACAATGGTTAAATATTCAATAACAAAAAAGTTGTATTTTTTTCTATTCCTATGAATTTGTATATGAAAAAAAAACTTCTATGTTATTAGAGCTTTGGTATTGATTTTCTATAAAAATGTTTCCCATGAAAGTTATGCTGAGTTAGTTTCTTTACTCCTTCCCACACATTTACATACAGCACACTTATCGATTGAGGCGAGTGAGTGGGCTATATGTAAACATGCAAACACAGGAACTACATGATAGCTTTCACAAATGGATGCCCTTCTCTATTGGCTGCCTTGACAATACAAAGGCCGCCCCGGTGGCGCAGTGGTCTAAGCGATGGCCTCTGATCATTCGTCCGTAAGGGGTCTGGGTTCGAATCCCGGTGAGGCATGGATGTTGTGTTTGTCTTACGGCACTGGTTCTCTCCCTTCCCTGGAACCAGTGACTCTAAATTAGGGACGGGCGACTGCTTATAGCCCATTGAGTTGCTCACGGTGGTCGTTAAACCTCCAATCAAAAAAAATACAAAGACCTGGTCTTCCAAAGTGATACGGGTTAGTGGGTTTGTTCATATTTCTGTTCGTTACTCTCCATATGCCACAATGCAATATAAATAGCTCCGTATGAATTGCAAAAGAATGTGAGTAGCATAACAACCGAATTTCATAAAGTGAAACGCACGCTTCGTTGGTTTGGATGGTCTTTATAGTTTAATGAATTGATCAATAAAATTAAAACAACTGAACAGAGAAAATAGAAAGGTCATTGTCATTTCAGCCGCCCTGGTGGCGCAGTGGTATAAGGCGCTGGTCGCTGATCATTCGTCCGTAAGGGGTCCGGGTTCGAATCCCGGTCAGGCATGGATGTTGTGTTTGTCTTACGGTACTGGCTCTCTCCCTTCCCTGGAACCAGTGACCCTAAATTAGGGACGGGCGACTGCTTATAGCCCATTGAGTTGCTCACGGTGGTCGTTAAACCTCCAATCAAAAAAAAAAAAAAATTGTCATTTCAGATATTTGTAATGTTTAATTAGTTGTATTTTGAGTTACATTTGACTGAAATATATTTATTTATTTTTTAAAATAAGTCTTACTTATATTTTAGACCAACACGTGTTATGTCTTCAGCAGTGTCGTCTGGGTAAGGGTAAACACAGCAGAGTATACAACTCACCTCAAAATGAACAGCCCCTAATCTAAATCATAAACTCCCTGGCAACTGCTGCAGGAGAATTGTAGTGTTTATATTGTGTAATGGTGATTGTACAAAGCCACGATCTCTAACATAAATAAATGCATTAGTAAATGCCTCAGAGAGGTACTTGTAGTATTTCGGAAATTCTTCCAGACTTGGTAAATCATCATATTTAAAATGCACATATCAATGTGAACTGCAAAATCCCTTAACAACCAAACTTTTGAAGGAGCAAACAAGAAAAGTGCTTAACACTAAATGTATGGTATTGAAGATTTTGAAAGCACCTGTATTCACACACACCAAAAAGCATGCCGACCTCTCTTACTTTGTGTACCCATTTTTGACCATATCTCTTCGATATTTAGGGCTGAGTTCGCACCCATCATACACACTCACAAGTCTGACGATCATCTGTAACAAATGAAATATTTTCTAGCAATAGTTTTTAGTCTAACAAACATTCAAGCATAAAATTTTTTGCTAAGCCTCAAAACTTTTCTTCGCTGTTATTCTTATTTAGTATCAGACGTGCCAACTCTTTGGACATAGGCGAGAAACTTCAGATTTTCGGCCGTTCCTCCCACCATCCGGATGAATGTCTATTCTCCTGATTTTCGCCGAGAATTAGCAGTTCAGATGGTTGAAATTCCATCAACCACCATGATTTCGAACTGCCTGTGAAATCATTTTTTTATGTCAATTCAAGGCGGCAGTACAGTCACCAGTTTCGTACTGTTCCTCTCCACCTTTCTGCAAAAAGAAAGCCGCCCCAGTGGTCTAAGCGCTGGCTTCTGACCGGTCGTTCGAGATGGGTCAGAAAAAATGTTCTTAAATTTTTTTCTCTCAGTCTGATTGGCGTACGACGCCTTCAGCAGAGCTCACCTGCTCTGACACTAAAATGCCAGGAGGGCCAGTAATTGATTGACAGATGCGAGCTGCCTTACCTTCTTGCAGTTCAGTCTTTCTTTTTTTTTATTATTATTATTATTAGGGGTTTAACGACAACCGTGAGCAGCTCAATGGGCTGTAAGCAGTCGGCCGTCCCTAATTTAGGGTCACTGGTTCCAGGGAAGAGAGAGAGCCAGTGCCGTAAGACAAATACAACATCCATGCTTCACGGGATTCGAACCCGGACCCCTTTCGGACGAATGATCAGAGGCCATCGCTTAGACCACTGCGCCACCGGGGCGGCCTGGAAAAATTGTTCCAACGCCTGAAAAATGTCGATACAAAATAGTGCTCTCGTGATTTTATGAGCAGTAAAAATCTTCAGATTTTGAAGGTTGGCATGTCTGCAGTATCAGTCGGCATTTGTCAATGGGTGAGTGTTCCTTTATGCAATAAATTTGCTTGCATTGAGTAAATAGGACATAGTTTTGGTCAGGGCTGAATTAAACATTAGGCCCAGGTAGACCATGTCATTTAAAGTGAATAATTGCCATTTGTACATAATAATTAAAAGTGTCTTTCACATTGTGTTAATACTTGGCTCAATACAGTTGTTTGAAAAGGCACCATAGTTCTGCAAACGTAGTGAATTTAAAATTATTTGTAGCATCATAAGAACTTGTTCCGCAATAGTTGTACATCTTGAAAGGAAGATTTTTTCATAATTTTGTCTGCTGTGCCTGTATCAAATAAACTGATATTGTATTCAGTGATTCAATGAGGTTAATTTAGAATTGAATTGAAACCATTATAGGGGTTCCACAAACTGATTTCTGTAGACCATCCAATTAATCTGAAGTATGAAATTTAAAAGGATTTCCAACATACTAACAAAATTTAGCATATGAAAAGGTACAATTTTTTAAACTGTATGTATGCCAGTAGCAATTTGTTCAGTAGCTAGTTAATACATGTGTAATGTATAAATAATGTGCATTATACTGCAGGGGTAGCGCTGCCAATCGCTATTCGCGGGGGGGGTCGTTTTGGCGATGAAAAAGAGCTTTGACAATTGCCTTTTGGTACTGTTATGACACTTTGGCGAAAACTTTAAAAGAGCCAGCACGACCCCTGATACTGTATATATATCAGGGCTTAAAAAATACCATGCTGGCATGTAAATTATTGACTTGGGCAAGTAAATAAAAAATCCACTTGCCTGGTACAGGCAACTAAATTTAAAAATAATAAAATCTGAAATAGAATTTCCTACTACAAGAAAAAAAGACAGTCATTTCCTTTCACAGCTGATCACTAGAAGCTGTTTTATTGTTACGGAGTACCAAGGACAAGAATATCACTTCTTTAATTATATTGTGCTCTATATCCAGAAATTAGAACCATATGTAATTTTGCTTTAAATGTTGTTTATAGTCAGCAACAATCTTGCTGCTGACTATAAACAACATGCGTCTATGGAACTAGCCCCTGTGTTTAGTGACAAAGGGCAAAAACTTCAACGAAAGGAATATGGAAAAATCACTAAATTTTTTAAATACTAGTTTAATCATCATGAAACAAATTAAGCCAGCAGAAGACCCAAATCATTTAAAGGAATTTGTTTTACAGATAATTTTGTGAAAAAAATTATACATGATAATTATCTGATCTATCTTATGTCTGTAAGTCAGGTCAATGTCAAACATGTGCCCCAATTTTGTTTTGTACTATTTGTTTCATTTTCAGTTAATGGCAATTCTTGTGTACTCAACTACTAAATTCGCTCGACGTTGTTTGCCTCATATCCAGTACAAAGTTTTCAGTAAAAGATTACTCGGTTTGCTCTTCCTCGCCTGTTTTAAAAGTTAGGATGGAATGAACAATACTTATTACTAAATCTGTTTCTCCTTTGCATTTCTGTAACTGCTTAAGATATCATTCATTTGTGCATTTTTAACTGCCTTTTCATATTTCGTATAAGACTCCTCCCCCCCCCCTTTTTCTGACCCTGAGCTATTAGATTCTTTGAGGGCAAAGAGGTCCTTTCAAATTAGGTATTGTTCATTCACATACTGTGTTATTTAAAGCCTGACGACTAACTACAATAGTTATCAAGTAGTTTTAAGAAAACAGCCGGTGGGTTTATGGTGCAATCAAATTGATATGCTGTAAGCATCTGTGTGAAAATTATTTGATTTATTTATTTCCCTTGCATTTATGCTCTGCAATACATTTTATTTGGTAAACCTTCGGCGTTTGTCACGGAAGTAATTTTTGAAAGGGATGATAGATTACGACACGTTATTGCTGCATCGTTTAAGCATTTCGTTATGTTGTGAAAGTGCCGAAGGAAGTCAATAATATGAATTAAGGGTGGCCCTTAAAAAAACCATTTTGAATGTTCATTGTGGCATATGTGTGAAATATTTATTTTGACGGAACAATTGTCTTTCCTTATGAATATGAAGCTGTCTAGTTAGCAGAATAAAAGTTTTATCTGCCTGGGAAGAACTGTCTGATCGCACGAATCAAGATTTCAAAGCAGTGTTCAGAGGAAAGACTGCAATTCCGTCGTAATTTTCCAGAATATGGTCTGCCAAGTACATTTTGTGGTTGCCCTGTGTTAATTTATGTTTTAGGGGACGTCAATTGCTCTCCACTCCTTGTGTATGCATCCCTGTCATGGGATCAACGAAGATGAGGGAGTGGTTCACGGTCGTAGCCACAGCTCGGCAGGTTCCGATATGTAGCCCACTGATCTGTCATGAACATGGTTCCTGGCTCCACGTCCTTCAGGATTAGGGGCAGCTATGTATCTGCAGATCTGTTATTATCCGGGCAGATCTCCATCCTGAATCGCTTGGTATCTCGTTCAAAGATACCCATAATCCAGGTGCCCTTGACGAGAAGACCGCCGTTGTACCTCAGCTTGCTCGCTTTCGCTTCGCTTACTTCCATGATGATTCTATCACCGCCAAGACTTTTTTCCTCACATTGCGAGGCTACCATAAACTCTGAGACTTGTCTGCAATATGAATACCAGTCGCATATTCTGGATGTGGTAAGTTTGCCATGTGAGGTTTCTATAATCGCCTCATCGTAAGACAATCCTTTGGTAAAACAATACGTCAGAATCTTCACTATCAATAGGAATCTGAGCATAAAAAACCCACGTACTAAGTGTACGGGAAGGTTACTCATCATTCCCTGAAGCGTGCTTCTTCCAACACCTGAATTGTCCTAAACGATGAGACACATCAACACGTAGAGTCATAAGATGGCCCTCAAAACATCTTTTAGAGGTGGGAAAGAAACCCTGTCGCTCACACCAGGAAATAGACGTTTTGTCATCCTTCCCAACTTCATTAAAAAAACCTCTTCCAATTCCACATATTAAAACAAAAAGCTGAAACAACAGGCAGAAATAATTTACGAGATCACAGGAGCACAGACCTAGAAATAACTTACGTAACACAGGCGCACAGATCGAGAAATAACTTACGTAACTAGCTATAACGTATTGCACATGAAAGTGCCAGAAGAGCTGAAGTACAGTGGCGCCATCTATCATTGCTTTCGAAAACTAGCTCCGGGCCAAACGTGGAAGTTTAGCCTTTTATTTCACCATGCGGAGAAAAAAATTCTACATCGCTTTCAGTTTGAGATCGTAGATTGTCTACATCGAAGTTTGTTGCTCAAGACTTGGTGTGCTATTTGTACACCATTTGCAGAAAATATATATTTAAAAAAATCATTATATTTAAAAACAAAAGTTGCACAATTTGTGCCATGTGGAATATGGCCACGTATGAAGTGGGCGAAACCACGCAAAAAAAGCGCAGACCACCATACTCTACCTCATGGGTGTTGTGGAAAGGAGTATGAATAACTCACTGTAGTAAAAGAATTTTGATACAGCTACATTTCCTAAAATTTTTTTTTTTATTTAGGTTAGTTTGAACTATGGCTCTTGCCTTATTTGCAACATGAAAGCTAAAATCTGGGCAGATTTATGTAATAACTATTATTGATAATGTGTAGTTCCCTCTTTGTGTAAATGTGTGGATGTGTTACTCGGCTACGAGAACAACAAATGAATTTTTTTTGTATATTTTCTTTTTTCAAATTTAGTCTTTCCCTAAAGGAAACCTGTATCTCACATATTTGGAAATGCAAATTCGTTATCAGTGTTCACTATGAAATGAATAATAAATAAAGGTTTGATTTTTTCTGTTTTGTGTAATTTGACAACAGTACAGAACAAGTTTCAAACATTTTTCTGCATGAAGCTGCTTTTTGCCGCTCCGGTGGCGCAGTGGTCTAAGCGATGGCCTCTGATCATTCGTCCGAAAGGGGTCCGGGTTCGAATCCCGGTGAGGCATGGATGTTGTGTTTGTCTTACGGCACTGGCTCTCTCCCTTCCCTGGAACCAGTGACCCTAAATTAGGGACGCGCGACTGCTTATAGCCCATTGAGTTGCTCACGGTGGTCGTTAAAGCTCCAATAAAAAAAAAAAAAAGAAAGAAACTGCTTTTTCAAGTAATTCAAGATTTTGAAAAAAAAATGTTATTTATGAATATCAAACACAGTAATCCATATGTTTGGAATTTGTTGCATTACTCATAATAGAGATCTAGTAAATTCTGCATTTTTTACACATTTTTTGTCTCTGCATTTTTAGAAAATATGTTATATGCATTTATTGCACATTTTTTGTAAATGAATAAAGATATTTTACCAGAGAAACACTTTTATGTTTGCGATTTACACTATCTGTTTAACTCTTGCACCACTGATCCAAAACTAACCTTATTTCATTTCACTAAGATTTATGTACATCCATATTCAAGGCTTGAAACATACCATACTTGGGACATGTAAATTATTGGCTTGGGCAAGTCAAATAAGCAATCTAGTTGCCGAACTGGGCAACTAAATTTTAAAATGAAAGAGTTTGGAATATAATTTCCTACTACAATAAAAAAGCAGTCATCACATATTGTGTTTCAATTTGCTGCTAATCACCACAAGTTATTGTTATGAGTGCCAAGGACAGAAGACTATCACTTTTAAGTATCTTATGCTCTAGCTCCAGATATTGGAACCATATGTAAATTTGCTCTAAATGTTTTTTATAGTCAGCGACATGATGCATGCCATTGAGGGAATTAGCCTCCGGTGCTTCGTGACAAAGGGCGAAAAATTCAACGAAAAGAACATGGCAGAATCACTGAATTTCTCAAATATGTACCAATTTCAGCATCATAAGCTTACAACATGAGGTACGCGCTTTTGTGCATTGGATATTTTAAGTACAAGCTTAAAATGGAAATGCAAAACATGAAAAAAAATTCACAATATTCTTTAACTTAAAAGAGTTCAGATTATCTTAAAAGATAAATTAACCTGGGAATTTAGCTTTTACTACCTGGGCATTGCGCTTTTACTACCTGTGCAGGTAAATAATTTTTGCATTTGCCCAGCTGGGCATGTAACTTTTCAGATATTTTTCAAGCCCTGATATTTTTAGTTTTCATTTGATTGTTTTCATGCCTTAAATTTGCTTTTTTCTACTGTTCTATGTAGTAATTTACAAGAAATGAAATTAATGAGCACAAGTTTCACGCTCCTTCATAACGGTTGGTCACGAAATTTCGCAAGATTGCATTGATGGAATAACATCCAAATGCGTTTCTTTGGATGATAAGGATGTGCCATCAAAAGAAGGGATTATATTAATAAAGCCACTTTTACTTCTGACTTAATATTTTGTCTGTAACTGCTTAAGATGTAAATAGCTATAAAAAGAAGAAATGTCCCCTTTTATGTGTTAGCAATACGTTCTGCAAACTATGTTTTTTTTTCCCAGTTTACTTACTGTTACATACATTTCATCATCACGAAGGCAAATTTCCCATGCATTTTTCCATTATATAAACGAAACAAATTGCTGAATTTTATATTAAAGGAAAGGGATTAAAAAAAATCTATATTAATTGCTATGTTGAATGCAAAATCGTTTTAAAAACGAAGCAAGAAAAAATTCTCATTCAAAACGCAATGCTTCGAATCTCAGATCGAGAGCCAAGGCGAGAGGGGAGGGGGGATGAGAGGACGCCAAGCAAGGGTCGCGGTTGCGGTTTGAAAGCTACCTACGTCACGTTCTGACATCGCGCGTAGTTTCTTGGGCTAGCACAAGTGTCGCGATGGTCGCTTTTGATTACCATTACGTATATAGAAAGTGGGCGGGCTAGGTATATTATTGACTTTAGGTAGCGCCTGTTACTGAAAACCTTAAGTAACAGTGATTATAACAGCCAACAGCATATAGCCATATGCGTTCCTCGATCTCCACTTTGTCACTACTACCCAGTGGCGACGGAACTCTTTTTTGACAGAGGGGGCACGATGTCGGACAGCAAAATATTTTATCATGGCACAAAATTTATGGTACTACTATAATATTTCCTCCCCAAACTACCGTTGATTTTATTTTTAGTACACCTTGATTTTTACCTGGAGCTGAAGCACACACACTTTTGCAGAAAAATGCAAATAATGGCTATAATTATTGTCCAAATAAAACAGAGAAAGAAAGAGAGACAGAGAAAAAAAGAAAGAGGATGAGAGAGAAAAAAGAAAGAGGAAGAGAGAGAAAAAGAAAGAGTAAGAGAGAGAAAAAAGAAAGAGACAATCCATTTTTTTTGTTTGGAGGTTTAACGACCACCGTAAGCAACTCAATGGGCTATAAGCAGTCGCCCGTTGCTAATTTAGGGTCACTGGTTCCAGGGAAGGGAGAGAGCCAGTGCCGTAAGACAAACACAACATCCATGCCTCACCGGGATTTCGAACCCGGACCCCGTTCGGACGAATGATCAGAGGCCATTGCTTAGACCACTGCGCCACCGGGGCGACCAATCCTTTTTGGGGTTTAGGTCTGTTTACAAGTCGGTAATATGCTGCTAAATTTATTTGCGGATAAATAGATTATTGGGCACAAATCCCAGCAAAACTATTTTATTTTTTCACCTCAATTTTACGTAAAAAAAAAAAAAAAAAAAAAAAAGATTTTGCTCATTTTTTAAAGTGGAAATCGCTTCCAAGAGTTTAGAAAGACACTTTTTGCTGAAGAGTTAAACTCTTAAAAAGGCATAGAACCTTTCAAGGGTGAGTTTTATCCAAAATCAGCGATTCCTGGAAAGAAAGAAAACCTGAGAGGGGAAAAGAACCTTATTTATTAAGGCAGTGTACCTATTTTCTCCATAAATTACTGATTACTCATGAATTTGTGATCGTTCTAAATTATCCTGTAAAAGAATACCGACGACGAGAAATTGCTATATGCTTCGAAACTTTTATATGCCTCGATTTGTTCTGCAGTAAAGCCGCTTCGACTAAAGACGTGCAATAGTAAAATCGAAAATATTTACAATTTGCACTTTCGGAAAACTTTTCGCATCACCTTCGAAGATACTTGCATTCAGCACATAAGGATCTTTTACTTCAATATCTTTAATTTTTTCTAAATACCGCATTTGTGATCGGAAGTAAAGTTTTCAAAGTAAGAAGCCATCATTTCAACGAGGCTGGTTGTTTTTCAGTTACGTTACTAAGGCTCGTTGCCATGCTGAGAGTTACGTGTCTGCTACATCCTCATAGCTGTGGTGCATTTTCTGGACATACGTCACAGCGCCGTGTTAACTGTTACTGACAGGGTTCGTACTATGTACTATAGCGGTGTTACTATTTTTTTTTTTTTTTTTTTTTTTTTTTTGATTGGAGGTTTAACGACCACCGTGAGCAACTCAATGGGCTATAAGCAGTCGCCCGTCCCTAATTTAGGGTCACTGGTTCCAGGGAAGGGAGGGAGCCAGTGCCGTAAGACAAACACAACGTCCATGCCTCACCGGGATTCGAACCCGGACCCCTTACGGACGAATGATCAGAGGCCATCGCTTAGACCACTGCGCCACCGGGGCGGCCGGTGTTACTATGGTCACATAAAAAGCACCAAAACGTACTACAATTTAGCTTTGTGTACTGTTATTTTACAAATGTACTTGTTTTTATACACATCTTCAATGAACTCCGCTTAATATGCTCACAGTTAATACGATTTCTCGTTTAGTACACATTTTTTCACAGTCCCTGGAATTGAGAGACAAATAAGTACAATTATACCCTATTTAATATGCTTCTAATCCAGCTTAATAAGCGCTTAGTTTTGTAGCATAATGTACATCTGAACTCAGGTGAGCCGCGATGGCGCAGTGGTCTAAGCGATTGGCTTCTGATCATTCGTCCGAGATGGGTCCGGGTTCGAATCCCGGTGTGGCATGCATGTTGTGTTCGTCTTTCGGCACTGGTTCTCTCCCTTCCCTGGAACCAGTGGCCCTAAATTGAGGATGAACGACTGCTTATAGCCCATTGAGTTACTCACGGTGACCGTTAAATCCCCAATAATAATAAAAAAACATTCGGGTGAATAGTAACAATATGCAAAAAATGGGCAAGTCGCGTGTTACATGAGTCACTGGATGTTCCCCTATTTCTCGCCGCTAGCTAAACAGGCTTGTCGTGCCTGTCGATTGTGATATTGCAACTTCTGAGACTCGGAACAGTACAAAGAAATTGTAGAGGATAATACTGCGACTACTACAAACGAGGAGAGTGAGGAAGAAGAAAGAGCCTCTGCCACCGCAGACGCCAGAGCCACAGCATTAAATTCACCAGATGAAGTAAGGCGTTTTGTGTCCAGCATGCTGGCAGTTTTTGATGACACCACCAGTAAAATAAATCAACTAGAAACGATAATTCTGAATTCTGCTTTTAAAAAAATAAAACAAAATAAGATAGAGAATCATTTTAAGAAACTATAAAAAAAAGTGAATTACAGTTTATAAATACTTTACAAGAACAAAATAATTTTTATAATCTACGTGATGTTTTTACGTATTTTTTAAATAAATATTGTGCAATTATACAGTTTGTGACAACCGTAAATTACGTTTCTTTGTTTTTTTTTAATTCCGTTATTTTTGGTGTTCTTCAACAGTTTCGTGCATATGCAGCCAACATATACAAAGGTACGTAGTATAGGTTTTATTCATTTTCTGTTTCCGGCTAAGACGCTAATTTGCGCCTGTCCCTTGAAAATCGTATTAAGCAGATTTCACTGTATATATTTTTGTACTGTATTTTGTGCGTCCATACTATAATTTTTGCCAGTGATGTACTATAAATACTGCTTCGGAGGTTGGCAACCTTGCATAGGAGTCGTTTGTGTGCCGGAAAAATGCGTTACCTATGTGGGGGGGACATGTTCTGATCATGTGAGGAACGTTGCAGTTGTGTAATGTGAAGTAAAATATTGTTAGCTAGGTGACTTATATACTTCTGTGGCTTGGCCATATTTGAAAGAATGATGATGAGATGCTTATTAAAAAAATATTTTCAGCTCAAGTGGCAGGAAAGAAAGGCAGAGAAAGGTCAAGGAAGTCATGGGAGGATCAGAATCAGTAGTGCCTGAATGAGAAAAAGATTATAAGTGTGAAGTATAGAAGGTCTTGTGTACGTCGTGTGAGGGATGTCACTGAAGCACATGTTGTGTGTCAAGATCGCTGTAAATGGAGAAGTTTGTTACGGCACCAGTAAATAAATAATAATTTAAAAATTTATCTGGTGGTTTGTATTATCTGTTAAATGTCTATTTGTCAGATGGTTTTTCTTTGTGGAGCTAACCTCTTAATCTCAGAGTACAGCTTAGTGATATGTACTGTATGTATTGAGTTGTAGAAGCACTGATTAGTGTTCTGAGAATGTGCTTCCATATCTTTTGAGATGACCTCTCAGAGTGGCTACAGAAAATTAATCTGTAAATGACATCCTATCAACAAATTGAAAGGCTGTAAAGACAGCGTCAGTATGTAGTAGACATCCCATGATGATAGTGACAGATCTCCACCTAGGCCTATTAGACAACAGACAGCAAGCCACAATAGTAGCAGTTTTATAACCACAGCACTTTCATACTTGTTTTATTATATCCACATAAAAAGATATTCTGTATTTGATATGCTTATAATATTACTAATAATAAAATTTATTTATGTTTAATTACCTTAATATTTAGATTTACTTTAGCACAAACAAATATTTAAAAACACTTCTGGGGTGGAAAGTTACTGCTACTATTTGATATAAAATCATCATCATCATCATCATTGTCAACCATTATCAATCCACTGCTGGATGAAGGTCTCCCCAAGTTTCCTCCACAACGGTCTGTCTTGTGCCAGTCTCCTCCATGTCACTCCCGCATATTTACGAATTTCATCCACCCATCTCCCATGTGGTCTTTTTCTGGGTCTTTTCCTGTCCCTTGGAATCCAATCTAAAATTTCGGCTGTCCATCTATGGTCTGTCCTTCTGGCAGTATGTCCAGCCCATTGCCATTTCAGGGATTTAACTCTGATCATGATGTCTTCCACTCTCGTCATTTTTCGGATCCACAAGTTCCTCTTCTTATCTCTCTTGGTTATACCAAGCATGCACCTCTCCATACTTCTTTGAGTTGTCTGCAGCCTTTGTATGTCTCTTTTAGTTAAGGTCCACGTCTCTGCACCATACGTAAGCACTGGAAGGATGCATTGATCAAACACTTTTCTTTTAAGACATAATGGCATATTGCTCTTGAAAATTATGCTGTTTCTTCCAAAAGCTCTCCAGGCAAGTTTTGTACGCCGATTAATTTCTTCATCAATGTGACCCTCACTTGATATCTGCTGTCCAAGATAAACGTACGTATCTGTTATCTCCAGTTTTTCTCCATCAATCGATAAATCTTCATTTCTTGTAAAAGCTTTGAACATCACTTTTGTCTTCTGAAAGTTCATTTTTAATCCCACTTCTTTACTCTTGTCAGCAAGTTCCTGGATCATACTCTGCAGCTCTGATGGGCTAGTTGCAAAAATGACTATATCATCAGCAAAACGAAGGTGGGTTAGATAATCTCCATTAATCTTTATCCCTTTGTTTTCCCAGTTCAGTGATTGAAAGACATTTTCCAATGTGGCATTAAAGAGCTTCGGAGATATGGTGTCACCTTGTCTCACTCCCTTTCCAATTTTTATGTGTGTTGTATTTTCAAACAGCCGAATCTTTGCACTTGCATTTTCATAGATGTTATTAATAATATTAATGTATGATATAAAATATATATATATATATATATATCATCATCATTGTCAACCATTATCAATCCACTGCTGGACGAAGGTCTCCCCAAGTTTCCTCCACAACGGTCTGTCTTGTGCCAGTCTCCTCCATGTCACTCCCGCATATTTTCGAATTTCATCCACCCATCTCCCATGTGGTCTTTTTCTGGGTCTTTTCCTGTCCCTTGGAATCCAATCTAAAATTTCGGCTGTCCTTCTGGCAGTATGTCCAGCCCATTGCCATTTCAGGGATTTAACTCTGATCATGATGTCTTCCACTCTCGTCATTTTTCGGATCCACGAGTTCCTCTTCTTATCTCTCTTGGTTATACCAAGCATGCACCTTTCCATGATCTTTGAGTTGTCTGCAGCCTTTGTATGTCTCTTTTAGTTAAGGTCCACGTCTCTGCACCATACGTAAGCACTGGAAGGATGCATTGATCAAACACTTTTCTTTTAAGACATAATGGCATATTGCTCTTGAAAATTATGCTGTTTCTTCCAAAAGCTCTCCAGGTAAGTTTTGTACGCCGATTAATTTCTTCATCAATGTGACCCTCACTTGATATCTGCTGTCCAAGATAAACATACGTATCTGTTATCTCCAGTTTTTCTCCATCAATCGATAAATCTTCATTTCTTGTAAAAGCATTGAACATCACTTTTGTCTTCTGAAAGTTCATTTTTAATCCCACTTCTTTACTCTTGTCAGCAAGTTCCTGGATCATACTCTGCAGCTCTGATGGGCTAGTTGCAAAAATGACTATGTCATCAGCAAAACGAAGGTGGGTTAGATAATCTCCATTAATCTTTATCCCTTTGTTTTCCCAGTTCAGTGATTGAAAGACAATTTCCAATGTGGCATAAAAGAGCTTCGGAGATATGGTGTCACCTTGTCTCACTCCCTTTCCAATTTATATGTGTGTTGTATTTTCAAATAGCCGAATCTTTGCACTTGCATTTTCATAGATGTTATTAATAATATTAATGTATGCATCTTCAATACCGCAGGATTTCAGAGCCGTTGTAACTGCTGATGGTTTCACCGAATCAAAGGCTTTTTCATAATCGATAAAAGCCATGCACAATGGAAGTTCATATTCCCTCGCTCTTTCAATTAGTTCTCTCAGTACGTGGATATGATCTATTGTGCTGTAGCCACTCCTGAATCCAGCTTGTTCTCTCGGTTGAGCCATGTCCAGTGTTACCTTCAAGCGGTGTGAAAGAACTTTAGTGAAGATTTTATAAACCACAGATAGGAGGCTGATAGGTCTGTAGTTCCTGAGATCCTCAGTGTCACCTTTTTTATATAGCAGGATCATTGCAGCATTGTTCCAATCCTCAGGAATCTTCCCTTCATTAAGGCATCGAGTGAAAATTTGGGCGAGTACTGTTTCAATTTCTCCACTTGCTTCTTGTATGATGTCTACAGTAATTCCATCTTCTCCTGGAGCTTTTCCCCACTTCATGTTCTTGATTGCATGAGCAACTTCTGCTGGGAGGACTGGAAGAACTCTGGTACCTTTCATGATGTCTGGAGTACATGTATCATCCCTTTCATATAATTTGGAGTAGAAATCTTTCACTCTTGTCAAAATTTCGCCTCTATTTCTTGTTATAGAACCATCTTCTTTTCTCAGAGCCATAATCTGTTTTCTTCCCTTACTGAGATGTCCCTTTGCTATCTTAAGGCTTTGGTTGTTTTCAATTGCTTTCCTCACTAGCTCACAGTTGAATTTCCTTACGTCTTCAGTGATACTTTTTCGTGCTGTCTTGCACAGCTCTATATATTCCACTTTGGAAGTCACTTCTTCTTTAGTTGTTCTCATCTCTCTTCTTTTTTGCATCAACATTTTGGTTTTTCCTGATAATTTGTTCACATGCAACTTGTTCTTAGACCCAGCTAATTTTGTTGCTGTTTCCATAAGAGCTTTGGTTACTTTTCTGTTAACTTCCGAAATATCCACAACTTCCGAAATATCCACTTCTTCCGATGTTAGGCCTTCTAAAGCAGAGAATCTGTTCTTCAGTTCCAACTTGAAAGTATTATGGTGTTTTTTAAGGTTGGTTATGTCAATACATTTTGTTTGTCTTATGAGCTTGCCACGTTCCAGTTTAGTGTTGAGGTGCATCTTACATCTCACCAATCTATGGTTACTACCTGTGTTGAACTTGTTCAGCACACTGCAGTCTTCGATGACGAATTTTTTGTTACACATAATAAAATCAATTTCACTTGTCGTCCCAATTGGATGTATATATATATATATATTGTGAAAATGAAAAGTGTTGTAAAGGCAATATTAATTACATGGACATTGTGCTCAAAACACAAAGTAAGAAATACATAAACTATTACATAGGGGTCACATCAAAATAAGCAGAATTTGTGTAATAATGTAACAAACTTCTCGGGTTTAGAACTTCAAGATGTACAGAATGTGACTTTGTTTAGAATATGAATGGTTGCTGTATAACAAAAGAAAAAAAAATCCAGTTTTTGGATTCTAAGCACTCTGGCTGTGGTGGATAGTCACTCTAACTTAATTTATGATATGCAGAGTGCATACACATTAAAACAACCAAACTTACAAAGAAAATTTTTAAAAGACTACTATCTGTTTTTATTTAATCACCACACTACCAGGAAGGGAGTTAAGAAAACAACAGCAAAGTAATTCCTGATTACTCAGAACACAGTTATGTTTTTCTGCAACTAAAGCAGGATTGGCAAACCACATTTTGAAGACTTTGAATTTCGGCTTCATCACACTAAAGAACAATACTGGAAATTTTACAAGCCATAGGACCTACACAGCGGGTTGAAACAGTTTAGCTATTCCCCGAAAATCAATATCTGATACGGTATTCTACATAAATGGGAAATCACTTCCCTAAGATTTTCAAAACGGCGATTCAGCTGGTGTAGGACCATTAGGTGTGTTTCAGAACATGACATTTGGTACAAGTAATGCATTTTCCTTTTACAGTAATGCTATTTTTAAAAAGGAACCAAATCTGATTTATTACTAATAAATTTATTAAATGCCACGAAATTTCTGCTCTGTGAAATTACACCCAACAGAGTGAGATGATTTTCTCTAAATGGTGGGTTTACCAAACTGGAACCAATTAAATCACCCACATTACAGGAAATAAGGATTAAAAACATCCTAGCACACCCACTTACAGACAAACATAACTCAGCCTTAAGGGCTGTGCTGAAACATTAATGTAAACACATCTAGGATATACTGATACTATACATGAAAGCAAAGACACAATAACTGAATACTCAGCATAGTACACTCCTATATGACCTACATCAAGAACTTCATCCTGACTAAATCATATTTATCTTTAACTAGCAGGGTGAAAACTTTTGCTCACTGAACTGTCCAGAGTAAATAACTTTTCACTTTATTTAAACAAGAACCATTTAATAACTTTATTTACTTAGTTCAAGCATTTATGAAAGACCAAAATCCTACTGACACATATCTACAGCCTATTTTTACATACATATATGCACACGATTTGTTGAGTCTGGCCAGCTTAATCCAGGTATGAAACTTTACCTGCATTATTAGATGGCTTGCATCACATAACAGTTTATAAAAACAATTCCTGAGCAGGCAATTACTTTTACAATGCAGCTGCTTTTGGTATCATCTCAAACAGTGAGTAAGATAAAGAGAAACAAAAAATAAAAGTTGTGTGTGAGAGAGAGAGAGAGAGAGAAAGTCATACATACCCACCAAAAAAATGGGATGCATATACAGTATATATGTATATATAGTAACAACATCCACACATATTTTTTATGAATGAGTTTATATAAGAACAATAAATATTTACATGTTATGAAATGAAAACATTGAGTAACAGTTGTGAATACTGAACAAATGCCAAAAAGTGTATTGTGAAGTTCTGTGAAGCTCAATGATATATGCTATTATGTCTGTGATAATCCTGCATCCAAAAAAAAAAGGGGGGGGAATTTCTGCATTGCAACATCAATGCAGAAATTCAACCAACTAGTTAAGTTAAATTTGATCCCGAATAAACAGCAAAAGACTTTGGTTCACCTGAAAATGAAGGTTCAATGGCAATGAAAATTGAGGCGTTTACGTAGTACAGTTTCCCTGGAAGGAGAGGCAGAGTCCTTTTTTTTTTGCATGAGCTACATATCCTCAGCAAGCGAATTTGTGAAAATATTATGCAACACCACTAATATTCCCTTTCGGTACACCTTTTGTTCACATGAAAGGTAGCAAAAGAAAAATGAAATAATTCATGTTACAAATATCCACATTTTAGAATATTCATAATTTTGTAATTTTTCTATAACTATGTTCAATAACTGCCACAGTTATATGTAGTGTTATAACTGCCAGTCTTTACAAATTAAGTAAAAAAAAAAACGAACTGTCAACTATTGTTTGGGTTAGTGGAGAAAAGAGTGGTGAGGACGCTAGTGTAGTACCCATACAGTCAACATTCCGCTATGCCTGGGCAAAGCTATCTTCTAGGGTTAGTACAAAACAATACCACTTATCCCAAAGGCTGTAGAACAAACTTCCAACAGTCACTGCTACAGGAAATTCTGGTAAATTTCATATTTTGAATGTCTTTTAAAGATTTTTATTGTAATATTGACCTGCGAGTGTGATGCTGTGAAGAGACGCTACGGTAGGCCTATCGCATCACTACGGCAACGATGTGAAGCTTTGCTTCGTTGAAAGAATGATTCGCTGCGGCGTGTAATACATGCACATACGACTACAAGCATGTGCCTGAGGGTGAAGCATGTTGTACTCAAGGGCTACAGGATATAGTTCGTTTGTGATGTGTCATTGTTTTTAAAGCACATCTTCAGCAATTTTTCAGTTTTTCACATATGATTCCCTGATTCGAAATAGAAAGTACTAATATGCTTTTCTAAGTTGTGAAGAAAACTGGGGAACTATAACTTCTGGTTTGAATGGCGTCCATTCATAGCTGATGTACTGCATGACTGCACTTTTGGTTCTCCTGTTAATAGCTTGTTCACAGGTCAGTTTCTATCTTACACATAAGTATCTTTTGCAAATCAGAGGTTTTATCCACTTTTTTCTGTCAACAATGAACAGGATACAACAAAATAAAGGGTAGATGATGTGCACCTACTTTCTGTAGTGTATCACTACAACAATTATCGCTCTCCTGCCAACAACATAGCCTTTTTCTCTTGTACTCTTCCGCCCGTCATTTTGGCACAGCACGATACCTTCCATTTATAAGACCAAAGCTTCAAATCTTTGCCGGAGCGATGTGATAGGCCTACCACAGCTTCTCTTCACAGTGTCGGACTCACAGGTCACTATTACAATAAAAACCTTTAAAACACATTTAAAATATGAAATTTCGGCACCATCTGCCATTAATTTCCATACTCTAAAAATGTGTATGTCTCACTTTTTCCAGATACTAATATTTTTCTGATGAAATAATTTAGGACACTAATCTACACATTTACCGAAATTCTAAACTGAAAAAAAAAATAACAATAATGGTAATTTCTTCAAAAAATCAGATGGAATGGAAAAAAAGTATTAAAGAAAAAATTTATGTTTTCTCAATCCCCATTTTCACTCGATAATCGAACAAAAAAGCCCTCTGATCACTCTTAACTTGCATCACAACTCGTAAACCTGACAACTAACAGTACAACCCTGGTAAATGTTTAATTATCTTAGAGGCACAAATATTTCCAAAAAATGAAATGCATGACCTGGAACTGATTATTACATTCAATGAATCTTCATATATCAACATTAGGAAAGGTACTGTTCAAGCACACAAAAACTGAGCTGTAGTTATTTATCTGCATGCAGGAAGATATACACTGAAAGATAACTCTTCTGAGCAAAGTGTCTTGCAAATACATCACACAAGTGTGACTTTATCACCTGTGTGATAGACCATGTGCCTTCAAAGAGCATTTTTGTCAGTAAATGGTTTGGTGAGGCTTTTCACCTGTGTGAAGGAGCATGTGCATTGAAAGATTATCTTTATGAGTAAATTGTTTGGAACATACATCCCACTAATGAGGTTTTCCACCTATGTGAAGGTGCATGTGTGTTGAAAGATCAATTTTACGAGTAAATTGTTTGGAACATACATCACACTGGTGAGGCTTTACACCTGTGTGAAGGAGCATGTGCGTTGAAAGATTATCTTTACGAGTAAATTGTTTGGAACATACATCACACTGGTGAGGCTTCTCACCTGTGTGTAGGAGCATGTGCGTTGAAAGATGATTTACCTGAGTAAATTGTTTTGAACATACATCACACTGGCGAGGCCTTTCACCTGTGTGAAGGAGCATGTGCCTTAAAAAATCACTTTTGTGAGCAAATTGTTTGTAACATATATCACACTGGTGAGGCTTTTCACCTGTGTGAAGAAGCATATGCACTGGGATATCACCTTTACGAGTAAATTTTTTGTAACATACATCACACTGTTGAGGCTTTTCACCTGTGTGAAGGAGCATGTGCTTTGAAAGATTACTTTTATCAGTAAATTGTTTGGAACATACATCACACTGATGAGGGCTTTCACCTGTGTGAAGGAGCATGTGCTTTGAAAGAGTACTTTTACGAGTAAATTGTTTGGAACACACATCACACTGGTGAGGCTTTTCACCTGTGTGTATGAGCATGTGCATTGAAAGATGACTTTTACGAGTAAATTGTTTGGAACATACATTACACTGGTGAGGCTTTCCACCTGTGTGAAAGAGCATGTGCATTGAAAGATGACTTTTATGAGAATATTGCTTGGAGCATACATCACACTGGTGAGGCTTCTCACCTGTGTGTAGGAGCATGTGCCTTGAAAGATGACTTATCTGAGTAAATTGTTTGGAACAAACATCACACTGGTGAGGCTTTTCACCTGTGTGAAGGAGCATGTGCCTTGAAAGAGCACTTTTGTGAGCAAATTGTTTGGAACATATATCACACTGGTGAGGCTTTCCACCTGTGTGAAGGAGCATGTGCATTGAAAGATAACTTTTATGAGTAAATTGTTTGGAACATACATCACACTGGTGAGGCTTTTCACCTGTGTGAAGGAGCATGTGCCTTGAAAGAACACTTTTGTGAGCAAATTGTTTGGAACATACATCACACTGGTGAGGCTTTTCACCTGTGTGAAGGAGCATGTGCATTGAAAGATGACTTTTACGAGTAAATTGTTTGGAACATACATCACACTGGTGAGGCTTTTCACCTGTGTGAAGGAGCATGTGCATTGAAAGATGACTTTTACGAGCAAATTGTTTGGAACATACATCACACTGGTGAGGCTTTTCACCTGTGTGAAGGAACATGTGTTTTGAAAGATTACTTTTGCCAGCAAATTGTTTCAAGCATATATCACACTGGTGAGGCTTTTCACCTGTGTGAAGGAACATGTGCTTTGAAAGATTACTTTTGCCAGCAAATTGTTTCAAGCATATGTCACACTGGAAGGGCTTTTCACCTGTGTGAAGAAGCATGGGCACTGAACGATTTGTTTTTTGAGTAAATTGTTTGCAACATACATAACCTACGTGAGACGTTTTACCTGTGTGAAGGACCATGTGTGCTGAAAGGTCGCCTTTGAAAGTAAATTGTTTGGTGCATATATCACACTGGTGCATCTTTTATCTTGCATGAACAAGCATGTGCCTGGAAAGACGCTTGTTTGCAAACTGTTTTAAGCATACATGACATTAGTGATCTTTTTCACATGAGTGAAGGAGAGTATGCCTAGAGATGCTGCAATTTTCCCTTAGCTGCTTGGAGCACATGTCAGAATCATATGGTTGTTCTCTTGTCTTGCATGGACCTTTACATGCGTTAAGAGACTATCTTTCTGTTTGAATTTCTTGATACAGACATTACACTGGAAATGATTTTCACTTGTATGAAGTTGCATATGTCTTGCAAATGTAGATTCTCTTGAGAATTTCTGGAAGCATATTTCACATTCCCAGAGATCTGCACTTTTACATGGAATGTGCACTGAAGTATCAGTTTCTGCTTTCACTTCTTTACAATAATTGTTCAGTAACTTCTCTCATAGAATGCTTCAACACTGATTCCATGCTGAGGAACTTAGAATTTTTATTTGTTCAAAAACCTGCTCTTTTAGTAATTTCCCTTTTTGACATTATGCAGTCATTAACTGAACAATGCATGCCTTTTTCAATTAATTGTGTTGTCCACACATACAAAGAAAAATGCCATATTACAGTCATGTCTGATATCTAAGATGGCATGTTTTAATTCAAGCATGTAACAAAAATATAGAAATGAAACCATGCGAGCTTTGAAAATATATTTTCTTAAATGGCAGTGCAAATTTTCAGTAGAGATTGCTGACAAAGAAAAAAGTTCACTGATTTTATAGTTGTCACCTACGCAGACTTTCATACTTTCATCAAAGCGAACAAAAGGTGGTACCTCTTTTGTCCTTTCTTTGGTAAGAAACTGTGCTGGAAATTGGAAGTAAATAAAATGCACAAAAAAGTCTGTAGACTCACATTACTCAATTTTCAGAGCATTACGATAACTTTTGCGGGATTCAGATAAAAGAACGAAATTCAGAGAATAGTATATGTATACAACAAATTTTCAAAAGTCAAATTACCTTTAGAGGCGTAATATCGACAGGATCTTCTATTAGTAATGTTTCCGCCTTACCAATTAATTGTACTTTTATTACTTTGTTAGAATTTCAGATTGGGCAGTTTTCCTTCCAAGGAAAATAACCCATGTTCATCTTCCGCTAACTTCTGCAATGCTAAGGCAATTTTCGTAGCTTCATATAGTTATAATCAAAGAGATCGAAGCCTATAAAATTCTTGTTATTGAAAGCCTTGGTCATTGGCTCTCCGCTGTAGCCAACGAACGAAAGGAAAGCCCGGGGAATGATCATGTTCACAAAACCTACAAAAAACTCTTCAAAGTAGAGATGAGCGACATTTCAGTACCTGTGATTTGATCACTGTTAACGAAAAGTCACAGGTAGCGCCTGTTACTGAAAACCTTAAGTAACTGATTGAATCAGCCAACAGCATATACGTTCCTCGATCTCCACTCTGTCACTGCTACCCAGCATGTTCTTTGTGAAGTGTCACAGCGGCATGTCCAGAAAATGAACAACGGCTATGGTGTACTCACAGATATCATATAAGATACTTATATGATATATGTGGGTGTACTAGAATGACTGGTGCCAAAAGCGCGCTATACGTCCCGTGTTAAAAGATGTCACGGTTTTTAGAACACCGTTTGGTGGAGCTGTTCTACAATCGTCCCCTACTTTTCTTGTTGTCGTGCGTTGCTGTGCGGTTGTTTACCTGTTTTAGGGTGGACTAGAATTCGTTACTTTTTTTATATATATTAACGTTTAAAATATTATTTTCCAGGACAGTAGAGGGCTTATTACTCAGTTCAATTTTTTTTTTTTTTTTTGATTGGAGGTTTAACGACCACCGTGAGCAACTCAATGGGCTATAAGCAGTCGCCCGTCCTTAATTTAGGGTCACTGGTTCCAGGGAAGGGAGAGAGCCAGTGCCTTAAGACAACCACAACATCCATGCCTCACCGAGATTCGAACCCGGACCCCTTACGGACGAATGATCAGAGACCAGCGCGTTAGACCACTGCGCCACCGGGGCGGGAGTTCAAAATGCGATCAACACTTTCCAGAAAATGCTCTGGGCCAAATTGTCAAAGTGATTACAAAAATGCTTTCAAAGCATCGTTAATTAAGCACCTGTTTATGTGCTTCTACTGTCTCAATGAGAAAAAAATATTTCGCGTTCTGGTTTTAAGTTTGATAGCCATTGTTGTGTGAGTTGAACTTTGAAAAAGTTTAAAAAAGAAACAGTTATTATAAAATTAAAGAGGTTATTAGAAATGAATAGTTATTATAAATTTCTGCGCTATTTTTACCACATATCCGTTGCTGTGCGGTTGTTTACCTGTTTTAGGGTGGACTAGAATTCGTTACTTTTTTTATATATATTAACGTTTAAAATATTATTTTCCAGGACAGTAGAGGGCTTATTACTCAGTTCAAAATGCGATCAACACTTTCCAGAAAATGCTCTGGGCCAAATTGTCAAAGTGATTACCAAAATGCTTTCAAAGCATCGTTAATTAAGCACCTGTTTATGTGCTTCTACTGTCTCAATGAGAAAAAATATTTCGCGTTCTGGTTTTAAGTTTGATAGCCATTGTTGTGTGAGTTAAACTTTGAAAAAGTTTAAAAAAAGAAACAGTTATTATAAAATTAAAGAGGTTATTAGAAATGAATAGTTATTATAAATTTCTGCGCTATTTTTACCACATATCCGTTGCTGTGCGGTTGTTTACCTGTTTTAGGGTGGACTAGAATTCGTTACTTTTTTATACATATTAACGTTTAAAATATTATTTTCCAGGACAGTAGAGTGCTTATTACTCAGTTCAAAATGCGATCAACACTTTCCAGGAAATGCTCTGGGCCAAATTGTCAAAGTGATTACAAAAATGCTTTCAAAGCATCGTTAATTAAGCACCTGTTTATGTGCTTCTACTGTCTCAATGAGAAAAAATATTTCGCGTTCTGGTTTTAAGTTTGATAGCCATTGTTGTGTGAGTTAAACTTTGAAAAAGTTTAAAAAAAGAAACAGTTATTATAAAATTAATGAGGTTATTAGAAATGAATAGTTATTATAAATTTCTGCGCTATTTTTACCACATATCAATTATTCCTACCCAGCTGTGAGGGAGCAAAGGCTGTAATCGAGTATAATACCCTTACATTTTTCAATGCAACCCAGAGTATTTAATTCTAGCTATGTTCCTGATGGGGCTTGTCATATATTTTTAATGAAATATAATTCAAAAACATCTTATCTGACAAATTTTGAACCTTGGTATACACTAGGCTCTGTTTTTTAGCCTAATATTTTTTTGAACCCACTCGAGCTCAGTGTGGGCCTGGACCTATGCCGTTATGAACTGGAGCCTGGCCTTATTTTCTAATATTAATGCATAAATAATGGAACAAAGAAAAGATAGTAAATTTCCAAGAAAAATAATCTGTTCCATTAATAAATAATCTGTTTATGTTTTACATTTAATTTGAGTAATAAAACAATTATGCTTGAATAAAAACAATCTTAGAAAAAAAGAGGTAGAATATATAAATTAGATAACTTAACGAATGATTTGTCCTATATCAGAAAAAAATGCTAAAATTTTGTATGACGTTTGGTTTTCAACTCCAATGACTATTTGTTTTATCAGATTGCTTGCATTTACAACACTATTTTCAAAACGTTTGTATTTTTGTGTGTGTGTGTGTGTTTCAATAAGGTTTTTTAAGAGTAAATAATATGAACCTGCTTTCTGGAGAAAAATTCGTCCATTAAAGTTCCTAGGACCGCCCGTTGGCGCGGTGATCTAAGCGATGGCTTCTGATCATTCGTCCACAATGGGTCCGGGTTCGAATCCCAGTGAAGTATGGATGTTCTGGGATTTTTTTGCGGCACTGGCTCTCACCTTTCACTGGAACCAGTGGCCTTAAATTAGGGACGAGCGACTACTTCTAGCCCATTGAGTTGCTCACGGCGGTCGTTAAGCCTACAATAAAAAAAAAGTTCCTAGGCACTGGAAATACATTCAAATAAAAAAAAACCACGCTGACATTAACAATTTTCTTTTTTATTAGTAAAAAAAGTGAGGGTATATACATTCTGTAACAGAAATAATATTTTCCTGCAGTATTCCTACACATTCTATCGTAAATTTTTAAACAACGATATTTGTCCCTGAGTCCTCGTTATCGTTTGTTATTTTATATTGTTTGCATTAATAGCAATGTTTTCAAAACGTTATTTATTTATTTTATTTTATTTTACCGTCTTTTAATAGTGTTTTTTTTTCTAAGTAGATGTAAGGTCCACTATAGTAGGTGTACGAACTTGCGTTCTCGAGCAAGGTTCGTTGATTAGAGTTCTGGCAAAATTACAAAAGAACTATTAATAATGGTAAAAGTGTGAATAATAATGCTTTACGTAAATAAAAGATAATATTCTGAAAACGGGATTTTTGGCAAACATCTTTAATTAAAAAATAAATAAATCTTGAAGACTGAAAACCCCAGTGCTCCGTACATTTCTCTATCAGAAGTAGGGGACTTTTGCTTTAGGGCGCTATTTGGGGGGCAGAATCGTGAGAGCGAGGCACAGAAATCCGTCGCTTTCGGCATCAGTCGTTTTAGCAGGGACGGTTCGTAATTAGGCGCCAGAGGGGCCGAGCCCCACCTAAAAATTTCTATTTCTAGAAATATATTTTTTCCCTGATTCTTATTCTCTCTCTTAACCATGTTGATGAAACTTTCCCTTCAAAAACCATTACCTAAGGGAAAAGTTTCCTTCAAAAACAAAAACTATTCCCTGAGGAAAGAGATCACGTTCAGAGTGTGAGGTTATTGGGGCCAGCTCCAACAGGCCCCAGTAACATCACTACGCAAGCAAAGAGACGATTTCCTCCCCGTCTTATTCAGTATGATGACCTACATACAACACTGCCTTAAACGCGTGTGCAAAAAAAGCTGTGGGGCCAGATAGATATGGCCCCGCGCTAATTCCATTGGTTGAAAGAGTATCCATTTCCTTAACGCCGTGGGTTGACAGAGAAGCTTACCTCGACCAAGCTCAAGGGTGGCGGGAGGGTTTCAAATGTCGTAGCAAAGTTCAGATAGTTGTTTTTTCTGTGTGTGTGTGTATCTCGGTGATGTGTTGTTCCTTTGTGTCGTGACTTTTTTGCTTGTCGAGTACAATGAATGGAGTGGATATTTTGTTAAAATCGACGTTCTTTGCTTTAAATCTGGAAGAAAATCTTCACTTAAAAAAACCCAGTGCTTATCACCCCAAGAATTTTTTGTTTGAGCTTCACTTAAAAAAACACAGTGCTCATCAGCCCAAGAATTTAAGTTTCCAAGAGTATGAAGTTTACAAAGAGCTTTGCAGAACTAATTTCAGTTTTAACTGAGATGATTTTCTATGTTAAAAATAAATAAATAAATGAGAAAACCTGTAAGTATAATTTGCACATGAGTACATATATGTTTTTAGGTTTCACAAGTTCTTTAGAAAAAAAGGTTAAACCTTTCAAATTATGCAAATGGTAGTATGGTACTCATTCTATATGAGACGAAATTCATGAAACATTCCCTCCCTGCATATATTTGGAGTTATTATTTTTTCACTACATTGTTTCATCCCGCGATTCACAGGATAAAAATGTGTTTCTTCAGATTTCTCAGTTGAGAATCTGAAGAAACACAAAGCACAACTAATATAAATTAATGCTCATATTTTTTAAGGTAAACATTTTATTGGCCGCCCTGGTGGCGCAGTGGTCTAAGGCGCTGGCTTCTGATCATTCGTCCGTAAGGGGTCCGGTTCGAATCCCGTCAGGCATGGATGTTGTGTTTGTCTTACGGCACTGGCTCCCTCCCTTCCCTGGAACCAGTGACACTAAATTAGGGACGGGCGACTGCTTATAGCCCATTGAGTTGCTCACGGTGGTCGTTAAAACCTCCAATCAAAAAAAAATTATTTAAGGAGTTTTAACATTTTTCTGTTAATAGTTATGCATTCTATTCTCAGGATTTTTTTTCGTGTGCAATACAATAGTTGACACATTCCTGCCTGATTTGGGCATTATTGTGAGTCAAGGGGGTAAACAGAGGCAGAGTAAAGGAATCTTGAGGGGGGTCTGACCCACCTGTTTCAATTGCAACGAGCCGTCATTGCATTCTAGTCCACCTTATCACGGCTATCTTATACGGATTCCACGCAAGGCTGTGATTGGCTGTTCAGAGTAGGAGACGATTTATTTGATCGGAAGTAACATACTCTCGTACAACAGCCGTAGTGCATTTTATGGAACTGTTTGTTGATATTGAGGAGCGGGGTGCATTTTATGGACGGACGTTATCTTGGGACGTTAATGAATGTTGACATTGCTCTGTGCACTTTATGTTTGCTCAGGAGTTCCACCATTTCTTCCTGGATTAACGTTGGTGAACATAATATTTTTAAATACATTGAGGGAGGATGAAGTGATCCTTACAGAGCTTTGTGTTTCAAGATCATCAGTTTTTGTAGATGTATGTTACAGGTAGTCATATTTTTTCTCCCGATGGGTTTGGGTGAACTTTTGTGTATGACACATCAGGAAAGCATAAGAATGGGTAAAAAAGTTAGAGTCAGAAATATTTGAGCCTCCCAGTGGATTACGAAAGCCTCGGATATCTATATACGTCTCATGTCAGTACATAAGCGGATTTTGTTTTCTTGTTTTTATATACAGCCTTTGTCTCGACGTCATTTTTGACGGCACGGTTACTTATGGGTGGTTAAGAGAAAGTTCGACTGCTAAGGATCCCATAGCATTAACACGGGAAAGCGATTTCTGGGCCATCTGTCACTCGATTGTTTGAAGTTTTAGAAATTGTTAAAAGTTGTGAGGAGTATGGGTGCTTCTCAAAGCACGAGTAAGATAGTGGGATTTCTTTTTATTGCTTTCCAACGACAGAAAAACGCCTGATTATGTGGAAAATAGCCGTAAGTCGGAAGGCATGGTCCCCCAGGCCGACAGGATCTGCAGTAAAAACTTCATTTCAGGTATCGTAAAGCTGCATATTTTACTACGTTAATAGTCGAATTTATATCGGTACATTTTCTTGCTCACTCTTATGTATTATTTTCAAGTTTTTACGTAAATCCTTGTTATTCTGTTTAAAATGCTCTGAATGCATGACGGATTAACTTTGCTGTCGAATCGGAAATTGCTAAGCTTTTTGTAAACTTTCAACATTTTCTAGTGTTACTGATTTCTAAATACTGAGACAGGTGCCTTTTTTTCCTAACCGAAATTTTAGGATATACGTCCCCATAGAATTAAAGAGTGCTGTCATACATTATTGGGTCGTCCGTTTTCCCGGATCTGTTTTCTTTTTTTTTTGGTGAAAGACTAGTCCGTTTTTCAGGATATGATAAGTCTGTATTTTCTTTTCTTTAATTGCCGTACACACTGGACTGGAACCACCCATACACACTGGAACCAGTCAGAAATGTAACAACTTACCTTAGAACGGGTAAGAAAGTTTTCATTTTCAGTCTTCAGAATTAATACATTTCTAACCCACCCATTGGTAAAATATTTATATGCATCAATGCTTTCATAAGCTCTCAGAGCTTTTCGGGTATAACACGAAAAACTGTCTATTAAATAGTTAGTTATAAATATCGTGATAATTCAGATCAGGGAGGTCCGTAGCAACACAAGCTTCCAGAGGATAAAAGTATATTTCAGATATTTTATACGGATCTTCTATGTCATTATTTCAAACTTTTCTTCGTAACGTTGCTTTTCCACCACATTAAGATGGCAAACTTTGTCAGAAAGAACAGTTTTTTAACTCTATTTGCAGCAGCAGCAGCCAACGAAAAGCATGCAGAGAGACCAGCTGGGGTACTTTCTAACCACCCGGAAGTCTAGCAGACAGTTTTGTGACGTCACGTGGAAAGGGTCTATTGACGATTTAACGCCCACCATGAGCAACTCCATGTTCTATAAGCAGTCGTCCGTCCCTAATTTAGAGCAAATGGTTCCAGGGAAGGGAGAGAGCCAGTGCTGTAAGACAAAAACACATCTATAGCGTCTAGAAGGGAAAGTGTGCCGAGCGCCTAGCGTACGTAATGATTGGCGTGGATACCGAAATTTGTCCCCTTCGTAGATGGCGCTTCGATCGCCTTCCCTTCCCTCTTTCTTACTGTGATGGGAGCGGGAAACTAAATTCGTGTTGCTTACTGTGAAAAGAACGGTAATTTAGACGAAAACGTGTTATGTTTTAGGTTTTAGAAGGAATGTGGATTACCTAAATATTGTATATAAGTTATACTTAGCTCATTATGCGGAAGAGAAATAACCATAGTTTTGTGCCAGGTTGCAATACTCAGTACAAAAACAGTAAGCCGTCACTCTTTGGAATACCCAAAAATGATAAACTTTTACAGCAGTGGCAAAGATTGATTCCCGGTGCAGATGTGCAGATAAAAACTTACGACAAATTTAGTGCTGTATGTGAACTGCACTTTGAGAGATTTGTGGTTCGAAATTTTGTGCATAAAATAAATGAGGAGACTGTGTTAATACCCAGAGATCGGCCCATCTTGACACCAGATGCAATTCCAACAATATTTCCAAACCTTCCCCATTATTTGTCAAAAACTCTGGCAAAATACAGGAAAGTTAGGGAAACCGATGATAAGCCTGATGGTAATTTAAATAGCTTGGAATTCACTTCCCAAAGAGTTACACGGAACTGCCTTCTGAATATCACAGCCTTCAGTATTTTGGGGTAAGCAAATTCCTGCAAATAATTCAAAGTGCATAATTTTCCATGTTCATTCATTCAAATGTGAATTGTCAAATTCATTGACAACAGAAAAACTGGTTGTTGTTACCAAAAGTTAACCAGAGGTTACCTGTAAAGTGTATTTACGTGGAATAAAAATTAACTCAGTTTCTAATATTACTTCTAAAGATGAATCAAAATCCATTATTCGAGACACTGATAGGCTAACAGTATGTCATGGCACAGGCTCCATTTCAGAATTTGAAAATAACATGAAGTACCTTGAAAGTGGAGTTATTTTTTAGAATAATTTGTACAGCAAAAATTGTGTAACGAAAGGAACAACAAAGACTTGCCTCAGATGTAAGTATCTGCAGGGCTTACTTTTGCACAAAATAGCTTATCATAGAAGAAAGGCTACATTTAAAAATAAGTATCAAAATACAGTTCGGAAAATCAACAGGCTGAAGAAACTAGTTATTTCGCTCTCTAATTAAACTTAAAAAAAAAAAAAAAATAAAAAAAAAAGGAATTTTACAGAACTTTCCATTAATGAAAAAATAGCAGAATTACGCATTAAGCAGCAGCAAATGGTTATTCATTGTTATAAGGCAGCAAAAAAGAAATCTGCAAGAGGTATGTCATATACCAAAGAATGGTTACTTGAATGCTTACTAATGCACATAAAAAGTCCAAAATTGTACGAGCACATACGGAAACACAAAATCATGATCCTACCTAATAGAACAACTATTAGAAAGTATATTTCAAATTACAACAGCAGTTTTGGATTCAATGCACTGACGTTTGAAACTATTTCAAAGAAAACAAGTGAAATGGAGCCTTTTGCAAGACATGGTGGTATATTAATAGATGAAGTGAAGCTTACAGAAAAACTGCATGCAAAATCATCTGGTGAAATATTAGGGTTTGTTCATATTGGGCCATACACTTCAAAAACTGTTAAGTATACCCCATGTAATCACGGACTGGTAATGGTGTTTCAGCCATTAAATGGAGATTGGACCCAAATAATTGGTGTTTTTGCCACAAGTAACAATATAAGTGGAACTTTGCTAGCAAAATTAATTATTAAAGCTGTTATTCTCACTGAAAATGCAGGTCTGTTTGTTAATTTCATTACGTGTGATGGGGCTTCTTGGACCAGGAATATGTGGAAGACATTTGGTATATCAGCAGACTGTTCTGGAACTAAAATACAGCATTATGCATCCTACAGATTGTTCTAGTTTACATTTCATATCAGATTTTCGCCAGTCAAAGCGAGCCTTGCTTCATCGTAGCTCAGCTATTTAGAGTCAGGTCGATGCTTAGCAAATTCCCAGTTATACAGGTAAACACTGGGGAAGAAATATTTCTTCTTATTATACGTGGGAAATATATCTCTATAAGCAATCTGAAATCACATATTTACTGTTACGTAACTGAAATCAAACGATCGTCCATGGAATGGAAACATGTCACCTCCCCAACAAGGAAGACGTGAAAAGTCCAACTGTCTCTGTCTGCGGGAGTGGTCATGATGACTGTGAATCTGTTGTTTACACAGAATTTCTGTCAAAAGAGACAACCATCAAGTGACTCATATTGCCAAACACCATTAAATTTGCGAAATTCAATTAAGGACAGATGCCGGGGTAAGTTGAGCGAAGGTGTCACACTGATGTCCAAGAACATTACACAGCACGGAAAACTAAGGGAATTGCTGCATTAATTCAAGTCGGAATTGTGGCAGCATCCACCTTACAGCCCCAACTTATCCCCATGCGGCTACCATTTGTTCGGTAAAATGAAACAGGAGCTTAGTGGACAATGATTCCCAACGGATGAGGCTGTGAAAAGTGCGGTCCTTAACTAGTTGCACCAAACTGGACTTTTCTTGTACAGGTATGGGAAAGTTAATCGCACGTTCCGATAAATGTTTACAGTCCTTAGGCGACTATGTCGAAAAATGAATTAATGTTGTAAACCAACATACATCCCCTGAGTATATCCTTGATTTTTTTATTCAACAGTGTAACTAACTTTTTGATCCACCCTCATATTATTAAAGCACTTTGCTACAATTCAGAAATTAATTTTTTAGTTTGTTTTAAAAATTAGCATAAATACTACATTTGGATAAAGTATCAACTTACCTATTGACTATGAATTTGTCTTGTATCTTCAAGCGGAACAAAGTAAAAAATACTATTAAAAATAAACAAATGGGTCCATTCTTTTACATAAATGTACCTCAAATGTCTGTTTCAAATAGTTTGAAAGAAGGAAGTCATCACAAGCTAAACAGTATTCAGCTTCAGATTGTTACCCAAACTTCCTTTATGTGATAGCATCTGCAACAAAGTTATAGATACACACAACAAAATAAAAAAAGAATTCTTGCTAACCAATGGCAGAAATTAAGACATCTGTTTCAAATAGTTTGAATCATCACAAGTTACATCAAAATTATCTCAGCTTTAGATCCTCCAGTGTGTGTTACCATCTGAATATTTTATGTATGAGTTATGTCAATTATTTTCTTTACCTAAAATCTACTCTTGTAATGTTCATACCTGTGATCTACTTTTTTATAAAACATATTTGATATCACTTTTTAGATTAGACAACATTTTAACAGTATAAATAAATATTTCCCACACATTTCTAAAGGAATTAAGCAGAATTGGTTAGTAGTTTTTCATAACACTAGGAAATTTATACATTTTACTAACATTCTTTACTAGAAGCCAAATTTGCTCATTATAGTAAAATTAAATTTTTACTTTCAATATACCTACTATAAATGTCAAGCTAAGCACTAGTACACACACACACCAGTGCTGAGACGGGCCGAGCCCGAACCGGGCGCTGGCTGTGTAATACTTACTGGAGTTCGGGCTTGGAGAGAGGGGAAGAATTTTCTTCCTTTTTCTTTTAATGTGATTTTATATAATTTAGCACACGAGACTTTTTTTACACTTTCTAGTTGTGAAAGAGAATTCTTCAGCAACTGGGTCAAATGGGGAGTAGGAATTCTGCAGGGCTATCCATTCCGGGCTTGATAACAAAATACCATAGGCCATGAATTACAGGATTTCTGCCAAGGATAAGTTTTAAGAAGCATAGATAGTAGATAGCAAGCTGACGGAATTTTGCTCCCTACCTCAAAGGGGCAGCTCCCTGCTAATTCTATTGAGCAACATACGACATAGTTTGTTGTGCCTCCAGATGTCCCCCCCTCCCCCAAAAAAACATTTCGGGAATAAATGAATGGTTAAAGGTAACTATAGAAATAGATAGACATCCCTTCTCCACTCCGCAGTTGAGAAAGACATCAGTTAATTGCATGGGTAGGAAAGAGTGGAAGTCTGGAAGACTTTTTTCAATGCTTAACAGGTTAATCATAGTTTTCGGGCTCGTTCGAGCTGACATACTTCAGGCTCAGGATCTTGAAATTCAGCCCGAACTCAGCTCTGACACACACACACACAGTAACACTTCAGTTAATTTCTCACAGGTGTTTTTATCAAAAATTTTATGGCAATGAAGTCATAGTGGTAAGTATGAAAAATAAGAGAAATTTCCTGGAATTTTTTGGTACAGTATTGAAACAAACAAAAATGCTACAATATTACTGCTAACATTTATTAATCTGAAAATAAGTGACATGGAACTCGTACGGGTATGGTGTCGTTGAGGGACTAGCCGGACCCCATGACGCGAAGGAGTACAGCATCATCTTCCACGGAAAGAAAATAGTCCATAGATTTTCAAATGAATTTTGACAGATGAAATCAAACCTGCTAGTAAATGAGGACCTCTGGTCCATTTTGAAGACGGGCAACCACTGCACAAACAGTATTAGTTCCAATTTGAAAAAAAAAAAGACACCACCAAATATTAAATACAAATCTTCAGTACAGAATGCCACCAACCACTCCGCATCACTGTGTGAATATGTGATGAAGCAGAAAAAAGATTGGAAATATGTTACGAGAAGCTAACTGAAGTACTGCTTCCTGGTATACAAGTTTCAAATAAAATTAAACCAAATATGACGGATCTTTACTTTCCAGTTTCAAAGATAACTTTTCAGAAATGTTATCTTCATTTATTACAGAAGAAAAATACATTTCAATACTTTAACCAACCTGGCTATACACTTTTGCATATAAAATATTTGATAAGTTTGAACTCTTTTTCCTATCTCAGGACTTACTCTGTGCACACTATGCACTAAGGAGAGGCACACAAAACTAAGCGTTCAGACTTTCAACTTCTTAATTTTCCTTTCACGTGATTTCAAATAATTTCAGTTGTCATGTTTGGCTTTCACTAAGTTGTTCAAGAGTATTTTCCAGCTGAGGAGAGTTATGTTTTCCTATTTAGTTTTCAAGCTACTCATACACAAACATTCCACGGAAAATGAACAAGGAAATCTAAAATCAGAACTTTGTCTGTTTAAATGTATGCAGCAGATTTTGTATAAGACAATTGGTATGGCAAAAGTTGTAAGTCTCCTTTTGACTTCTATAATTTAACTAGCAGCCACTAACACTGCAACACTGTGGCATGGCAAATTTTGGCAATTCCTGTAAAAAGAATTACACCTTTTAATACAAGTGAAGAACTAGATATGAAATTTTTAATCGAAAGTAGTTCCCTATGTTTTGTACAGTTAGAATAAAGTTGATCATGCAAGTTTTTCAACATAATCTGTCCACACTGTTCAGACAGCTTTAGTAAATTCAATCAGACAAATGCTATATCACAGTTGCATTAAGTTACGAAATTAAAAAATGTACTCTTTAATTCAGAGACACATTACAATGCAACAACAGTTCAAGCATTAATTTCGTAAAGAAAGGGCTAACGATTGTTGGAGATGCAAATGTTATACAAATTACGAAGGCTAATTTCCTGAAAAGTTGCCCTGATTTCTGGTAATATTCAAGCTCTATGTGAATCGGCATTGGCAAAATATATTAATTATTCTATTTGAAATAAGAATTCAACACTACAGAATAACTCACTTCTTTATACTTCACTATTCACGAGACATGAACAGATTTCAACACGTGTGAAACTAAGATCTACTCATTAAACCTATAATTATTACTAAAACTAAATAAAACGTTTACTAAGAATTAACCTTACCTTAGAAATATAATAATACCTACCTTACAAAACTATACGTGTATCCAAATGGCAATAAACGGAACACTCACTCAATACAAACAAATGTGAACCAACAATGAAACGCAATGGCTGTTCAACCGATTGACTTGGCGACAGCACTAAGTTGTGCACGTGACTATTTCGCACCGTAGCCTGTCTTTTTCGTCAGATTCGACTCAGCTTACCACTAGCCGCTACTAAGTGACATACATTTAAATTTTCCAAACAGCACTTCTTTACTTGGCACATACAAGCCATTTGTTAGCCTTTTGGTAGGCATTCTTCGAGGAGGTAGCATATCAATTTAAATCACGCATAATTATACTTTCAATTACATTTGCCGACGCTGCACTCTGCGCCAGACGTAGACATTTCACTGAACCATAAAATGTGTTTCCATAATCACACACTTAAGAAAATCGTACATATCCTAATCCAACCCCTGTTGTTTGGTTCACATTGCACAACAGTACACACAATCTTTGACACAGACGCCGTCTGCAGCGCCGCGATGCGGCGTGGGACATATTTCGAACGCAGATTTTGAGTTCGCACGGCACACTTCCCCTTTTAGACGCTATAACACATCTACGGTCAGATTAAGGCTTAGGTGCGCCCTGGGCTAAAACATTTGAATGGGCCCTCAAAGAATTATGATGGGGAATCATTATGAAATCCGTTAAAACATGAAACAAAAAATATGCTTGTGATAATTAATTTGTAGTGCATTCTACAAACTACTTAATTACCTGTAGAGTTCTCACAATAACTCACGGTATTTTCTATTGTTCTCATAAGAACTAGAGTTAAAAGCTTAAGATTCCTAGATTCTGACTTGAATTTTTTAAATAGTTTACCAGTATACTTTTCTTGGTGCATCTTTTTTGTTATGCAATGTGAAGCCACAGGTGATTTCGACCATTAACGGTTCCAAGTGCAAATCGGGATGTGTAAGTGGATGGTAGTGAAAATGCTGAAACTGTTTCGCCCACCCCGCTGTACGCAGCAACATGAAACCTTTACCCTTTGTGGGAGTTGCTAAGTTCACAACACTTGGATACCATGTTGACGTCACAGATTTAGTTAGTTGCGCCTGTGCGATAAAAGAAATCGAAATCGATATACAACCATTCGATAAGGTCTCATCAGATGGTGCAACGTGGAACGGAACTCACAGTAGCGATTTCGAAATTTCTCTGAAGGTTATGGAGGTGTTTTTAAACGACGTTTTCCAGAAAGTTTTGAGGGAATACAGTAGTGATAAAGATGGCTTTATTTCTGGTTAATTAGAATTGGAGGAAAAGCACGGAAAATTGCTGACAGACTTGATCCGTTGCAGCAGATTCCGTTTTCGCAAATGTTTAAGTAACGAAACAAAGCTAAACATCGCAAATTAATTTTTACTGTGTTTTTACGGATTTTTATTTTACAGTAATTACTAACCACTTCAATAACAATGTTAACAATGACGTTATATCACGGCAAATGGTGTCAGATAGTTCAGAAAGGTTTTTTAACATCTCATGCCGCGACATCTACCGGTGGTTATGACAAGTCAAAACTGGAATACAGAAGAGTCAGAGCTCGAAATTTTCCCAGAACCGTTTTAAATGAAGAATGCAATGGTGTGCTCATAATATGAACATACCATTGTATTATATTTTCACATTCTTAATTTATAAGTTTTTTTAGATACTTTGATGCGCTATCGTTGAACGCTGACGCTTAGTTTAAGGAAATAAATTTCTCTGTTGATTTGATTTCGATATAACGCCATTATTATGCGCAAAAATGTTAATTTAATTTCAGTTAGTCTTATTTAATTTAAATTTCGTTACTTATTTCTTTTGTGAGTTGGCTTTTATCAACATACTATCGTTTCTTACAGCAACATATTTTTCTAGTTGCAAAACTTTGGAAATTTAAAAGTTAAGCTGAAAAGCTCCCCACTCCTCCCCCTCCCCCAAAAATTGTTCAAAATATGCAGAAAAGAATTACAATTTTTTATGTTAATAAAATATTATTTTAAAATTATTTGCTACAGGTTTAGTGGAATTAGCAATATCTATGTAATTGACAATGTCGTTAATTTTATTAATAACAGTGTTCTGCATTATCTGATTACTATTCTCATTAACAAAAGCAACGTAACTTAAAAATTTTCCGAAGTGTCGCCATCTGTTGTGTGCACTAGTCATTAGAAAAAAACAACTGTACTTGTAACTTTGTCGCGATTGAGAATCTCTACAAAATATACGAAAAATATTTAGAATCAGAAATTTACTGAAATCCGGCGTATTAAATACTTCAGATTTCCTTAGAAAGTGATTTGTTTGCAAGATCGCTGCCCAAGCAATGTGGTCTTGACAGTTCAATGATTAATGCTAATAGTAGGAACGTTGGGATAAGAAATGGAGCAAGATGCAAACAAGCGAATAATTACATATTAAGATAATACAACGTCGTTTGTCACATCTGCTTTTATGTTAAATGAAGATCACGGAGAAACAAGACACAAACCCGTCTTTTATGTTTGCATCTGCTTTATTTCCGCATCAGTTACACGAATTTTCATACTGCTTCCAAAAACACAATGTGTGCATCTGCTCTGCCCTTAGTGATATTATATCGGTTTATCGGTAGACGAGGCATATCATCTGTGACGTCAGCATGGTATCCAAGCTTTGTGAACTTAGCATCTCCCACCCTTCGTAAATCATTGCCTTGAAATCTGTTTGTCTAACAGCCCCTGTTTCTGACCAAGTGGAAATCACGAGGCAAAAGTAAAACTGTTTTTTTTTATTGAAGGTTTAACGACCACCGTAAAGAACTCAAAGTGCAATAAGCAGTCTCCCGTCCCTAATTACATGAACGTCTGTCTCTCTCTACCTCTCTGTTTAAATGTTTATTGTTTGCCTAGGAGTGTCTCCTGGGCCATTGGGCATGGTGGGCCCCAAGGCTTATAGACTTCCTCCCCTTCGTCCAGCGCTGAACGCATCCATGCCTGACCGGGATCCGAACCCGGACTCATCTCTGATGATAGGTCATAAGCCAGCGCATGGACCACTGTGCCACCGGGACGGCTAAACGGATTTTACTACGCTATGAGTGCTTTTCGATTAGAATTGAAAGCTGGCTTTAAGAATGTTGCATCATGAAGGCAGGGTTACAAAGCACCGCCAAATGTTTTTAAAAAGCAAATTTATACATTAAATCAGGAGCTCGTTTTATTAGAATATATTAAAATTTGCCTAAAAATATTTATATGCTGAGGTTCAAGTTATATGGAACAAGTAGTACGTTTTAATTTCTTTTTAACAAAAAGCACAGGCATTTTTTTTTATTTTTTTTTTTTTTTTGAGAATCAGCTGTACTTCGTGTTTATCCCATTCTGGTAATCTATCATTCTAATTCTTCAGCATCCTGCAAATCAGAACCTTCCAAGGTACATTTGCACCCTGATGCAGAGCCCCTTTCCAGTAAAGTAGTAAAGTTTTTGAAATTCACTCAAATGTGTGTTAGCCACCCCGGTGGCGCAGTGGCCTAAGCAATGGCCACTGATCATTCGTCCGAAAGCGGTCCAGGTTCGAATCCCGTTGAGTCATGGATGGTGTGTTAGTCTTACGGCACCGGCTATCTCCCTTCCCTGGAACCAGTGATCCTAAATTAGGGACGGGCAACTGCTTATAGCCCATTGAGTTGCTCATGGTGGTCCTTAAACCTCCAATCGAAAGAAAAATGATAAATGTGTGTTAAAAACAATGTACATAGTTTTAATCTCCGTTTTGGCTAGCCTTCCGTTCATCCATTGCATCAAGTAGTTCAGTACACATTGCAGTGGCGGCCCGTCAGATGAGGCAAGTGAGGCGCCGCCTCACCTGAAATTCCGCAGAATGAGGAGTGAAAAAAAAAAACTTCTGTCAGTAACAAAGATATAAGAACTTTGCAGGATAAATGAAACACTGAAATTCACATTGTGATTCATGAATTAGGTTAAAAAAAGGCTTTCAAAAAGAGGAATGAATCATTATTTTTGCAAAGCAGCTGCATGTTTTAAGCGCTTAGAGGCGACCGGCTGAATCGTCTCGATGAGAAGCCGGTTTTGGGAACTGGGGATCAGAGAAGAGCCCTACAGACTGAACCCCCTCCCCCACGGTCCGAGGTCTACCCAAGGAGGTGCCAGACTTCCAGTAAGAGAAAGGAAATTTCTGAGGCGACTCTTCACTTCGCTTAAACTCGAATCGCACCTCTGCTGTTATTGGAGAACCCAAGGATTGTGTATCCAATGGGCGCGGGAAAATGAGCAGATGACCTTGGTAAAAAGTGGTTTTACAGGCGATGACGCCGTTTGCCTCTATACGCTTTGGAGTAGGATGATTTCTACGTACCTTTAACTATTCGTCAGAGTGTATTTGAGTCTAACTTTTAGTAGCCGCCCCGGTGGCGCAGTGGTCTAAGCAATGGCCTCTGATCATTCGTCCGAACGGGGTCCGGGTTCGAATCCCGGTGAGGCATGGATGTTGTGTTTGTCTTACGGCACTGGCTCTCTCCCTTCCCTGGAACCAGTGACCCTAAATTAGGGACGGGCGACGGCTTATAGCCCATTGAGTTGCCCACGGTGGTCGTTAAACCTCCAATCAAAAAAAATATAACTTTTAGTAGTGTGTTTGCAATCCTCTCTTCTGCGGGTGTTGGCTAGTTCGTAGTAATGTTGAGTTTTTCTTCTTTTTTATTTTGTTATTGTTACTAAACAGCATATTTTGATTTTGGTTGGAAAATATGAATGGCCCAACAAACGACGTGATTTGTGTTCTTTAAGAAATTCCTTTTAAACACTGGAAAGATTATGATAAAAGGGATGTTCTCATATCTGGAAGACCGACACCTATAATAAGTTCAATATCTAAAGACAAGAAGTGCGGCAAATCGTTTTTTAGGTCTTTCAATAAATCATGGTACGAGATTTTCCCCTGGCTTTCTGGTAGCTATTACAAGCAAACTCTCTTTTGCTGGCGATGTTTACTTTTGAGCAATAAAAAAAATGTGTGGAATACAACGGGTTATTTTGATCTGAAAAACTTTTCTCGTAGTGCAAAATTGCACGAAAGCTCTAAAGAGCATATAACTAACCACGTAGGTCTGAAACGAATGGAAAAAAACATAAACAGTATTTCTGATATGCTCAAAGAAAATGCTGCTCTTCATAAAGTCAAGTTTAATGAAAAGGTCAGACTAAATAGGCTTTTTAGGGAACATATAATCGATTTAGTTGTCGTTCTAAGCAAGCAAGAACTGCCTTTTCGAGGACATGATGAATCTATTTCCTAATTAAATAGAGGTAATTTCAAGGAAATGTTCCAAATGTTACTTCGTAGGAGCACCCCAGAATTAAAAGCACATTTTGAAGAAATACGAAGCTTATTTTCTGGACAATCAAAAACGATACAGAATGATTTAATGGAGTGTATTCATGAATATATAAACGAATGTGTTAAAAGCGAAATTAATGAGTCAAAATTTTTTTCAGTGCAAGTTGATGATACAACTGATATTACTCAAAAATCACAGTGTTCAATAATTGTCAGATACATATTGGACTCAAATTGGGAAGTAGTTGAGCGCTTCCTTGGTTTTTATGATATCAGCACTGACAGGACTGCTGTGGCACTGTATGATCTGCTAGCATCGGTTTTGGAGGAGTTTGATTTTAAATCAAAGTTAGTAGGCCAGTGTTATGATGTTGCAAGCGTTATGGCTGGAGAGTTGAGCGGTCTGCAGAAAAGAGTCAAGCTAGAAGCCCCGCAAGCTTTGTTTACCCACTGTTTCGCCCACCGCCTTAACCTTGTCCTACAACAAGGGTGCAAAATTATTGTAAAATGTCGCATATATTTCGCAACTGTATCCAGCATGCCCTCATTTTTTCATAAGTCTGCCAAGTGAACATACATATCAGATTCAGTTGTTGGGAAATGGATTCCTCAAATAGCGGAAACACGTTGGGCATCACGTTCGCAAATTTTGCATTTAATTGTGAGAGAATGGGGCAAACTAAAGAATGTGTTTGAAAACATAACTAATGACCCGGAATCAACGGCAGAATCAATCAACGGAGCCATAGGATATTTGAAAAATTTTACTGATTTTGAATTTGCTTTTTTATCACCAATTTTTGATGACATTTTTGGAATTACGGATGTACTGTTTGATGTTTTGCAAAAAAAGACTTTAGATATCAGTTATTGCCAAAGACAAATTAAACAATGTTGCGAACGAATAAATAAGAAAAGGAATGTTAACACTTACTTGAAACATTTCAGTGAAGCAATTAGTTTGAGTGGAGGTCCTAAATGTCGCCAAAAGAAACATTTGACTGAAGAAGAAGTGGAAAACTATTACAAAATTTTGTTTTATGAAGTGGTTGACAGCATAATAGTCCAAATAAATACCAGATTTGAAGATATGGGAAAGCTCGAGTTTTTGCAGCTAGTTGACAGCTCTAAATACCATAGTTATTCAGAGTCATTTCCATCCAGTGCCAGTAACACTCTCAAAAAAATTTATCCAAACATTTTTACAGACACACAACGACTAAAAAACGAATTAGATTTTTTATATAATGATCACAACTTCAGGGAACTCAGTGTTCAGAAAACCTTGAAAACAATGAAAGAAAACGAGCTGAAAGATGTGTTACCAGAAGCCTACAAATTATTTTCTCTTGTATTGACGCTGGCATCAACAAGTTCTTCTGCTGAAAGGAGTTTTACTTGTTTGAAGAGAATTAAGACTTACCTCCGTAATACAACGGCACAAGATCGTTTGTCTTCACTCGCTAAAATTTCAACCGAGAAAGAATTGCTGAACCATCTAATGTCCACTCAACCATTTTATGATCTGATTATAGACAAATTTGCAGCCAAAAAGGATCGCAGAATTGAACTTATTTATAAAACATAAACTGAAAGCATTCTGTTCGAGACCAAAGCAAATTAATATCGCATTCCTCTGTTCTTAATTCCAGGTTTAAATTACCTAACACTTTTTTTATGTAGAAATGTGCTTCCTTAACTTGACTTCTCCTGTACATAGTTATCACGAGCCTGGACTTCAGTTTGTGACCCGTGCTAAATACACCTTCACCAACATCATGCCAATCGAACTGTGACTTTTATTCAAGCACAAGAAACACTTCGCGAGAAAACAATTTCTATTCAAATGATTTACTTTGAATTTTTTAAGAAGTGGATCTCCGACTGGCGTTGGGATGTGAGTGACGCATTGACTAGCTAAAGAAACCGCGCAAATTGCGTATTTTCGCTCAAGTGTATTACATAAAAGAATACAGGTGAAATATTTCTTTCTTTGTTGTAAAATTATCGAATAATTGTTTTCATAAAAATATTGTTGCAAAAGTAGCGTATATCATACACACACCCACACCCACAAACACACACAAACACACACACACACACACAAACACACACAAACACAAACACACATATATAGGTATATGTACATTTTTCCACTAAATTTTTTTTATTTTTTCGTGAAGAAAGACTCCCCACGCCGTGTTTCATATATTTCTATAATTTTATTCCATTACTGTTGAATAATATTTGTATATAAGGGCTAAATCGCATGGGCTGAAGCCCTAAGGGATGGGGTTTACAGCTGTTTATAACAAGGCGCCTACCCGGGACCAATGGCTTAACGAGACTTCCGAATCTCAGCGGATTTTAATGATTCGGCCACCTCGAACCCAGGACTTCAAAGATATCCAATGGGTGATACTGCCTTTGACATGAAACTTTTTGAAGGGGGAGGGGGTCTGCACTTCTGCTGTATAACTGTGTATAAGTACATATAACCATTTTTGGAGGGGGCGCACTTCGACAAATATCTTTCTATTGATACAAAACGAAGCTAATTTAATAAAATGAAGAAAATGAAATAAATAATAGTTGTTTTAATAAAAATTTAATAAAGCAACTTCTTTGGCCGCTTTGCTTCACTTTCTTTTCTATTATCAAGAAATTACATTGCTTTCCGAGTTATGTAAAAATCAATGAATTTAAATAGGGAAATTATCCATAAAACGTACTTAGAAAAAGCTAACTGTCTCGCCTACTAAGGGGGGTGTGCAAACCACGACCCCTCCGGCTACGCCACTGATATATATATATTCGTATAACATTATACGAATTTATATATTTTTCAATAACATATGTTTTACTGTTTTACATTTACATCAAGACCGTTCGCCTCACCAGCATTTTACACCACGAGCCGCCACTGACACATTGTGCAAATATTTGCACAATGTGAAGTGAAAGGCAGTAGTGAAACAATTAGCTCATCAACTTCTGCCAAACATAATACTGTACAACTCCCTGCCAAACAGTCAAGAGTCACGAAACTAAGTGACGAAATAAAATCACAGGTAAAAGTATTTTTGAAATGGATAGCATATCCTACCAGGCACCTGGTGTGAAAGATTTTGTGATTACTAGAGAAGAGGGCAAAAAGACAAATATTCAGAAGCGATATTTATGACTCTAGGAGAAACATATGAAAGCTTCAAAAAAGAAAACCCTGAAGTGAAAATCGGCCGTTCGAAGTTCTGCGAATTACGACCAATTCACGTTTATTTGCGTCATGAAACACCACCAAATTTGTGTTTATGTATCTATCATGAGAATATTAGATTATTATTGGAAGCAATGGGTTTTCTTCCAAATTATGCCAAATATTTAATAAAAATGATACCCTGTGTTAATAATAGCTCCGAGGATTTTTTTTTTTTTTTTTGATTGGAGGTTTAACGACCACCGTGAGCAACTCAATGGGCTATAAGCAGTCGCCCGTCCCTAATTTAGGGTCACTGGTTCCAGGGAAGGGAGAGAGCCAGTGCCGTAAGACGAACACAACATCCATGCCTCACCGGGATTCGAACCCGGACCCCTTACAGACGAATGATCATAGGCCAACGCCTTAGACCACTGCGCCACCGGGGCGGCTCCGAGGATTGCTGTCATCAGAATTCATAAATTATGGAGACTTAAAGAAATTTTATGAAATCACACAAAATGTATCGGAAAGCAATTTAGAAGAGGAAATCAAATTCTCTCAATGATGTGTTACTGAAGAGGAAAAAAATAACACGGCAAAAATTTTCTGCAACACTGCAAGAAGCTATTGATAAATTAGAACAAAAATTACCACAGTTTTTGCAGCGCGTTTTTGTCAAGGGTCAACAAGAATCCTTTTTTGAAAAACTAAAAGAAGATATGCCAGCAAACACACTGATTTTACACTTTGACTTCAGTGAAAATTACACTTTCACTTACCAAGATGAAATTCAATCAGTCCATTGGGTATCGACATCTTGCACACTTTATACTGCAATGGCTTATTTTGTTCATGAAGAAGAACATAAATGTATACCAATAGTTGTTATTTCCAATTACCTGCAGCATGATAAATATGCAGCAGTTACATTTAATGATGCCGTAATTAAAAAAAATTAAAGATGATTATCAGGAGCTATCAATTTCCAGAATCATTTATCAACCTGATGGAACAGGTCAGCACTTTAAACAGAAGTACTTCATCTGCATAGCTATGCTAAAACCAGATGTGGAGTGGCATTTTTCTGCTACCAGCCAAGTGGGAGGCATAGTAAAACGGAGAGTATGAGAGGCCACACTATCAAGAAGAATAGATTCTCATTCTGCAGAGGAAGATTTCCACTGTGCAGAAGATATCTGTCCCAAAACAACCATGCTCTATATTTCAGAGAGGTGAGTAATAACAGATAAAGAAAAAATTGATAACTTGTGTTCGCCATCAGGAAAGGACATTCTTTTCATTTCTGAAACCAGGAAAATGCATTGCTTTGTAAAAATCAGCCCTTACAGGCTCAAGGCAGCAAATATTTCTCTGCATCCTAAAGAATTCATAGTAGTGGATCTTGTAAATGGAACAGTTGAGGTGGAAAAATCGGAAGTGCTTGCAGAAAGAGACAACAAAAAAACTGATACCGAACTGAATATAGGAAACTGGGTATTAGTCCCATTTCCCGGCCAAAGAATCGTGAAATATTTTGCTGGGCAAATCATTTCAAAAGATGCATCATCAATAAAATTGAAATTTCTGAAATTTAAAGGAAAAAATTTTCTTTGGCCAGCAAAAGGAGATTCCGTGGATGTTGAAATTGATCAAAACATAAAAAAAATACCTGAGCTAAATTTTGATCGCCGATTACATTTGACATTTCACAATTTCAATTTCTCACGATATGCTATGGGTCAATTTTGTTTAGTTTCATATTGTACTAGATATATAGTGTAAGTCACAATTCAGTTGTAGTGTAAGTCACACAAAGTAATTTCAATAAATAAAAGTTTGAAAACATCTTGAATTATTTTCTGTTTACTGGTTGAACTTCAAAGCCTGTAATGACATAACTGGGCCACACAGATTTTTTTTTGAAAAAGCATGAGGAAGAAAACTCATGTTAAAATGTTGACCAAATAATGGCTTCCTTTCATGTAGTATAAGTCACATTGCTATATTTTTAATTTTCAAAAATTTAGGAAAAATAAATTGACAAATTTCACACTGCCAAAAAATTGTATATGGGTGAAGTATGCCATTGGCTTACAATGTTCTTTTTAAAGTACCAAATGCTTTTTTTAAAGCTCACAATGTACTTAAAATAATCAAATGTAGTGTAAGTCACGCATGGAATTACCCTTTATAGAAATGAAATACTAAGTAATAAATAATTATTTATTGCTAGTTTATTTGCCTCAATAATAGAACTATAAGTGCTGATAAATTACTTACATTTTATGTAAATTTTTGTTTGAATTGGGACTGTAATAAGTGGCAGTTTTATAAAGAAAAATAAGATTGATTTTATAGAAATGAATTGAATAATATTTGTTGCTAGTTTCCTTGCATCACTAACGGAACTATTTGGTGCGTTGATAATCAGAAGGCTAGCCCTCCTTTACAAGCACACAGTGGCAGTTATTAAATAAACTGATGGCCGCCCTGGTGGTGTAGTGGTCTAAGTTCCAGCTTCTGACATTTCATCCGAGAAGGGTCCGGGTTCAGATCCCGGTGAGGCATGGATGCTGTATTTGTGTTACGGCACTGGCTCTCTCCCTTCCCTGGAACCAGTGGCCCTAAATTAGGGATGGGCGACTGCTTATAGCCCATTGAGTTGCCCACTGTGGTTATTAAACCTTCAGTAATAAAAATATATTTTCAGTTATCATTTTTTAACTTCATTGATTTCATTCATACTGCATAGATTTTCAACATTTGTAAATGCAGTATATAGTACATATACTGTATGTACATAGCGTTGCTACTAATTCATTCATAATTGGTATTTTTTGCACAAGGAGTTGCGATGTAGTATATTACAAAACGTACATATATATATTAAGATAGTTTAAAAATCCTTAATTTTTTATTGTTGTTTACTTTTAAATTGAAACAAGGCTATTGAAAGCCTGCATTGTTTTCTGATTAGTACTTTAGCTATAAAAGAAGTCCCAATGATTTCAGTTCATTGCAAATTTGGAGTGCTGATGCATTACCTGGAAAACATCATCACTTTTGTAGCTAGAGACATTCTCATGGCATTTTTTGTTTTCAGTGATTTCATCTAGAGTCATAAGTCTTGATATTGCCAAATGCACATTAATGCTGACGTAATCATAGAGGCTCAACCAATTTTCCTTTCCAATTATAACATTCCAGTCAAATTGTGAAATATGTTCTTGACATATAGATTTGTCTGGAAAGCAAATGCAAACATAGGGCAATGTGATGCGGAGCAAGAGCAGGTGTGTACTATAGGTGACAACTGATCTGACTAATGTTAGCTCAGAAGGAATTAGTGCATTCTGCACAATGAAACATAAAGCAGGTGGAAGATAGGGAATGGAGAGCAGAGGGAGTAGAGAGATTGGAAAATAGAATTTTTTTTTATAGCAAACGAGAACTAGGTGAAAAGCGAGTTCGGCAAACAGAATCTGCGTGCTTTGAATTTCTTATTCACACCACCACAATTTAACACATAGATGAAAATAAAGCAAATTTGATTAATGTGTAATTACTAAAATTTAACATTAAGGGCAATTCAGAACTTTTGTATTAAATACATATTTGCATTTGTGCTCCAGTTTGTCATACACTATCTACCAACACGTAATTGGACAGCTGTGATAGCAAAGGAAAACAAAGTTTATTCACCTTCAATAGTTGGTGGAGCCTCCACGAGCGGCGATTACAGCTGCGATCTTCCGGGGCATACTCTCAATCAGGCGTTGTACGACGGCTAGCGGTATTTTCTTCCACTCGGCTTGGAGAAGACAGGTCAGTTCCTTCACCGATTTCGGACGGTGGGGGCACCCCTTAAGTCGACGCTCCAACTCGTCCCAGAGGTTCTCGATAGGGTTATGGTCCGGGCTCTGCGCAGGCCAGTCCATTCGATTAACCCCATTGTCACCATACCAAGCCATGGTGGACCTCGCAACATGACAGGTGGCATTGTCATTCTGAAAGTAACATGGGTCCACCCCGTAAAACTACCACAATGTAGGAAGCGCATGGTCATCCAAAATGGAGCAGCAGGTCTCGGCATTGAGTCTACCAGGAGTTGCGACCAAGGGTCGCGTGCTATACCAAGAGAAACACCCCCATAGCATAATTCCACCGCCGCCGAACCTCACAGTTGGCACAATACATTCCGGCCGGAGGCGTTATCCAGGCAGACGCCAAACCCAGACCCTGCCATCCGAACGGTAGAGGGTGAACCTTGATTTGTCGCTCCAGAGAACTTGTTTATACTGTTCAACGGTCCACTGTCGACGTTCTTTGCACCACGTTAGCCGAGCAGCGCTATTGGACTTGGTGATCAAAGGCTTGTGGACGGCAGCACGTCCATGATAACCAAGCAGATAGGCTTCCTTACGGATGGTATTCATCGAAAGAACGAACCCGGATGCCTGTTGAAACTCCTCGCGGATGTGGCCCATCGATTTGGTGCGGTTCTTCCGAATTTCTCTGGCCAGCACCCGTCGGTATCTAGCTCAAAGTTTTGGGGGTCAGCCGGGTCGGGGCACATTCCACAGTCCCCTCTCATCTTCCATTTGCCAATCACGTAGGCCACTGTCGATTTTGGGTATTTCAACTCGCTGGATATGTTACGTATGGATCGGCCATTTCTGTGATACCCGACGATTACACCTATCCCGAAATCAGAGAGCTCCGAACTGCGTGGCATCTTGCATGCGACTGGTTGCGTTGTTGTTTCCCACACGATATTTAACGGCGGCGGCCGTGACGTGTATCAGGACCGCAGGTATCGTCGATTGCAGGGGTGTCCAACTACTTGTTGGGAGATAGTGTATAAGTAGGAAAAGTTTCAAGTTTTCCAAGGATCCTGAACAGCAAGAAAGTGGATTACTGCTCTGTGCAAGACAACTTCATACCAAATATAACTATACTGCTGTGATGTATTCATCATTTTAGTGATGAATGCAAATGTTATTGAAGTTGACACAATTTCAAGGGATGGTCATTCACTGTTATCAGTTCCTTGGAAAGTACTGAAATTAACTATTCATATGATACCTTATATATTTCCAAACCAACTATCATATTTTTTTTTTCAAAAGTTATGGCAAAAATGTAGGTGTGACTTCATATTTTGACTTAACGAGAGGGATAACATTCACATTTCTGGTAGCATTTCTTCACAGCACTTCGAGCAGCCCCTTAATTTAGCCAGTTTGTTCATATCACTTTAATACCACCTCTTTTGTTGTGTGGTGTTCTAGAAAAAAATGCATATTTTCTGCATGTTTCACATTTTACAATAAACCTCTTGTTACAAATACCTTAGCAATTTATAAACTTTAATGTATTTCCTGTCTTAATCTTGTTTTTGGCCGCCCCGGTGGCGCAGTGGTCTAAGCGATGGCCTCTGATCATTCGTCCGAACGGGGTCCGGGTTCGAATCCCGGTGAGGCATGGATGTTGTATTTGTCTTACGGCACTGGCTCTCTCCCTTCCCTGGAACCAGTGACCCTAAATTAGGGACGGGCGACTGCTTATAGCCCATTGAGTTGCTCACGGTGGTCGTTAATCTTCCAATCAAAAAAAAATCTTGTTTTGTAAAATAAAATTTCGCTCCAAACATTTCTTTTTAATGGTTTGAATTATAACTGTGGTTGATTCTGAAGTTCAAGCAAGAAATACTGCAGGCAAGCTTTTTTTCATGCATGAATTTTTAATGGTTAGAGAAGGTTTTACATTTGTGTAGGCATCACCAGTTTCCAGCCAACGAAAAAATTAAATCGACAGCACTAGCAGGCCTTCACTATCCTTTACAGACAAACAGATGCCATCCAAAGCATCCATGACAGATGATTTTGAATAACAAAAAAATGATATTTTCCCCTAGGATCAGTTTTGTTGCTGTTCTGATGCCTTTTGGTACTACATAAAGTGTTTATATTCAATCAGGCATATCATTCCTTTGCTTCATACTTTCACTATGTAATATAATATAACTTTTACCACTATGTGTAATTGTTCATATTTCTATTGAGTAACAGCATGAGTGGCAGTATATGCTCAACAAGTACATAAACATTGTCTTGTGCTGTGACAGTGGTCTCAGTAGGTGCAAAAAGGCCCAAAGTGGTGGCTTTTTAGTAAACGTACCTCAGACACCACCTCCACTGGTATGTAACACTCCAACTTGATGATCGAGTTCCATAGCCTCATGTGATCTGCACCACACAGGCAACCTCCTGTCAGCATGCCACAGTTACCGAAACCTTCTTCACTCCTATTTGTCCATGACTGAACTCATTAATTAGTGATCTCCATGTAATTAGTGATATCTAAAATAAGAGGTGAAAATATGTCTGCAGTGTAACATTTTATCATACATGGCATGAAGACATAAAAAAAGAAACTGGCCTAATACTTATGTAGCAGACAGATTGGAGGATGAGTGAAAAGCTTTAACACTAAATCACTATGTAAACAAAATTCCACACTTCATTTGCAGTGATCTGCAAAGGGATTCACTAATCCTCTTAGAAAACTTTAAAATAGACTACGAGACTTAAGAGTTACAATTTTAACATCCTTACCCCACATGTGAATGCAACGAAATGTGTGTGAGACATTACAGAAATATTCGGTTAATTTATATACTAACTGAACTGCAAATCCATTTTTTTCTTCATTTGGTGTTTAGCTACCACCCAACTCAATGGGCTACAAGCAGTTGCTCATCACTGATTTGAGTCCAGCTATTTCAGAGAGTGCAGAAGTGCAGCATAAAACAAGCACAATATTTATGACATACCCAAATCCATCTTGAGTTAATGATTAGAAGCCAGCATATCATACCACTATGCCAGAGGAGGGTCTCAAATGTTTAAACAGAGAATTAAGTTTTTCCAAAGCACTACTTTTTCCCCCACAGTTAATTTCACTAAGGAACTGTTAGTTGATTTTGATTTATTTCATATTCAATATCAGAAGCATCACTAGACTAATAACACTGGGGTGCTAAACAAGGCGTAATTTATTTTGCTACATTGTACTCACCCCATTCCCTTGCTTTCATAATGAATAATACAAGAAAATTGCAGAATTTTAAAATTCATAAATGTCACTTAATTTGATTGCATTTTAAATTTGAGATAAATTAATTTAATTTCACTTGCAACCAATGTAACCTTGTGATATTCAGTTTTAGGATTAATTTAAGTGCAGTAATATATAATTTAAATGTTGACCTTTTCACCATTTTTTTTTTAATTTGAGAATACAGAGGTGGTTCCTAGTTATTTTGCTGTGGTGAGAAGTATTGAGCAGTGGTACAGAGGAGTTATGAGCAATAAAGAAAGAAAAGGAGAAACCCACCACATGGCACACCAGAAAACATCACAAGAAACAAAAAAAAAAAAAAAAAAAAGGACAGATTCAGTATACACAACCAAAATGCCCAAGTATCCAATCGATCATGTCCACCAGGTACATACAATGCTGCCTAATCTTGTGAAGAAATTATGGCTAAAAAAGTAAAAAAAATGTATGAACTGCATTACACACCCGATGATCTGTGGGCATGTCCTAAGGCAAGTGGTGGTTCCATATGCATCCTTTGGTAACATACAACGGCCAAATATAAATTTACCATCAATATTTTTTGTCTTCTTTCCTTATTTTTTTTTATGATTGATCATTGATTTAAAATAATAATCATACAGTATTATTCTAAGTTTAGTAAAAGCTTACAAATTTATCTTTTAACTTAAGCAAAATACTTACTTGGAGATTATTTTGATTTACTGGTAGGCCCTGTGACCCCTGCATTATAAGGGGAGAGGCTCACAGCTAAGAGGGCCTCTAGTCTCAACAAAAACATTTGCAAAACTTTTTAGTCATTTTGAAACTGCTTAAAGAAATAGCCAGCATTTTCTGACAGCAACTTTGAATGAAGTATTAAGCAGAAAAGTATTTTTTTTTTTTTTGGTGAATAAGTAAAATCTTGAGAAATCATTTTTACTGTTTTAAAGTTTATAAAAACTGGATGACAGACAGGAAAGCATCAACTCCAGAGGATGTGAAGCCTCTTTTCATAGCAATGGCAATAGTTCCAATACATTTACATATATTAACAAGAGAATGTGAAAGAAACATCGGTTCAAGGAATGACATTTTTACACCACTGAGAATAAAGTGTTTTTATCAAGAATAAGGTGTATTTCAATTGTTTGCACATAACTGTGCTTTCTTAAAAATATAATGAACAAAAAGATGTTCTTTGTGTGGACAAAGAAACAGAGAGCCGATGTCTTTGTTTCTTTACAAGAATTAAGGAAAACAAATTTGCTATGTGCAAAACATTGTGGCATTATTTCACATAAGTGTGTGTGTGTGTGTGTTTAATCAAGAGTAAATAATTCCAACAGTTTTTTTTTTTTTTTTTGCTACATTACTCTTCAATTGTCACTTATTTATAAATCAGAAAAGGCCATTATTAGTATTAAACTGCCCCAATGTTTGGAGTTGGTGAAATATAGATGATTTCGACGTCAATAACATTTTTACTTCTTTTTCTCTTTGGAGGGGTGGGGGGCAGTATTAACAACCATGGGAAGCAATTCTAGGTGCTATACAAAGCTGCTCGTCTCTAATTTGCAGCAAACGAAGGGAGATAATCACTGCCTTAAGACAAATAGTTTACTAATGCCCCACCTGAGACTTGAAACTGATCTGATGAGTAGTCAGAAGTCAGTGCATAGACCACTGTACCACAAATAATACAAGTCACTTCAAAAGGCAAACAGTTGTTGGAATAATTCATATTGTCTCAATGCAAGGGATATTGAAGACACTGTCACATGACAGTTACATGTTTTGTGTGTGTGATCATGTTGCATTTCAAGGAAGTTGACCCAAACAAAAACATCTGCAAAACTTTTTCTCAACAAAGCATTCTTTAAAGAATAAATTTTGCATGATACGATTAATTTTGATATGTGTTTTGTGGTATTTTTTGTTCACAGAAAATAAGAGCAATCATTTCAATTACAATGTCACATTTGTGTTTTACACAATAAAGTGCAATAATTTTGGTTTTATGAAAAGCGGTTGTAGGTTCTAAAGAACTTGAATTATTAAAATGCTCAGAAAATCTAGTTAATATGGAATTTAAAAATTTTAGTAATTGAAAGACAAAATGGATTTTTTCAAATGGGCTTTGAAGATTTTTTTTTTTTTTTTTTTGCCGCCCGGTGGCGCAGTGGTCTAAGCGATGGCCTCTGATCATTCGTCCGAACGGGGTCCGGGTTCGAATCCCGGTGAGGCATGGATGTTGTGTCTGTCTTACGGCACTGGCTCTCTCCCTTCCCTGGAACCAGTGACCCTAAATTAGGGACGGGCGACTGCTTATAGCCCATTGAGTTGCTCACGGTGGTCGTTAAACCTACAATCAAAAAAAAAAAAAATATTTTTTGCAGGGAGGAGGGTGAATTTTTCTGGTATGCCACTGAGATTGCAAGATTATTGAGACTTCAGTTCCCCTTCCTGAAATGGTCTAGCAATGTCCCTGCTCAAATTATGTGGGAAAACCATTGATGGAAAATCTAACATTCACGCCCCACCAGGCAGACCCATTTGAACAAATGGTTTAAACCAGGGGTGCACAACCCGCGGCCCGCGTGCCGCTTGCGGCCCTCAAAGTCAGTTTATGCGGCCCGCGGATAAATATTTTATACTATTGAAAACGTGAATATATATATTGTGAATGATGAGATTTTTTCCCATTATTGTAGGCCCTAGTTGAAATAAGAAAATTATAAAAATGTTTCGTTAACTAGCAAATTTTCCAACAATGAAAAGTTTTGTTGAAAGTTCTGAATTCCATGTAAATGTGGCTAAATATGCATCTCTTGTAGTGGACCTTCACAATGAGTTTAAAAGACGATTTGAAGATATAAGAAAATTTGAGGTTTTGTTTGATATGTTTTCTCTACCATTCACTACTGACGTTGCGTCAGTGCCACTAGATTTCCAGATGGAATTAATTGATTTTCAGTGTAACAATGAGTTAAAAACAAAATACTCTGAAGTTTCTCTCCTAGAATTTTACAAAAATTACTTACCGAAAGAAATGAAATTGCTCAAAGATCATGCTTTAAAAACGGCAACGTTGTTTGGAAGTACCTACTTATGCGAGCAATCGTTTTCTTTGATGAAACAAATAAAGTCAAAGTGTCGTTCCCGTTTAAGTGATACACTATTGGAGGGAAACTTGCGCATTACCATCTCTAACATTGAACCTGATATTGACAGACTATTGAAAAATAAACAATGCCAAGCATCTCATTAGGAGCATTAGGCTACTACTTGATTTGATGGTCAGTTTGACGATATACTGATTTTAATTTTTTATATACTTTGATGTTAAGAATTCTGTTTTTTGTAAAAATAAAAATTTTACAACCTTGTGATAGTATTATTTTATTTTACATACCCCTAAACCTTTTCCAATTAGGAGTAAGTTGATTGTAAATCAGTAATTTGATAACTTAATAACGCAATTTGCCAAAAAACTTCAGAAATGGATTTAAACCATTTAGAGGACACAAAAATAGAATTGAAACACATTTTTTGTCTGCTGGTAAAATAGGTTATTCGGATAATAGTAAAATTAGCTTTAGCGGTAGGGTTTGGCAAGTGCCTATGTGAAAAGGTAACTTGCGGCCCGCCACTTATTATGTAAAAATAAACTTGGCCCCCACTTATAAAAAGGTTGTGCACCCCTGGTTTAAACAATATGTGTGTAATAAAGTATTAAGTGAGCTAAAAAAATTCTTTTTCACTTAAAATCAAATTCTTTTCCATCAACTATTTACATTAATTGAAAAACATTCATGGAAAACCCATGTCCAGAAAATGCACCATGGCTATCTTATGCAGACTTCCTGCAAGCCTGTAATTGATAACAAAGTACAGTTAGGTGTGCCATGGGCACCTGCAGGAAACTTTTCAAGGGGAGGGGGGTCAAGTGTAATTAATTAAGGTTTGGCTAATATGTAGAAAACAGTAATTCGTGAAAATGAAAAATTAATACTATTACTACTACTACTATTATTATTATTAATTGATGCTGCTCTTGAAGAAAGTGTATGTTAGTAAGAGTCATGTATTATCATGTACATTGGACGGAAATTAATGGCAAATGGTGCAGAAATTTCATATTTTGAATGCCTTTTAAAGATTTTTATCATAATATTGACCCGTGAGTGTGTTGTTGTGAAGAGACGCTGCGATAGGCCTATCTCATCACTACAGCAACGATGAGAAGCTTTGCTTCGTTGAAAGAGTCCAAGCATGTACCTTCTTACCAGGAGAGTGATCCATGTTGTATCCTAGTTTGTGCTGTGTAATTGTTGCACATCTTCAGCAATTTTTCAGTTTTATTGAATATGATTCCCTGATTCGAAATAGAAAGTACTAATATGCTTTTCTATGTTGTAAAAAAAACTTGGGAACTTTAACTTCTGGTTTGAATGGCTTCCATTCCTAGCTGATGTACTGCATGACTGCACTTATGGTTCTCCTGTTAATAGCTTGTTCACAGGTCAATTTCTATCTTACACATAAGTATCTTTTGCAAATCAGAGGTTTTATCCAGTTTTTTCTGTCAACAATGAACAAGATACAATAAAATAAAGGGAAGATGATGTGGACCTATTTTCTGTAGTGTATCACTACAATATTTATTGCTCTCCTGCCAACAACATAGTCTCTTTCTCTTGTACTCTTCCACCCGTCATTTTGGCGCAGCAAGGAACCTTCCATTTATAAGACCAAAGCTTCAAATCTTTGCCGGAGCGATGTGATAGGCCTACCACAGCTTCTCTTCACAGCGTCAAACTCACAGGTCAATATTACAATAAAAACCTTTAAAACACATTTAAAATATGAAATTTCGGCTCCATTTGCCATTAATTTCCATACTCTAAAAATGTGTATGTCACACTTTTTCCAGGTACTAACATTTTTCTGACGAAATAATTTAAGACACTAATCTACACATTTACCGAAATTCTAAACTGAAAAAAATAATAATAATAATGGTAATTTCTTCAAAAATCAGATGGAATGGAAAAAAAGTATTAAAGAAAAAAATTTATGTTTTCTCAATCCCCATTCTCACTGGATAATCAAACAAAAAAGCCCTCTGATCATTCTTAACTTCCATCACAACTCGTAAACCTGACAACTAACAGTACAACCCTGGTAAATGTTTAATTATCTTACAGGCACACATATTTCCAAAAATGAAAAGCATGACCTGGAACCGATTATCCCCCTGGAAAATCTGAAATGCAAATCTAACGTACCATTCAATAAATCTTCATATATCAAAATTAGGAAAGGTACCGTTCAAGCACACAAAAACTGAGCTGCAGTTATTTATCTGCATGAAGCAGCATATACTTTGAAAGATAACTTCTGAGCAAAGTGCCTTGCGCATACATCACACCACTGTGACTTTATCACCTGTGCGATAGACCATGTGCCTTGAACGAGCATTTTTGTCAGCAAATGGTTTGGAGCACACAGCACACTGGCGAAGCATTTCACCTGTGTGAAGGAGTATGTGCGTTGAAAGATTATATTTACGAGTAAATTGTTTGGAAAATACATCACACTGATGAGGCTTTTCACCTGTGTGAAGAAGCATATGCTCTGAGATATCACCTTTATGAGTAAATTGTTTGGAACATACATCATACTCATACATCACACTGGTGAGGCTTTTCACCTGTGTGAAGGAGCATGTGCGTTGGAAGCTGACTTTTACGAGTAAATTGTTTGGAACATACATCACACTGGTGAAGCTTTTCACCTGTGTGAAGAAGCATATGCTCTGAGATATCACCTTTATGAGTAAATTGTTTGGAACATACATCATACTCATACATCACAGTGGTGAGGCTTTTCACCTGTGTGAAGTAGCATGTGCGTTGAAAGCTTTTACGAGTAAATTGTTTGGAACATACATCACACTGGTGAAGCTTTTCACCTGTGTGAAGGAGCATGTGCATTGAAAGATGACTTTTACGAGTAAATTGTTTGGAACATACATCATACTCATACATCACACTGGTGAGGCTTTTCACCTGTGTGAAGAAGCATATGCTCTGAGATATCATCTTTATGAGTAAATTGTTTGGAACATACATCATACTCATACATCACATTGGTGAGGCTTTTCACCTGTGTGAAGGAGCATGTGCGTTGAAAGCTGACTTTTACGAGTAAATTGTTTGGAACATACATCACACTGGTGAAGCTTTTCACCTGTGTGAAGGAGCATGTGCATTGAAAGATGACTTTTACGAGTAAATTGTTTGGAACATACATCATACTCATACATCACACTGGTGAGGCTTTTCACCTGTGTGAAGGAGCATGTGCGTTGAAAGCTGACTTTTACGAGTAAATTGTTTGGAACATACATCACACTGGTGAGGCTTTTCACCTGTGTGAAGGAGCATGTGCGTTGAAAGATGACTTTTACGAGTAAATTGTTTGGAGCATACATCACACTGGTGCGGCTTTTCACCTGTGTGAAGGAGCATGTGCGTTGAAAGATGACTTTTACGAGTAAATTGTTTGGAACATACATCACACTGGTGAGGCTTTTCACCCGTGTGAAGAAGCATGTGCATTACAAGATGACTTTTCTGAGTAAATTTTTTGGAACATACATCACACTGGTGAGGCTTTTCACCTGTGTGAAGGAGCATGTGCCTTGAAAGAACAATTTTGTGAGCAAATTGTTTGGAACATATATCACACTGGTGAGGCTTTCCACCTGTGTGAAGGAAAATGTGCCTTGAAAGATAACTTTTCTGTTTAAATTGTTTGAAACATACATCACACTGGTGAGGTTTTTCACCTGTGTGAAGGAGCATGTGCATTGAAAGATTATCTTTATGAGTAAATTGTTTGGAACATACATCACACTGATGAGGCTTTTCAACTGTGTGAAGAAGCATATGCACTGAGATATCACCTTTACAAGTAAATTGTTTGGAACATACATCACACTGGTGAGGCTTTTCACCTGTGTGAAGGAGCATGTGCTTTGAAAGAGTACCTTTATCAGTAAATTGTTTGGAACATACACCACACTGATGAGGCCTTTCACCTGTGTGAAGGAGCATGTGCTTTGAAAGATGACTTTTACGAGTAAATTGTTTGGAGCATACATCACACTGGTGAGGCTTTTCACCTGTGTGAAGAAGCATGTGCATTGAAAGATGACTTTTCTGAGTAAATTGTTTGGAACATACATCACACTGGTGAGGCTTTTCACCTGTGTGAAGGAGCATGTGCATTGAAAGATGACGTTTACGAGTATATTCCTTGGAGCATATATCACACTGGTGAGGCTTTTCACCTGTGTGAAGAAGCATGTGCGTTGAAAGATTATTTCTCTGAGTAAATTGTTTGAAACATACATCACACTGGTGAGGCTTTTCACCTGTGTGAAGGAGCATGTGCCTTGAAAGAACAATTTTGTGAGCAAATTGTTTGGAACATATATCACACTGGTGAGGCTTTCCACCAGTGTGAAGGAAAATGTGCCTTGAAAGATTACTTTTCTGTTTAAATTGTTTGAAACATACATCGCACTGGTGAGGCTTTTCACCTGTATGAAGGAGTGTGTGCTTTCTAAGAACATATTTGTTAGCAAATTGTTTCAAGCATACATCACACTGATGAGGCTTTTTACCTGTGTGAAGAAGCATGTGCAATGAAAGATTTTTTTTTATTAGTAAATTGTTTGGAACATACATTACACTGGTGAGACGTTTTACCAGTGTGAAGGACCATGTGCGTTGAAAGGTGACCTTTAAAAGTAAATTGTTTGGAGAATATATCACACTGGTGAGTCTTTTCACTTGCGTGAACAAGCATGTGCCTGGAAAGATGATGCTTGTTCACAAACTGTTTTAAGCATATATGACATTGGTGATCTTTTTCATGTGACTGAAGACTATGCTTAGAGATGCTGCATTTCCCCCTTGGCTGCTTGGAACACATGGCAGAATCATAAGGTTGTTCTCTTGCATGGACCTTTACATGCATTAAGAGACTATCTTTCTGTTTGAATTTCTTGTGACACACATTACACTGGAAATGGTTTTCACTTGTATGAAGTTGCATATGTCTTGCAAATGTAGATTCTCCAGTGAATTTCTGGAAGCATATTTCAGATTCCCAGAGATCTGCACTTTTACATGGAATGTGCTTTGAAGTATCAGTTTCTGCTTTCACTTCTTCACAATTAATTGTTCAGTAACTTCTCTCACAGAATGCTTCAACATTGATTCCATGCTGAGGAACTTAGGATTTTTTTGTTCAGAAACCTGCTCTTCTAATAATTTCCCTGTTTAACATTATGCAGTCATAAACTTAACTATGCATGCCCCTTTCAATTAACTGTGTTTTCCACACATACAAAGAAAAATGCCATATTACAGTCATGTCTGATATCTAAGATAGCATTTGGAATGCTTTGAGAAAATCTCTTTTTTTCAAGCATGTAACGAAAATATAGAAATGTAACCATGCGAGCTTTGAAAACATATTTTCTTAAAAGGCAGTGCAAATTTTCAGTAGAGATTTGAGAAAGCTGACGAAGAAAAAAGTTCACTGTTTTTATAGTTGTCACCTATGCAGACTTTCATCAAAGCGAACAAAAGATGGCACCTATTTTGTCCTTTCTTGGTAAGAAGCTTGTGCTGGAAAGTGGAGTTAAATAAAATATACAAAAAACAGTCTGTGGACTCAAATTACTAAATTTCTTTCAGAACATTTCGATAACTTTTGCGAGATTCAGATAAAAGAACGAAATTCACAGAATGGTATATGTATACAACAAAATTTGAAAAGTCAAATTACCTTTAGAGGCTTAATATCGGCAGGATCTTCTGTAATGTTTTCGCCTTACCAATTAATTATGCTTTTATTACTTTGTTAGATTTTCAGATTGGGCAGTTTGCCTTCCAAAAAAAATAACCCATGTTCATCTTCGGCTATCTTCTGTAATGCTAAGGCAATTTCCGTAGCTTCATGTAGTTATAATCAAAGAGATATAAAAGTATTGTTATTGAAAGCCTTGGTCATTGGCTCTCCGCTGTAGCCAACGAACGGAAGGAAAGCTAGGGGATTTTACATGTTCACAAAACGTACAAGGAAACTCTCCAAAGTAGAGATGAGCAATATTTCACTACCTGTGATTTGATCACTGTTGATGAAAAGTCACAGGTAGCGCCTGTTACTGAAAACCTTAAGTACCAGTGATTGAAACAGCCAGCAGCGTATACGTTCCTCGATTTCCACTCTATCACTGCTACCCAGCATGATCTTCGTGATGTGTAACAGCCAAGAGGAGGTTATATTACTGGAGACACCACTGGCTCTGCCGCCATAGGTCCCAGCTAATCTGTGGTGTGCCGTCACAAGCAGGAATAAACGAACTAAATTATACCGTTGATAAAACAGTACGCTTGTGTATTATTGATAAAGATTGTTGAATTACTCATTTTATCTGTTTATACGCTTAGAAGCTATTGTTCCATTGGTTTCAAAGCAGCTTCTCTTCTGCGGTTGCGTCGTGCCTGTTCATGACGTCATTTGCAGCACGGACGGTGACTTATGGCCGCCAATACTGCGTGGATAGGAGTGGTGTCTCCAGTAATATAACCTACTTGGTCACGGCGGCATGCACAGAAAATGCACCACGGCTATGGTGTACTAGAATGACTGGTGCCGAAAGCGCGCCATACGTCCCATGTTAAAAGATGTCACGGTTTTTAGAACACCGTTTGGTGCCGCTGTTCTACAATCGTCCCCTACTATTCTTGTTGTAGTGCGTTGCTGTGCTGTTATTTACTTGTTTTAGGGTGAACTAGAATTCGTTATTTTTTTTATATACACTCATGGAAAATAAAATCCCAACACCAAGAAGGGGTTGTGTTAGATAAGCGACTGTTGATAGGCGGGAAGAGAACATCTGTAAGCTGACGTCTATGCAAATTTCGCGCTCGGCGCATACGTGTGGCGCTAGTAGCGCCCCTCGGAACATGCAAAGCAGATTTGCTGTAAATACGCGCTGTAACGTTCGTGAGCGTTAGTTATCATTGAGATTCGACGTAGGGTGTTGATGTTAGTCAAGAATGCCTTTAAGAAGACGAAGAAGCCATTATCAACAGCTCACGGAGTTTGAACGAGGTCGTGTAATAGGGCTACGGCCGCCCCGGTGGCGCAGTGGTCTAAGCGATGGCCTCTGATCATTCGTCCGAACGGGGTCCGGGTTCGAATCCCAGTGAGGCATGGAGGTTGTGTTTGTCTTACGGCAATGGCTCGCTCCCTTCCCTGGAACCAGTGACCCTAAATTAGGGACGGGCGACTGCTTATAGCCCATTGAGTTGCTCACGGTGGTCGTTAAACCTCCAGTCAAAAAAATATGGCTACGAGAAGGTGGATTTTCTTTCCGCAATATTGTAGAACGACTTGGCAGGAATGTAGCCACTGTGCATGCTTGTTGGCAGCGGTGGTCAATGGAAGGTACTGCCTCAAAAAGACCAGGTTTCGGCCGGCCACGTGGCACTACTGAGAGGGAAGACCGCCGTGTACGGCGTATGGCCGTGGCGCATCGTACCGCGTCTGCGGCAGCAATTCGAGCTGCAGTTGCCACCACAGTGATACAACGAACTGGTACAAATCGGTTACTTGAAGGACAGCTCCGAGCCAGACGCCCTGTAGCGTGCATTCCACTTATTCCAAACCACTGCCGTTTGCGACGTCAGTGGTGTCAAGCTGGAGCTCATTGAAGAACGGAGTGGAGATCTGTTGCGTTTTCTGATGAAAGCCGGTTCTGCCTGGGTGCCAGTGATGGCTGTGTGTTGGTTAGAAAGAGGCCAGGTGAGCGCCTGCAACCAACCTGTCTGCGACCGAGACACACGGGACCTACACCAGGAGTTATGGTCTGGGGAGCAATTTCCTATGACAGCAGGAGCACTCTTGTGGTTATCCCACGCACCCTGACGGCACAGTTGTACGTCGGTCTGGTGATTCAACCTGTTGTGCTGCCATTCATGAACAGCATTCCAGGGTGTTTTCCAACAGGATAACGCTCACCCGCATAGAGCTGTTGTAACCCAACATGCTCTACAGAGTGTCGACATGTCGCCGTGGCCTGTTAGATCACCAGATCTTTCAACAATCGAGCACGTATGGGGCATCATTGGACGACAACTCCAGCGTCACCCCCAACCAGCAGTAACCGTCCCTGTATTGACCGACCAAGTGCAACAGGCATGGAACTCCATCCCACAAACTGACATCCAGCACCTGTACGACACAATGCATGAACGTTTGCGTGCTTGCATTCAACATTCTGGAGGTTACACCGTTTATTAATGTACCAGCATTTCACATTTCAAATGGCTCTTCTCGCGCTTACAATATGCTGTGATCTTGAAACCTTAATCGATTAAATATGTTACCTATACAAATGTATTGCCTCCATTTCATTCCTTTACAACTATTTTTTCATGGTGTTGGGATTTTTTTCCGTCAGTGTATATAATCGTTTAAAAGATCCTTTTCCAGGACAGTAGAGGGCTTATTACTCAGTTAAAAATGCGATCAACGATTTCCAGAAAATGCTTGGGGCAAAGTGATTACAAAAAATGCTTCCAAAACATCATTAATTAACCCCCCTTTTATGTGCTTTTATTGTCTCAATGGGAAAAAAATATTTCGCGTTCTGGTCGTAAGCTTGATAGCCTTGTGGTGTGAGTTGCACTTTGAAAAAGTTTAAAAAAGAAACAGTTATTATAAAATTAATGAGGTTATTAGAAATGAATAGGTATTATAAATTTCTGCGCTATTTTTACCACATATCAATTATTCCTATCCAGCTGTGAGGGAGCAAAGGCTGTAATCGAGTACAATACCCTTTTATTTTTCAATGCTACCCAGAGTATTTAATTCTGTCAATGTCCCTGATGGGGCTTGTGATATATTTCTAATGAAATATAATTCAAAAACATCTTATCTGACAAATTTTGAACCTTGGTATAAACTAGGCTCTGTTTTTGAACCCACTCGAGCTCAGTGTGGGCCTGGACCTATGCCGTTATGAACTGAAGCCTGGCCTTATTTTCTAATATTAATGCATAAATAATGGAACAAAGAAAAGATAGTAAATTTCCAAGAAAAATAATCTGTTCCATTAATAAATAATCTGTTTATGTTTTACATTTAATTTGAGTAATAAAACAATTATGCTTGAGTAAAAAAAAATCTTAGAAAAAAAGAGGTAGAATACATAAATTAGATAACTTAACGAATGATTTGTCCTATATCAGAAAAAATAAAAAAATAAAAAAATGCTAAAATTTTTTATGACGTTTGGTTTACAACTCCAATGACTATTTGTTTTATCAGATTGCTTGCATTGACAATACTACTTTCAAAACGTTTGTATTTTTTTTTTCAGTAGGGTTTTTAAAGAGTAAATACACTGACGGAAAAAAATCCCAACACCAAGAAGGGGTTGTGTTAGATAAACGACAGTTGGAAGGCGGTGAGAGTACATCTGTAAGATGACGTCTATGCATATTTCGCGCTCAGCGCATACGTGTGGCGCTAGTAGCGCCCCTCGGAACATGCAAAGAAGGTTTACTGTAAATATGCGCTGCAACGTTCGTGAGCGTTAGTTATCGTTGAGATTCGACGTAGTATGTTGATGTTAGTCAAGAATGCCTTTAAGAAGGCGAAGAACCCATTATCACCAGCTCACGGAATTTGAACCAGGTCGTGTAATAGGGCTACGAGAAAGTGGATTTTCTTTCCGCAATATTGCAGAACGACTTGGCAGGAATGTAGCCACCGTGCATGATTGTTGGCAGCGGTGATGAAGGGAAGGTACTGCTTCAAGAAGACCGGGTTCCGGCCGGCCACGTGGCACTACTGAGAGGGAAGACCGCCGTGTACGGCGTATGGCCGTGGCGTCTACGGCAGCAATTCGAGCTCTAAACTGTTACTTGAAAGACAGCTCCGAGCCAGGCGCCCTGTAGCGTGCATTCCACTTACTCCAAACCACTGCCGTTTGCGACGTCAGTGGTGTCAAGCTAGAGCTCATTGGAGGACGGAGTGGAGATCTGTTGTGTTTTCTGATAAAAGCCGGTTCTGCCTGGGTGCCAGTGATGGCCGTGTGTTGGTTAGAAAGAGGCCAGGTGAGCGCCTGCAACCAACCTGTCTGCGGCCGAGACACACTGGACCCACACCTGGAGTTATGGTCTGGGGAGCAATTTCCTATGACAGCAGGAGCACTCTCGTGGTTATCCCACGCACCCTGACGGCACAGTTGTATGTCGGTCTGGTAATTCAACCTGTTGTGCTGCCATTCATGAACAGTATTCCAGGGGGTGTTTTCCAAAAGGATAACACTCGCCCGCATACCGCTGTTGTAACCCAACATGCTCTACAGAGTATCGACATGTTGCCGTGGCCTGCTAGATCACCAGATCTTTCATCAATCGAGCACGTATGGGACATCAATGGACGACAACTCCAGTGTCACCCCCAACCAGCATTAACCGTCCCTGTATTGACCGACCAAGTGCAACAGGCATGGAACTCCATCCCACAAACTGACATCCAGCACCTGTACGACACAATGCATGAACGTTTGCGTGCTTGCATTCAACATTCTGGCGGTTACACCAGTTATTAATGTACCAGCATTTCACATTTAAAATGGCTCTTCTCGCGCTTACATTAGGCTGTGATATTGAAACCTTAATCGAGTAAATATGTTACCTATACAAATGTATTGCCTCCATTTCATTCCTCTACAACTATTTTTTCGTGGTGTTGGAATTTTTTTCCGTCAGTGTAATATGAACATGCTTTCCGGAGAAAAATTCGTCCAATAAAGTTCCTAGGGCCGCCCCGTTGGCGCGGTGATCTAAGCGATGGGTTCTCATCATTCGTCCGCAAGGTGTCCGGGTTCGAATCCCGATGAAGTATGGATGTTGTGTTTTTTTACGGCACTGGCTCTCTCCTTTCCCTGGAACCAGTGGCTTTAAATTAGGGATGGGCGACTACTTCTAGCCCACTGAGTTGCTCATGGTGGTCGTTAAGCCCCCAATAGAAAAAAAGTTCCTAGGCCCTGGATATATATATTCAAATAAAAAAAACTACGCTGACGTTAACAATGTTCTTTTTTATTATTAAAAAAGGTGAGAGGTATATACATTCTGTAACAGAAATATTATTTTCCTAAAATATTATTTCTGTTAATAAGGCTAATATTCCGAAAACGAATAAAGGATAATATTCCTACGCATTCTATCGTAAATTTTTAACAACGATATTTTTCACTGAGTCCTGTTTATTCTTTGTTATTTTATATTGGTTGTATTTATAACAATGTTTTCAAAACGTTATTTATTTAATTGATTTTATTTTACGGTCTTTTAATACGTAGTTTTTTTTCGAAGTAGATTTAAGGTCCACCAAAGTATGTGTACGAATTTGCGTTCTCGAGCAAGGTTCGTTGATTAGAGTTCTCACAAAATTACAAAAGAACTATTAATAATGGCAAAAGTGTGTAAAATAATGCTTTACCTAAATAAAAGATAATATTCCGAAAACGGGATTTTTGGCAAACATCTTTAATTAAAAAATAAATAAATCTTGAAGACTGAAAACACCAGTGCTCCGTACATTTCTCTATCAGAAGTAGGGGACTTTTGCTTTAGGGCGCCATCTGAGGGCGGAATCGCGAGAGCGAGGCACAGAAATCCGTCGCTTTCGGCACCAGTCATTCTAGTCCACCATATCTCGGCTATCTTATACGGATTCCACGCAAGGCTGTGATTGGTTGTTGAGAGAAGGAGACGATTTGACCGGAAGCTACCACAGCCCCCTAAATGTTTCAACAGGCCCTGGTGATGGCAGCGCAGATGTTGTATGACGTCACGAGCGGCGGCGGTCAAAATTTAAAACCGCAATGAATCGGTAGTTCAAGGTTCTTTGATTACTACTTGCTATGCTAGTCGGTTTGGTGACTGTGGAGTGTGTATATTAGTAATTCAAGTTATGTGCTAACATCTTCTTACTGTGTCAGGTGAGGTGTTTTATGAATTTGTTTGGACAGTCGTAAATCATGCCAAGGAAGTGTTGTGTACCCAAATGTAAAGCTAACTACGATGTAACCGAATCTAGGTCTGTATTTCGGTTTCCAAAAGACATTTCTCAGCAAAAATTGTGGGAAAGAAAGATTCCTCGGGAAAATCTTGTTGTAACCAATCAAACAGTTGTTTGTGAAGCACATTTTAGAGCGGAAGATATTATTAAAGTCGACACTGTTAGAAGGCCAGATGGTTCATTATTAAGTGTTCCACGAAAAGCACCAAAATTAGCTCCTGATGCTGTAATATGCATTTTCCCAAACTGTCCAAATTACTTCTCAGACAGTAATCCACCAAAAAAGCGAAAAACACCGGAAGAGAGAAGAGCAGAATGTGAAACTAGGCATGAAGCAACTTTTGCTAAATTTTTGAAGGATGATATGATAGTAAGCTATGCGGAGTTTGTAGCAGATATCAGTATTAAGCTATCGTCCCATATAGAACCGTGGAAAACATTGCATGAGTCATCTTTTGTTTTCTACAAAATTGATGTGACAAACTGTCCATTTATTACAGTCAGCATCAAGGTAAAACCAAGTCTTGAGGTATCAGTATTTCTACAGTCAGATAAAGTTTCAAAAAATAAATTAAAGTGGATTGTAGGATCTGATTGCATTTTAAAAAGATGGTCCCAGGTAGAAAATTTATTGAGTCATTTTGGGGGAAACACTGTGCCACAGATACCAACAACTTTGTATTGTTTGGATAGAGCTGCCGAATGGCTTCATAACTGTTTGAGTCCCGATACTACTAGTTACAACCAGGAAGAACTACGAGAAAAGATTTCCTTTTTTATAAATCAATTAGAATTGCTGACATTAAAAAAGCATAGGTACTCTCCGCTAACATTAGCATGGTCTTTCTCAATTTTTATTCGGTCTTCACTGATATACAATGAGCTATTTTTTTTTTTTTTTTGATTGGAGGTTTAACGACCACCGTGAGCAACTCAATGGGCTATAAGCAGTCGCCCGTCCCTAATTTAAGGTCACTGGTTCCAGGGAAGGGAGAGAGCCAGTGCCGTAAGACAAACACAACATCCATGCCAGACCGGGATTCGAACCCGGACCCCTTACGGACGAATGATCAGAGGCCAGCACCTTAGACCACTGCGCCACCGGGGCGGCACACAATGAGCTATACCGCAATAGTTATTTAACGTTACCTCATGCTAGAAATCTAAGGAAGTATAGTTCAGTTCTGAATGTGAATGAAGGAATATCAGATGAACATCTTAAGTACTTTAAGACAAAAGCTTAAAAAATGGAGTGTTCTGAACGGACTGTAAATTTGTTATTGGATGAAATTGCTGTCAAGCCCCTAATAACCTATAAAGGTGGTAAGATTACAGGGTTGTCTCAAAACAAACAACTGGAAGAAGCCAACAGTGCCGCCCCGGTGGCGCAGTGATCTAAGGCGCTGGCCTCTGATCATATGTCCGTAAGGGTCCGGGTTCGAATCCCGTCAGGCATGGATGTTGTGTTTGTCTTACGGCACTGGCTCTCTCCCTTCCCTGGAACCAGTGACCCTAAATTAGGGACGGGCGACTGCTTATAGCCCATTGAGTTGCTCACGGTGGTCGTTAAACCTCAAAAAAAAAAAAAAAAAAAAAAAAAGAAGCAACAGTATTCAAGCATTCATGATATCCTCCCTCTTATCTAAGACTTCAGAAATAGTTGCTTTAGCTCCTGTAAAAAACATGACATGTAATGACTTAGAGAATATGACTAAAAGGATATTGTTGCTTCTGAAAGAAGCTGGATTTGTTGTTTTAAGTATAATGAGTGATAACAACAGGATAAACAGAAATATGATGGAAAAACTATGTGGTGGAAAACTGATGTATAGTTTAACAGAACACTGTGCACAGCGAGTCTTTCTGCTTTTTGATACTGTGCACATTCTCAAAAGTGTGAGGAACAATTGGCTGAATCAAGAGAACAATGGAAGGACCTTGATTTATCCAGATTTTGATGACCACGAAAAGGTGAAGCATGCATCATTAGACAGTTTAGAACTATTATATGAGGAAGAAAAGGATGATGTTGTTAAATATGCTCCAAAGCTAACTTACAAAGTTTTATTTCCTTCAAATTTCGAAAGACAAAAGGTATCGCTTGCACTGCAAATATTTGATGATACAAATGTTAGTGTATTAAAACTGAAGAGTTCTACTTCTCTAAATGAAGATACTGCAGATTTCCTAAATATCATTATTACTTGGTGGAAAATTGTGAATGTGAAGACTACGCTCAAGGGAAAACACAAACGTGATCTTTGGTGTGATCCATTCCGCAGTGTTGATGACCAGCGTATATCTTTACTGGAAAAATATGTAAGCTGGTTTAAAGCCTGGAAGAATATGAATCTGAAGGCACGCCAAGGTTGTCTTTCTGCAGAAACTTTTTTTTCTATTACTCATACCACTGGGACACTTATTAAGCTTATAATATATTTACTGTCAGAAATGAAATTGTCTTATGTTCTCGCAGGAAAATTTCAAACAGATAAGTTGGAAGCACACTTTAGTTTTTACAGGCAGCTGAGTGGAGCTAATTATAATATTTCTGTTAAAGATGTACTTGAATCTGAGAAAAAAATGCGGCTTAATGTAATACTGCATCTGCGCTCCTCTAGGTATGGCCAAGTTCCTGTCATTGATTTTTTAACAGAGTTTGTTGATTCTCAAAATAATGTAAGTACTAGCATGGAAGCTCTCGATAAAATTGAGGCAAATCGTTTCACAAACATTTCGTATTGCGTACTAGATGCACCTGAAGAAATCAAGCCTGTACTTGTGTATTTTGCTGGTTATTCTGCCTATAAAACAAAGCTTAAATTGTCATGCAAGAACTGTCATACTTCTATAATTAAGGATAAGTTAATAGATCTTGATATTGCATCATCTTAGGATTTTGTATACCTAACTGGGGTAGATCGTGGGGGGTCTCAGTTATCCTGAAGATTCGGTGGTGACAGCAACGGTTTCATGTTACTGTGTGTTTTTATGGTTACTTAGTGAAGAAAATGAGTCCAAGTTTTTGGGTTGCTCCCATCAGAAAGAAATTCTTTTTCAGTTAACTCTGCAGCAGCTGGAGGAGTGTGAGAATTACTGCACTTGTGGAAAATCATCTTTAGATGTTCTACAAATGTGCCTTAAAGTAATATGCAACATTTTACTAAATAATTACAGCAAAGTGCGAAATGATAAACTTCATGCAACAAAAAGTTTATGCAAATTAAAAAGAAACAAAGTTGCAAAATAATTGCACAAGTAAAAAATAATAATAATGAGGCCTGGACCTATACAAAATAGTGTTTAGCCTGCTTTTGCTAATGAAACCATTGCTTTTCATTTTTGTGATTGTCCATGATAAATTAACAATAAAATAATTTTCTTACCAGAGTTTACTTTCATCAACTTGCTCCTTATATGGCCAACATTTAAAGAATTTGAAACTTCCGGGTTGGATTGCTCTTCCCGGGGAGCGAAGTCAAAAGAAGGTAAGTTTTAAATTGTATGGTTCCTGCCAAATAATCAAATGTAGTGTGTCCACTTGGACTGTAAGGCATATTTTGGTAGTGAAATTAAATCCAGTAAAACCTAGAAAATCCGGCATCGACAGGACCGGACAAGTGCCGGATTTATGAAGCTGTCCAAAAATTGTGTAATGGGCGTTATGTAAAGCATGTACTTACACGTAACAGGTCGCTTTAATGAAAATTTGCGCGTCCACGCCTTATAAATAAGCAGGGGTCGTGCTGCCAATCGTATTCTTTACAGTTTGTGAAAAAAAAAATTTTTGGCGAAAACATTGGCGATTACAGTTTTGTACTATTTTTTATAAAAACTAAAAGAAATTGAATTTGGCGAATGGTTAGGCAAAAACTAGAAAAAAAAGCCAGAGCAACTGCTAGGGCTGGGCGATGTATCGATACTTCGCGAAAACACGATGTGAATTTTTCATGGATGTTACGCAAGGTACTTAGAAGAGAGAGGTAGGGCAAAGATTGTGAACAAACAGCGGGAGGTCCTCCCCTCCGTGGACGATGTGACGTCAGCTGGTTCCTTCTGTGGCTCCACGTGCTTTACAACGAATGTGAAAAGGGAACTAGCAAAGATTCATTTTACAGTTGTGTGTTTTTTTTTTTTTTTTAAATACGAAAATGTTTTGAACAAACTTAAAATCGAGATAATATAATTTCTTTTGTTTTATGAAAATACACAGATGCAACATTGCTTTCGTTTTAAACAGCTAATTTTAAATTCCTTGCGCATGCTGTGCGAAGCAAATCAATTTTTACTATGTGGAATATTTCGATTTACAACTGGAATTCCACAAACGTTCTGCTCATCACCTCCGTAATCTGAAGTTACCCGATGGAACTGTTACTAATGACCCCACTCTCATTTGCTCCAGTGTTAGAACATATTTCCAGTCACGTTTTGCTCAGTTCCAGTCAAGTTCTCCGCATGCTGATCCAGAAGATTTATGCCATGAAATTTACATTTCAAATTGTATGTATGTTAAACTGTTGACAATGAAAAAAATCATACGTTATTCAGATTGTTGCTAGTGCTGGGAACTTTGCTTTCATTCTTTCATTTTCTTTTCCTCTCTTGATAAAGAAGAATTTCTTCTGTCAGGATCTTTTCGTTTCACAGACTTCCTTGACTGAAAAGAATTTAGATGTTTCATGCGGGAAAACGTTCGGGCTCGCGAATTTGTTTTAATTACTCGTGGATCAATATCCGGAAACTTGACTAGTAGTTTTTCTTGCAGTTTTCTAACTATTTCTTTCACTTTAGAGAGGCCATTACCATGAATTTCGGAGAAAACGGTTTCAAAATGATTTAAAGTTTTTTTTATTTTGATTGGAGGTTTAACGACCACCGTGAGCAACTCAATGGGCTATAAGCAGTCGCCCGCCCCTAATTTGGGGTCACTGGTTCCAGGGAAGGGAGAGAGCCAGTGCCGTAAGACAAACACAACATCCATGCCTCACCGGGATTCGAACCCGGACCCCTTTCGGACGAATGACCAGAGGCCAACGCCTTAGACCACTGCGCCACCGAGGCGGCTTAAAGTTTTTAATCAATCTTCATTCGGTATCATAAGGGCAACCCTTGACAAAAATTCGATCCATCCTTTTTGGTTTGTATTCTGCGCCTGAAATTCATACGTACCTAGATTTTGATCTTTGTGTTTATACGCCAAGCTGCCAGCAAAATATCGTATCGCTTCCGGTCTCTCTTCACCTCTTTCTACAGATAATTCATATGGGATGTGCTTTATTTCATTACCTGTTTCGTCATCCGTACTAGTTGTTGGGAATTCTTTATCACAAAAGTCAAAAAATAATGTCGCACTGAGTATTTTGTCGCTGTCCTTTTGGACATTACAGTTCACTGGCAAAGGAAGGTTCGAACCAAGAGCCGCATTTTCAGTCGTGCTTTGATGTCTGTTGGAAGTGGATGCATGTAAAACTGTCCTAAACCCCTAACTTGAGAGAAGATATTTTCTAACACATCTTGATTTAATCTGCTCGTCATAACATATTTCACATTGAATCCTGCTACATCATCATACAGTCCGTATAAGCTCCTAATAGAAACAAAAATTCCTTTTTGAAAGAGAAGCATGGTTTTTCTACCAATGACCCTTAAATTAGAAATAATTTGTTCCATTTTGTGTAAAAGTTGGTTTTGCTCAGTAATATTGTTTCCGTAGGCTGAGATATATTTACTTTTTTTCGCAACCGGCATTCTTGAATTGAAAACATCAGAGAAATAATTTACGGTCTGTGAAAAATCAGAGGCAATAACTTCATCCGGGAGAATTTTTTTTAGTAACGTAGCAGTATGAGTGGAAAAAGTCAAAAAAGTGGAAAAAGGCTGCAGACAACTCAAAGAAGCATGGAGAGGTGCATGCTTGGTGTAACCAGGAGGGATAAGAAGAGGAACTCGTGGATCCGAAAAATGACAAGAGTGGAAGACATCATGATCAGAGTTAAATCCCTGAAATGGCAATGGGCTGGACATACTGCCAGAAGGACAGATCATCGATGGACAGCCGAAATTTTAGATTGGATTCCAAGGGACAGGAAAAGACCCAGAAAAAGACCACATGGGAGATGGGTGGATGAAATTCGTAAATATGCGGGAGTGACATGGAGGAGACTGGCACAAGACAGACCGTTGTGGAGGAAACTTGGGGAGACCTTCGTCCAGCAGTGGATTGATAATGGTTGACAATGATGATGATGATGATGATGAGTGGAAAATAATTGTGCAGCAAAATTAACCCTTTGCCTTTCGTTTCCCCTTACTTCCAAGAGTGTTGTCGTAAGTTTCGGGCATAGTCGCATTTCATCACTATCATATTTTAACATTTTGTCAATTAAATTAGCTGTAATAAGTTTTCCACCAATCTGATAGCCTTGGTCTATAAAATAGTTCCTCAGAATTTTTTATCATATGTGGGATATCAGCAAATGCCCAAATCTTTCTTTCATTATCCCACGGATTTTGAATAAATGTTTGAGTGACAGTAATTCCCATCGCTTTCCATAAACTATTAAAATATAGATAGAAATCATATATATATACAGTACATATATACGTGAAAAAAAATCAGACAGTTCGAGAAACCTGATCAGTCAACAAACAGATCAAGTTACAATGCAAAGAAAGCACTAGGCGAAGGGGTTGACCTTGTATTACAGCGTCTTTCCTCAAACGGGGGCTCGGAACCAGCTGACGTCATGATTCCTAGAAGCAGCGAGGCGGAAGACCGCACAAAATCTTTGACCTACCTCTCTCTTCTAAGTACCTTGGATGTTACGGGTTTTCGTAACATCGATGTAAAATTTTGTAACTACGATACATTGTGAAGGCGATTTCCGTGATGCATCATGAAGGCCGATGTAGATGTCATTACACGATCGAATCCACATACTGCCACCAAGCATAGATCATCATCACACGTTCGTCGTGCATTTCAAATTCAAACGTACATACCGATTCATTGCCTCATTGGACCGCGTCACTTCAGTGCGGCCCAATGAGATGACGAATTTGAGAAACCTGATATTACACGTAGGCAACTATCGGCAATCCGCTCGCTGAGATCGGATGATCTCGTCATGTGTTGTTGAGACGGTGCATCGGGACATTTACATGGTTATTGGTGAAACATCGGATGTTCTCACGAAAACGAAATTAAAAAAATGCCAAATTTCTGAAGTTGCCAGTTTTCTGGATTTTTGAGGTTTCACTGTATTACAAAATATTCTGCACAGTAGAACTTCAGAATGACCCAGAAAAGCCTTTTTATCGATTTTTTCCCCGGAAAATTCCAATGAAAGCATTTTTTTTTCGAAGTGTGAAACAAAGCAAGCACTTTTGTCGTTAAATGTATGGAAATAATTTTTTTCAAGATTTTAAAGTATCGGAACATAAACAATACTTTTTCCAAAATGCAGCACTGACGGTACCACTTAAATGACTTGGAACTAAAAATTTTATTTTTTATTTTTTTCGCTAGATAATGCACATTATTTTAGAAAAAAATCATTTACCATATGTTGCACTGACTTTTTTAAAATCTTATTCACATTTTTAAAATCTGGACTTTTCGTTATGCCATACATACTATTTGGTGTTCATGACGGATGAATCAGTTTTCTTGAATGCACCTGGTTCTCTGGACCGAGGAGAACCACGTGCATTCTATTATTAAAAAACAATCATCCACAAATACATGTTCTATGCAACGTTATGCATATTTTTTCCTGTCGATATAAATTTACGATATTTATATGAGAAAGTTAGGCGAGTGCAGTTTTTCCCTTTGGCATCCGTTTATTTGTCTGTACGTATGCACGATAATTCATGAACAGATTGAGCTAAGAATTTAAAACTCGAGATTTATGATCTCCTCTACAACCGTAGTAAATCATAAACAAAATTTCGATTTAGATTAACACTGGCCAAAAGCCATCTTAAAGCAAATTTCAATGCCTGGCGTCAGCTACAAATTTCAAATTTAGTTTTGGACATATTACCACAGCACAAGGTATTAATTTTGTTGAATTTAAATGAAATCAGTCAAATAGTGTTTGATTTAAGAAGGAAACGGCTGAGAAAATTTTTAAGGCTACTTGTGCAGTGGTTTGAGTCACAAACTCCAAAATTGCCATTTGGGATTTTGGGCAAAGGAAATTGTTTTACAAATTTTGAATGAAATGGGTCTAAGGGGGTATGATTTAAAAAGAAATCGGCCAATAATTTTTTCTGTTACAACCTAGGAAAATTACGATATGAAAATTTTCGACATTGGTATCGCCTACCGAAATGTAAATATTCAGTTCAATTTGGTTCAACAGAACTTTAGTAATTATCGAACACCTGGAGCTAGGAAACCAAAATTTTGTATTTAAGACCTACAGAAATGTAATCATCTAACCGAATTTGAAGGAAATTGTTTAAGCGTGTTCGAATTAAACAGAACATATATATATGGTGAATATATATCAAATACGTGGAGATAATGTAATTGGACGATGTCATCGCTGTGTCCATGTTATTTTACAACCAACACATAGCAACTGAAAAAATGTGGTTAGGCACCCCTGGAATCGAACCCCAGAACTCTCGATAACCACTCGAATGGGGTTTGATCCCACAGGTGCCGAACTACAATTATTCAGTTGCTATGCGTTAGTTGTAAAATAACGTGGACAGAGCGATGACATCGTCCAATTACATTATCTCCACGTACTTGATATATATTAACCATTTCCATCGCCCGTTGTATTTATAAGCTCTACAATTAAAAAGGCTGTGTTATATGCCACCAGATGGAGACATCTCAGTTGCTGAGACCATCAATAGGGTTTGTGTAGTCAGATGCTGACTGATATAACCACATATGGCGCTGAGAATTGTTCGGCGCACTGGCGTAAATTCGAACGCACTCGACTGGTTATCGAGAGTTCTGGGGTTCGATCCCAGGGGTGCCGAACCACAATTTTTCAGTTGCTATGCGTTGGTTGTAAAATAACGTGGACAGAGCGATGACATTGTCCAATAACATATATATTTGTTCGGTATTTAGGAATTATTAAAGAGTACTTGACATACAGATTTTGAAATAAATAAGTCACTGGGTTTAATTTAAAAGAAATCGGTCATAAATTTCCTAATGTGTTATCTCAAGAATCGCTTGAGTTGGAACATCCTACTGAAATATAAACATCTCTTTATGCAATAAATGTTAACCTATGTGAACTAAAAATGGCAATGCATCGCTAATTTATATCTGTTCCGTTATCATTGATTTCAGCTTACGTTTGCTCAATTTCTCATTAGTTAAACCCAAAATTACTGTTCACAACTTCAATTAAATTTTCGGTAATTTGTTTTTTCATTTTTATACAAAAGTAATAGTTGAAAATAAGACCACATATAATCTAAGGGTAGTAGCGCTTCTATAGCTGCCATGGACTCCTCGCTCATGATGATATTAATTGCAATCAATTTAATTTGGGCTTGGGCTTTTTTCGCAGGTACACATACCAGCAAACACAATTGGCACACGTGTAAACATAATAAATTTCACACTACAGATGGTACACGAAAACCAACTAAACTTGATTGTGCATCTGGCAGGTTATGGAATGAGCTAGTAATTTATATTATTAGTTATCAGGATTTTAGATACAAATTTTACTTACCACCATCTGTATGCTTTTCTGCAATAACAATATCTTTTAGTCTTATAAGGGGGAGTCATTTAGTTTTTTTGTTGTTGTTGATGGCTAAACAACAGCCATCAACAATAAAAAAAAAAAAACTAAATGACTCCCCTTATAAGACTAACTGATGTTATTATTGCAGCATATGGTGGTAAGTAAATGTGTTATAAGCCTGTTTTACTATTTGCAGTTATTCTAATGCCATCTATCACCACATTGATATGAAATTAGTGCATGAGCATAATATACTGGATATTGGCAAACATTATTTTAGAAAAAAATCCCAACAACATAATATCGGTTGTGGCCAATTTATTATTCATGGTACAGATGATTGCGTTAAGTTTAATTGCGACATCAGTGATGTGAATTATGGGCATACCAAGTTTGTTTATATATAGTTACTAATTTATTTTGTATTTTATTTTATTCGATTGGCATATGTTTGCTGTTTATATTAAGTTAGTAAAAGAAACAATGCAAAACTTTTTTCAAACCTGAAAACTTAGCAAAACACTTTATCCCGAATGTCAACGGAATATTTAGGTATTTATTTTAAAGATCAATTACATTAATTGACTCATTTTTAGCGTTTTTATAATCGCTTAACGGAATTTATTTATTTTTGCGATATCGAGTCCTGGTATACGTAACCATTAAAAAATTAAGTGCATTTTGATATAAAACTGCTACTATTTTAAAACGCCGTCAGCGATCGATAATTTTAATCTTTAAAATATCCGATGCCTGAGAAATATATTTGCAGTTTAAAACAAATGCTAATAGAATTGCATCGCTTAAATAACCACGAGCTCTTGGCTCAAGCTGTGAAACGTTTTCGTCTGGAGAAAGCTGGTTCCGCCGCCGTTCGTGATGTCACAAAACGATCGCCCAGGCCTGAGTCAGTATCTAGGAGGCTGTGATTAAATCCGTTTAATTTTGCGGCGTAGTAAGTACAAAGATTCGCCAAGCTTTCCCACTCGAATGGGAGGCTTTCTCAAGGCAATGGTATAAATAAACGGATTTAATACGCTATTTGCGTCTTTTGAGTATTCCCATAACATTTAGCGTGAACTACTTTCTCTCATGTTGGATGTGATCAGGTTTCATGTAAACAAAGCGGAAAGATACACTCAAAATCGCGAACATCTTGAAAGCGTTCTTATTCAGAAGTCAAATAGTGTCATTTTACATAACAATGAACAAAAGCAAACAGTGACGGGCAGATAACAGGAAAGGTCCGTAATTTCAACTGTTCGTATCAAAGGATATCTTGAAGGGTTTGGGTTTGTATTTTCAAACTGTGTGGTTTTTTGTTGCACAAATCATGTTAATAGCAAACCGGAATGAATTATACTTCTTACACGAGGGAAGTTTTCAATTTTCACGTTATGTTTTGTTTAGAATTCACATTAATGTTCGTGTATTTCAATTTAAAATAAAAATGGAAAGAGGCTTCAAAATAATTAAGAATTTTATAAATTTAGCATTTTCTCACAATTGGCAGCAAGTTATGATGCGAAATTGGACACATTTGCGACGAAAGAAGACGATTTGGCCAACACAAAATGCATTTCAACAGCACTGAAAACCGTCAGCTTTCCCACACTTTGATGGCTGTCGGTCGCGGTTATAGGCTTCCCGCAAAGTGGCAATGCTCCATTGACAAGGGCATCTACAGATATCTTATTCTAACCTCCTTGGATATTACCCAGTCTCCAAAGTAAATCTCTGTCTGTCACATCTGGAACTATTTTCGTACTAAAACAAACAAAAAGAAGAAGGAAGGTATTGGAAATATTGGTTGGTTGGTTGGTGAATATTTATGGCGCAAGGGACATGTGTAGCCAAAGAGCGCCAGACACAAGGCAATCAAACAAACAGTGTTAAAAACGTGGGGTGATGCTTAAAATCAGGCTCATTCAGTAAAAGTGAAAATGAGAATGAGGCAAAGTTTAAAAACTAGATACGATTAAAAAATCCATTAAAAAAGAAGAAGACTGCGAAAGTATCGCAGTGGTCACCTAGGGGCCGCTGCAACGTAGCTGCATCGTCGTTCAACAAATGAGAACGAAAAAAATTAAAACGCACATCACGAAAACGAACACAACAACACACAAGATGAGTGACAGTGAGTCGGGAATTGCACGTCTCACACATCGGTGTAGTGTCACCACACAGCAAAAAGCGGTGAGTGGAACGACAATGCCCAATGCGAAAACGTTCAATGACAACTTCCTCACGACGACTGACACGAAGACCGGAATTGCATAATCAGATTTGTGGCTTGATGTGAAAAAGTTTGTTCGCCGTCTCGGCGTTCCAGCGATTTTGCCATTGTTCCCGGATGTAGCGAACAATGGTGGGCTTGAAGTCACGATGATACAGGGGCTCATCAGAGACAGGAAGAGATGAGGCAGATTTGGTGGCAATATCTGTCAACTTGTTTCCCCGGGTACCAACGTGGCATGGAATCCAGTAAAAACGGATATGGAAACCAGCCTCGGTCAAATGCTGCGAAATACGCCGCACCGCCTGAACGCCCGGATGATCACTGACAGAGCCAGATGAAAGTAGCTGTAGAACACAGAGGGAATCCGCATAAATAACAGCCCAGCGATGGGGTTTCGCCTGGATATGCCAGAGACAAAGAAGAACAGCATGAACCTCAGCCGTGAACATATAACTTCCGGTATTGTGAGCACGTGGGGTTGTTCTCCTCGGACGTCCAGTTCTCTTTTGCTAAATTCACCTGTATCTGGCTATTTCATGATCGTTTTTTTAAATACAAGCTTTGCCCACATTCATCTTTCTGCTTACGTCACGTTCGGAGTATCCTTCATGATATAAAGTCACTTTTTTTGTATATAATTTTTTTTTATTATATATACACTGACGGAAAAAAAAATCGCAACACCAAGAAGGGGTTGTGTTAGATAAACGATAGTTGGTAGGCGGTGAGAGTACATCTGTAAGATGACGTCTATGCAAATTTCGCGCTCGGTGCATACGTGTGGCGCTAGTAGCGCCCCTCGGAACATGCAAAGCAGGTTTGCTGTAAATACGCGCTGTAACGTTCGTGAGCGTTAGTTATCGTTGAGATTCGACGTAGTGTGTTGATGTTAGTCAAGAATGCCTTTAAGAAGACGAAGAAGCCATTATCAACAGCTCATGGAGTTTGAACGAGGTCGTGTAATAGGGCTACGAGAAGGTGGAATTTCTTTCCGCAATATTGCAGAACGACTTGAAAGGAATGTAGCCACTGTGCATGGTTGTTGGCAGCGGTGGTCAAGGGAAGGTACTGCCTCAAGAAGACCGGGTTCCGGCTGGCCTCGTGGCACTACTGAGAGGGAAGACCGCCGTGTACGGCGTATAGCCGTGGCGCATCGTACCGCGTCTGCGGCAGCAATTCGAGCTGCAGTTGCCACCACAGTGACACAACGAACTGTTACAAATTGGTTACTTGAGGGACAGCTCCGAGCCAGACGCCCTGTAGCGTGCATTCCACTTACTCCAAACCACTGCCGTTTGCAACGTCAGTGGTGTCAAGCTAGAGCTCATTGGAGGACGGAGTGGAGATCTGTTGTGTTTTCTGATGAAAGCCGGTTCTGCCTGGGTGCCAGTGATGGCCGTGTGTTGGTTAGAAGGCGGCCAGGTGAGCGCCTGCAACCAACCTGTCTGCGGCCGAGACACACTGGACCTACACCTGGAGTTATGGTCTGGGGAGCAATTTCCTATGACAGCAGGAGCACTCTCGTGGTTATCCCGCGCACCCTGACGGCACAGTTGTACGTCGGTCTGGTGATTCAACCTGTTGTGCTGCCGTTCATGAACAGCATTCCAGGAGGTGCTTTCCAACAGGATAACGCTCGCCCGCATACCGCTGTTGTAACCCAACATGCTCTACAGAGTGTCGACATGTTGCCGTGGTCTGCTAGATCACCAGATCTTTTACCAATCGAGCACGTATGGGACATCATTGGACAACAACTCCAGCATAACCCCCATCCAGTATTAACCGTCCCTGTATTGACCAACCAAGTGCAACAGGCATGGAACTCCATCCCACAAACTGACATCCAGTACCTGTACGACACAATGCATGAACGTTGCATTCAACATTCTGGCGGTTACACCGGTTATTAATGTACCAGCATTTCACATTTAAAATGGCTCTTCTCGCGCTTACATTAAGCTGTGATCTTAAAACCTTAATCGATTAAATATGTTACCAATACAAATGTATTGCCGCCATTTCATTCCTCTACAACTATTTTTTCGTGGTGTTGGGATTTTTTTCCGTCAGTGTATATAAAGTCACCAAACGCTTTTGTGGCGACTTGGCCAAATTTAACTTATAGTCAAAGTTTTTCAGAAAAGCTTACCCTATGGTATTGCATCTTTCTGTGAATTCGTTTTCAAAGAATTCACCTGGAGCTGAGAAGAAGCAGGTTCGATCCCATCACCGACAAATTTCGGTTTTAACAGATGGGGCAATGCTCCACCTTAAGAGGCCAAAGCGATTTATTTCCAAAAAATAAATGAACAACAAAATAAGAAAAACTTTACCATATTCAGCATTGCTCATTTGATAAGACACTTGATCGACAGCCTATTTTGTTTGACATGTTTCCGTGACATGTGGTAAATGTTTAAAACAATCATCAAAAATAAAATAAATAAATATACAGAAATGTTTCACCTCTAGCGTCTTTGTTTATCCGTTTATTTTCTTCGCTTCCCATTCTTTGAGTAACCGCTCTAACTTCTCACATTTTTTACCCATGTTTGGAAACAATCTTCCTGCATATTTTAAAATCCCAGGCTGAATTTTATTATTGGAAATATTAATATTCAGCAAAAGAATATTTCTGTTTTCTTGTTCATTTGTTGAGGAGCAATTACAATTGCATTTTAAAATATACATCGAATCTCACAGTTTATCTCCCCCCCCTTTTTTTAATTTTCTTCCTTACAGTCCTCCTGACAATAGAAGAGACGTGTTCCTCCCACTTCTTCACACCCGCCCTCCCAATAATTTGGTGAAATCGGCACCCCTGACAAAGTTGTAAATCCGTAACAGATTATTATATGTGTTCTGGAGTGACACAGTTGCCCTGCGGATATAAAACGATCTCACCACAAAACTAAGCTACAACTCCAGTGTTTTAACATTTTTTTTTCTTTTTTAACTCAGTATGTAAACTGCAAAGTGGCAGATCTTTCTATGGCAATTAATCCATCTAAGAATGTGAGTGCAACTAGGTATAACACCAGGAACTTGTCCATGAATAACACCCTTAAACAACCAGCATTGAACTTGTTCTTTTTTTTTTTTTTTTTTTTTTTTGAGCATTTCTACAACATTCAAGATCACAGAAATTATTGAACAAACTATCTCAAAGACATGGCATGCACATACACATATTATCTTTGGAAAAGGAATGCCCCCTCAATTTGAAGTTTTCTGTGTAGCCATGTCCTTAGCAACCTGTAATTGACCTGAAAGGAAGGGGGGGGGGTAAAATATGCATCTCCAGAGTCACCATTTGAACATCCTACAAACAATGAAATATGCAATTTCTTCCCTGAAGGTAATGAACAGAAAACAGAATCCCTCTTCAATACAGATAGAATAGGTGTGTGTGGGTGTGTGTAAACTCTTATCGAATATTATGGAAAACAACACTATCATATACTGTATTTATAACCCACAAAATTAGGAAGGGAGTGAACCAGTGCTGTAAGACCAACACAACATCCATGCCTTACCGGGATTCGAACCCGGACCCTTCTCGGACGAATGGTCAGAAGCCATCGCTTAAACCAGTGAGCCACCGAGGAAGGCCCTGCCCTTAGATAATACCAGCAATATGAGTAAACTACAGGAACCAAAACCCTCATCAGGAAATATTATTTTATAACCTTGTAATGCAACTTCAAGAATAGATTTTTCATGCTGATTTTTCCAGGATTCAAAACACAAGGGTGCAAAGAATGAGTAAAAATCAAAGAGAACAGCTATCAGTGATTACCTAGTTAAAACTTAAATGTTTTAAATGCAGTTTAATTTAGCTTTTTATGTTTTATTTCTTTTATGACAATTACTAGTGCAGAAACAGGCTTCAACACAAACACAGAGAAATAGTTTCCCTGTTTATCAGTACATTTCGCCATTTTATAACATAATTCTATGCAATTACTTTAACATAATTTTCCTATAGCCAAGATAAAACTTACTTCCAAAAACGAAAGGCCATCATGTGCTACAAAATATGGAATGAAAGAGGGGATTCCAAATACAGAAATCTACTCAGGCTAATGTAATGAGGAAGACACTTCATGTTGTCAAACAGCAAAAAAATGTTTGTAAGAAAAAAATACTAACTTAAAATGAAATTCATATTTGGGTTAATTCATTAGCCTGATATCACATTCACCACAGCTGACGGGTAATACAATGGGGATATATGAGAGTGGATGAAGAAGCCATAGAACTTGGGAGGGAGATACATGATTTAAATGGAAATCTGGATTTAGTCTTGAGGTGCAATGCCGGGTTAATTTTTCAGATTTATTGTTTGTGTAATGCGTTTTTTAGGTTTTTTAGTCTTTCAACAAAATATTTTAAATTGTTTGAATTTTTGTCCAAATTAGGATTAGGAAATACTATGACGAAGACCTTTATGAAGATTTAATAGTTAAACACAGTTAAAAAAAAAAAGCAAAGGCAGCAACGGGAGCCAAAAGCAACGAGTTTGAAATGCGATATATTACTTCAGAAACAAACCCTAAAGGTAAGCATTATCTGAAAAATTTCAATATGAAAAGAAAAAACCAATTAATTTTTTAAATGGAAATGGCAGAATTAGTAAAAAATACAATATTAGGCTAGCTCCAAGTTTAGAGAACAAAGTTAAAAATTTTTCCCTAAAATAGTTCAAAGAGAAGAAGATATTTTAAAAATGCAAGGAGTAGTTTATGAAGTAAATTGTAGTTGTGGACTATCTTACATAGGTGAAACAGGTCGCAGACTAGAAACTCGTATAGCTGAGCATAAAGCAGCTATAAAAAATTGCTCCAACAAGACTGGATTAGATAGGCATGTTAGAGAAACTGGGCACAGCATGGATTGGAATTCCCTTAAAGTAATCAGTTTCCAAAGCAATTTCCAAAAAAGAAAACTGAAAGAAGGAATAGAGATTGAGAAAAATCAAAATTCCATCATCAATGACTGCAAAGGATTTTCCCTGCCTAACATCTGGCAGGATTTGTTGAAAAATAACCTAAACCGTCAAGGTTAACCGTAACCGTCAAGGTAAACCGTAACCATGATAGTGACAAGCAAAAAGTGACAACAACAAGACAGCCTGAAGAAGGAGAAGAGTTTTCTCCGAAAATTTGCTATAAATGAAAAAAATTCCTAGTAAATTCCCATAAGTTGCTTTAGATTATTAATTCAATTAAACTAGGAAGCCATTTCTCAATATGAGCTTTATTCAAACAATTAATTAATTTTCCCATAAAAGTTTTTTTGTATTCCACTCAGAAAATGGACAAATGAACCCCACAGAAAAAAAAAAAAATTACAACATGCCACATTTAAGTCCAAACTTGGATAATTATATGTAAGCCCATCCCTTTGACCACTTATCAACCATATCTGACACCCTAGATTGGTATATGATTTTCTCCTGAGAAAAATGCACCAATATTTTATGATTCACCAAAAAAAAAAAAAAAATAACTCACCACTGATGATTGTCCACATTGTACAGTGACTGAATGAGCACTTGACACATGTCAAAAGCAGTGGAATTAATAAATGGTAATGTAAAAATTCATAAATACATCTCTTTACGTCAAAGAAATCTTAAATTACATAAAAAAAATCTGTCAAATATCCAGGATTCATAAATGTCACTTCACTTGATGCATTTTCATTAAACTTCTGCAGAATCTAGCATGCATTGCAGGGCAACACATTTCAGGCTTTATTCACCATCACCAAAACTTGAATAACAGATCAGAAAACTAACAACTAACCATCCTGGAGATGGAGGTGTTCTTTCCAAATTGTCCCTGTACAGTAGAAAAATAAAAATGATACAAAAACCAAGTCATGTATTTTCCAGCACGAAGTGATAATCTGATATGAAAATCGCGTGGAAAATGAAAACAGCAATGCAGAGATATAATGAACTGTTAAATAGCCGTTTGGTGGAAACGTACAATTTTCTGATGTGTTCATGATATTTTTTATATGTATGCATGGCTTGAATGAGGTATAGTTCGGTCCCCAAAGACAAGCAAAAAGAAAAGTAAAATGTGCATTTTACCAATTATATATGATGAAACTATCATTTCAAATCTATTAGACTGCTTCTTCGGTGCCCCTGAAAAGTTAATTCCTGCTGCAAAAACCTGCCTGGTCCACCCACAAATCTATCTACGGATTTAGGTCATAGAATTGTGATGTCAGTTCTTCATTATGTATAAACACTTAGCACACTATATAAATACCCCTGCTGTAAATGCTTATACGCAACAAAGAACCGACATCCTTATACTATCATTTCAAGTTCAGCTTTTAACTCAGGCAAGTGTACCACAGCATTTTATTCACAGGTACAAAAGGTCCACAACATGATTAAAGCAGATACTGTATATTTAATGGCAAAAATGTGAAAATTGCTTATAACTGAAATTACTACTAAAATAGTAACATTATTTGAACAATTTCCACAGTATCTAGAATTTTCATCAGGATTATTATTTTTACTATTTTTGAAAGAAATATATTTACATACCTTTGCCATTCTCTCTTTTGGGTTCATGATGGCTCAGATGATCTTGAATAGCCTGAAATAGTGCAATTAAACCACATACAGTGGGTAATTAACACAAAACACACACACACACACACACACACACAACACTCTAATCACACCATTTCAAACCATCTAAGCCTTCCATTAATGATAAGAGGGACAATAGCAGAGCAATGTAAACATAACCTTTAACAACAGCAGAAATAATACACCTCCTAAGCACACAAAACAGCAAGATGATGCAGGCATGTATCCAAGATGAAAGACTTGGGAGATCCAAACTCTCTTCCCCAAAAGTATTTAAACATGCATCCTATAGACATAGCTTTTTTTCAAGTAGCACATTTCTATGCCCAAGATAAACCAAAAAATACTGCACCCACCACTGAGGTAGTTAAAACAAAAAGTTCTACCACATGAAATATTATAAGCCTGCTTGTTGCACTAATTTTTAGAGCAGTAAAACTGGTCCTGTGTGTTGATTACAAAAAGGTTTGCATTATTTAGTACCCACACACATATAAAATTAGAATTTTTCAAAACAAGATTTGCATTATTTAGTACCCACACACATATAAAATTAGAATTTTTCAAAACAAGATTTGCATTATTTAGTACCCACACACATATAAAATTAGAATTTTTCAAAACAAGATTTGCATTATTTAGTACCCACACACATATAAAATTAGAATTTTTCAAAACAAGATTTGCATTATTTAGTACCCACACACATATAAAATTAGAATTTTTCAAAACAAGATTTGCATTATTTAGTACCCACACACATATAAAATTAGAATTTTTCAAAACAAGATTTGCATTATTTAGTACCCACACACATATAAAATTAGAATTTTTCAAAACAAGATTTGCATTATTTAGTACCCACACACATATAAAATTAGAATTTTTCAAAACAAGATTTGCATTATTTAGTACCCACACACATATAAAATTAGAATTTTTCAAAACAAAACTATCACTGGGCACCAGAAGTCCTTCTGACATTTCATTTTCCATTGAGTTATATGCATTTTTTCATCGTATTATTTTGTAGTTAATTAACCACTATAAAGCTACTAACGGTTGTGTAACAGATACAGATTTTAGGAACGGGCAAGTTTTTCGTTCAAGGTTCACCAGAGTGGACCCCACCCAAAAAACACTGTATGCCCACATGGTGCACTGAGGTTTTTTTTGGTTTTGTTTTTTTCACCTTTTTTAAAATCATTTATATTTCCAATACTGCAACATCACAGATATATTTTGCTTTTATCATTTTCTTATTTAAAGAATAATTTAAACAGCCAAGATGTGCAAGTAATTTGCAAAAAGAAAGTAAGGAAGATAAAAGATCAACACTTGAATGAACCAAATAAAAGGTAGTTGTAATTTGACCTTATAATGCCTACCGTCCCCCTTTTTCAATCAGTGCCTTATATAGGTACGGTTGTTGCAGAACTGTTGCAAACATTCAATAAATCAAATGCAGGAGTTAAATTGAATTCTGTGTATAATTAAGATGGATTAATTCTTTATTTGCTAACACTGTTCATAGAATCTTTTTAACAGATGTAGTAGAAGTATAATTCGTGGCAATGCTAGTTTTCAGTTGAATTAGAGGTGTTCCATATAAAAAGCTCAAAAAATTTCATTGAATGCAGGTAACCCTATTAATAGAACCATTGGAACTGTTATTTGTCCTAAAAGGACAGTTGGTCAGTGGTTTCTGAACTTGCTGCCTTCAAAGCACATGATCCAGACATTACGACCTCAATATAAACCACCATTAGCAGTTGCATCATCCAAAGGCTTCTTACTAATGTAGGAAGCCTTTGAATGATGCAACTTGGCAAGTAGATCTACAGTTTGTAAAAAAAAATGCAACATTGCAGTTTATTGCTAACATTGGATGGATGGTCCAGTGTTAAGTTGACCCCATTCAAGCTGTCATATCCATTCAGGAACAGGAAGTTACCTGCTGAAAGTGTATGATGCATGGTCACAGAAAAACACATCACAACAGTGTGCTGAAATCTTTGAGGCAGCAATAAAAGAATGCCACAGTACCATCTTTACAGTGGTAACTGATAATGAGAATAAAATGGAGAAAACATGGGATATTTTAAAGGAAAAACACCCAGACCTAATCACTTATGGATGTTCAGCACACCTTTTAAATTTCATTGAGAAAATAGTATCTCCTAACACAGTTATGGGTCACATTGTGGAAATGCAAAAGTACTCCCAGAATCTGCACCAAGCACACGGGTGGTTTGTGGAGCAAAATTGTCTAATGCCACAGTTGCCAAATGACACACGATGGAACTCCCATCTTGAATGTCCAATCATTTGTAACTAATAATCATTAGTACAGGGAAATGGCCCTTGAAAACTAATCAAGAGTTTCCTTCAAGTAATACCAAAATCTTAAACAATGTGGGTCTTTATCAAGAAGCTTTGCACCTTGAGATACAGTTATCTACAGTTACAGATGCCTTCAAAAAGCTTCAGAAAGAAACAACATGTATTTCAGATGCTGTCGAACTATAGCTAGACCTATTATCTTAAGGAGCCTTACTGTCACCACTGGAGGAAAAGATAACATGCAATCCAACCACCACACATCCTAACTACTCTTATGGACCCCAAATTCAGAAGGCAGCATTTACGTATTAAAATGGGAAACAAGAATTATCAGCAGAAATGTGGTTAAATGAATACCAGCCAGGTGTCATGGCCTTCAAGATATGTGATCCTGACTATTATCCTGCTTCTATGATGCATGCAAATATCCTACCGGAGTTTTTCTTGCAAAAGTGGTGGAAGATTATGGCCAAAATGTGTGAAAAAGACTCCAAGTTTCCCTCTGGGTTGTGTAACGTTTTTCTTCTGCTTACATTTAGCACCAGCTTCAACCAAGAGGTACTTCTCTGCATTTGGAGTACTTTGGTGAAAGTTACCCAATTGCTTAGGAGTTGATACAGCAACAAAACTGGTCTGAAGAGGGAAGTTTTGGTAGTTATTTGATGCCAACAAGCCATCAAATAGCTACCAAAACTTTCCTCTTCAGAAGTTCAGAATGACTGAATTCTTTGCGTGTGTGAGGTTTTGTTTGTATAGCTATGGTTCAAATGCATGTGAACTCAAATACTGCATTGCATATTCATGGAATACTATTTCAACCAAAAGACCAACAGAAGAAAGTAAGATTCAGTTTTCCCTCAGTGATATCTGTAACAATCTGATCTGATGTATTGTAAGTTCTTGATTAACTTCTGTGCACTAAATGCAGCACATGTAATCTTAAACCTGATTTAAAAGTTTTAACTTGCCTCAATTTTTTTTCTCATAATATGTGGCAAAGATTAGGAGAAATATTTAGAGCAGAAATTCTTTAAAACAAACTGTTGTCTCTACTTTACCTTTCTCTTAGTGATTTCCAGTTGTAAGATTGAATTAAACTGAAGAATATGTATTAAGCAATAAATGTTCAGCATCTCTGAATGCCAGTTTTTTTAACAATTATTTGAAAGATGACAAGCAGCACTTGACACAATGTGACATCGTACTAGTTATTTTACTAACAGCTTTTTAATATTAGTTCACAGTGAGCTTCTTGCAAAAATATTCCTGAAGTTTCCTTTATACATGAATTTATTCCAGTTAGAGAATCAGAATATATATGTATCAATCAAAGCTACAGTTTTCAAAAAATAACAATAACAAAACCCATTTCTTTCAGAAACCGAAAAAATGTGTTTTGTCCTTACTGATTTCAAATTGTAATCTGAAATTATAAACAAAAATGCGTATTAATTAATGAGTTCTAACTTATAAAAATATCTATACTTAGTATGAGTAACCTTGTTTTTTTTAGAATTACATAAAAGTCTAATTGCAGTCGGCATAATGTTTCCAAAGTGCAGCATTCTAGTCACATTATTAATAGCTTTCACAAATTTCATTTTTCATTTACACTTAACTCTTAGCACAAATATACTTGCGTTTTCACTGATAAAGGTTTGATTTAAACCAAAATTTAAGTTTCCTGAAAATACCCATTAAAACCCAATAAAAAACGAGTATAATACATTTGCTCAATCTTAGTATGAGTGCAAGAACATACGTGGCTCTGTACTACAAATTGTAGTACTCTCGTTGGTACCTCAATTCACTGTTCTACACATTATTCACATTGTAAATAATGTGTAGAACAGCCAATGAAGGTAACAACGAGAGTACTACAATTCGAACCAATAAAAAACGTTTTTTTCCTTTTTTTTCCTGAAAAGCCTGATGGCTCGGCTTTTAAGAAAATAAAAAACAAAAAACGAAAAAACGTTTTTCTTCAAATCCTGTTTGTAGTTTGACAACATAACTTTTCAATATTTTTATTGAGGCATGATACTGCAAAAAGGGTATTAGAGAACTAGATGTCATTTCTTATACCAGAAGCAAAGAGTATTTTACTCTCATTAAATCATGGGTGCCACTAAAGTGCTTACGATGAGACTGAAAATCAAGACACAATTTAAGGAATTGGGCTATATCGATCAATGTGACAAGGAAAAAAAAAAAGTATATAATTAGCTACCTCCCTTAACTTTGTAAGTTGATAAGACAAAAAACTGAATACTGCCATTTCGGTGATCCGTACAGCTCTTTTCACAGCATTTCCTTAATAATAATAATCATCATCATCATTGTCAACCATCATCAATCCACTGCTGGACGAAGGTCTCAACGGTCTGTCTTGTACCAGCTCCTTAATAACTGTTTGCTATATCAAGAAATAAAAGAGGCGAGCGTTTTTCCTTTTGCTTAACGGAAAATTAAAGTTTGATATCAGAACTTCAACTGTCCGTCGCCATATGTAATGATATGCAACAGCTTTCTCTGCACAATGAGTAAGTAGTGGTGTTTTTTAACTTTAAATTCGTTAAGAAACTGGCAAAATGCCTGTTCTGTGATTTGATGTAGCAACAGATGACTAAGAAATGGAAAAACAGGCATTTTCCAAGTTAAATTAATTTTAAAAATCGGTACTCTGGTAGTCACACTGCCGCGAATACGATTTTACGAGTTACGGAGATAAAACAGATTCTTTCACGGACATATCATGAACCGAGTTTGAAATATTTCGCTTACAAAAATTGGAGTGTAAAAATGCAAACCCCACTGATTTATTTTGAAGCAGAGACTACGAAGTAAGAAAGCAAGCATTACGTTTAGAAAAATTCTTTAAAAATGCGAAGTCGTTATTTTGCACGGTTCATCATCATCATCATCATTGTCAACCATTATCAATCCACTGCTGGACGAAGGTCTCCCCAAGTTTCCTCCACAACGGTCTGTCTTGTGCCAGTCTCCTCCATGTCACTCCCGCATACTTTCGAATTTCATCCACCCATCTTCCATGTGGTCTTCTTCTGGGTCTTTTCCTGTCCCTTGGAATCCAATCCAAAATTTCGGCTGTCCATCTATGGTCTGTTCTTCTGGCAGTATGTCCAGCCCATTGCCATTTCAGGGATTTAACTCTGATCATGATGTCTTCCACTCTTGTCATTTTTCGGATCCACGTGTTCCTCTTCTTATCTCTCCTGGTTACACCAAGCATGCACCTCTCCATGGTTCTTTGAGTTGTCTGCAGCCTTTGTACGTCTCTTTTAGCTAAGGTCCATGTCTCTGCACCATACGTAAGCACTGGAAGGATGCATTGATCAAACACTTTTCTTTTAAGACATAATGGCATATTGCTCTTGAAAATTATACTGTTTCTTCCAAAAGCTCTCCAGGCAAGTTTTGTACGCCAATTAATTTCTTCACCAATGTGACCCTCACTTGATATCTGCTGTCCAAGATAAACATACGTATCTGTTATTTCCAGCTTTTCTCCATCAATCGATAAATCTTCATTTCTTGTAAAAGCATTGTACATCACTTTTGTCTTCTGAAAGTTCATTTTTAATCCCACTTCTTTACTCTTGTCAGCAAGTTCCTGGATTATACTCTGTAGCTCTGATGGGGTAGTTGCAAAAATGACTATGTCATCAGCAAAACGAAGGTGGGTTAGATAATCTCCATTAATCTTTATTCCTTTGTTTTCCCATTTCAGTGATTGAAAGACATTTTCCAATGTGGCATTAAAGAGCTTCGGAGATATGGTGTCACCTTGTCTCACTCCTTTTCCAATTTTTATGTGTGTTGTATTTTCAAACAGCCGAATCTTTGCACTTGCATTTTCATAGATGTTATTAATAATATTAATGTATGCATCTTCAATACCGCAGGATTTCAGAGCCATTGCAACTGCTGATGGTTTCACCGAATCAAAGGCTTTTTCATAATCGATAAAAGCCATGCACAATGGAAGCTCATATTCCCTCGCTCTTTCAATTAGTTCTCTCAGTACGTGGATATGATCTATTGTGCTGTAGCCACTCCTGAATCCAGCTTGTTCTCTCGGTTGAGCCATGTCCAGTGTCACCTTCAAGCGGTGTGAAAGAACTTTAGTGAAGATTTTATAAACCACTGATAGGAGGCTGATAGGTCTGTAGTTCCTGAGATCCTCAATGTCACCTTTTTATGTAGCAAGATCATTGTAGCGTTGTTCCAATCCTCAGGAATTTTCCCTTCATTAAGGCATCGAGTGAAAATTTGGGCGAGTACTGTTTCGATTTCTCCACTTGCTTCTTGTATGATGTCTACAGTAATTCCATCTTCTCCTGGAGCTTTTCCCCGCTTCATGTTCTTGATTGCATGTGCAACTTCTGCTGGAAGGACTGGAAGAACTCTGGTACTGGTACCTTTCATGATGTCTGGAGTACATGTATCATCCCTTTCATATAAATTGGAGTAGAAATCTTTCACTCTTGTCAAAATTTCGCCTCTATTTCTTGTTACAGAACCATCTTCTTTTCTCAGTGCCATAATCTGTTTTCTTCCCTTACTGAGATGTCCCTTTGCTATCTTTAGGCTTTGGTTGTTTTCAATTGCTTTCCTTACTAGTTCACAGTTGAATTTCCTTACGTCTTCAGTGATACTTTTTCGTACTGTCTTGCATAGCTCTATATATTCCACTTTGGAAGTCACATCTTCTTTAGTTGTCCTCATCACTCTTCTTTTTGCATCAACATTTTGGTTTTTCCTGATAATTTGTTCACATGCAATTTGTTCTTAGACCCAGCTAATTTTGTTGCTGTTTCCATAAGAGCTTTGGTTACTTTTCTGTTAACTTCAGAAATATCCACTTCTTCAGATGTTAGGCCTTCTAAAGCAGAGAACCTGTTCTTCAGTTCCAATTTGAAGGTATTATGGTGTTTTTTAAGCTTGGTTATGTCAATACATTTTGTTTGTCTTATGAGCTTGCTACGTTCGAGTTTAGTGTTGAGGTGCATCTTACATCTCACCAATCTATGGTCACTGCCTGTGTTGAACTTGTTTAGCACACTGCAGTCTTCTATGACGAATTTTTTGTTACACATAATAAAATCAATTTCACTTGTCGTCCCATTTGGATGTCTCCATGTCCATTTCCTGTGTGGCTTTTTCTTGAAAAAGGAGTTCAAGATGAAAAACCCTTCTGCCTCTGCAAACTCTACGAGAGTATTTCCACGCTGGTTTCTGTTGCCTTGACCGAATTTACCTACTGAAGTTTCATTCTGTTGCCGTTGCCCTATTTTTGCATTGAAATCTTCCATAATTATCTTCAAGTGCTGCTTACCTTTATTATTTAGATCACGAATTTCCTCATAAAATTCTTCAATTTCTTCTTCAGCATGACTTGCGGTGGGTGCATAAGTTTGAATAATCTGAGCCTGGTATCTTCTCGAGAGTTGGATAACGAGTCGTGCAGCTCTGTCAGAGGAACTTTCAACTTCTACAACTTTATCCTTCAGTTTCTTGTTTATTATGAATCCAACACCACTAGTTCTGCCAGTATCTGTCCCACGATAGTAGAAGAGATGTCCACTTTTCAGTTCAATGAGATCTTCTCCTTTTCTCCTTACCTCACTTAGCCCGACGATGTCCCACTTTATCCTTTGTAGTTCCTCTTCCAATTCAAGAAGCCTTGAATCAGAAGATAGGGAGCGTCCGTTGTACGTAGCCAAGGTCAGCATCAGATGGCAGCCTAGTCCGGTCCTCCGGGGATTCTTAGCACCCTCTGCCTTCATGTCGCACTGGCCGCTGCCTTGGCCAGGTACATTCCAGCTGCCGGAGACTGAGAGCCAAGATTTAAGTTGTGGAGTCATTTTGGGGGGGGTTTGGCCATAACTCACCACGCTGGCTAAGCGGGTTGGTGAGTGTGGGATAGCATTTCCTCTTATCCCGATGGTATAGTTATACCGCTATAGGCGGTCGTCAGAGCCCCTTTAGTGGGAACAGGATGTACCACGAGAAGGCGGGGTTGACATTTGTCAAGGAGAGGCTGTGATGATACGCATCACCTGACCTTACATCCCTTTGCACGGTTACGGAACAATAAATGAACATCATTGGAAACAACAAAAAATGAAGAATACATCCAGGAAGAGAAATAGTAATAATAAAAAGACCAGAAAAATTCAGAACGCGGAAAATTCTCATGTCCCCTAGACTGGGCATTTACGCCGAATTTCCAGAAAATGTGATGAACCCCAAAAAACTCCTTTTCCGACCGGAAGAGATTTGCCAAAATCCGGAAAATTTGGCAGGTATACAATCGCGATGAACTTTTTAGAACATTTTGATCATTTTTTTCATTTTTTTTTTATTGGTGGTTTAACCACCACCATGAGCAACTCAATGGGCTATAAGCAGTCGCCCGTCCCTAATTTAGGGTCACTGGTTCCAGGGAAGGGAGAGAGTCAGTGTCGTAAGACAAACACAACATCCATGTCTGACCGGGATTCGAACCCAGACCCCTTTCGGACGAATGATCAGAGGCCATCGCTTAGCCCACTGCACCACCGGGGCGGCTTTGATCATTTTTAAAACATTTGGTGCAACTCCACAATTTCAATGTTTACAGAAATACACAACTTTCGGAGAAAAAACGAAAACAGAATTTTAAAATATTCTAAAAATCATAACAGGTGACCAAAATCTTCAAAAGACAGAAATCAGTCCCTAGGACAGAAGAATGGCAGCCATGCTTTAAGTGTATTGCAAAAAATATGGAAATGGGAGGCACCACTCAACAGAAGGGTTTTGTGCATTTCTCTTACCCATTAAGTGCACAAAAGGGCTGCTGAGAAATTTAGGTGCGCAAAGGGGCTGCAGACTTCTCTTGCATAGTTGCATAGGCACTAACTATATGAGAGTTCTCGGCCAGGCACCCATTAAGTCATTGATAACAATAAAAGTTCCCCCTTTAAAAAAAAATACACACACACAGGGTATCCATAAAGTCTTTCCCACATTACAAAAATTAATATAAAAAAAAACTATGTAAGCTAAAATAAAATGGTTGGCAACATAATATAGCAGCACTCAAACTTTTTTTCTGTCCTTTAGGTGAGCACTACTGCTGAATAAGAGGAGCATTTCATCGATAATGGCTTCCATGGAAGAAAAAGTGGTGTGCATGTTTTATTTCCATGACACCAAATTGGAGGTTCCTGTCAGCGTCATTTCAGAAAAGAGTACACACAAACACCACCGGTCCAAAAAAGCGTAAAAGCTTGTTATGAAAAATTTAAAGCTACAGGTAGTGCTGGCAATCTCCCCCAAGTGGGCTGACCCCCGGTTACACAAGAGACAGCTGCAGCTGTTCAGAAGATCCATTCATAATGCTTCACTGGAAACTGGGATTCCCTGTGCCACCCATGAAATTTTACACAAACGTCTTCATCTGCTTATAAGGTACAGATCGTTCAAGCTCTTCAGCCTATTGACTGGCCTTGCCAGGCTGCATTTGTGACGGAGAAGTTGCAGTGATTAGCTCTTAATAGTGATTATCTGCACCATGTGTTTCTCAGACGAAGCCACATTCCACGTCTCTCGTACAGTAAATAGAGCATAACGTCCGAATCTGGAGATCAGAAAATCCCCATTATGTCATTGAACAATAGAGGGATAGCCCGAAAGCGAACGTATCGTGTGGCTTGATGCATGACAGAATAATCGGACTCTTCTTTTTTACAGAGCCTGCAGTGACATGCACCAGTCCACCTAGACATGCTAGAACTTATTGTAGCACCTCAGTTGCATGCAGTACAACCTTTGGCTATTTTCCAACAAGACGGTGCCCCACCACATTGGTCAATAATGGTACGCGAGTTCATGAATGCCCCATTTCTGGACTTGCTGCAAAGGTCCCATGACATGGCCACTTCTATCGCCAGACATAACCCCTCTAGACTTTTTCCTGTGGGGCTATGTGAAAGATTAAGTTTACTCTACCAGTTTTATGGATGTTGAGACGTTGAAGAGAAGAATAACGGACGTCATTGGTTCTGTCTCTGCTCCGATGTTAAACAAAACATGGCATGAAATCAAATATCGCTTAGATGTCCTTTGGGCCACAAATGGTGCCCTTGTGGAGATGTACTCACACTGGAAAAAAAAAACTTTACATGTGCACCATCATTGTCGTGCAAACATTTTCTTGTACCAGTAATACATTTTTTTATATTAATTTTTGTAATGTGGAAAAGACTTTATGGGCACCCTGTGTACATAACAGCAAAGGTTCCCCCTCCAAAATATACATAACAGCAAAAGTGCATAAATGTAAATTATGCATAAAAAATTGAGAGTGCATATAATTATATGTCCGAACTTCAATTTTAATAACTTTTCACTGATTCAGTTATGTGATTAACTGGCATATGATCAATGAGTGTGGGAGTCTAAAAAGCTCACACACCCCAACAGGACTTACCAACACCACTTGAATTTATTGGATTTGATGTGCAAGGGTCAACCACTCACTGACTTCAAGTTGATGCATATAAATAACATAAGAAACGAAATTTTCTCTCTCAGTTATGTTTACTTCCTTAGCAACACAATGTAAAATGCAAAAAATGAATGTACTGCGTTGTAACTTAAAATTTGTAAAAAGAAGTGCAAGTCTTCTACAGCAGTGGTTCACAACCTGTGATCTGCAAGTACCAAATATTTAAGAAATATATAAGTTTATACATTATTTTAACATTGGATGGTTATAAAAATAAAATAATTCCACAAACTAATGACATCAAACTTCAGGTCTCTGTTCTTCTTTTAATGATTTGAAAGATTTAAGATCAGAGAGATGTACAATCACTAACTTATTATACATTCTGTAGAAGCAGACTGTTTCCACTGTTGAGCAAGAGAGTTCAGGTGGAATTGTCAAAGCTGAAATGCTAATGATCCACTAGTGTCACTTGATCTTTCCTCCTCCTGAGCTTATTTAATCGCACAGCAACAACAAACACTAGAAGTAATACTAGTAGCCTTCATAATGGTAGTGAACATCATTTGTGGGTCATTGTGGTTACCCGTGAATAATTTGGATTTGCATTAATATTACACTATCTACTAACTATGTTTGAATTCCGTGTGTCATTTTGAAGTTGATTTGTGGCTGAAATGGTGTTCATTAAAAGTATCCTTACCAATGAAAAGGGGCCTTAAATATTTAGAGAATACGTTTATGGTTGTAAAGAAAGATGGTAAAGTAAACTAGCGTGTTGTTTGAAGTGAAGTTACCTGAATCAAATGCATGGAGTCTTCTAAATTGCAAACACATGTTGAAATGAAATATAATGAAATCCAGTTAACCAACCAGTAGAGTTTTTTTAAACAAATTATGATGCCCTGGCATTTTAAAATGTGGTTAAGAACACAGTTTTTGTTCCCACAATGGAATGCTTTGGCTTCATAGAAGGTAACTTTGTTTTGGGTAAAAAGCAGTCAACCTCACACCACTGGTTATGGTGTAAAGTTCTCTCCCTGCAGCTAACATGATTACAATGGATGATAAAAATTCTAAACAACCTGTGTGCAATAAATTTTAATAGAACACTTTAATCACAGTTAATGTTCTACATTCAATTGGAACAATGTACTCACATTGCAGTCAATGCTAATTTAGTAGCATTTCTTAGATATGAGACGATTTATTGTTTTGTACAAACTTGCACTTGTAACACACATAAAGAAACTTTAAAGTTCTGTTCTCCAAAATAAAAGCAAATAGGCTAAATATACTGGTGTCCGCATAGATTGTACTAAGCAGATGTACATAGGGTTTCTTTCATGAATTCTGTCACTAGCACCCCTGCTAAATGGACACATTGCATAGTTCACTGTGAAGCACTGGCTACACACAGCATGCCACCAACAATAAAATCTGTCTAAGATAAATCATTGAAAATTGCAAATTTTTTTATGACTTGTTCTCCCAATGACATCATCTTCATACACTAGGCAGCGATTACAAAAACTTACTGTAAGGCTGATTCCAGTGGTTGTCTGAGGTAGAGTTCTGACTTATGAGCTATGCAATGAGATGGGGCTGTTCTTCCAAATATATTGTTAAAAGATTGTTTGAGTGACTTTTGATGTCTCTAAGTCCTCTCTACTTGTAGCAGATATTTTCACCTTTATAAATGCACTAATTCAAGGCTCCAATGGAACTATATTTTTGCACAGAAGTGGAAGGGGATAATTAAGAAATTGAAGACCTAGAGTCTGCACATTGTCAACAACAAATATATCTCTTTTCTTAGTAACTTCCCCAGCAAAAACGTTCTGTATTATTGTTGAGTGTATGAAGGAACACATGATGTCAATAGGGGTCACTCAATAGAGTATTTCCTATCTTCCAATGAAATGAAAATTCGGTTAAAAAACTGTCCCTGAGAAACTGAATTTCGACCAAGTGAAACAGCTCAGCTCCTCGATTTGTCTAGAGTTTCCTGTTTGAAGTATATAATTTCTTCATTGGCTTTGCCAGACTTTTGGTGCAATTTGCATTATGTATTTGGAAAGGCAACAGAATACTACTTATGGCCCCTCATACCTATTAGCATAGGAGGTAGGAGGGATAAGAAAAAAATTGCCTTTTTCTGGAATTAATTTACACAAACACTATTTTTGGTGTATATTTCCCCCGTACTCTGTAGATTAACATACTAAAAATCTACATTCATACCTTTTAACCAATGGCCACCATATTAGAAAACGGGGGCCATAAAACACAGTTTTTTCCAAATATCTCATGAACGAGTGATCATATAAAAAAAAGTTTCCAATTAAAAATATGCCTTATAAAATTCTCTAAAAAAAGGTTATAAAAAATTGCATAGAATCGTGAATCGCCTCACGACGTCACAGTATGCTGTTTCACGATTGCTTTCACATGGCAACACCACAGCCCTCTGTGTTCGGACAAGTTGAGTGAACCCGTTTCGACTTGGAATTATTTGATTGGTAGAAGGGTGCGACATCATGGAAAAGGAGAATTGATATTGAGTTTGAATTGATATTGCAGTTTGCTCCGCTTTCTCTCAGAAAGCTTCTAGATTTTCTTATATCTAGTAAAGCAAATCATAATTCGCGGGCGGTCGTAGTGAGCGATGGGTGTGCCTCCTCGGGGCGCTCCGTGGTAACAATGGCACACACAACAGCAACCAGGCCTCTGTGAATCTTGGAGAGGGGCAAGCTAGTTCTGTGTGACATTGGCGAAAAGACCCCAACTCACTGGGTTTTGTTCCAGAATCCTTAGGTTGAATGACCAACTGGAACCCTCAGCTGTGGGCTAATCCCCCACACTGATGTACTTACCTGATTAAAAAGACAAAAAGAAATATTAAGAATGACTCAAGTGTGGGATATGGTGCACCTACCACACTTGAGAAGACGGTCCACCATGGAATTGACCTGGACTTTCTAAACGGCGTATGAGAAAGAGATCTCGGCTGAGAGAATGTAAGATTGGTGTATGGAATACTAGAGGTATAAATGGCAAGATGAATGAGGTGATTGAGGAGATGAATAAGTATAGACTGGATGTGCTGTGTGTAAGTGAAACCAAAAAGAAGGAAATTGGGGTAGAAGAAGTGAATGGCACGGTGAGTGTGTGGTCTGGAGTATTGGATATTATGAGAGGACAGGCTGGTGTAGGTGTGATTTTAAGTGAAAAGATGAAGAACAACTTCATTCACTATAGTTGCATAAGTGAAAGAATTCCCTGGATTCGTTTGAAAGTGAAACTTCAGAGAATTGTAATTGTTGTAGTGTATGCTCCTTGTGACTCGGAACCTTCTGATAAGAAAGAAGATTTCTGGAATGAGCTAAAAGCTGTTTTGAGCCAGTTTGGTGCTAAAGAAAAAGTTATAATAGCAGGGGATTTCAATGCTAAAGTAGGTGTGCAGAATGCCATTTCTGACAATGTTCTGGGTAAGTTTAATGACCCTTGTGTGAATGATAATGGTGAAAGAATAATTGAACTCTGCATTGAGAATGATTTGTGTGTATCTAATACATTTTTCAACCACAAGCATATACACACATATACTTGGGAAAATCGTACTCTTGGTCAAAAGAGTGTGATAGATTTTGTTGTTTACGATCAGCGTTTGGAACACTTAGTTGTTGACACCCATGTGATGAGAGGTGCGGATGTTGGTTCTGATCATTACTTGGTAGTGTCACGAGTGAAACTTAATGTTGGTTGGAGGAAAAGGAATAGGAAGAGACTCAGGATAGAAAGAATAAACACTGATAGGCTACTTGAAGATCATCAGCATTATTCTTACTCAGAGAGTGACTGAAGGAGTTAAAGTCTGGTGAGAGGGATGTAGAAAAGAAGTGGGAATGTTTTAAGAACTGTGTTGTTACTGCTGCTAAAGAGGTCTGTGGCACCACAATAGTGGGTAACAATAGAGGTGATGCTTGGTGCAATAGTGAGATTGATGAGGCAGTAAAGAAAAAGAAGGAAGCCTATTTGGGGATGTTGTAAGGTAGAGTCTCTGTGGATGAATATCGCTGTAAGAAGCGTGAAGCTGCTAGGCTGGTTCGCCACAGTAAGGCAAAAGATAGGAAAGAGAAAGTGGAAAGGCATGAACTGGCTTTTTGGAAAGATAGAAAGTCCATCTGGAAGAACACGAGACTCAGGAAAAATAGGGGAAACAAAGTTGTAAGTTGTGTGAAGAATGAGATTGGGGAAATGATATGGGAGCCCAATGAGTTAAGTGACAGATGGGGCGAATACTTCTGTGAGTTATTAGATCAGGAGAGCAAAAATGATTCTGAGACAGATGCAGATGATGTCACAATGAGGGATGAAAGCACAGGAGGGATCTCAAGAGCAGAAGTGTGTAAAGCTCTAAAATCTCTTCAGAATGGTAAGGCTCCAGGAGTTGATGGCATAACTGCAGAGATGTTGAAGTATGGTGGTGAATCTATAATTGACTGGTTAACTGAAATTTGCCAGTTGTGCTGTGAGTTAGGAATGGTCCCTCGGGATTGGAAGGATGCTATCATTGTTCCCTTGTATAAGGGAAAAGGTGATCAGACTGAATGCAAGAACTATCGTGGTATTAGCCTACTGAGTGTGCCAGGGAAAGCGTTTGGTAAGATTGTTATTGAAAATATACGGGGTCTTACATCAGAGAAAGTGTGGGATGTTCAGAGTGGTTTTATGCCTGGTAAAGGCTGCACTAACCAGATTTTTGCATTACGCATGATGATTGAAAAGTATCTGGCTGTTGGGAAGAAAGTTTTTACTGCCTTCATAGATTTAGAGAAAGCTTATGACCGAGTCAATAGGACACTTTTGTGGAAGGTATTGAATGAATATGGTGTTACGGGGAATCTACATAATAGTGTAAAAGCCATGTATGCTGGTAGTAGAGCTTGTGTACGAGTGAATGGTGTTTTATCAAAATGGTTTTCCATTGGTGCAGGAGTTAGACAAGGTTGTGTAATGTCACCATGGCTGTTTAATATATTTATGGATGCATGCATGCGTGAGGCCAAAATAGATAATAGTGTTTTTTGAATAAAGCTCATGTTGAGAAATGGCTTCCTAGTTTAATTGAATTAATAATCTAAAGCAACTTATGGGATTTTACTAGGAAATTTTTTCTTTAATAGCAAATTTTCGGAGAAAACTCTTCTCCTTCTTCAGGCTGTCTTGTTGTTGTCTCTTTTTCCTTGTCACTATCACGGTTACGGTTTACCTTGACGGTTACGGTTAACCTTGACGGTTTAGGTTATTTCTCAACAAATCCTGCCAGATGTTAGGCAGGGAAAATCCTTTGCAGTCATTGATGATGGAATTTTGATTTTTCTCAATCTCTATTCCTTCTTTCAGTTTTCTTTTTTGGAAATTGCTTTGGAAGTGGTTTATGTCTTGGTGATATCCGTGTGTGCAGATTGCTGTATGCTGATGACACTGTCCTGTTGGCAGAGAGCAAAAGGGAGTTGCAGAGTATGTTGACTCGGATGCACAAAGTTTGCATGAAATTCAAACTGAGTATAAATAAGGGAAAAACCAAAGTTATGGTGTTTGAGAGATGATTGGGTAGCACTGAATGTAATGTAAGTATAAATGGCACTGTGATTGACCAGGTGAGTGAGTTTGTGTATTTGGAAGCATGTTTGACAGAGAGAACAAGTTGAATGGTGAAATCAGTAGGCGAGTGAATTCTTCTCTGAAAGTCATAGCTGCTCTGGGAGGTTTTCACAGGAATGATGGGTTCTCTAAAGAGTCTCGCATGGCTGTGTATGAAAATGTAATTGTTCCTACTCTGATGTATGGCAGTGAAACCTGGGTACTGCAGAAGAAACATAGGAGTCGTTTGTGTGCTGGAGAAATGCGTTAATTATGTGGGGTTTGTGGGAAGACACGATCTGATTGTGTGAGGAATGAAGATGTATTGCAGTTGTGTGATGTAAAGCAAAATGTTAGCAAGGTGGAGACCAATATGCTTCGGTGGTTTGGCCATGTTGAAAGAATGAGTGATGAAATGCTTACTAAGAAAATATTTTCAGCCCAAGTGGCAGGAAGGAAAGGCAGAGGAAGGCCAAGGAAGACATGGGTGGATCAGATTCAGGAGTGTCTGCATGAGAAAAAGATTGTGAGTATGAAGTATAAAAGATCTTGTGTACGGCGTGTAATGGATATCAGTGAAGCACGAGTTGTATGTCAAGATCGCTGTAAACGGCGAAGTTTGATACGACAACAATAAGTAAAAATATCTGGAAGTTTGTATTTCTTTTTGAAGCTAACCTCTGAATCGCAGAGAACAGCTTAGTGATATGTATGTATGATGTATGCAAATCATAATTCTCATGATGACCTAAGGAAAGCAGCTATCGGTCAATCATTGATGCAGATTTGTAGACCACACAGTTTGTTGTGCCGAATCTCTTTTCGAACTGGTGTGCAGATACACAGTGATTTTGGTTCTCAAACACTCATTGATGAACTCCATAAATATTGGTTTCAGTGTGTCATAGGAGGAAGTTCAATGTTATGTGAAGTCTTAGGTAATGAAAGAGAATGTGACTGTTTTTGTTGAACGTGGAAATTTTTGTCAGTGGGTAGCAGATAATGTTGATTACAACAACAATGCTACTATAGATGGACATAATCATACGTGAGACTGAGGAGGGAAAAAAAGCTGAACTTTTTAACCGGATAAAAAATCAGAATGCACAGCAAAACAGTGTGAATAAAATGGAGCGCAAGTAAGACTAGGAAGAATTGTTCACGTTGATTCGTGAATGTAAATATTAAACTAGAGCACATAACTCTATTCAAAATAGAAAATTACTGGCATTTAACACAAGATAGAGGAAATATCACACAGGGAAAAAATAACGATTCTGGTGAAATCTTTGCTCCATCTGACTTTCGTTTTCGGGAAATTTTCCTCCATTTTCAAGCTGAAGTACAAATATTTATGCAATAAATTGATATCTAAGAACAATACTTAGCAGAAGGATATTGCAAGAAAAAAAAAACTATTACAGGAGAAATTGTCTCTAAATTTAACTTCCGATTTCGAAAGTTGTAATTCCGTCCTTAGACAGAAAACACCCCCCCCCCCAATTCTGTTCATTTACACATCGATCACGAGAACCACACAAATGGAAGAATCTCATGCCAGACAATTACAGGGATATTTATTTTTGCGCCGTCTAATTTGCTTTTCAAACACTTTTCTTCCGTTTTCAAGCTGAAATACAAATAATTGTGAAGTAGAACTGTATTTAAGAACAATACTAGGTGGAAGGAGCATCGCCAGAAAATGAAATTTCGATAGCAGGAAAATCTTCACTCCATTTAACTTCCGTTTTCCAAAGTTTTGAAAAGTGAAATATCGTTCTCTAAGAGGGAGACGACCCCCCCCAAGTAATCCGCTCAGAATTTCTCTTCAGTTCTGCATTGATCTTGAGACTTACCCAAATGATGACAAAAACAGCGGAAGAATCTCATGTATGCATAATACATTATATGGAATGGGAATAATAACGTGTTAAAAAAAACGAAAACAAAATCTGCTAACAGAAGAATTAAAGTTCAGTGTTTCAAATCACAGGTTAAAGCCAACGATACTGTTGCTACAAAACAGATATCATTCCATTTCTATCAGTCTGAAAAATAAAAGTTTGAGAAACATTTGTTTTAAAAAGGTTGTGACTTCCAGTGTCAACCCAATCGATCTTCTATGGAACATAGGCAGATTATTGAAAAACCATTGTCCTGGATGGTCTGGTTACATGCAAAGATTTTTAGTACGTTAAATTACAGGGCAGATTTTTAGTATCTTAATCTACAAGGTATGGGGATGATATAAACCAACAACAGCTTATGGGGATGATATAAACCAACAATAGAAAATTAATTCCAGCAAAACACTTATCCTGCCTGTACTATATGTGAATCTACACATTCAGGTTTCTGACCATAGAACTAATAAATACAGGAAGAGGAATAAAGCTGAGCCACGGCTGAAAGTTAAAATCTCGCCTTTTAAGGCAGATGTTCAGAAGAATGCTGTTAAACATTAACCTTTCCAGTTTGATTACTGTGAAACTCTAAATAAGTACACATATAAAACTAATAAACCACAATTTTAAATCACCTAACTTTTGAAAAATGTACACTTCACATTCCTGTGTAATCTCTAATACAGGCACAATGTACCTGATGTAAAAATAAATTCAAAAAATTTTATTTCTCCTTACGAAAGCAGCAGATAAAACAGTGTGTGTGCTAAGGGGCCTATGACCTAAGAAACAATGAAAATAATTGTTGCAAAGGAATGCCTAACTTTGTTACAGCATCCATGAACAAACTGAACACAGCAGATATTTTAGAGATTCTACAGCTAGATTTCAGTTGCTAAAACATACTACGTAAAGATATATATATTTCCATTTGGAACCTTAATGTTTTAAGATGCAGATTCCTTGGTGTTCAAGAAATTTATGAGTGCACATATGCTTCATAAAATTGTCCATTTCCAAATATGTTCAAGCACACATCAGTATCTCTATTTTGTATGAAGCAGCATATGCTTAGAAAGCTGACCTATCCATGTGAATTGTTTGGAACATACATCACACTGATGAGGTTTTTCACCTGTATGAATAAGCATATGTCTGGAAAGGTGACCTTTCTCAGTGAATTTCTTGGAACATACATCACACTGATGAGGTTTTTCACCTGTATGAATAAGCATATGTCTGGAAAGGTTACCTTTCTCAGTGAATTTCTTGGAACATACATCACACTGATGAGGTTTTTCACCTGTGTGAACAAGCATATGCTGCGAAAGACCAACTCTACGTCTGAATTTCTTGAAACATACACCACATTGATGAGGTTTTTCACCTGTATGAATAAGCATATGTTTCGAAAGGGTACATTTCTCAGTGAATTTCTTCGAACATACACCACACTGATGCGGTTTTTCACCTGCATGAAGAAGCATATGTCTGTAAAGGGAACCTTTCTCAGTGAATTTCTTGGAACATACTTTACATTGATGAGGTTTTTCACCTGCATGAAAAAGCATATGCCTAGAAAGATGACCTCTCTGTGAGAAATTCTTGGAACATACATCACACTCATGAGGTTTTTCACCTGTATGAATAAGTATATGTCTGGAAAGGTGACCTTTCTCAGTGAATTTCTGGGAACATACATCACACTGATGAGGTTTTACACCTGTATGAATAAGCATATGTTTCGAAAGGGTACATTTCTCAGTGAATTTCTTCGAACATACACCACACTGATGAGGTTTTTCACCTGCATGAAGAAGCATATGTCTGTAAAGGGAACCTTTCTCAGTGAATTTCTTGGAACATACTTTACATTGATGAGGTTTTTCACCTGCATGAAAAAGCATATGCCTAGAAAGATGACCTCTCTGTGAGAAATTCTTGGAACATACATCACACTGCTGAGGTTTTTCACCTGTATGAATAAGCATATGTCTGGAAAGGTGACCTTTCTCAGTGAATTTCTTGGAACATACATCACACTGATGAGGTTTTTCACCTGTATGAATAAGCATATGTTTCGAAAGGGTACATTTCTCAGTGAATTTCTTCGAACATACACCACACTGATGAGGTTTTTCACCTGCATGAAGAAGCATATGTCTGTAAAGGGAACCTTTCTCAGTGAATTTCTTGGAACATACTTTACATTGATGAGGTTTTTCACCTGCATGAAAAAGCATATGCCTAGAAAGATGACCTCTCTGTGAGAAATTCTTGGAACATATACCACACTTATGTGGTTTTGGTTTTTCACCGGCATGAAGAAGCATATGTCTGGAAAGGTTACCTTTCAGAGTGAATTTTTTGGAACATACATTACATTGATGAGGTTCTTCAGCTGTATGAAGAAGCATATGCATAAAAAGAGAACCTCTCTGTGAGAAATTCTTGGAACATACATCACACTGATGAGGTTTATCACCTGTATGAAGAAGCATATGTTTGGAAAGGTTACCTTTCAAAGTGAATTTCTTGGAACATACACCACACTGATGTGGTTTTTTACCGGTATGAAGAAGCATATGTCTGGAAAGGTTACCTTTCACAGTGAATTTCTTGGAACATACATCACATTGATGAGGTTTTTCACCTGTATGAAGAAGCATATGCATAGAAAGAGAACCTCTCTGTGAGAAATTCTTGGAACATACATCACACTGATGAGGTTTATCACCTGTATGAAGAAGCATATGTTTGGAAAGATTACCTTTCAAAGTGAATTTCTTTGAACATACACCACACTGATGTGATTTTTCACCTGTATGAATAAGCATATGTTTGGAAAGGGTACCTTTGTCAGTGAATTTCTTGTGACATACACCACACTCATGTGGTTTTTGACTTGTATGAAGAAGCATATGATTAGAAACGTGACCTCTCTGGGTGAATTTCTTGGAACATACAGCACACTGATGAGGTTTTCCACCTGAGTGAACAAGCATATGGTTAGAAAGGTGACTACTCTGGCTGAAATGCTTGGAACATACATCACATTGATAAGGTTTTTCACCTGTGTGAACAAGCATATGCCTAGAAATATTAACTCTGTGTCGGAATTTCTTGAAACATACACCACATTGATGAGGTTTTTCACCTGTATTCATCTGGTGATACCCTGGAAGATTGATTTTTAGTTTTAATATCTTGTCACACATATCACATTTGATGGAACTTTTATTTGTGTCCAACTCTGCATATGTCTTGAAGAACTATATTTTTGGGGGAAATTCCATAAGCATACTTCACACTCTTGAAGATCATCTGTTGTATCAACCAGAGGAAATAAATTTTACCTTCACTTTCCACTTTCTTTAAAATTGAGTTTTGAGTCGAGTCTCCCGCAGTTTTATTCTGGACTCCATATTCCTCAACATCTAGATTTTATAAATGGGTTCCATGTCCACACTAATAATTTAAGACAGCAAAAAGACAGCACCTTTCACGATTTTTTAAAAGATTTTCTGAAACTGAAACTTTGTACAAACAGGTGTTGAAAAAGTTATATTTGTTAGCCTCGTGTTAGGAACTTTTAGGAGGCAGAGCAAAAAAGCGTTGCTGAGTTAATCATTTTGTAAGTGCAAAATGGCACTATCAATGAAAAAAAAAAAGGAAAGCAACTTATAACTGGCACACTGTGAAAGAAAATTTTGGAGAAAAATTCCACTATGAAGAACTACATCAAGGTATTTCAATTTTTTTACAGGAACATTTTCAGAAATTAATTTCCAAAAAGGTATTAATTAAATAAGGGGGTTGGCGTCTTAATTTCCCACTTCCAGTCTTGCATTTGGTTACTTTCAAAATTTATATTATTGCAAGAAGTTTAAAGCACGGGTCAATAGCTTTATTTTTTCCCCTTTTTACTGCACAAAAAGATAAATTATTTGCCTGTACTGATAGATCATTGTTTGGAGTACAGCACAACGCCATTTGCAATCCACCGCACCGCCATTTTTTTTTAATAAGACGATGAGGCTTATAGACAAAGCTTTGTGCCTCACAGCAACTAGTTGGCCATGCGGAAATAGCTAAAACAAAGAATATCTAACGCTTAAAGAAGGTCAACTGTCATAGAGATAACGTAAAACAGGCGGCAACAGCACCACCATATCTTAAGAGATAATACGCTCTGCGGGAAAGTTAACATTCAGGAGCAAAACACGTTAGGGGGCGGGAACTACGGCAGTGAAGTTTTTCTTTGATGCACGATGGTTTCCTTCGATCAGATGACTATTTGCTTAGAGCAGTTTCTTTTTTTGTTGTTGTTGCTGTTTTCTGATATCCCGCCCATCCCCTATTTTGGTGAGAAAAACATGCAATAACATTAGTATTACTATTTAAATTAAATTTCAGCAAATATTGCAGTTAGGCCTAAGGATTTGTACAAAATGCAGACATTCCCTAGTATTTGGCATTACTGAAAATATTTCGGAAAAACTGAAGAACAAACAAAAACCTTAACTACCCCGGTTGGCGTAACAAAAGTAACATATCCGATTTGCGAAGTGATGATGCTACCGGGAAGGTTACAATCACGTGCTGTGAGTCTGAGTAGCTAGGCTGACGGCTGACTGTGCTTTACCCAAAGAATTGAAATCAACAGAAATACGCATGCGCAGTCTGCTTCGGCATTAGCCTGTATGTTGGCTTCTGTGCACTGCATGTTGTCCCTGAAGATATGGCTGCGCTAGTTACGTCTCGCTGAGCCTTAACTTCTTCTCGTTAGATATTCTTTGGCAAAAATATCTCGTGATCAATAAGACACGAAGATGCACGACCAGCCACAGAGGAGAACCTCCTTGCGACCAGCACGTGAAGTCACAGTAGCAGCACAAAAGTCCATCAAAGGGGCACGCTCATGAGAAGGAATGTTAGAACAGGAGCGTCCTCACAGAGAAACGTCTTGAGAGAGTAATAAATTTCTCCAAGGCCCGAACTTTACGTTTTGCCACGGAAGCGTCCCGAAAGTCCAACAAAGAATACATTTCAGCAGAGACGGAGGTTGAGGAATGAGGGGTTGTCACTCCAAAACAAACACTCCGATATGCACTGTACGCAGGGCAGGAGAGGAGGAAGTGAGGAACAGTCTCAGGCCCGGAGCCACAGAAGCACATCGGGGAAGAACGTTTTCGAATCAGAAAGAGGTAGCTGTTTAAAGGTGCCGTGTCCGTGCGTAATTTTTGAATTATGATTGCTGAGGAACTTCGATAACAGTGTTCGCTAGGCCATCTGTGACGGAAGCTGATGAACGGATACAGCTCTGCCCACCCGGACGAAAGCCAGGCTGAATCAGAAGCGGAGACGAGCATGTTACCACTGTGCCGAGCAGCGTCGGAGGCTGTAACTGGGGGAACAAGGCCAGGCCCTCAGCATGGCCCCGTCGGGCGCCAGCGTCAGCGGCCTCATTCGCTGGAAGACCAACATGAGCCGGGCACCAAACGAGCACAATGTCCTCGTAGAAAGAACGGAGGCGTTGAAGAGAATCATGCAGAAGAACGATAATGTCTGGAGATTTGCGATTTAATGCCAACAAGGTCTGAAGAACAGAAGGACTACCCGTAAGCAGCAAGAGGCCACCGCACGGGCCGGGAGCAAATTCAAGCGCTGATATTAGGGCCCATGCTTCAGCCGAGAACACTGAGGAAATAGTCGAGAAGGAGAACGAACGGTTGGATTTGTTCCGTGGAAAAAAATGCCCGATCGCCACCGAGGAGTTAATCTTCGAAGCGTCAATAGCAATGATGTGGTGCGAAGCTGAGAACTGGGCCAAGAACACCCCAAAGCAATGTCTGAGAAGCATCGGATGCAGATATCGTTGCTGAAAAGGGAGACCCGAGCAAATAATCGAGTAGCAGGGTGCAGACGAAATAGGAGGGGCCGGCAGAGCCTGAAGAAGATCGCTGTTGACGAAAAACGGCTCCTGTCGGAAGCGACTGAGCACGATTCCAAGAGGAAAGCCATGGGATTTCCAAGCGTAGAATGACAAGGCGTCCTCTCCCAGAAGAAGATGATCGATAGGCGAACGCTGACCCATCGACAAATGGCGTTACAAAAATCGGACTGTCAGGAGGGTGATTCGAGAACGCACGCTAGCGATTCCACATTCGGCACGCAAGACCGCCACAGGGCCGCCCCGGTGGCGCAGTGGTCTAAGGCGTTAGCCTCTGATCATTCGTCCGAAGGGGTCCGGGTTCGAATCCCGGTGAGGCATGGATGTTGTGTTTGTCTTACGGCACTGGCTCTCTCCCTTCCCTGGAACCAGTGACCCTAAATTAGGGACGGGCGACTGCTTATAGCCTATTGAGTTGCTCACGGTGGTCGTTAAACCTCCAGTCAAAAAAAAAAAAAAAAAAAAAAAAAAAAGACCGCCACAGGCGTCGAACGAGGGTGGTGAATGGCTGCACGGAGTGCATGGTTGAGCAGAACTTCGACAGCGTCGTATAGATAGGAGGGGGAGGCAAACAGGACCGGAGCCGCATATTCCAGAACAGGCCGAATCACAGCAAACGACAAAGGCGAGAGCGTTGGGGAAGCCAAGACCCCACCGGCGATGACAAACAACTTTAACAGCAGACAAGGCTCGTAAGACTGACTTCTTGACGTGCGTGAGGTGGAAAGACCAGGTCAGGGAGGAGTTAAACCAGACACCCTAAATTCTTGACGGGGGACTGCCAAGTCACTGAGTCAGAGCCCAGCCGGAAAGGAGGGGCAGGCGACCGGCGCTTACGAGAAAAGTCAACAGCGAAGCTTTTCGATGGAGAGATACGTAAATCCCAGGATGATGCCCACTGAACAATGGAATCCAAAGAGGATTGCATATAGCTAAGTGCCGCCGCCCGGTTGGGACTATAGGAAACTATAAAAATATCGTCTGCAAATAAGAACATATGCGCATTCGGATGACAGCAATCAACCACATCATCAATGTATAAGTTAAAAAGGATAGGTGAAATGGAGCTACCCTGAGGAACACCTCGACACTGCGGAAAGGAGGAAGACACCGTTCCCCGCCAACGAACGCGAAATCTGCGCCGAGCAAGGTAGTCAGCCAGCCAAAGGAGAAGACGACCACGAACACCCAGAGACGCCAATTTCCCTAGGAGAGTAGGATGACAGACCGAATCATATGCCGCCTGAAGGTCCAAAGACACCAGAAAAACGTAATTATGTCTAGCTCGAGCCACCAGAAGATGACGTTGGATCGACAGAAGGCACGCCGATGTGGAACGTCCTGGCCAAAATGCGAATTGCAGCTTGCTGATCCGTTGATGAGAGATAATGAAGTCTGTTAGGCGAGAGACCAAGACTTTCTCCAAGATCTTCGAAAAAACTGAAGTGAGAGTGATCATTCGGTACGATGATAAGTCGAGAGCAGGTTTGTTAGGCTTCTTTATCGGAATCACCCAGGACTCTTTCCAGCATGAAGGATGAACGCCGGCTGACCAAAAAAGGTTAAGGAGGTCTACCAGCCAAGACGAATTCCACCTCCATATACGTCTCACCAGATCGTAAGTACATCCATCAGGGCCGGGTGCAGAGCGTCGGGGCGATCCATTAATAGCCCCGGCAACTTCACTGGCAGTAAGTAACGCATCCATCTCAAGAAAAGAGTCATCATGGTCAATAGAAAAGGAGTGCACCGAACAGCCAGAGGCCGTGGAAAAGAGTTCACCAAACGCCGAAGCCTGCTCCGCCGGATCAGCAACAAGGAAATCGTCAATCCGAAGTAGCAGGTGATACGGGCTCGAACCAACATGAGATTTCAGACGGCACAAGAGGGAGAAAACGAAGCCTGGCCTCGAGGTGTCGTTGCATTGTGCCTTCCAGTAGGCACGTCTCTTAAGAATGAGCAGGTGACGAAGATTCCGTTCTTCCTGCCGATATAATGACCAAGCGAAAAGGCAGCCGGATTACTTAGCATAGCGAAGGAGGCGGCGTTTCTTGCGAAGCCGCTGAGCACAATCAGAGTCCCACCAGGGAGACCAACGTCGACGCTGACCGCTGAGCCGACGAGAAGCATGGAGAATCAGGGAAATGCGGTCCAGAATCATAGCGGCACCGTCAGGAGTGGAAGGAAGTTCACCACGGATAATCTTCTGGATAGAAGGCCAAGCCACTGACCAAGCAACTGGTTGTAGACCCAGAGCAGGAGGGGAGGGGAGCCAAACATCCCTGCCTCCAATGTTGTAATGACAGGATGATGGGTGCTGTCGTAGAGGTCCCTATCTGCAGACCAAGAGCAGTACGGAACCAGCTGAGGAGAGCACATGGTGAGATCGAAAACAGAACAAGGTGACCCCCTGCAAAAGGTAGAGGCCCCCGAGTTTAGGATACAAAGATCTTGCAAGCAAAGCCAGTCCACGAACTCAGTACCTCCCTGGCTGGGAGAAGCAGAACCCCAGCTAGGGTGATGAATATTGAAATCACCAACCACCATACAACAATCAGTGAGCAGTTGTTAGATCAGTCCAAACAAGAGCGCCGAGAGGGGAGGAGAGGGAATGTATAAATTAATAATCCTGAGCGTGGTGTCGCCGGAGAAGATATCCGTCGCAAGAAGCTGCTCGTTCGAATCCGAGCTGAAGATGTCCACCAATCTGGAAGAGATATCCGACCTAATTGCAGTTAATAGGCCACCCCAGACCCTCCCCCCGATCACTCCTATACACCGTACGGGCTGGGAGGGAAAAAGAGAGACCAGGAGATAGCCAGGATTCTTGGATAGTCAAAATCGTGGCTGGAGAAAAAATAGAACTGTCGGTGAAATAAGGTCTTTTGGAGCGAAGGGACTGCGCATTCCATTGGACCAGCGACCAACTATTCATGAAGAGAAAAGTGATCCGCTAGGCCAGATGCCGTCTTGAACCGCATGGAACAGAGGCCACAAATAAACTTACCGTCGTCACGATGAGCTTTCAGGTGTGACAGCAAGGCTGGACGAGAAGAGAAAGGCATGACGCATGGAGGACACGAGAAGGTTCTGGAGTGAGAAAGTTTGACGGATTCCGCAGCAGACTCCACATACGGAACCACAGATTCTTCGCATGACAGGAATTCATAGGCGCTTAGGCCAGTGTCAGGAGGTGGCTCAGTAGGCACTGAAGAAGCTGGGCACGCTGCCACTGTAGTAGGAGGATTCTAAAAAAATTCAGCCTGTGGCACCTGTGCAACGGATGATGTGGGGCCAGCATGTAGGGAAAGAGGTGAAAGAAGATTCGTCAAAGAGTCCAATCTACTGGTGAGTTTAGAGATAATGTCCAGAAGCTGAGGGAAGGCAGAGGAGCAAGCACACGGAGGTTGAGCCTGAGTCGCCGCCGCCGCATATGAGGCCTTGACGCACAGAGTCCCGAGCTTCTGGATAGCTGAGATGCTTCGAAGCCATAATATCTAGGATCTGCTTTTCTTGGAGGTAAATTGGGCAGTTCGTGTCAGAAGCAGGATGAGAGCCCTTGCATAATACGCACTGGAAGCTCGACGCCGAGCATACCGAAGAGTCGTGTCCTTCATCACAACGAGAACAGCGAGCGGCACTACGACAGGTTGACAGCAGATGTCCATAACGCTGACAGTTTTTGCACTGCCTAGGCGAATTCAAGAAGGGTCTGACCGCACATCTGGAATACCACAGATAGATAGTGTCACGGTTAGTAAAGCCCAGTTCTTCCACTAGGACCGAAGAAGTAGGGACCCTCGAGGAATTGACCGAACGTCGGAACCGAACAACAAGAAGACAGTTCACACCACGGTCCAACAATTCTGAAGCAATTTCATCAGCAGGGGCTTCAATGTCCACATCTCGAACTAAAAACTTCGTTGTCATAAGCTTAGTAAGAACCTGAGTTTTGACAGGTACTTGAAGAAAATTAGAAAGTTGACAAATTTCCAGCAAGCAAATGAGATTCGAGGAACGCACCAATAAGTCACCCGAACGTAAAAACTGAACGTCTGAAATCGAGGCATGCATTGAAATATTGTCCACGAAGAACCTCTTCAACAACATGGGACGGACTCTGGGTAGGTTCCCAGAAGTCGCGGAAATAAGTATTTCACCACGAGTCACTCCGCTCGCAAATGCCCTACGCAGCAATTCCTGAGGAGACCATTGAATCGAAAAAACAAAATCATTAACTGGAACTAGCAAACCACCCAGCTGAGGAAGCTCATCACCCGGTGAAGAACGCATTCTTTTAGCCGGAGTCGAGGAATCAGAGTCCCCATCCCCGCCGGACCCACCGGCGGCAGCTAGGGCCCACCCCGAATCAACAGACCACAACAGAAAAGAGCATGCAAAGACAATAATCCTACCTTGGATATGGGAAGAACCAACCGCCTGCAAAACTTTAGCAGGAAAAGAAACGAAAATAGAAGAGGAAACAGCAAGCCGCTGTTTCAAAAATGCAACGAAACAAGAACGCTTTCGCCAACGACGACACACCCAAAAAACAGTACCCTACGGGGTTCACCGATTAGAAACAGGAGAGACAACTTCACACCAGCCAACCGTTGCTAATCCAGCCTCTATGACGATTAACCGCAGCGCCATTTGCAGCAAAGCCAATAATATACCTAGCCTGCCCATTTGAGGCAATTTCTGTAATCATGACGTCATAAAATCGATGCTGGCTCCTCTTGTGCTAGCCCAAGCGAATTACTGAACTGCGCTACGCGCATGCTCCAGCACTTACCTCAAAATTTGAAGTTTTTTTTTTTGATTGGAGGTTTAACGACCACCGTGAGCAACTCAATGGGCTATAAGCAGTCGCCCGTCCCTAATTTAGGGTCACTGGTTCCAGGGAATTGAGAGAGCCAGTGTCGTAAGACAAACACAACATCCATGCCTCACCGGGATTCGAACCCTGACCCCGTTCGGACGAATGATCAGATGCCATCGCTTTGACCACTGCGCCACCGGGGCGGCAATTTGAAGTTTTTTTCCAACGGTTGTTGGTTTCCAACGCCCATTTGGTCGTGAGTTTGGCTACTTTAACAAAGTGTTTTTCCGTATATTTGACGAACTACCTTATCCTAACGTGTTTCTTCCGTCTTTTTTTTATTCATTTTTGCTTATTTTCTTTTAATTTCAGTTGATTTTTTTACCGAAATTTGAAGTACTTTCCAACGCCTATTTGGTCCTGAGTTTGGCTATTTTAACAAAGTGTTTTTCCGTATATTTGACGAACTACGTTATCGTAACGTGTTTCTTCCGTCTTTTTTTTATTCATTTTTGCTTATTTTCTTTTAATTTCAGTTGATTTTTTTACCGAAATTTGAAGTACTTTCCAACGCCTATTTGGTCCTGAGTTTGGCTATTTTAACAAAGTGTTTATCCGTATATTTGACGAACTACCTTATCCTAACGTGTTTCTTCCGTCTTTTTTTTATTCATTTTTGCTTATTTTCTTTTAATTTCAGTTGATTTTTTTACCGAAATTTGAAGTACTTTCCAACGCCTATTTGGTCCTGAGTTTGGCTATTTTAACAAAGTGTTTATCCGTATATTTGACGAACTACGTTATCCTAACGTGTTTCTTCCGTCTTTTTTTATTCATTTTTGCTTATTTTCTTTTAATTTCAGTTGATTTTTTTACCGAAATTTGAAGTACTTTCCAACGCCTATTTGGTCCTGAGTTTGGCTATTTTAACAAAGTGTTTTTCCGTATATTTGACGAACTACCTTATCCTAACGTGTTTCTTCCGTCTTTTTTTATTCATTTTTGCTTATTTTCTTTTAATTTCAGTTGATTTTTTTACCGAAATTTGAAGTACTTTCCAACGCCTATTTGGTCCTGAGTTTGGCTATTTTAACAAAGTGTTTATCCGTATATTTGACGAACTACCTTATCCTAACGTGTTTCTTCCGTCTTTTTTTATTCATTTTTGCTTATTTTCTTTTAATTTCAGTTGATTTTTTTACCGAAATTTGAAGTACTTTCCAACGCCTATTTGGTCCTGAGTTTGGCTATTTTAACAAAGTGTTTTTCCGTATATTTGACGAACTACCTTATCGTAACGTGTTTCTTCCGTCTTTTTTTTATTCATTTTTGCTTATTTTCTTTTAATTTCAGTTGATTTTTTTACCGAAATTTGAAGTACTTTCCAACGCCTATTTGGTCCTGAGTTTGGCTATTTTAACAAAGTGGTTTATCCGTATATTTGACGAACTACGTTATCCTAACGTGTTTCTTCCGTCTTTTTTTATTCATTTTTGCTTATTTTCTTTTAATTTCAGTTGATTTTTTTACCGAAATTTGAAGTACTTTCCAACGCCCATTTGGTCCTGAGTTTGGCTATTTTAACAAAGTGTTTATCCGTATATTTGACGAACTACGTTATCCTAACGTGTTTCTTCCGTCTTTTTTTTATTCATTTTTGCTTATTTTCTTTTAATTTCAGTTGATTTTTTTACCGAAATTTGAAGTACTTTCCAACGCCTATTTGGTCCTGAGTTTGGCTATTTTAACAAAGTGTTTATCCGTATATTTGACGAACTACGTTATCCTAACGTGTTTCTTCCGTCTTTTTTTATTCATTTTTGCTTATTTTCTTTTAATTTCAGTTGATTTTTTTACCGAAATTTGAAGTACTTTCCAACGCCTATTTGGTCCTGAGTTTGGCTATTTTAACAAAGTGTTTATCCGTATATTTGACGAACTACCTTATCCTAACGTGTTTCTTCCGTCTTTTTTTTATTCATTTTTGCTTATTTTCTTTTAATTTCAGTTGATTTTTTTACCGAAATTTGAAGTACTTTCCAACGCCTATTTGGTCCTGAGTTTGGCTATTTTAACAAAGTGTTTATCCGTATATTTGACGAACTACGTTATCCTAACGTGTTTCTTCCGTCTTTTTTTTATTCATTTTTGCTTATTTTCTTTTAATTTCAGTTGATTTTTTTACCGAAATTTGAAGTACTTTCCAACGCCTATTTGGTCCTGAGTTTGGCTATTTTAACAAAGTGGTTTTCCGTATATTTGACGAACTACCTTATCCTAACGTGTTTCTTCCGTCTTTTTTTTATTCATTTTTGCTTATTTTCTTTTAATTTCAGTTGATTTTTTTACCGAAATTTGAAGTACTTTCCAACGCCTATTTGGTCCTGAGTTTGGCTATTTTAACAAAGTGGTTTTCCGTATATTTGACGAACTACCTTATCCTAACGTGTTTCTTCCGTCTTTTTTTTTATTCATTTTTGCTTATTTTCTTTTAATTTCAGTTGATTTTTTTACCGAAATTTGAAGTACTTTCCAACGCCTATTTGGTCCTGAGTTTGGCTATTTTAACAAAGTGTTTTTCCGTATATTTGACGAACTACCTTATCCTAACGTGTTTCTTCCGTCTTTTTTTATTCATTTTTGCTTATTTTCTTTTAATTTCAGTTGATTTTTTTACCGAAATTTGAAGTACTTTCCAACGCCTATTTGGTCCTGAGTTTGGCTATTTTAACAAAGTGTTTATCCGTATATTTGACGAACTACCTTATCCTAACGTGTTTCTTCCGTCTTTTTTTATTCATTTTTGCTTATTTTCTTTTAATTTCAGTTGATTTTTTTACCGAAATTTGAAGTACTTTCCAACGCCTATTTGGTCCTGAGTTTGGCTATTTTAACAAAGTGTTTATCCGTATATTTGACGAACTACCTTATCCTAACGTGTTTCTTCCGTCTTTTTTTATTCATTTTTGCTTATTTTCTTTTAATTTCAGTTGATTTTTTTACCGAAATTTGAAGTACTTTCCAACGCCTATTTGGTCCTGAGTTTGGCTATTTTAACAAAGTGTTTATCCGTATATTTGACGAACTACCTTATCCTAACGTGTTTCTTCCGTCTTTTTTTTATTCATTTTTGCTTATTTTCTTTTAATTTCAGTTGATTTTTTTACCGAAATTTGAAGTACTTTCCAACGCCTATTTGGTCCTGAGTTTGGCTATTTTAACAAAGTGTTTATCCGTATATTTGACGAACTACCTTATCCTAACGTGTTTCTTCCGTCTTTTTTTTATTCATTTTTGCTTATTTTCTTTTAATTTCAGTTGATTTTTTTACCGAAATTTGAAGTACTTTCCAACGCCTATTTGGTCCTGAGTTTGGCTATTTTAACAAAGTGTTTATCCGTATATTTGACGAACTACGTTATCCTAACGTGTTTCTTCCGTCTTTTTTTTATTCATTTTTGCTTATTTTCTTTTAATTTCAGTTGATTTTTTTACCGAAATTTGAAGTACTTTCCAACGCCTATTTGGTCCTGAGTTTGGCTATTTTAACAAAGTGTTTATCCGTATATTTGACGAACTACCTTATCCTAACGTGTTTCTTCCGTCTTTTTTTTTATTCATTTTTGCTTATTTTCTTTTAATTTCAGTTGATTTTTTTACCGAAATTTGAAGTACTTTCCAACGCCTATTTGGTCCTGAGTTTGGCTATTTTAACAAAGTGTTTATCCGTATATTTGACGAACTACGTTATCCTAACGTGTTTCTTCCGTCTTTTTTTATTCATTTTTGCTTATTTTCTTTTAATTTCAGTTGATTTTTTTACCGAAATTTGAAGTACTTTCCAACGCCCATTTGGTCCTGAGTTTGGCTATTTTAACAAAGTGTTTATCCGTATATTTGACGAACTACCTTATCCTAACGTGTTTCTTCCGTCTTTTTTTTTATTCATTTTTGCTTATTTTCTTTTAATTTCAGTTGATTTTTTTACCGAAATTTGAAGTACTTTCCAACGCCTATTTGGTCCTGAGTTTGGCTATTTTAACAAAGTGTTTATCCGTATATTTGACGAACTACCTTATCCTAACGTGTTTCTTCCGTCTTTTTTTATTCATTTTTGCTTATTTTCTTTTAATTTCAGTTGATTTTTTTACCGAAATTTGAAGTACTTTCCAACGCCTATTTGGTCCTGAGTTTGGCTATTTTAACAAAGTGTTTATCCGTATATTTGACGAACTACCTTATCCTAACGTGTTTCTTCCGTCTTTTTTTATTCATTTTTGCTTATTTTCTTTTAATTTCAGTTGATTTTTTTACCGAAATTTGAAGTACTTTCCAACGCCTATTTGGTCCTGAGTTTGGCTATTTTAACAAAGTGTTTATCCGTATATTTGACGAACTACCTTATCCTAACGTGTTTCTTCCGTCTTTTTTTTTTATTCATTTTTGCTTATTTTCTTTTAATTTCAGTTGATTTTTTTACCGAAATTTGAAGTACTTTCCAACGCCTATTTGGTCCTGAGTTTGGCTATTTTAACAAAGTGTTTATCCGTATATTTGACGAACTACGTTATCCTAACGTGTTTCTTCCGTCTTTTTTTATTCATTTTTGCTTATTTTCTTTTAATTTCAGTTGATTTTTTTACCGAAATTTGAAGTACTTTCCAACGCCTATTTGGTCCTGAGTTTGGCTATTTTAACAAAGTGTTTATCCGTATATTTGACGAACTACCTTATCCTAACGTGTTTCTTCCGTCTTTTTTTATTCATTTTTGCTTATTTTCTTTTAATTTCAGTTGATTTTTTTACCGAAATTTGAAGTACTTTCCAACGCCTATTTGGTCCTGAGTTTGGCTATTTTAACAAAGTGTTTATCCGTATATTTGACGAACTACGTTATCCTAACGTGTTTCTTCCGTCTTTTTTTATTCATTTTTGCTTATTTTCTTTTAATTTCAGTTGATTTTTTTACCGAAATTTGAAGTACTTTCCAACGCCTATTTGGTCCTGAGTTTGGCTATTTTAACAAAGTGTTTATCCGTATATTTGACGAACTACGTTATCCTAACGTGTTTCTTCCGTCTTTTTTTTATTCATTTTTGCTTATTTTCTTTTAATTTCAGTTGATTTTTTTACCGAAATTTGAAGTACTTTCCAACGCCTATTTGGTCCTGAGTTTGGCTATTTTAACAAAGTGTTTTTCCGTATATTTGACGAACTACGTTATCCTAACGTGTTTCTTCCGTCTTTTTTTATTCATTTTTGCTTATTTTCTTTTAATTTCAGTTGATTTTTTTACCGAAATTTGAAGTACTTTCCAACGCCTATTTGGTCCTGAGTTTGGCTATTTTAACAAAGTGTTTTCCGTATATTTGACGAACTACGTTATCGTAACGTGTTTCTTCCGTCTTTTTTTATTCATTTTTGCTTATTTTCTTTTAATTTCAGTTGATTTTTTTACCGAAATTTGAAGTACTTTCCAACGCCTATTTGGTCCTGAGTTTGGCTATTTTAACAAAGTGTTTATCCGTATATTTGACGAACTACCTTATCCTAACGTGTTTCTTCCGTCTTTTTTTATTCATTTTTGCTTATTTTCTTTTAATTTCAGTTGATTTTTTTACCGAAATTTGAAGTACTTTCCAACGCCTATTTGGTCCTGAGTTTGGCTATTTTAACAAAGTGTTTATCCGTATATTTGACGAACTACCTTATCCTAACGTGTTTCTTCCGTCTTTTTTTATTCATTTTTGCTTATTTTCTTTTAATTTCAGTTGATTTTTTTACCGAAATTTGAAGTACTTTCCAACGCCTATTTGGTCCTGAGTTTGGCTATTTTAACAAAGTGTTTATCCGTATATTTGACGAACTACCTTATCCTAACGTGTTTCTTCCGTCTTTTTTTATTCATTTTTGCTTATTTTCTTTTAATTTCAGTTGATTTTTTTACCGAAATTTGAAGTACTTTCCAACGCCTATTTGGTCCTGAGTTTGGCTATTTTAACAAAGTGTTTATCCGTATATTTGACGAACTACGTTATCCTAACGTGTTTCTTCCGTCTTTTTTTTATTCATTTTTGCTTATTTTCTTTTAATTTCAGTTGATTTTTTTACCGAAATTTGAAGTACTTTCCAACGCCTATTTGGTCCTGAGTTTGGCTATTTTAACAAAGTGTTTATCCGTATATTTGACGAACTACCTTATCCTAACGTGTTTCTTCCGTCTTTTTTTTTATTCATTTTTGCTTATTTTCTTTTAATTTCAGTTGATTTTTTTACCGAAATTTGAAGTACTTTCCAACGCCCATTTGGTCCTGAGTTTGGCTATTTTAACAAAGTGTTTATCCGTATATTTGACGAACTACCTTATCCTAACGTGTTTCTTCCGTCTTTTTTTTATTCATTTTTGCTTATTTTCTTTTAATTTCAGTTGATTTTTTTACCGAAATTTGAAGTACTTTCCAACGCCCATTTGGTCCTGAGTTTGGCTATTTTAACAAAGTGTTTATCCGTATATTTGACGAACTACCTTATCCTAACGTGTTTCTTCCGTCTTTTTTTTTATTCATTTTTGCTTATTTTCTTTTAATTTCAGTTGATTTTTTTACCGAAATTTGAAGTACTTTCCAACGCCTATTTGGTCCTGAGTTTGGCTATTTTAACAAAGTGTTTATCCGTATATTTGACGAACTACCTTATCCTAACGTGTTTCTTCCGTCTTTTTTTTTTATTCATTTTTGCTTATTTTCTTTTAATTTCAGTTGATTTTTTTACCGAAATTTGAAGTACTTTCCAACGCCTATTTGGTCCTGAGTTTGGCTATTTTAACAAAGTGTTTATCCGTATATTTGACGAACTACCTTATCCTAACGTGTTTCTTCCGTCTTTTTTTATTCATTTTTGCTTATTTTCTTTTAATTTCAGTTGATTTTTTTACCGAAATTTGAAGTACTTTCCAACGCCCATTTGGTCCTGAGTTTGGCTATTTTAACAAAGTGTTTATCCGTATATTTGACGAACTACCTTATCCTAACGTGTTTCTTCCGTCTTTTTTTATTCATTTTTGCTTATTTTCTTTTAATTTCAGTTGATTTTTTTACCGAAATTTGAAGTACTTTCCAACGCCCATTTGGTCCTGAGTTTGGCTATTTTAACAAAGTGTTTATCCGTATATTTGACGAACTACCTTATCCTAACGTGTTTCTTCCGTCTTTTTTTTTATTCATTTTTGCTTATTTTCTTTTAATTTCAGTTGATTTTTTTACCGAAATTTGAAGTACTTTCCAACGCCTATTTGGTCCTGAGTTTGGCTATTTTAACAAAGTGTTTATCCGTATATTTGACGAACTACCTTATCCTAACGTGTTTCTTCCGTCTTTTTTTTATTCATTTTTGCTTATTTTCTTTTAATTTCAGTTGATTTTTTTACCGAAATTTGAAGTACTTTCCAACGCCTATTTGGTCCTGAGTTTGGCTATTTTAACAAAGTGTTTATCCGTATATTTGACGAACTACCTTATCCTAACGTGTTTCTTCCGTCTTTTTTTTTATTCATTTTTGCTTATTTTCTTTTAATTTCAGTTGATTTTTTTACCGAAATTTGAAGTACTTTCCAACGCCCATTTGGTCCTGAGTTTGGCTATTTTAACAAAGTGTTTATCCGTATATTTGACGAACTACCTTATCCTAACGTGTTTCTTCCGTCTTTTTTTATTCATTTTTGCTTATTTTCTTTTAATTTCAGTTGATTTTTTTACCGAAATTTGAAGTACTTTCCAACGCCTATTTGGTCCTGAGTTTGGCTATTTTAACAAAGTGTTTATCCGTATATTTGACGAACTACCTTATCCTAACGTGTTTCTTCCGTCTTTTTTTATTCATTTTTGCTTATTTTCTTTTAATTTCAGTTGATTTTTTTACCGAAATTTGAAGTACTTTCCAACGCCCATTTGGTCCTGAGTTTGGCTATTTTAACAAAGTGTTTATCCGTATATTTGACGAACTACCTTATCCTAACGTGTTTCTTCCGTCTTTTTTTTTATTCATTTTTGCTTATTTTCTTTTAATTTCAGTTGATTTTTTTACCGAAATTTGAAGTACTTTCCAACGCCCATTTGGTCCTGAGTTTGGCTATTTTAACAAAGTGTTTATCCGTATATTTGACGAACTACCTTATCCTAACGTGTTTCTTCCGTCTTTTTTTATTCATTTTTGCTTATTTTCTTTTAATTTCAGTTGATTTTTTTACCGAAATTTGAAGTACTTTCCAACGCCTATTTGGTCCTGAGTTTGGCTATTTTAACAAAGTGTTTATCCGTATATTTGACGAACTACCTTATCCTAACGTGTTTCTTCCGTCTTTTTTTTTTATTCATTTTTGCTTATTTTCTTTTAATTTCAGTTGATTTTTTTACCGAAATTTGAAGTACTTTCCAACGCCTATTTGGTCCTGAGTTTGGCTATTTTAACAAAGTGTTTATCCGTATATTTGACGAACTACGTTATCCTAACGTGTTTCTTCCGTCTTTTTTTATTCATTTTTGCTTATTTTCTTTTAATTTCAGTTGATTTTTTTACCGAAATTTGAAGTACTTTCCAACGCCCATTTGGTCCTGAGTTTGGCTATTTTAACAAAGTGTTTATCCGTATATTTGACGAACTACCTTATCCTAACGTGTTTCTTCCGTCTTTTTTTTATTCATTTTTGCTTATTTTCTTTTAATTTCAGTTGATTTTTTTACCGAAATTTGAAGTACTTTCCAACGCCTATTTGGTCCTGAGTTTGGCTATTTTAACAAAGTGTTTATCCGTATATTTGACGAACTACCTTATCCTAACGTGTTTCTTCCGTCTTTTTTTTTTATTCATTTTTGCTTATTTTCTTTTAATTTCAGTTGATTTTTTTACCGAAATTTGAAGTACTTTCCAACGCCTATTTGGTCCTGAGTTTGGCTATTTTAACAAAGTGTTTATCCGTATATTTGACGAACTACCTTATCCTAACGTGTTTCTTCCGTCTTTTTTTATTCATTTTTGCTTATTTTCTTTTAATTTCAGTTGATTTTTTTACCGAAATTTGAAGTACTTTCCAACGCCTATTTGGTCCTGAGTTTGGCTATTTTAACAAAGTGTTTATCCGTATATTTGACGAACTACCTTATCCTAACGTGTTTCTTCCGTCTTTTTTTATTCATTTTTGCTTATTTTCTTTTAATTTCAGTTGATTTTTTTACCGAAATTTGAAGTACTTTCCAACGCCTATTTGGTCCTGAGTTTGGCTATTTTAACAAAGTGTTTATCCGTATATTTGACGAACTACCTTATCCTAACGTGTTTCTTCCGTCTTTTTTTATTCATTTTTGCTTATTTTCTTTTAATTTCAGTTGATTTTTTTACCGAAATTTGAAGTACTTTCCAACGCCTATTTGGTCCTGAGTTTGGCTATTTTAACAAAGTGTTTATCCGTATATTTGACGAACTACCTTATCCTAACGTGTTTCTTCCGTCTTTTTTTATTCATTTTTGCTTATTTTCTTTTAATTTCAGTTGATTTTTTTACCGAAATTTGAAGTACTTTCCAACGCCCATTTGGTCCTGAGTTTGGCTATTTTAACAAAGTGTTTATCCGTATATTTGACGAACTACCTTATCCTAACGTGTTTCTTCCGTCTTTTTTTATTCATTTTTGCTTATTTTCTTTTAATTTCAGTTGATTTTTTTACCGAAATTTGAAGTACTTTCCAACGCCTATTTGGTCCTGAGTTTGGCTATTTTAACAAAGTGTTTATCCGTATATTTGACGAACTACCTTATCCTAACGTGTTTCTTCCGTCTTTTTTTTTATTCATTTTTGCTTATTTTCTTTTAATTTCAGTTGATTTTTTTACCGAAATTTGAAGTACTTTCCAACGCCTATTTGGTCCTGAGTTTGGCTATTTTAACAAAGTGTTTATCCGTATATTTGACGAACTACCTTATCCTAACGTGTTTCTTCCGTCTTTTTTTTTTATTCATTTTTGCTTATTTTCTTTTAATTTCAGTTGATTTTTTTACCGAAATTTGAAGTACTTTCCAACGCCTATTTGGTCCTGAGTTTGGCTATTTTAACAAAGTGTTTATCCGTATATTTGACGAACTACCTTATCCTAACGTGTTTCTTCCGTCTTTTTTTATTCATTTTTGCTTATTTTCTTTTAATTTCAGTTGATTTTTTTACCGAAATTTGAAGTACTTTCCAACGCCTATTTGGTCCTGAGTTTGGCTATTTTAACAAAGTGTTTATCCGTATATTTGACGAACTACCTTATCCTAACGTGTTTCTTCCGTCTTTTTTTATTCATTTTTGCTTATTTTCTTTTAATTTCAGTTGATTTTTTTACCGAAATTTGAAGTACTTTCCAACGCCTATTTGGTCCTGAGTTTGGCTATTTTAACAAAGTGTTTATCCGTATATTTGACGAACTACCTTATCCTAACGTGTTTCTTCCGTCTTTTTTTATTCATTTTTGCTTATTTTCTTTTAATTTCAGTTGATTTTTTTACCGAAATTTGAAGTACTTTCCAACGCCTATTTGGTCCTGAGTTTGGCTATTTTAACAAAGTGTTTATCCGTATATTTGACGAACTACCTTATCCTAACGTGTTTCTTCCGTCTTTTTTTATTCATTTTTGCTTATTTTCTTTTAATTTCAGTTGATTTTTTTACCGAAATTTGAAGTACTTTCCAACGCCTATTTGGTCCTGAGTTTGGCTATTTTAACAAAGTGTTTATCCGTATATTTGACGAACTACCTTATCCTAACGTGTTTCTTCCGTCTTTTTTTATTCATTTTTGCTTATTTTCTTTTAATTTCAGTTGATTTTTTTACCGAAATTTGAAGTACTTTCCAACGCCTATTTGGTCCTGAGTTTGGCTATTTTAACAAAGTGTTTATCCGTATATTTGACGAACTACCTTATCCTAACGTGTTTCTTCCGTCTTTTTTTATTCATTTTTGCTTATTTTCTTTTAATTTCAGTTGATTTTTTTACCGAAATTTGAAGTACTTTCCAACGCCTATTTGGTCCTGAGTTTGGCTATTTTAACAAAGTGTTTATCCGTATATTTGACGAACTACCTTATCCTAACGTGTTTCTTCCGTCTTTTTTTTATTCATTTTTGCTTATTTTCTTTTAATTTCAGTTGATTTTTTTACCGAAATTTGAAGTACTTTCCAACGCCTATTTGGTCCTGAGTTTGGCTATTTTAACAAAGTGTTTATCCGTATATTTGACGAACTACCTTATCCTAACGTGTTTCTTCCGTCTTTTTTTATTCATTTTTGCTTATTTTCTTTTAATTTCAGTTGATTTTTTTACCGAAATTTGAAGTACTTTCCAACGCCTATTTGGTCCTGAGTTTGGCTATTTTAACAAAGTGTTTATCCGTATATTTGACGAACTACCTTATCCTAACGTGTTTCTTCCGTCTTTTTTTATTCATTTTTGCTTATTTTCTTTTAATTTCAGTTGATTTTTTTACCGAAATTTGAAGTACTTTCCAACGCCTATTTGGTCCTGAGTTTGGCTATTTTAACAAAGTGTTTATCCGTATATTTGACGAACTACCTTATCCTAACGTGTTTCTTCCGTCTTTTTTTATTCATTTTTGCTTATTTTCTTTTAATTTCAGTTGATTTTTTTACCGAAATTTGAAGTACTTTCCAACGCCTATTTGGTCCTGAGTTTGGCTATTTTAACAAAGTGTTTATCCGTATATTTGACGAACTACCTTATCCTAACGTGTTTCTTCCGTCTTTTTTTTTATTCATTTTTGCTTATTTTCTTTTAATTTCAGTTGATTTTTTTACCGAAATTTGAAGTACTTTCCAACGCCTATTTGGTCCTGAGTTTGGCTATTTTAACAAAGTGTTTATCCGTATATTTGACGAACTACCTTATCCTAACGTGTTTCTTCCGTCTTTTTTTATTCATTTTTGCTTATTTTCTTTTAATTTCAGTTGATTTTTTTACCGAAATTTGAAGTACTTTCCAACGCCCATTTGGTCCTGAGTTTGGCTATTTTAACAAAGTGTTTATCCGTATATTTGACGAACTACCTTATCCTAACGTGTTTCTTCCGTCTTTTTTTATTCATTTTTGCTTATTTTCTTTTAATTTCAGTTGATTTTTTTACCGAAATTTGAAGTACTTTCCAACGCCTATTTGGTCCTGAGTTTGGCTATTTTAACAAAGTGTTTATCCGTATATTTGACGAACTACCTTATCCTAACGTGTTTCTTCCGTCTTTTTTTTTTATTCATTTTTGCTTATTTTCTTTTAATTTCAGTTGATTTTTTTACCGAAATTTGAAGTACTTTCCAACGCCTATTTGGTCCTGAGTTTGGCTATTTTAACAAAGTGTTTATCCGTATATTTGACGAACTACCTTATCCTAACGTGTTTCTTCCGTCTTTTTTTTATTCATTTTTGCTTATTTTCTTTTAATTTCAGTTGATTTTTTTACCGAAATTTGAAGTACTTTCCAACGCCTATTTGGTCCTGAGTTTGGCTATTTTAACAAAGTGTTTATCCGTATATTTGACGAACTACCTTATCCTAACGTGTTTCTTCCGTCTTTTTTTTATTCATTTTTGCTTATTTTCTTTTAATTTCAGTTGATTTTTTTACCGAAATTTGAAGTACTTTCCAACGCCTATTTGGTCCTGAGTTTGGCTATTTTAACAAAGTGTTTATCCGTATATTTGACGAACTACCTTATCCTAACGTGTTTCTTCCGTCTTTTTTTATTCATTTTTGCTTATTTTCTTTTAATTTCAGTTGATTTTTTTACCGAAATTTGAAGTACTTTCCAACGCCTATTTGGTCCTGAGTTTGGCTATTTTAACAAAGTGTTTTTCCGTATATTTGACGAACTACCTTATCCTAACGTGTTTCTTCCGTCTTTTTTTATTCATTTTTGCTTATTTTCTTTTAATTTCAGTTGATTTTTTTACCGAAATTTGAAGTACTTTCCAACGCCTATTTGGTCCTGAGTTTGGCTATTTTAACAAAGTGTTTATCCGTATATTTGACGAACTACCTTATCCTAACGTGTTTCTTCCGTCTTTTTTTTTATTCATTTTTGCTTATTTTCTTTTAATTTCAGTTGATTTTTTTACCGAAATTTGAAGTACTTTCCAACGCCTATTTGGTCCTGAGTTTGGCTATTTTAACAAAGTGTTTATCCGTATATTTGACGAACTACCTTATCCTAACGTGTTTCTTCCGTCTTTTTTTTATTCATTTTTGCTTATTTTCTTTTAATTTCAGTTGATTTTTTTACCGAAATTTGAAGTACTTTCCAACGCCTATTTGGTCCTGAGTTTGGCTATTTTAACAAAGTGTTTATCCGTATATTTGACGAACTACCTTATCCTAACGTGTTTCTTCCGTCTTTTTTTATTCATTTTTGCTTATTTTCTTTTAATTTCAGTTGATTTTTTTACCGAAATTTGAAGTACTTTCCAACGCCTATTTGGTCCTGAGTTTGGCTATTTTAACAAAGTGTTTATCCGTATATTTGACGAACTACCTTATCCTAACGTGTTTCTTCCGTCTTTTTTTATTCATTTTTGCTTATTTTCTTTTAATTTCAGTTGATTTTTTTACCGAAATTTGAAGTACTTTCCAACGCCTATTTGGTCCTGAGTTTGGCTATTTTAACAAAGTGTTTATCCGTATATTTGACGAACTACCTTATCCTAACGTGTTTCTTCCGTCTTTTTTTATTCATTTTTGCTTATTTTCTTTTAATTTCAGTTGATTTTTTTACCGAAATTTGAAGTACTTTCCAACGCCTATTTGGTCCTGAGTTTGGCTATTTTAACAAAGTGTTTATCCGTATATTTGACGAACTACCTTATCCTAACGTGTTTCTTCCGTCTTTTTTTATTCATTTTTGCTTATTTTCTTTTAATTTCAGTTGATTTTTTTACCGAAATTTGAAGTACTTTCCAACGCCTATTTGGTCCTGAGTTTGGCTATTTTAACAAAGTGTTTATCCGTATATTTGACGAACTACCTTATCCTAACGTGTTTCTTCCGTCTTTTTTTATTCATTTTTGCTTATTTTCTTTTAATTTCAGTTGATTTTTTTACCGAAATTTGAAGTACTTTCCAACGCCTATTTGGTCCTGAGTTTGGCTATTTTAACAAAGTGTTTATCCGTATATTTGACGAACTACCTTATCCTAACGTGTTTCTTCCGTCTTTTTTTTATTCATTTTTGCTTATTTTCTTTTAATTTCAGTTGATTTTTTTACCGAAATTTGAAGTACTTTCCAACGCCTATTTGGTCCTGAGTTTGGCTATTTTAACAAAGTGTTTATCCGTATATTTGACGAACTACCTTATCCTAACGTGTTTCTTCCGTCTTTTTTTTTATTCATTTTTGCTTATTTTCTTTTAATTTCAGTTGATTTTTTTACCGAAATTTGAAGTACTTTCCAACGCCTATTTGGTCCTGAGTTTGGCTATTTTAACAAAGTGTTTATCCGTATATTTGACGAACTACCTTATCCTAACGTGTTTCTTCCGTCTTTTTTTTATTCATTTTTGCTTATTTTCTTTTAATTTCAGTTGATTTTTTTACCGAAATTTGAAGTACTTTCCAACGCCTATTTGGTCCTGAGTTTGGCTATTTTAACAAAGTGTTTATCCGTATATTTGACGAACTACCTTATCCTAACGTGTTTCTTCCGTCTTTTTTTTATTCATTTTTGCTTATTTTCTTTTAATTTCAGTTGATTTTTTTACCGAAATTTGAAGTACTTTCCAACGCCTATTTGGTCCTGAGTTTGGCTATTTTAACAAAGTGTTTATCCGTATATTTGACGAACTACCTTATCCTAACGTGTTTCTTCCGTCTTTTTTTTATTCATTTTTGCTTATTTTCTTTTAATTTCAGTTGATTTTTTTACCGAAATTTGAAGTACTTTCCAACGCCTATTTGGTCCTGAGTTTGGCTATTTTAACAAAGTGTTTATCCGTATATTTGACGAACTACCTTATCCTAACGTGTTTCTTCCGTCTTTTTTTTTATTCATTTTTGCTTATTTTCTTTTAATTTCAGTTGATTTTTTTACCGAAATTTGAAGTACTTTCCAACGCCTATTTGGTCCTGAGTTTGGCTATTTTAACAAAGTGTTTATCCGTATATTTGACGAACTACCTTATCCTAACGTGTTTCTTCCGTCTTTTTTTTTATTCATTTTTGCTTATTTTCTTTTAATTTCAGTTGATTTTTTTACCGAAATTTGAAGTACTTTCCAACGCCTATTTGGTCCTGAGTTTGGCTATTTTAACAAAGTGTTTATCCGTATATTTGACGAACTACCTTATCCTAACGTGTTTCTTCCGTCTTTTTTTATTCATTTTTGCTTATTTTCTTTTAATTTCAGTTGATTTTTTTACCGAAATTTGAAGTACTTTCCAACGCCTATTTGGTCCTGAGTTTGGCTATTTTAACAAAGTGTTTATCCGTATATTTGACGAACTACCTTATCCTAACGTGTTTCTTCCGTCTTTTTTTATTCATTTTTGCTTATTTTCTTTTAATTTCAGTTGATTTTTTTACCGAAATTTGAAGTACTTTCCAACGCCTATTTGGTCCTGAGTTTGGCTATTTTAACAAAGTGTTTATCCGTATATTTGACGAACTACCTTATCCTAACGTGTTTCTTCCGTCTTTTTTTATTCATTTTTGCTTATTTTCTTTTAATTTCAGTTGATTTTTTTACCGAAATTTGAAGTACTTTCCAACGCCTATTTGGTCCTGAGTTTGGCTATTTTAACAAAGTGTTTATCCGTATATTTGACGAACTACCTTATCCTAACGTGTTTCTTCCGTCTTTTTTTATTCATTTTTGCTTATTTTCTTTTAATTTCAGTTGATTTTTTTACCGAAATTTGAAGTACTTTCCAACGCCCATTTGGTCCTGAGTTTGGCTATTTTAACAAAGTGTTTATCCGTATATTTGACGAACTACCTTATCCTAACGTGTTTCTTCCGTCTTTTTTTATTCATTTTTGCTTATTTTCTTTTAATTTCAGTTGATTTTTTTACCGAAATTTGAAGTACTTTCCAACGCCTATTTGGTCCTGAGTTTGGCTATTTTAACAAAGTGTTTATCCGTATATTTGACGAACTACGTTATCCTAACGTGTTTCTTCCGTCTTTTTTTTTATTCATTTTTGCTTATTTTCTTTTAATTTCAGTTGATTTTTTTACCGAAATTTGAAGTACTTTCCAACGCCCATTTGGTCCTGAGTTTGGCTATTTTAACAAAGTGTTTATCCGTATATTTGACGAACTACCTTATCCTAACGTGTTTCTTCCGTCTTTTTTTTATTCATTTTTGCTTATTTTCTTTTAATTTCAGTTGATTTTTTTACCGAAATTTGAAGTACTTTCCAACGCCTATTTGGTCCTGAGTTTGGCTATTTTAACAAAGTGTTTATCCGTATATTTGACGAACTACCTTATCCTAACGTGTTTCTTCCGTCTTTTTTTATTCATTTTTGCTTATTTTCTTTTAATTTCAGTTGATTTTTTTACCGAAATTTGAAGTACTTTCCAACGCCTATTTGGTCCTGAGTTTGGCTATTTTAACAAAGTGTTTATCCGTATATTTGACGAACTACCTTATCCTAACGTGTTTCTTCCGTCTTTTTTTATTCATTTTTGCTTATTTTCTTTTAATTTCAGTTGATTTTTTTACCGAAATTTGAAGTACTTTCCAACGCCTATTTGGTCCTGAGTTTGGCTATTTTAACAAAGTGTTTATCCGTATATTTGACGAACTACCTTATCCTAACGTGTTTCTTCCGTCTTTTTTTTATTCATTTTTGCTTATTTTCTTTTAATTTCAGTTGATTTTTTTACCGAAATTTGAAGTACTTTCCAACGCCTATTTGGTCCTGAGTTTGGCTATTTTAACAAAGTGTTTATCCGTATATTTGACGAACTACCTTATCCTAACGTGTTTCTTCCGTCTTTTTTTATTCATTTTTGCTTATTTTCTTTTAATTTCAGTTGATTTTTTTACCGAAATTTGAAGTACTTTCCAACGCCTATTTGGTCCTGAGTTTGGCTATTTTAACAAAGTGTTTATCCGTATATTTGACGAACTACCTTATCCTAACGTGTTTCTTCCGTCTTTTTTTATTCATTTTTGCTTATTTTCTTTTAATTTCAGTTGATTTTTTTACCGAAATTTGAAGTACTTTCCAACGCCTATTTGGTCCTGAGTTTGGCTATTTTAACAAAGTGTTTATCCGTATATTTGACGAACTACCTTATCCTAACGTGTTTCTTCCGTCTTTTTTTTTTATTCATTTTTGCTTATTTTCTTTTAATTTCAGTTGATTTTTTTACCGAAATTTGAAGTACTTTCCAACGCCTATTTGGTCCTGAGTTTGGCTATTTTAACAAAGTGTTTATCCGTATATTTGACGAACTACCTTATCCTAACGTGTTTCTTCCGTCTTTTTTTTTTATTCATTTTTGCTTATTTTCTTTTAATTTCAGTTGATTTTTTTACCGAAATTTGAAGTACTTTCCAACGCCTATTTGGTCCTGAGTTTGGCTATTTTAACAAAGTGTTTATCCGTATATTTGACGAACTACCTTATCCTAACGTGTTTCTTCCGTCTTTTTTTTATTCATTTTTGCTTATTTTCTTTTAATTTCAGTTGATTTTTTTACCGAAATTTGAAGTACTTTCCAACGCCTATTTGGTCCTGAGTTTGGCTATTTTAACAAAGTGTTTATCCGTATATTTGACGAACTACCTTATCCTAACGTGTTTCTTCCGTCTTTTTTTTTATTCATTTTTGCTTATTTTCTTTTAATTTCAGTTGATTTTTTTACCGAAATTTGAAGTACTTTCCAACGCCTATTTGGTCCTGAGTTTGGCTATTTTAACAAAGTGTTTATCCGTATATTTGACGAACTACCTTATCCTAACGTGTTTCTTCCGTCTTTTTTTATTCATTTTTGCTTATTTTCTTTTAATTTCAGTTGATTTTTTTACCGAAATTTGAAGTACTTTCCAACGCCTATTTGGTCCTGAGTTTGGCTATTTTAACAAAGTGTTTATCCGTATATTTGACGAACTACCTTATCCTAACGTGTTTCTTCCGTCTTTTTTTATTCATTTTTGCTTATTTTCTTTTAATTTCAGTTGATTTTTTTACCGAAATTTGAAGTACTTTCCAACGCCTATTTGGTCCTGAGTTTGGCTATTTTAACAAAGTGTTTATCCGTATATTTGACGAACTACCTTATCCTAACGTGTTTCTTCCGTCTTTTTTTTTTATTCATTTTTGCTTATTTTCTTTTAATTTCAGTTGATTTTTTTACCGAAATTTGAAGTACTTTCCAACGCCTATTTGGTCCTGAGTTTGGCTATTTTAACAAAGTGTTTATCCGTATATTTGACGAACTACCTTATCCTAACGTGTTTCTTCCGTCTTTTTTTTTATTCATTTTTGCTTATTTTCTTTTAATTTCAGTTGATTTTTTTACCGAAATTTGAAGTACTTTCCAACGCCTATTTGGTCCTGAGTTTGGCTATTTTAACAAAGTGTTTATCCGTATATTTGACGAACTACCTTATCCTAACGTGTTTCTTCCGTCTTTTTTTTTATTCATTTTTGCTTATTTTCTTTTAATTTCAGTTGATTTTTTTACCGAAATTTGAAGTACTTTCCAACGCCTATTTGGTCCTGAGTTTGGCTATTTTAACAAAGTGTTTATCCGTATATTTGACGAACTACCTTATCCTAACGTGTTTCTTCCGTCTTTTTTTATTCATTTTTGCTTATTTTCTTTTAATTTCAGTTGATTTTTTTACCGAAATTTGAAGTACTTTCCAACGCCTATTTGGTCCTGAGTTTGGCTATTTTAACAAAGTGTTTATCCGTATATTTGACGAACTACCTTATCCTAACGTGTTTCTTCCGTCTTTTTTTTATTCATTTTTGCTTATTTTCTTTTAATTTCAGTTGATTTTTTTACCGAAATTTGAAGTACTTTCCAACGCCTATTTGGTCCTGAGTTTGGCTATTTTAACAAAGTGTTTATCCGTATATTTGACGAACTACCTTATCCTAACGTGTTTCTTCCGTCTTTTTTTATTCATTTTTGCTTATTTTCTTTTAATTTCAGTTGATTTTTTTACCGAAATTTGAAGTACTTTCCAACGCCTATTTGGTCCTGAGTTTGGCTATTTTAACAAAGTGTTTATCCGTATATTTGACGAACTACCTTATCCTAACGTGTTTCTTCCGTCTTTTTTTATTCATTTTTGCTTATTTTCTTTTAATTTCAGTTGATTTTTTTACCGAAATTTGAAGTACTTTCCAACGCCTATTTGGTCCTGAGTTTGGCTATTTTAACAAAGTGGTTTATCCGTATATTTGACGAACTACCTTATCCTAACGTGTTTCTTCCGTCTTTTTTTATTCATTTTTGCTTATTTTCTTTTAATTTCAGTTGATTTTTTTACCGAAATTTGAAGTACTTTCCAACGCCTATTTGGTCCTGAGTTTGGCTATTTTAACAAAGTGTTTATCCGTATATTTGACGAACTACCTTATCCTAACGTGTTTCTTCCGTCTTTTTTTATTCATTTTTGCTTATTTTCTTTTAATTTCAGTTGATTTTTTTACCGAAATTTGAAGTACTTTCCAACGCCTATTTGGTCCTGAGTTTGGCTATTTTAACAAAGTGTTTATCCGTATATTTGACGAACTACCTTATCCTAACGTGTTTCTTCCGTCTTTTTTTTTATTCATTTTTGCTTATTTTCTTTTAATTTCAGTTGATTTTTTTACCGAAATTTGAAGTACTTTCCAACGCCTATTTGGTCCTGAGTTTGGCTATTTTAACAAAGTGTTTATCCGTATATTTGACGAACTACCTTATCCTAACGTGTTTCTTCCGTCTTTTTTTATTCATTTTTGCTTATTTTCTTTTAATTTCAGTTGATTTTTTTACCGAAATTTGAAGTACTTTCCAACGCCTATTTGGTCCTGAGTTTGGCTATTTTAACAAAGTGTTTATCCGTATATTTGACGAACTACCTTATCCTAACGTGTTTCTTCCGTCTTTTTTTATTCATTTTTGCTTATTTTCTTTTAATTTCAGTTGATTTTTTTACCGAAATTTGAAGTACTTTCCAACGCCTATTTGGTCCTGAGTTTGGCTATTTTAACAAAGTGTTTATCCGTATATTTGACGAACTACGTTATCGTAACGTGTTTCTTCCGTCTTTTTTTTTATTCATTTTTGCTTATTTTCTTTTAATTTCAGTTGATTTTTTTACCGAAATTTGAAGTACTTTCCAACGCCTATTTGGTCCTGAGTTTGGCTATTTTAACAAAGTGTTTATCCGTATATTTGACGAACTACCTTATCCTAACGTGTTTCTTCCGTCTTTTTTTTTATTCATTTTTGCTTATTTTCTTTTAATTTCAGTTGATTTTTTTACCGAAATTTGAAGTACTTTCCAACGCCTATTTGGTCCTGAGTTTGGCTATTTTAACAAAGTGTTTATCCGTATATTTGACGAACTACCTTATCCTAACGTGTTTCTTCCGTCTTTTTTTTTTATTCATTTTTGCTTATTTTCTTTTAATTTCAGTTGATTTTTTTACCGAAATTTGAAGTACTTTCCAACGCCTATTTGGTCCTGAGTTTGGCTATTTTAACAAAGTGTTTATCCGTATATTTGACGAACTACCTTATCCTAACGTGTTTCTTCCGTCTTTTTTTTTTATTCATTTTTGCTTATTTTCTTTTAATTTCAGTTGATTTTTTTACCGAAATTTGAAGTACTTTCCAACGCCTATTTGGTCCTGAGTTTGGCTATTTTAACAAAGTGTTTATCCGTATATTTGACGAACTACCTTATCCTAACGTGTTTCTTCCGTCTTTTTTTATTCATTTTTGCTTATTTTCTTTTAATTTCAGTTGATTTTTTTACCGAAATTTGAAGTACTTTCCAACGCCTATTTGGTCCTGAGTTTGGCTATTTTAACAAAGTGTTTATCCGTATATTTGACGAACTACCTTATCCTAACGTGTTTCTTCCGTCTTTTTTTATTCATTTTTGCTTATTTTCTTTTAATTTCAGTTGATTTTTTTACCGAAATTTGAAGTACTTTCCAACGCCTATTTGGTCCTGAGTTTGGCTATTTTAACAAAGTGTTTATCCGTATATTTGACGAACTACCTTATCCTAACGTGTTTCTTCCGTCTTTTTTTATTCATTTTTGCTTATTTTCTTTTAATTTCAGTTGATTTTTTTACCGAAATTTGAAGTACTTTCCAACGCCTATTTGGTCCTGAGTTTGGCTATTTTAACAAAGTGTTTATCCGTATATTTGACGAACTACCTTATCCTAACGTGTTTCTTCCGTCTTTTTTTATTCATTTTTGCTTATTTTCTTTTAATTTCAGTTGATTTTTTTACCGAAATTTGAAGTACTTTCCAACGCCTATTTGGTCCTGAGTTTGGCTATTTTAACAAAGTGTTTATCCGTATATTTGACGAACTACCTTATCCTAACGTGTTTCTTCCGTCTTTTTTTATTCATTTTTGCTTATTTTCTTTTAATTTCAGTTGATTTTTTTACCGAAATTTGAAGTACTTTCCAACGCCCATTTGGTCCTGAGTTTGGCTATTTTAACAAAGTGTTTATCCGTATATTTGACGAACTACCTTATCCTAACGTGTTTCTTCCGTCTTTTTTTATTCATTTTTGCTTATTTTCTTTTAATTTCAGTTGATTTTTTTACCGAAATTTGAAGTACTTTCCAACGCCTATTTGGTCCTGAGTTTGGCTATTTTAACAAAGTGTTTATCCGTATATTTGACGAACTACCTTATCCTAACGTGTTTCTTCCGTCTTTTTTTTTATTCATTTTTGCTTATTTTCTTTTAATTTCAGTTGATTTTTTTACCGAAATTTGAAGTACTTTCCAACGCCTATTTGGTCCTGAGTTTGGCTATTTTAACAAAGTGTTTATCCGTATATTTGACGAACTACCTTATCCTAACGTGTTTCTTCCGTCTTTTTTTTTATTCATTTTTGCTTATTTTCTTTTAATTTCAGTTGATTTTTTTACCGAAATTTGAAGTACTTTCCAACGCCTATTTGGTCCTGAGTTTGGCTATTTTAACAAAGTGTTTATCCGTATATTTGACGAACTACCTTATCCTAACGTGTTTCTTCCGTCTTTTTTTTTATTCATTTTTGCTTATTTTCTTTTAATTTCAGTTGATTTTTTTACCGAAATTTGAAGTACTTTCCAACGCCTATTTGGTCCTGAGTTTGGCTATTTTAACAAAGTGTTTATCCGTATATTTGACGAACTACCTTATCCTAACGTGTTTCTTCCGTCTTTTTTTTTATTCATTTTTGCTTATTTTCTTTTAATTTCAGTTGATTTTTTTACCGAAATTTGAAGTACTTTCCAACGCCTATTTGGTCCTGAGTTTGGCTATTTTAACAAAGTGTTTATCCGTATATTTGACGAACTACCTTATCCTAACGTGTTTCTTCCGTCTTTTTTTATTCATTTTTGCTTATTTTCTTTTAATTTCAGTTGATTTTTTTACCGAAATTTGAAGTACTTTCCAACGCCCATTTGGTCCTGAGTTTGGCTATTTTAACAAAGTGTTTATCCGTATATTTGACGAACTACCTTATCCTAACGTGTTTCTTCCGTCTTTTTTTATTCATTTTTGCTTATTTTCTTTTAATTTCAGTTGATTTTTTTACCGAAATTTGAAGTACTTTCCAACGCCTATTTGGTCCTGAGTTTGGCTATTTTAACAAAGTGTTTATCCGTATATTTGACGAACTACCTTATCCTAACGTGTTTCTTCCGTCTTTTTTTTTATTCATTTTTGCTTATTTTCTTTTAATTTCAGTTGATTTTTTTACCGAAATTTGAAGTACTTTCCAACGCCTATTTGGTCCTGAGTTTGGCTATTTTAACAAAGTGTTTATCCGTATATTTGACGAACTACCTTATCCTAACGTGTTTCTTCCGTCTTTTTTTTTTATTCATTTTTGCTTATTTTCTTTTAATTTCAGTTGATTTTTTTACCGAAATTTGAAGTACTTTCCAACGCCTATTTGGTCCTGAGTTTGGCTATTTTAACAAAGTGTTTATCCGTATATTTGACGAACTACCTTATCCTAACGTGTTTCTTCCGTCTTTTTTTTTATTCATTTTTGCTTATTTTCTTTTAATTTCAGTTGATTTTTTTACCGAAATTTGAAGTACTTTCCAACGCCTATTTGGTCCTGAGTTTGGCTATTTTAACAAAGTGTTTATCCGTATATTTGACGAACTACCTTATCCTAACGTGTTTCTTCCGTCTTTTTTTATTCATTTTTGCTTATTTTCTTTTAATTTCAGTTGATTTTTTTACCGAAATTTGAAGTACTTTCCAACGCCTATTTGGTCCTGAGTTTGGCTATTTTAACAAAGTGTTTATCCGTATATTTGACGAACTACCTTATCCTAACGTGTTTCTTCCGTCTTTTTTTTTTATTCATTTTTGCTTATTTTCTTTTAATTTCAGTTGATTTTTTTACCGAAATTTGAAGTACTTTCCAACGCCTATTTGGTCCTGAGTTTGGCTATTTTAACAAAGTGTTTATCCGTATATTTGACGAACTACCTTATCCTAACGTGTTTCTTCCGTCTTTTTTTATTCATTTTTGCTTATTTTCTTTTAATTTCAGTTGATTTTTTTACCGAAATTTGAAGTACTTTCCAACGCCTATTTGGTCCTGAGTTTGGCTATTTTAACAAAGTGTTTATCCGTATATTTGACGAACTACGTTATCCTAACGTGTTTCTTCCGTCTTTTTTTATTCATTTTTGCTTATTTTCTTTTAATTTCAGTTGATTTTTTTACCGAAATTTGAAGTACTTTCCAACGCCTATTTGGTCCTGAGTTTGGCTATTTTAACAAAGTGTTTATCCGTATATTTGACGAACTACCTTATCCTAACGTGTTTCTTCCGTCTTTTTTTTTATTCATTTTTGCTTATTTTCTTTTAATTTCAGTTGATTTTTTTACCGAAATTTGAAGTACTTTCCAACGCCTATTTGGTCCTGAGTTTGGCTATTTTAACAAAGTGTTTATCCGTATATTTGACGAACTACCTTATCCTAACGTGTTTCTTCCGTCTTTTTTTTTTTATTCATTTTTGCTTATTTTCTTTTAATTTCAGTTGATTTTTTTACCGAAATTTGAAGTACTTTCCAACGCCTATTTGGTCCTGAGTTTGGCTATTTTAACAAAGTGTTTATCCGTATATTTGACGAACTACCTTATCCTAACGTGTTTCTTCCGTCTTTTTTTTATTCATTTTTGCTTATTTTCTTTTAATTTCAGTTGATTTTTTTACCGAAATTTGAAGTACTTTCCAACGCCTATTTGGTCCTGAGTTTGGCTATTTTAACAAAGTGTTTATCCGTATATTTGACGAACTACCTTATCCTAACGTGTTTCTTCCGTCTTTTTTTATTCATTTTTGCTTATTTTCTTTTAATTTCAGTTGATTTTTTTACCGAAATTTGAAGTACTTTCCAACGCCTATTTGGTCCTGAGTTTGGCTATTTTAACAAAGTGTTTATCCGTATATTTGACGAACTACCTTATCCTAACGTGTTTCTTCCGTCTTTTTTTTTTATTCATTTTTGCTTATTTTCTTTTAATTTCAGTTGATTTTTTTACCGAAATTTGAAGTACTTTCCAACGCCTATTTGGTCCTGAGTTTGGCTATTTTAACAAAGTGTTTATCCGTATATTTGACGAACTACCTTATCCTAACGTGTTTCTTCCGTCTTTTTTTTTTATTCATTTTTGCTTATTTTCTTTTAATTTCAGTTGATTTTTTTACCGAAATTTGAAGTACTTTCCAACGCCTATTTGGTCCTGAGTTTGGCTATTTTAACAAAGTGTTTATCCGTATATTTGACGAACTACCTTATCCTAACGTGTTTCTTCCGTCTTTTTTTATTCATTTTTGCTTATTTTCTTTTAATTTCAGTTGATTTTTTTACCGAAATTTGAAGTACTTTCCAACGCCTATTTGGTCCTGAGTTTGGCTATTTTAACAAAGTGTTTATCCGTATATTTGACGAACTACCTTATCCTAACGTGTTTCTTCCGTCTTTTTTTTATTCATTTTTGCTTATTTTCTTTTAATTTCAGTTGATTTTTTTACCGAAATTTGAAGTACTTTCCAACGCCTATTTGGTCCTGAGTTTGGCTATTTTAACAAAGTGTTTATCCGTATATTTGACGAACTACCTTATCCTAACGTGTTTCTTCCGTCTTTTTTTATTCATTTTTGCTTATTTTCTTTTAATTTCAGTTGATTTTTTTACCGAAATTTGAAGTACTTTCCAACGCCCATTTGGTCCTGAGTTTGGCTATTTTAACAAAGTGTTTATCCGTATATTTGACGAACTACCTTATCCTAACGTGTTTCTTCCGTCTTTTTTTATTCATTTTTGCTTATTTTCTTTTAATTTCAGTTGATTTTTTTACCGAAATTTGAAGTACTTTCCAACGCCTATTTGGTCCTGAGTTTGGCTATTTTAACAAAGTGTTTATCCGTATATTTGACGAACTACCTTATCCTAACGTGTTTCTTCCGTCTTTTTTTTTTATTCATTTTTGCTTATTTTCTTTTAATTTCAGTTGATTTTTTTACCGAAATTTGAAGTACTTTCCAACGCCTATTTGGTCCTGAGTTTGGCTATTTTAACAAAGTGTTTATCCGTATATTTGACGAACTACCTTATCCTAACGTGTTTCTTCCGTCTTTTTTTATTCATTTTTGCTTATTTTCTTTTAATTTCAGTTGATTTTTTTACCGAAATTTGAAGTACTTTCCAACGCCCATTTGGTCCTGAGTTTGGCTATTTTAACAAAGTGTTTATCCGTATATTTGACGAACTACGTTATCCTAACGTGTTTCTTCCGTCTTTTTTTATTCATTTTTGCTTATTTTCTTTTAATTTCAGTTGATTTTTTTACCGAAATTTGAAGTACTTTCCAACGCCTATTTGGTCCTGAGTTTGGCTATTTTAACAAAGTGTTTATCCGTATATTTGACGAACTACCTTATCCTAACGTGTTTCTTCCGTCTTTTTTTATTCATTTTTGCTTATTTTCTTTTAATTTCAGTTGATTTTTTTACCGAAATTTGAAGTACTTTCCAACGCCTATTTGGTCCTGAGTTTGGCTATTTTAACAAAGTGTTTATCCGTATATTTGACGAACTACCTTATCCTAACGTGTTTCTTCCGTCTTTTTTTTTATTCATTTTTGCTTATTTTCTTTTAATTTCAGTTGATTTTTTTACCGAAATTTGAAGTACTTTCCAACGCCTATTTGGTCCTGAGTTTGGCTATTTTAACAAAGTGTTTATCCGTATATTTGACGAACTACCTTATCCTAACGTGTTTCTTCCGTCTTTTTTTATTCATTTTTGCTTATTTTCTTTTAATTTCAGTTGATTTTTTTACCGAAATTTGAAGTACTTTCCAACGCCTATTTGGTCCTGAGTTTGGCTATTTTAACAAAGTGTTTATCCGTATATTTGACGAACTACCTTATCCTAACGTGTTTCTTCCGTCTTTTTTTTTTATTCATTTTTGCTTATTTTCTTTTAATTTCAGTTGATTTTTTTACCGAAATTTGAAGTACTTTCCAACGCCTATTTGGTCCTGAGTTTGGCTATTTTAACAAAGTGTTTATCCGTATATTTGACGAACTACCTTATCCTAACGTGTTTCTTCCGTCTTTTTTTATTCATTTTTGCTTATTTTCTTTTAATTTCAGTTGATTTTTTTACCGAAATTTGAAGTACTTTCCAACGCCTATTTGGTCCTGAGTTTGGCTATTTTAACAAAGTGTTTATCCGTATATTTGACGAACTACCTTATCCTAACGTGTTTCTTCCGTCTTTTTTTTTATTCATTTTTGCTTATTTTCTTTTAATTTCAGTTGATTTTTTTACCGAAATTTGAAGTACTTTCCAACGCCCATTTGGTCCTGAGTTTGGCTATTTTAACAAAGTGTTTATCCGTATATTTGACGAACTACCTTATCCTAACGTGTTTCTTCCGTCTTTTTTTTATTCATTTTTGCTTATTTTCTTTTAATTTCAGTTGATTTTTTTACCGAAATTTGAAGTACTTTCCAACGCCTATTTGGTCCTGAGTTTGGCTATTTTAACAAAGTGTTTATCCGTATATTTGACGAACTACCTTATCCTAACGTGTTTCTTCCGTCTTTTTTTATTCATTTTTGCTTATTTTCTTTTAATTTCAGTTGATTTTTTTACCGAAATTTGAAGTACTTTCCAACGCCTATTTGGTCCTGAGTTTGGCTATTTTAACAAAGTGTTTATCCGTATATTTGACGAACTACCTTATCCTAACGTGTTTCTTCCGTCTTTTTTTATTCATTTTTGCTTATTTTCTTTTAATTTCAGTTGATTTTTTTACCGAAATTTGAAGTACTTTCCAACGCCTATTTGGTCCTGAGTTTGGCTATTTTAACAAAGTGTTTATCCGTATATTTGACGAACTACCTTATCCTAACGTGTTTCTTCCGTCTTTTTTTATTCATTTTTGCTTATTTTCTTTTAATTTCAGTTGATTTTTTTACCGAAATTTGAAGTACTTTCCAACGCCTATTTGGTCCTGAGTTTGGCTATTTTAACAAAGTGTTTATCCGTATATTTGACGAACTACCTTATCCTAACGTGTTTCTTCCGTCTTTTTTTATTCATTTTTGCTTATTTTCTTTTAATTTCAGTTGATTTTTTTACCGAAATTTGAAGTACTTTCCAACGCCCATTTGGTCCTGAGTTTGGCTATTTTAACAAAGTGTTTATCCGTATATTTGACGAACTACCTTATCCTAACGTGTTTCTTCCGTCTTTTTTTATTCATTTTTGCTTATTTTCTTTTAATTTCAGTTGATTTTTTTACCGAAATTTGAAGTACTTTCCAACGCCTATTTGGTCCTGAGTTTGGCTATTTTAACAAAGTGTTTATCCGTATATTTGACGAACTACCTTATCCTAACGTGTTTCTTCCGTCTTTTTTTTATTCATTTTTGCTTATTTTCTTTTAATTTCAGTTGATTTTTTTACCGAAATTTGAAGTACTTTCCAACGCCTATTTGGTCCTGAGTTTGGCTATTTTAACAAAGTGTTTATCCGTATATTTGACGAACTACCTTATCCTAACGTGTTTCTTCCGTCTTTTTTTATTCATTTTTGCTTATTTTCTTTTAATTTCAGTTGATTTTTTTACCGAAATTTGAAGTACTTTCCAACGCCTATTTGGTCCTGAGTTTGGCTATTTTAACAAAGTGTTTATCCGTATATTTGACGAACTACCTTATCCTAACGTGTTTCTTCCGTCTTTTTTTATTCATTTTTGCTTATTTTCTTTTAATTTCAGTTGATTTTTTTACCGAAATTTGAAGTACTTTCCAACGCCCATTTGGTCCTGAGTTTGGCTATTTTAACAAAGTGTTTATCCGTATATTTGACGAACTACCTTATCCTAACGTGTTTCTTCCGTCTTTTTTTTATTCATTTTTGCTTATTTTCTTTTAATTTCAGTTGATTTTTTTACCGAAATTTGAAGTACTTTCCAACGCCTATTTGGTCCTGAGTTTGGCTATTTTAACAAAGTGTTTATCCGTATATTTGACGAACTACGTTATCGTAACGTGTTTCTTCCGTCTTTTTTTTATTCATTTTTGCTTATTTTCTTTTAATTTCAGTTGATTTTTTTACCGAAATTTGAAGTACTTTCCAACGCCTATTTGGTCCTGAGTTTGGCTATTTTAACAAAGTGTTTATCCGTATATTTGACGAACTACCTTATCCTAACGTGTTTCTTCCGTCTTTTTTTATTCATTTTTGCTTATTTTCTTTTAATTTCAGTTGATTTTTTTACCGAAATTTGAAGTACTTTCCAACGCCTATTTGGTCCTGAGTTTGGCTATTTTAACAAAGTGTTTATCCGTATATTTGACGAACTACCTTATCCTAACGTGTTTCTTCCGTCTTTTTTTATTCATTTTTGCTTATTTTCTTTTAATTTCAGTTGATTTTTTTACCGAAATTTGAAGTACTTTCCAACGCCCATTTGGTCCTGAGTTTGGCTATTTTAACAAAGTGTTTATCCGTATATTTGACGAACTACCTTATCCTAACGTGTTTCTTCCGTCTTTTTTTATTCATTTTTGCTTATTTTCTTTTAATTTCAGTTGATTTTTTTACCGAAATTTGAAGTACTTTCCAACGCCTATTTGGTCCTGAGTTTGGCTATTTTAACAAAGTGTTTATCCGTATATTTGACGAACTACCTTATCCTAACGTGTTTCTTCCGTCTTTTTTTATTCATTTTTGCTTATTTTCTTTTAATTTCAGTTGATTTTTTTACCGAAATTTGAAGTACTTTCCAACGCCTATTTGGTCCTGAGTTTGGCTATTTTAACAAAGTGTTTTTCCGTATATTTGACGAACTACGTTATCGTAACGTGTTTCTTCCGTCTTTTTTTATTCATTTTTGCTTATTTTCTTTTAATTTCAGTTGATTTTTTTACCGAAATTTGAAGTACTTTCCAACGCCTATTTGGTCCTGAGTTTGGCTATTTTAACAAAGTGTTTATCCGTATATTTGACGAACTACCTTATCCTAACGTGTTTCTTCCGTCTTTTTTTTTATTCATTTTTGCTTATTTTCTTTTAATTTCAGTTGATTTTTTTACCGAAATTTGAAGTACTTTCCAACGCCTATTTGGTCCTGAGTTTGGCTATTTTAACAAAGTGTTTATCCGTATATTTGACGAACTACCTTATCCTAACGTGTTTCTTCCGTCTTTTTTTATTCATTTTTGCTTATTTTCTTTTAATTTCAGTTGATTTTTTTACCGAAATTTGAAGTACTTTCCAACGCCTATTTGGTCCTGAGTTTGGCTATTTTAACAAAGTGTTTTTCCGTATATTTGACGAACTACGTTATCGTAACGTGTTTCTTCCGTCTTTTTTTTTTATTCATTTTTGCTTATTTTCTTTTAATTTCAGTTGATTTTTTTACCGAAATTTGAAGTACTTTCCAACGCCTATTTGGTCCTGAGTTTGGCTATTTTAACAAAGTGTTTATCCGTATATTTGACGAACTACCTTATCCTAACGTGTTTCTTCCGTCTTTTTTTTTATTCATTTTTGCTTATTTTCTTTTAATTTCAGTTGATTTTTTTACCGAAATTTGAAGTACTTTCCAACGCCCATTTGGTCCTGAGTTTGGCTATTTTAACAAAGTGGTTTTCCGTATATTTGACGAACTACGTTATCGTAACGTGTTTCTTCCGTCTTTTTTTATTCATTTTTGCTTATTTTCTTTTAATTTCAGTTGATTTTTTTACCGAAATTTGAAGTACTTTCCAACGCCCATTTGGTCCTGAGTTTGGCTATTTTAACAAAGTGTTTTTCCGTATATTTGACGAACTACGTTATCCTAACGTGTTTCTTCCGTCTTTTTTTATTCATTTTTGCTTATTTTCTTTTAATTTCAGTTGATTTTTTTACCGAAATTTGAAGTACTTTCCAACGCCTATTTGGTCCTGAGTTTGGCTATTTTAACAAAGTGTTTATCCGTATATTTGACGAACTACCTTATCCTAACGTGTTTCTTCCGTCTTTTTTTTATTCATTTTTGCTTATTTTCTTTTAATTTCAGTTGATTTTTTTACCGAAATTTGAAGTACTTTCCAACGCCTATTTGGTCCTGAGTTTGGCTATTTTAACAAAGTGTTTATCCGTATATTTGACGAACTACCTTATCCTAACGTGTTTCTTCCGTCTTTTTTTATTCATTTTTGCTTATTTTCTTTTAATTTCAGTTGATTTTTTTACCGAAATTTGAAGTACTTTCCAACGCCTATTTGGTCCTGAGTTTGGCTATTTTAACAAAGTGTTTATCCGTATATTTGACGAACTACGTTATCGTAACGTGTTTCTTCCGTCTTTTTTTATTCATTTTTGCTTATTTTCTTTTAATTTCAGTTGATTTTTTTACCGAAATTTGAAGTACTTTCCAACGCCTATTTGGTCCTGAGTTTGGCTATTTTAACAAAGTGTTTTCCGTATATTTGACGAACTACGTTATCGTAACGTGTTTCTTCCGTCTTTTTTTATTCATTTTTGCTTATTTTCTTTTAATTTCAGTTGATTTTTTTACCGAAATTTGAAGTACTTTCCAACGCCTATTTGGTCCTGAGTTTGGCTATTTTAACAAAGTGTTTATCCGTATATTTGACGAACTACGTTATCCTAACGTGTTTCTTCCGTCTTTTTTTATTCATTTTTGCTTATTTTCTTTTAATTTCAGTTGATTTTTTTACCGAAATTTGAAGTACTTTCCAACGCCCATTTGGTCCTGAGTTTGGCTATTTTAACAAAGTGTTTATCCGTATATTTGACGAACTACCTTATCCTAACGTGTTTCTTCCGTCTTTTTTTATTCATTTTTGCTTATTTTCTTTTAATTTCAGTTGATTTTTTTACCGAAATTTGAAGTACTTTCCAACGCCTATTTGGTCCTGAGTTTGGCTATTTTAACAAAGTGTTTATCCGTATATTTGACGAACTACCTTATCCTAACGTGTTTCTTCCGTCTTTTTTTATTCATTTTTGCTTATTTTCTTTTAATTTCAGTTGATTTTTTTACCGAAATTTGAAGTACTTTCCAACGCCTATTTGGTCCTGAGTTTGGCTATTTTAACAAAGTGTTTATCCGTATATTTGACGAACTACCTTATCCTAACGTGTTTCTTCCGTCTTTTTTTATTCATTTTTGCTTATTTTCTTTTAATTTCAGTTGATTTTTTTACCGAAATTTGAAGTACTTTCCAACGCCTATTTGGTCCTGAGTTTGGCTATTTTAACAAAGTGGTTTTCCGTATATTTGACGAACTACCTTATCCTAACGTGTTTCTTCCGTCTTTTTTTATTCATTTTTGCTTATTTTCTTTTAATTTCAGTTGATTTTTTTACCGAAATTTGAAGTACTTTCCAACGCCCATTTGGTCCTGAGTTTGGCTATTTTAACAAAGTGTTTATCCGTATATTTGACGAACTACCTTATCCTAACGTGTTTCTTCCGTCTTTTTTTATTCATTTTTGCTTATTTTCTTTTAATTTCAGTTGATTTTTTTACCGAAATTTGAAGTACTTTCCAACGCCTATTTGGTCCTGAGTTTGGCTATTTTAACAAAGTGTTTATCCGTATATTTGACGAACTACGTTATCGTAACGTGTTTCTTCCGTCTTTTTTTATTCATTTTTGCTTATTTTCTTTTAATTTCAGTTGATTTTTTTACCGAAATTTGAAGTACTTTCCAACGCCCATTTGGTCCTGAGTTTGGCTATTTTAACAAAGTGTTTATCCGTATATTTGACGAACTACCTTATCCTAACGTGTTTCTTCCGTCTTTTTTTATTCATTTTTGCTTATTTTCTTTTAATTTCAGTTGATTTTTTTACCGAAATTTGAAGTACTTTCCAACGCCCATTTGGTCCTGAGTTTGGCTATTTTAACAAAGTGTTTATCCGTATATTTGACGAACTACGTTATCCTAACGTGTTTCTTCCGTCTTTTTTTTTTATTCATTTTTGCTTATTTTCTTTTAATTTCAGTTGATTTTTTTACCGAAATTTGAAGTACTTTCCAACGCCTATTTGGTCCTGAGTTTGGCTATTTTAACAAAGTGTTTATCCGTATATTTGACGAACTACGTTATCCTAACGTGTTTCTTCCGTCTTTTTTTATTCATTTTTGCTTATTTTCTTTTAATTTCAGTTGATTTTTTTACCGAAATTTGAAGTACTTTCCAACGCCCATTTGGTCCTGAGTTTGGCTATTTTAACAAAGTGTTTATCCGTATATTTGACGAACTACCTTATCCTAACGTGTTTCTTCCGTCTTTTTTTTTATTCATTTTTGCTTATTTTCTTTTAATTTCAGTTGATTTTTTTACCGAAATTTGAAGTACTTTCCAACGCCTATTTGGTCCTGAGTTTGGCTATTTTAACAAAGTGTTTATCCGTATATTTGACGAACTACCTTATCCTAACGTGTTTCTTCCGTCTTTTTTTATTCATTTTTGCTTATTTTCTTTTAATTTCAGTTGATTTTTTTACCGAAATTTGAAGTACTTTCCAACGCCTATTTGGTCCTGAGTTTGGCTATTTTAACAAAGTGTTTTTCCGTATATTTGACGAACTACCTTATCCTAACGTGTTTCTTCCGTCTTTTTTTATTCATTTTTGCTTATTTTCTTTTAATTTCAGTTGATTTTTTTACCGAAATTTGAAGTACTTTCCAACGCCTATTTGGTCCTGAGTTTGGCTATTTTAACAAAGTGTTTATCCGTATATTTGACGAACTACGTTATCGTAACGTGTTTCTTCCGTCTTTTTTTATTCATTTTTGCTTATTTTCTTTTAATTTCAGTTGATTTTTTTACCGAAATTTGAAGTACTTTCCAACGCCTATTTGGTCCTGAGTTTGGCTATTTTAACAAAGTGGTTTTCCGTATATTTGACGAACTACGTTATCGTAACGTGTTTCTTCCGTCTTTTTTTATTCATTTTTGCTTATTTTCTTTTAATTTCAGTTGATTTTTTTACCGAAATTTGAAGTACTTTCCAACGCCTATTTGGTCCTGAGTTTGGCTATTTTAACAAAGTGTTTATCCGTATATTTGACGAACTACCGTATATTTGACGTAACGTACGTTATCCTAACGTGTTTCTTCCGTCTTTTTTTTTATTCATTTTTGCTTATTTTCTTTTAATTTCAGTTGATTTTTTTACCGAAATTTGAAGTACTTTCCAACGCCCATTTGGTCCTGAGTTTGGCTATTTTAACAAAGTGTTTATCCGTATATTTGACGAACTACCTTATCCTAACGTGTTTCTTCCGTCTTTTTTTATTCATTTTTGCTTATTTTCTTTTAATTTCAGTTGATTTTTTTACCGAAATTTGAAGTACTTTCCAACGCCTATTTGGTCCTGAGTTTGGCTATTTTAACAAAGTGTTTATCCGTATATTTGACGAACTACCTTATCCTAACGTGTTTCTTCCGTCTTTTTTTATTCATTTTTGCTTATTTTCTTTTAATTTCAGTTGATTTTTTTACCGAAATTTGAAGTACTTTCCAACGCCTATTTGGTCCTGAGTTTGGCTATTTTAACAAAGTGTTTATCCGTATATTTGACGAACTACCTTATCCTAACGTGTTTCTTCCGTCTTTTTTTATTCATTTTTGCTTATTTTCTTTTAATTTCAGTTGATTTTTTTACCGAAATTTGAAGTACTTTCCAACGCCTATTTGGTCCTGAGTTTGGCTATTTTAACAAAGTGTTTTTCCGTATATTTGACGAACTACCTTATCCTAACGTGTTTCTTCCGTCTTTTTTTATTCATTTTTGCTTATTTTCTTTTAATTTCAGTTGATTTTTTTACCGAAATTTGAAGTACTTTCCAACGCCCATTTGGTCCTGAGTTTGGCTATTTTAACAAAGTGTTTATCCGTATATTTGACGAACTACCTTATCCTAACGTGTTTCTTCCGTCTTTTTTTTATTCATTTTTGCTTATTTTCTTTTAATTTCAGTTGATTTTTTTACCGAAATTTGAAGTACTTTCCAACGCCTATTTGGTCCTGAGTTTGGCTATTTTAACAAAGTGTTTATCCGTATATTTGACGAACTACGTTATCGTAACGTGTTTCTTCCGTCTTTTTTTATTCATTTTTGCTTATTTTCTTTTAATTTCAGTTGATTTTTTTACCGAAATTTGAAGTACTTTCCAACGCCTATTTGGTCCTGAGTTTGGCTATTTTAACAAAGTGTTTATCCGTATATTTGACGAACTACCTTATCCTAACGTGTTTCTTCCGTCTTTTTTTTATTCATTTTTGCTTATTTTCTTTTAATTTCAGTTGATTTTTTTACCGAAATTTGAAGTACTTTCCAACGCCTATTTGGTCCTGAGTTTGGCTATTTTAACAAAGTGTTTATCCGTATATTTGACGAACTACCTTATCCTAACGTGTTTCTTCCGTCTTTTTTTATTCATTTTTGCTTATTTTCTTTTAATTTCAGTTGATTTTTTTACCGAAATTTGAAGTACTTTCCAACGCCTATTTGGTCCTGAGTTTGGCTATTTTAACAAAGTGTTTATCCGTATATTTGACGAACTACCTTATCCTAACGTGTTTCTTCCGTCTTTTTTTATTCATTTTTGCTTATTTTCTTTTAATTTCAGTTGATTTTTTTACCGAAATTTGAAGTACTTTCCAACGCCTATTTGGTCCTGAGTTTGGCTATTTTAACAAAGTGGTTTTCCGTATATTTGACGAACTACGTTATCGTAACGTGTTTCTTCCGTCTTTTTTTATTCATTTTTGCTTATTTTCTTTTAATTTCAGTTGATTTTTTTACCGAAATTTGAAGTACTTTCCAACGCCTATTTGGTCCTGAGTTTGGCTATTTTAACAAAGTGTTTATCCGTATATTTGACGAACTACCTTATCCTAACGTGTTTCTTCCGTCTTTTTTTATTCATTTTTGCTTATTTTCTTTTAATTTCAGTTGATTTTTTTACCGAAATTTGAAGTACTTTCCAACGCCCATTTGGTCCTGAGTTTGGCTATTTTAACAAAGTGTTTATCCGTATATTTGACGAACTACCTTATCCTAACGTGTTTCTTCCGTCTTTTTTTATTCATTTTTGCTTATTTTCTTTTAATTTCAGTTGATTTTTTTACCGAAATTTGAAGTACTTTCCAACGCCTATTTGGTCCTGAGTTTGGCTATTTTAACAAAGTGTTTATCCGTATATTTGACGAACTACCTTATCCTAACGTGTTTCTTCCGTCTTTTTTTATTCATTTTTGCTTATTTTCTTTTAATTTCAGTTGATTTTTTTACCGAAATTTGAAGTACTTTCCAACGCCTATTTGGTCCTGAGTTTGGCTATTTTAACAAAGTGTTTATCCGTATATTTGACGAACTACCTTATCCTAACGTGTTTCTTCCGTCTTTTTTTATTCATTTTTGCTTATTTTCTTTTAATTTCAGTTGATTTTTTTACCGAAATTTGAAGTACTTTCCAACGCCTATTTGGTCCTGAGTTTGGCTATTTTAACAAAGTGTTTTTCCGTATATTTGACGAACTACCTTATCCTAACGTGTTTCTTCCGTCTTTTTTTTTTATTCATTTTTGCTTATTTTCTTTTAATTTCAGTTGATTTTTTTACCGAAATTTGAAGTACTTTCCAACGCCTATTTGGTCCTGAGTTTGGCTATTTTAACAAAGTGTTTTCCGTATATTTGACGAACTACCTTATCCTAACGTGTTTCTTCCGTCTTTTTTTTATTCATTTTTGCTTATTTTCTTTTAATTTCAGTTGATTTTTTTACCGAAATTTGAAGTACTTTCCAACGCCCATTTGGTCCTGAGTTTGGCTATTTTAACAAAGTGTTTATCCGTATATTTGACGAACTACCTTATCCTAACGTGTTTCTTCCGTCTTTTTTTATTCATTTTTGCTTATTTTCTTTTAATTTCAGTTGATTTTTTTACCGAAATTTGAAGTACTTTCCAACGCCTATTTGGTCCTGAGTTTGGCTATTTTAACAAAGTGGTTTTCCGTATATTTGACGAACTACGTTATCCTAACGTGTTTCTTCCGTCTTTTTTTATTCATTTTTGCTTATTTTCTTTTAATTTCAGTTGATTTTTTTACCGAAATTTGAAGTACTTTCCAACGCCTATTTGGTCCTGAGTTTGGCTATTTTAACAAAGTGTTTATCCGTATATTTGACGAACTACGTTATCCTAACGTGTTTCTTCCGTCTTTTTTTATTCATTTTTGCTTATTTTCTTTTAATTTCAGTTGATTTTTTTACCGAAATTTGAAGTACTTTCCAACGCCCATTTGGTCCTGAGTTTGGCTATTTTAACAAAGTGTTTATCCGTATATTTGACGAACTACCTTATCCTAACGTGTTTCTTCCGTCTTTTTTTATTCATTTTTGCTTATTTTCTTTTAATTTCAGTTGATTTTTTTACCGAAATTTGAAGTACTTTCCAACGCCTATTTGGTCCTGAGTTTGGCTATTTTAACAAAGTGTTTATCCGTATATTTGACGAACTACCTTATCCTAACGTGTTTCTTCCGTCTTTTTTTATTCATTTTTGCTTATTTTCTTTTAATTTCAGTTGATTTTTTTACCGAAATTTGAAGTACTTTCCAACGCCTATTTGGTCCTGAGTTTGGCTATTTTAACAAAGTGGTTTTCCGTATATTTGACGAACTACCTTATCCTAACGTGTTTCTTCCGTCTTTTTTTTTTATTCATTTTTGCTTATTTTCTTTTAATTTCAGTTGATTTTTTTACCGAAATTTGAAGTACTTTCCAACGCCTATTTGGTCCTGAGTTTGGCTATTTTAACAAAGTGTTTATCCGTATATTTGACGAACTACCTTATCCTAACGTGTTTCTTCCGTCTTTTTTTTTATTCATTTTTGCTTATTTTCTTTTAATTTCAGTTGATTTTTTTACCGAAATTTGAAGTACTTTCCAACGCCTATTTGGTCCTGAGTTTGGCTATTTTAACAAAGTGTTTATCCGTATATTTGACGAACTACCTTATCCTAACGTGTTTCTTCCGTCTTTTTTTATTCATTTTTGCTTATTTTCTTTTAATTTCAGTTGATTTTTTTACCGAAATTTGAAGTACTTTCCAACGCCTATTTGGTCCTGAGTTTGGCTATTTTAACAAAGTGTTTATCCGTATATTTGACGAACTACCTTATCCTAACGTGTTTCTTCCGTCTTTTTTTATTCATTTTTGCTTATTTTCTTTTAATTTCAGTTGATTTTTTTACCGAAATTTGAAGTACTTTCCAACGCCTATTTGGTCCTGAGTTTGGCTATTTTAACAAAGTGTTTATCCGTATATTTGACGAACTACCTTATCCTAACGTGTTTCTTCCGTCTTTTTTTATTCATTTTTGCTTATTTTCTTTTAATTTCAGTTGATTTTTTTACCGAAATTTGAAGTACTTTCCAACGCCTATTTGGTCCTGAGTTTGGCTATTTTAACAAAGTGTTTATCCGTATATTTGACGAACTACCTTATCCTAACGTGTTTCTTCCGTCTTTTTTTATTCATTTTTGCTTATTTTCTTTTAATTTCAGTTGATTTTTTTACCGAAATTTGAAGTACTTTCCAACGCCTATTTGGTCCTGAGTTTGGCTATTTTAACAAAGTGTTTATCCGTATATTTGACGAACTACCTTATCCTAACGTGTTTCTTCCGTCTTTTTTTTTTATTCATTTTTGCTTATTTTCTTTTAATTTCAGTTGATTTTTTTACCGAAATTTGAAGTACTTTCCAACGCCCATTTGGTCCTGAGTTTGGCTATTTTAACAAAGTGTTTATCCGTATATTTGACGAACTACCTTATCCTAACGTGTTTCTTCCGTCTTTTTTTTTATTCATTTTTGCTTATTTTCTTTTAATTTCAGTTGATTTTTTTACCGAAATTTGAAGTACTTTCCAACGCCTATTTGGTCCTGAGTTTGGCTATTTTAACAAAGTGTTTATCCGTATATTTGACGAACTACCTTATCCTAACGTGTTTCTTCCGTCTTTTTTTTTATTCATTTTTGCTTATTTTCTTTTAATTTCAGTTGATTTTTTTACCGAAATTTGAAGTACTTTCCAACGCCTATTTGGTCCTGAGTTTGGCTATTTTAACAAAGTGTTTATCCGTATATTTGACGAACTACCTTATCCTAACGTGTTTCTTCCGTCTTTTTTTTTATTCATTTTTGCTTATTTTCTTTTAATTTCAGTTGATTTTTTTACCGAAATTTGAAGTACTTTCCAACGCCTATTTGGTCCTGAGTTTGGCTATTTTAACAAAGTGTTTATCCGTATATTTGACGAACTACCTTATCCTAACGTGTTTCTTCCGTCTTTTTTTTTATTCATTTTTGCTTATTTTCTTTTAATTTCAGTTGATTTTTTTACCGAAATTTGAAGTACTTTCCAACGCCTATTTGGTCCTGAGTTTGGCTATTTTAACAAAGTGTTTTTCCGTATATTTGACGAACTACCTTATCCTAACGTGTTTCTTCCGTCTTTTTTTTTTATTCATTTTTGCTTATTTTCTTTTAATTTCAGTTGATTTTTTTACCGAAATTTGAAGTACTTTCCAACGCCCATTTGGTCCTGAGTTTGGCTATTTTAACAAAGTGTTTATCCGTATATTTGACGAACTACCTTATCCTAACGTGTTTCTTCCGTCTTTTTTTTTATTCATTTTTGCTTATTTTCTTTTAATTTCAGTTGATTTTTTTACCGAAATTTGAAGTACTTTCCAACGCCTATTTGGTCCTGAGTTTGGCTATTTTAACAAAGTGTTTATCCGTATATTTGACGAACTACCTTATCCTAACGTGTTTCTTCCGTCTTTTTTTTATTCATTTTTGCTTATTTTCTTTTAATTTCAGTTGATTTTTTTACCGAAATTTGAAGTACTTTCCAACGCCTATTTGGTCCTGAGTTTGGCTATTTTAACAAAGTGTTTATCCGTATATTTGACGAACTACCTTATCCTAACGTGTTTCTTCCGTCTTTTTTTTTATTCATTTTTGCTTATTTTCTTTTAATTTCAGTTGATTTTTTTACCGAAATTTGAAGTACTTTCCAACGCTATTTGGTCCTGAGTTTGGCTATTTTAACAAAGTGGTTTTCCGTATATTTGACGAACTACCTTATCCTAACGTGTTTCTTCCGTCTTTTTTTTATTCATTTTTGCTTATTTTCTTTTAATTTCAGTTGATTTTTTTACCGAAATTTGAAGTACTTTCCAACGCCCATTTGGTCCTGAGTTTGGCTATTTTAACAAAGTGTTTATCCGTATATTTGACGAACTACCTTATCCTAACGTGTTTCTTCCGTCTTTTTTTTTATTCATTTTTGCTTATTTTCTTTTAATTTCAGTTGATTTTTTTACCGAAATTTGAAGTACTTTCCAACGCCCATTTGGTCCTGAGTTTGGCTATTTTAACAAAGTGTTTATCCGTATATTTGACGAACTACCTTATCCTAACGTGTTTCTTCCGTCTTTTTTTATTCATTTTTGCTTATTTTCTTTTAATTTCAGTTGATTTTTTTACCGAAATTTGAAGTACTTTCCAACGCCTATTTGGTCCTGAGTTTGGCTATTTTAACAAAGTGTTTATCCGTATATTTGACGAACTACCTTATCCTAACGTGTTTCTTCCGTCTTTTTTTATTCATTTTTGCTTATTTTCTTTTAATTTCAGTTGATTTTTTTACCGAAATTTGAAGTACTTTCCAACGCCTATTTGGTCCTGAGTTTGGCTATTTTAACAAAGTGTTTATCCGTATATTTGACGAACTACCTTATCGTAACGTGTTTCTTCCGTCTTTTTTTATTCATTTTTGCTTATTTTCTTTTAATTTCAGTTGATTTTTTTACCGAAATTTGAAGTACTTTCCAACGCCTATTTGGTCCTGAGTTTGGCTATTTTAACAAAGTGTTTATCCGTATATTTGACGAACTACCTTATCCTAACGTGTTTCTTCCGTCTTTTTTTTATTCATTTTTGCTTATTTTCTTTTAATTTCAGTTGATTTTTTTACCGAAATTTGAAGTACTTTCCAACGCCCATTTGGTCCTGAGTTTGGCTATTTTAACAAAGTGTTTATCCGTATATTTGACGAACTACCTTATCCTAACGTGTTTCTTCCGTCTTTTTTTTATTCATTTTTGCTTATTTTCTTTTAATTTCAGTTGATTTTTTTACCGAAATTTGAAGTACTTTCCAACGCCTATTTGGTCCTGAGTTTGGCTATTTTAACAAAGTGTTTATCCGTATATTTGACGAACTACCTTATCCTAACGTGTTTCTTCCGTCTTTTTTTTATTCATTTTTGCTTATTTTCTTTTAATTTCAGTTGATTTTTTTACCGAAATTTGAAGTACTTTCCAACGCCTATTTGGTCCTGAGTTTGGCTATTTTAACAAAGTGTTTATCCGTATATTTGACGAACTACCTTATCCTAACGTGTTTCTTCCGTCTTTTTTTTTATTCATTTTTGCTTATTTTCTTTTAATTTCAGTTGATTTTTTTACCGAAATTTGAAGTACTTTCCAACGCCTATTTGGTCCTGAGTTTGGCTATTTTAACAAAGTGGTTTTCCGTATATTTGACGAACTACGTTATCGTAACGTGTTTCTTCCGTCTTTTTTTTTATTCATTTTTGCTTATTTTCTTTTAATTTCAGTTGATTTTTTTACCGAAATTTGAAGTACTTTCCAACGCCCATTTGGTCCTGAGTTTGGCTATTTTAACAAAGTGTTTATCCGTATATTTGACGAACTACCTTATCCTAACGTGTTTCTTCCGTCTTTTTTTTTTTATTCATTTTTGCTTATTTTCTTTTAATTTCAGTTGATTTTTTTACCGAAATTTGAAGTACTTTCCAACGCCTATTTGGTCCTGAGTTTGGCTATTTTAACAAAGTGTTTATCCGTATATTTGACGAACTACCTTATCCTAACGTGTTTCTTCCGTCTTTTTTTTTTTATTCATTTTTGCTTATTTTCTTTTAATTTCAGTTGATTTTTTTACCGAAATTTGAAGTACTTTCCAACGCCTATTTGGTCCTGAGTTTGGCTATTTTAACAAAGTGGTTTTCCGTATATTTGACGAACTACCTTATCCTAACGTGTTTCTTCCGTCTTTTTTTTTATTCATTTTTGCTTATTTTCTTTTAATTTCAGTTGATTTTTTTACCGAAATTTGAAGTACTTTCCAACGCCTATTTGGTCCTGAGTTTGGCTATTTTAACAAAGTGTTTATCCGTATATTTGACGAACTACCTTATCCTAACGTGTTTCTTCCGTCTTTTTTTATTCATTTTTGCTTATTTTCTTTTAATTTCAGTTGATTTTTTTACCGAAATTTGAAGTACTTTCCAACGCCTATTTGGTCCTGAGTTTGGCTATTTTAACAAAGTGTTTTTCCGTATATTTGACGAACTACCTTATCCTAACGTGTTTCTTCCGTCTTTTTTTATTCATTTTTGCTTATTTTCTTTTAATTTCAGTTGATTTTTTTACCGAAATTTGAAGTACTTTCCAACGCCTATTTGGTCCTGAGTTTGGCTATTTTAACAAAGTGTTTATCCGTATATTTGACGAACTACGTTATCGTAACGTGTTTCTTCCGTCTTTTTTTTTATTCATTTTTGCTTATTTTCTTTTAATTTCAGTTGATTTTTTTACCGAAATTTGAAGTACTTTCCAACGCCCATTTGGTCCTGAGTTTGGCTATTTTAACAAAGTGTTTATCCGTATATTTGACGAACTACCTTATCCTAACGTGTTTCTTCCGTCTTTTTTTATTCATTTTTGCTTATTTTCTTTTAATTTCAGTTGATTTTTTTACCGAAATTTGAAGTACTTTCCAACGCCTATTTGGTCCTGAGTTTGGCTATTTTAACAAAGTGTTTATCCGTATATTTGACGAACTACCTTATCCTAACGTGTTTCTTCCGTCTTTTTTTTTTATTCATTTTTGCTTATTTTCTTTTAATTTCAGTTGATTTTTTTACCGAAATTTGAAGTACTTTCCAACGCCTATTTGGTCCTGAGTTTGGCTATTTTAACAAAGTGTTTATCCGTATATTTGACGAACTACCTTATCCTAACGTGTTTCTTCCGTCTTTTTTTTTTATTCATTTTTGCTTATTTTCTTTTAATTTCAGTTGATTTTTTTACCGAAATTTGAAGTACTTTCCAACGCCTATTTGGTCCTGAGTTTGGCTATTTTAACAAAGTGGTTTTCCGTATATTTGACGAACTACGTTATCGTAACGTGTTTCTTCCGTCTTTTTTTTATTCATTTTTGCTTATTTTCTTTTAATTTCAGTTGATTTTTTTACCGAAATTTGAAGTACTTTCCAACGCCCATTTGGTCCTGAGTTTGGCTATTTTAACAAAGTGTTTATCCGTATATTTGACGAACTACCTTATCCTAACGTGTTTCTTCCGTCTTTTTTTTTATTCATTTTTGCTTATTTTCTTTTAATTTCAGTTGATTTTTTTACCGAAATTTGAAGTACTTTCCAACGCCTATTTGGTCCTGAGTTTGGCTATTTTAACAAAGTGGTTTTCCGTATATTTGACGAACTACGTTATCGTAACGTGTTTCTTCCGTCTTTTTTTTTATTCATTTTTGCTTATTTTCTTTTAATTTCAGTTGATTTTTTTACCGAAATTTGAAGTACTTTCCAACGCCCATTTGGTCCTGAGTTTGGCTATTTTAACAAAGTGTTTATCCGTATATTTGACGAACTACCTTATCCTAACGTGTTTCTTCCGTCTTTTTTTTTATTCATTTTTGCTTATTTTCTTTTAATTTCAGTTGATTTTTTTACCGAAATTTGAAGTACTTTCCAACGCCTATTTGGTCCTGAGTTTGGCTATTTTAACAAAGTGTTTATCCGTATATTTGACGAACTACCTTATCCTAACGTGTTTCTTCCGTCTTTTTTTATTCATTTTTGCTTATTTTCTTTTAATTTCAGTTGATTTTTTTACCGAAATTTGAAGTACTTTCCAACGCCTATTTGGTCCTGAGTTTGGCTATTTTAACAAAGTGTTTATCCGTATATTTGACGAACTACCTTATCCTAACGTGTTTCTTCCGTCTTTTTTTTTATTCATTTTTGCTTATTTTCTTTTAATTTCAGTTGATTTTTTTACCGAAATTTGAAGTACTTTCCAACGCCTATTTGGTCCTGAGTTTGGCTATTTTAACAAAGTGGTTTTCCGTATATTTGACGAACTACCTTATCCTAACGTGTTTCTTCCGTCTTTTTTATTCATTTTTGCTTATTTTCTTTTAATTTCAGTTGATTTTTTTACCGAAATTTGAAGTACTTTCCAACGCCCATTTGGTCCTGAGTTTGGCTATTTTAACAAAGTGGTTTTCCGTATATTTGACGAACTACGTTATCGTAACGTGTTTCTTCCGTCTTTTTTTTTATTCATTTTTGCTTATTTTCTTTTAATTTCAGTTGATTTTTTTACCGAAATTTGAAGTACTTTCCAACGCCTATTTGGTCCTGAGTTTGGCTATTTTAACAAAGTGGTTTTCCGTATATTTGACGAACTACGTTATCGTAACGTGTTTCTTCCGTCTTTTTTTATTCATTTTTGCTTATTTTCTTTTAATTTCAGTTGATTTTTTTACCGAAATTTGAAGTACTTTCCAACGCCTATTTGGTCCTGAGTTTGGCTATTTTAACAAAGTGTTTATCCGTATATTTGACGAACTACCTTATCCTAACGTGTTTCTTCCGTCTTTTTTTTATTCATTTTTGCTTATTTTCTTTTAATTTCAGTTGATTTTTTTACCGAAATTTGAAGTACTTTCCAACGCCCATTTGGTCCTGAGTTTGGCTATTTTAACAAAGTGTTTATCCGTATATTTGACGAACTACCTTATCCTAACGTGTTTCTTCCGTCTTTTTTTTATTCATTTTTGCTTATTTTCTTTTAATTTCAGTTGATTTTTTTACCGAAATTTGAAGTACTTTCCAACGCCTATTTGGTCCTGAGTTTGGCTATTTTAACAAAGTGGTTTTCCGTATATTTGACGAACTACGTTATCGTAACGTGTTTCTTCCGTCTTTTTTATTCATTTTTGCTTAGTTTCTTTTAATGTGAGTAGATTTTTTTTACTGTTCATTATTTCAGAGGATTGTTTATGGGTATGCATTTTTAAGTATGCTTCATTTCTTGCCTTAGTATTTAGTGCTTTCCTTAGAAATGGGTTAAATAAAATTCAACAGGCTGGATTATGCATTTACCCGGGTGCGAAGAATTGACTGTCATAAGTGCGGTTTTCTTGTTTTTCTAACTTGTTAGTGGAAGGAAGCAACTTGGCCCTACATTTTTGTGAGCTGTGATTAGAATATGTTTGAATGCATATTATATTGGGCTAATTTGTAAAATCTATAGACTTAACTGTGAATTGTGTATAAAATGTTCTGCCCCATATGAAGTTTTTCTCACAATTTCTTAAGTTGTGGCACATGGATACCATAAAAAACTGTTGCCCAGATTTTCAAAAATGGAATTTCTAGAAGTATACTGAAAGAGAATATGCAGGCAACTTCCTCTGTAAGTCATAAAGAAATATTTCATTGTGCTGTAAGGTTTTGCAAGAGCATGGTGGCTATTGTTACTCATTTATGAATGCTTCAAATAGTTCCCAAGTTCATGTGTATCACTTTGCTATGTTTACATTCTGCGGACTCACACTCACGTTAAAAGGGTAAAGAAACTAGCTCCACCACTCAAGATGGACAAAAATAAAATAAAATTGCATCTGCTTCTTTTCTGTACGATAAAACCGTTTCAGAATTCTAAAAACCGAAGATGTTTACTTGCTGTGCCAAACATAATTTTTTATGACCTGTCAGTTATATCCTTAGCTGGATAGGGAGAAGGGGCACAGAACATAGATAACTACTCAAGTGATCAGTACTGTAAATAAAATTATTAGGAAACCACACAGTTCAGTTATAATTTTTTTTAATGTGCTTGTTTCATTATTCAGCATTTTGCAAATTTAGCATTCTGCACAAGTTTGTTGCCACAGATTGCTGAAGGTTAACGTGAACTCAGGTGATCACAGTGAGAGAGCAGATGAAAAAAACATCCGAAAGGGGCCCGGGTTCAAATCCCGAAGAGACATGAATGTTGTGTTTGTCTTACGGCACTGACTCTCTCCCTTCCCTGGAACCAGTGACTAAATTGGGGACAGACGGCTGCTTATAACCCATTTGAGTTGCTCACAATCGTCGTTAGACCTCCAATAAAAAAAGTTGTATTTTTTTCTATTCCTATGAATTTGTATATGAAAGAAAAAAACATCTATGTTATTAGAGCTTTGGTATTGATTTTCTATAAAAATGCTTCCCATGAAAGTTATGCTGAGCCAGTTTCTTTACCCTTTCACACACATTTGCATATAGCACACTTATCCATTGAGGTGAGTGAGTGGGCTATATGTAAACATGCAAACACGGGAACTACATGATAGCTTTCACAAATGGATGTCCTTTTCTATTGGCTGCCTTGACAATGCAAAGACCTGGTCTTCCAAAGTGATATGGGTTAGTGTGTTTGTTCATATTTCTGTTCGTTACTCTCCGTATGCCACTGCAATATAAATAGTTCCATGATGAACTGCAAAAGAATGTGAGTAGCATAACAACCGAATTTCATAAAGTGAAACGCACGCTTCGTTGGTTTGGATGGTCTTTATAGTTTAATGAATTGATCAATAAAATTAAAACAACTGAACAGAGAAAATAAAAAGGTAATTGTTATTTCAGATATTTGTAATGTTTATTCAGTTGTATTTTGAGTTACATTTGACTGAAATATATTTCTTTATTTTTTAAAATAAGTCTTTTACTTACATTTTAGACCAACACGTGTTATGTCTTCAGCAGTGTCGCCAGGGTGAGGGTAAACACAGCCGAGTATACAACTCACCTCAAAATGAACAGCCCCTAATCTAAACCATAAACTCACTAGCAACTACTGCAGGAGAATTGTAGTGTTTATATTGTGTAATGGCGATTGTACAAACATAAATAAATATATTGTGTAATGTCGATCTCAAACATAAATAATAGCATTAGTAAAGGCCTCAGAGAGGTACTTGTAAATTCTTCCAGACTTGGGAAATCATCATATTTAAAATGCACATATCAATGTGAACTGCAAAATCCTTTAACAACAAAACTTCGGAAGGAGCAAACAAGAAAAGTGCTTAATATTAAAAATATGGAATTGAATATTTGGAAAGCACCTGTATTCACGCACACAAAAGCATGCTGACCTCTCTTACATTGTGTACCCATTTTTGACCATATCTCTTCGATATTTAGGGCTACGTTCACACACACACACACACACACACACACACACACACACACACACACACACACACACACACACACACACACACACACACACACACAAACACTCACTCACATACACACTGACAATCATCTCTAACAAATGAATTTTTTTCTATGAATAGTTTTTAGTCTAACAAACATTCAAGCACAAATTTTTTCTAAGCCTCAAAACTTTTCTTCACTGTTATCCTTTTTCAGTATCAGACGTGCCAACTCTTTGGACATAGGCGAGAGACTTCGGATTTTCGGCCGTTCCTTCCGCCATCTGGATGAATGTCAATTCTCCTGATTTTCGCCGAGAATTAGCAGTTCAGATGGTTGAAATTCCATCCAACACCATGATTTCGAACTGCCTGTGAAATCTTTTTCTTTCTATATCAATGCAAGGCAGCAGTACAGTCACCAGTTTCGTACTGTTCCTCTTCACCTTTCTGCAAAAAGAAAGCCGTCCCAGTGGTCTTAGCTGTGGTTTCTGACCGATCGTTCGAGATGGGTCAGAAAAAATGTTCTTAATTTTTTTTTTCTCTCAGTCTGATTGGCGTACGACGCCTTCAGCAGAGCTCACCGGCTCTGACACTAAAATGCCGGGAGGGCCAGTAATTGATTGACAGATGGGAGCTGCCTTGCCTTCTTGCAGTTCAGTCTTTTTTTTTATTAGGGGTTTAACGACAACCGTGAGCAGCTCAATGGGCTGTAAGCAGTCGCCCGTTCCAAATTTAGGGTCACTGGTTCCAGGGAAGGAAGAGAGCCAGTGCCATAAGACAAACACAACATCTATGCCTCACCAGGTTCGAACCCTGACCCATCTCGGACAGTCTTCACACACAACCTAAAGAAGAACCGGAAAACAGTTAGCTGCTATTTTATTCGTAAAAAGCAACATACAGGCCATTTTATGTAATTTCATTATCTTGCAGAATCGATGTTCCTCAAAAAAGAATTTGAGTTGGGGAAGGGAGTGTTGGCCGCCCCGGTGGCGCAGTGGTCTAAGCGATGGCCTCTGATCATTCGTCCGAAAGGGGTCCGCGTTCGAATCCCGGTTAGGCATGGATGTTGTGTTTGTCTTACGGCACTGGCTTTCTCCCTTCCATGGAACCAGTGCCCCTAAATTAGGGACGGGCGACTGCTTATAGCCCATTGAGTTGCTCACGGTGGTCGTTAAAAAAAAAGGGGGGGGGGGTGTTGATTTTTTCGTTTTTTTTTTCTCCAGAACTTTTACTGGACCAATAGTACTACTTCTGGAAAATTGTTCCAACGTCTGGAAAATGTCGATAAAAAATAGTGCTCTTGTGAGTTTATGAGCTGTAAAAATCTTCAGATTTTGAAGGTTGGCATGTCTGCAGTATCAATCAGCACTTGTCAATGGGTGAGTGTTCCTTTATGCAATAAATTTGCTTGCATTGAGTATATATGACATAGTTTTGGTCAGGGCTGAATTAAACATTAGGCCCAGGTAGACCATGACCTGATCTGTTTTTGTATTTCTTTTCAAGTTTGGCCATGGTCTCATCGTGGAGCATAAATATTTAGAACAAAACCTTCGAAGGGCTTTGCTCTAAAAATTTATGCCCTGAATAATTGCTGAAAAACAGATCAGGTTATGGTCTACCTGAGCCCAGTGCTTAATCCAGCCCTGACCAAAACCATGTAATTTAAAGTTAATAATTGCCATTTGTACATAATAATTAAAAGTGTCTTTCACATTGTGTTAATACTTGGTTCATTACAGTTGTTTGAAAACACACCATAGTTCTGCAAACGTAGTGAATTTAAAATTATTTGTAGCATCATAAGAACTTGTTTCGCAATAGTTGTACATCTTGAAAGGAAGATTGTTTCATCATTTTGTCTGCTGTGCCTGTATCAAATAAACTGATATCGTATTCAGTGATTCAATGAGGTTAATTTAGAATTGAATTGAAACCATTATAGGGGTTTCACAAACTGATTTCTGTAGACCATCCAACTAATCTGAAGTATGAAATTTAAAAGGATTTCCAACATACTGACATAATTTAGCATATGAAAATGTCAGAAACCAATCAAAGAGGTCCTTTCAAATTAGGTTTTAAACTGTATGCATACCAGTAGCAGTTTGTTCAGTAGCTAGTTAATACATGTGTAATGTATAAATTATGTGCATTATACTGCAGGGATCGCGCTGCCAATCGCCATCTTTGCAATTTGGGGGTGAGGAGGTCGTTTTGGCGATGAAAAAGAGCTTTGGCAATTGCCTTTTTGTACAGTCCCTCCAGTATAAATCCGAACGATTTACAAATTCTAGATCACGTGATGTGTAGTTTCATCCAGAAAAAGAAGGCCTCCCCGTTATAATCGCTAAAAGAGAAGGTAACCCATCTAAAGCGGAAAGGAAGGCTCCCCACACAACATTGCTGAAGAGTATTTTTTTAGCGTGAGGTCATCATATATATGACACCAATGGTTCAACCTCGTTATAAAACTTGTTAAAAAAAAAGGTAGGGTGGACCTTTTATGTTGCAAAGTAAAGGCGTCAATACATCTCTATTTTAAAAAAATGACACCTATGGCTCACAGCCGTGAAACCAGAGAATTTCAGCGCCTGCATTGTGGCGCCCTCTTTCGACACCAAGCAGGATCTTTTTTTTACAAAAGACGTGCTAAAAAATACCAGTGAAGACGTCACTTGATACATTAATTAGGGCTTATCTCCATTAATTTATAGAGAGGGTGGTCTAATAATAAAAGAGAATTATTTCATAATTAACGGATCTTTTTGTGTTCTTAAAACAAATTAGAAAAAAAAATCTTTAAAACCTAAGTAGGGCCAATGGGGGGGGGGTAACGTTTGTTTTTTATCACACACAGTCCCTCCAGTATAAATGTCAAAAAATGATAGCACAATTTGGATATTTATCAGATCAATACGAAATTTCCCTCATGTTGCGTCACCCAGTAGTAACTCATGATTATAATAGAATTTTAAGAAACGAGCGTACAGCTTTAGAAAAAATTATGATCCTATTTCAAACATACCTTTCAATGGACAATCACTCGAATGTTTATGTTGTCAAGTATTATTAAAACAGAACAAATATGAAAATAAGCTTCCACCTTTAATTATGAAACACGTTAATTTACATAATGTTCACAAAATTATTAGAATATGGTATCACTCAAGTTCAGATCGATTCATCTACAGATTCGGATTAGATCTCGTTAAAATATTTTTTAAACCAAAGATTTTGAACAGACATTTGCGACGTTCAAAATTTTAACTCTCAAAGAATGGGGCGGAAACACTGGAAAAAGTTGCGTTTGGCAGAGTTTGTTTATTCAGCTGAGTTCATGGAGTCGACTCCTAAAGCAACTTTCAATGAATTCGCCTACTTCTTTAGCTCCCCCTAAGGATGCAGATAGTACCGTATTCTTGATTTTACCCAAAACAATTGCTCTATTAAAAAAGGGGCTCTTTCTTTTAATGCAGCAAAGATGAGTCGTTTATTTGGCTGGAAAAATAAATATATTAATAAAGATAATAGGTTGAAACATTATTTATTGTTCGTTGCATACACTACAAGTTGCATAATGTCTGTATATTCTTCATACATGACCACATTTTTTCTCGCGAATGGGATTTTATGGAAATAGATGGTCAAGTTCAATCTACATTATTGAGAAGGTTACGTGACTTCGAAAAAATATCCCCTTATATCTGCCCACAGTATCATCCATGGTTATTGAATGAACTGTTCTTAAATCCAAAGGTAATCTATTTGGATGATGCCAATCTTCCTGTTTTAAAAACCTGGATTGAATTGTGTAAACCATCCAAAGATCAACTAACGGAAGTCTTTTCACGTAATACGAAACTAAAATATCTGATTGATGTTGGTGCAGATGTAAACGGTGTTAAACACCGAAGACCGTTATTTTCTTCTTTACATAATGAAGAATACTTCAATTGGATTTTTAGTATTCTGGATTTAACCCACACGTTCAAGATCACAAAGGTGACAACGCTTTATTATCGTACTTTGATAAATCATTGAGAAATCCTCAAATACTTGGCAGACTTCTCACCATGGGTGTTAACGTGAATAATACCAACAAAAGGGGACAGACTCCTTTAATGATGGCATTGCAAGATAAAGATACCAGCGAAGAAGAAATACAATTACTACTCAGTAGTGGTGAAGATTTAGACATTCGCGATCTCGAAGGTCGTACTGCTGCTTTTCATCTCAAAAATGAATTATTTCGCCCTTTGTTTCCCTCAAATGATGTTATTGACGTGTATCATTGCAACTTGGAACAACATAAAACCGCACAGAGACACAAATCAGACTTTTTCAACGATCCATGTCATTATTATTCTCTAAAGATTCCCAAAGACCTTCCTGAAAACCATCCGGTTGTTCTAAACTATATTCAGCATTTTATGATAAGAAAAACGTTATACACGATATCATCGATGATCCAGCTTTATATTTTGACAAATGTATTTTTATATTAACATTTCGGTTAGCTTATAGCTGTAACGACACGGATGCTTGTGTTTACATGTGTCAAAAAATGATAGCACAATTTGGATATTTACCACATCAATACGAAATTTCCATCATGTTGCATCACCCAGTAGTATATCTAGCTCATGATTATAATGGAATTTTAACAAACGAGCCTACAGTCTTAGAAAAAATTATATATTATGATCCTGTTTCAAACATACCTTTCAATGGACAATCACTGGAATGTTTATGTTGTCAAGTATTAATAAAACAGAACAAATATGAAGAGAAGCTTCCACCTTTAATTATGAAGCACGTTAATTTACATGATGTTCACAAAATTATTAAAAGACACTATGATTCCGATCGATTAGACGATTCGGATTAGATCTCGTTCAAATATTTTTTAAACATGTGAAAATTTACGACGTTCAAATTTTGACTCTCAAACAAATTATTTCACAAACATCCAGTGATTAAACAGATAGGTCACAAACATCCAGTGAATAAACAAACCCTTTTACAAACATCCGGTGAATATAATTTTTTTTTTTTTAAATTTAATAACTAACGATCTTTTTTTTTTTACAAAAGACGTGCTAAAAATCCCAGTGAAGACGTCACTTGATACATTAATTAGGGTTTATCTCCATTAATTTATAGAGAGGGTGGTCTAATAATAAAAGAGAATTATTTCATAATTAACGGATCTTTTTGTGTTCTTAAAATCAAGTTTAAAACAAATTAAAAAAAAAATATCTTTAAAACCTAAGTAGGGCCAATGTGGGGGGGGGGATTAACGTTTCTTTTTAATCATTTCTGTATAAATCTTGTTTCAAAGCCAAACAAATATGTTTTCTGAAAATACAAGACGACAATAAAACCTCTTAATAAAGCCCTGATTAACTGTTTGGTTAAAATGAAGAACTTACATTTATTAAATAGATTTTGTTTATAGATTCCGCGTTGTTGAGGTATTCAACCAGCCACGTATTCTTAAAAGCTGATGTTAGCGGACAGAAAGTATATGCCGTGTAAACAGACTCACGCCACTCATTTCTGCGCTGATGTCCAAAACCCACGTTGCAAGAGAGAGAGAGCCGAATGAATGATTTTTCTGGCTTCACGGTGGTTTGTCCCTAACCCCCCTTTTTTAATTTATCGATAAATTATGTTCTTTTCATTCATCGTCACACTAAATTGTTTTCTCGAGTTGGAAAATCTTATCTCTCTGAAAATTCTGTTTGTTTTTTCGATAACACTATAAATTTACTCGCCACCCGTTTAACAAGTTCGATAATTTTTAACCCATGGATATAAAAAAAAATGAATTGTTGAAAAGGTTATTCACCCATTAAAAAAATCCAATGAAGACGTCACTAAAAAAAACGTTAATATAACAAGTTGGTAAAAACATGCAATGCACGCTTTCCAACATATCAGAAACTATTACTCAAGTTATGAGGATAATGGCTGTGGTCTCGCTCCTGACCCCATTTCGATGATAGAACTGGTTCAGTACACCTCTAAAGTTTTGTCGCAATAGAAGCAGTTTTACGCAAGTTATGAGAATGTGGAATGAATCTTGCTTTTGTGCCCCATTTCGTTGTTATTCAACAGAACTGGTTTGCCACAACATGATAAAGTTTCATCGAAATCAAACTACGCATGTTATGATGCATTCCGCTTTTATGCCCATTCCGCCCAATAGGTTTCGTTCCCAGGTGGACCACATCGAACCGCAAATTAATATGACGTATAAAGGCAATGGAATGGATCCCACTCTTATGCCCTGCCTGACCCCATTTTCAACGGGGTTCGTGCCTACCACATCGAACCACGCAAAAAGGCAGCAAAATCTGGGCTCCTGACTAAAAAAAAAATTTTTTTCTTTGACCACTCATATGGGTAAACCGTGAATACTTTCTTCCTAAAAATAATGCATCCCCCACCACCAAAGTCACATCTTGTCGATGTTAGTTCACGATTACAGCAATTTATATGAGAGATTAAAGACCCGATTTGAAAAACTTCCGTCAGTTGTTTTCCATCCCATTGACTTTGAATAGCTTTGATAAATTTAATTTGCGTTAGAACGGATTCAAAAGACGTGCACCCGAAAGTTCGGTGTTTTTTTTTAAATGGTGTTTTTAATTCGGTGTTTTTTTTTAATTTACCTTTTCATCATTGCAAAAATGCATTTTTTTATGTGAAAGCTTCTCATAACAAAAAAAAAGACCATACATTTTTTTAATACTAGTGAAAGCTTCTAAAGACCATCGAGAAAGAAATTTATGTGAGAGAGACCCAAATTTTAAAACATAATGAATTATTTTTTGTTCCAGTAATAAACTCATAAAATAGAAGGAAAACAACATTTTTTAAGTGAAATTGCCAGCAAAGACCAACATTTTTTTAACGTTTTTATTGGACATATAAGAATTTTATCTTCGTGGTACAATACACACACAATTACCCCTCTTTATGAATTAATGAAAGTATATTTCAATAGGCCCTGATTCTCTCCATTGAATCTGAATTTGCAGACTGTCACCTAAAAGCATACTTTTCCCCGATAATGGATTCAATAGGTCTGGCCCCTCTTTTTTTCTCTATGAATTAATAGACCGTATAACCAATGATACTAAAAAGGGGGGGGGGCATTGGTTTCCTAGAAAAATAGTATTTATAAAATAGCAGCATGGTGGTCTAGTGAGAAGAGAAGCAGCTGGTCAGTACCTTTGGACGTAAATATTTTATTCATACAATAATGTACGTCAAAGGTCCTTGATGTCATAACTGACCTACAAGGGCTAGTGAGAAGAGAAGCAGCTGCCAATTGGACGGCCGCAAATATTTATTCAGACGTCCTTGATGTCATATACACCAAGACGTCTGTCTACGAGTATAAAAAGAGGGACAGACTCGGTCGCTTTAGCCGATCGCCATGGACCATCTCCTATCGTTGAAGCCGAACGAGTTTTTTGACCGGTGCCACGGAGAGATCCGTCGTTGGCGCGAATTGATGGACAAATACGAGGACCAAACGGCAAAGCATCTCGACAAAGTATGCATGGTGGTCGAGATGCACGGCTTTTGACTCCAGAGCCAGCGGCGGTTCGTGCCGAGGGAAATGAGTATTGTTCCAATATTCATCAACGAGCCGGGTTACCACTACTCGTTTGATCTGGGCAAGTATCAACCGGAAGATAAGCGGCAATTTAACTACGAAAAAAGGCACATCCACGGACTTCCTTTTCACCCTTCCATAGAAGAACATTGCTTGGATCTGAAGGAGGTCACTACCATGATCCGAGATGCTTTTCAAAATTACAAAGACCGAAAACATACCCTCATTGCCTTCAGAGGGAATCAAAAGGAAGGCTTCCTCAGCGGTTTCCACACCTTAAACCTGGACAGCGTCCGTTGTCCGTCCGGCGATCGGCTCACACCTGACATAAGGTGGAACTGCCAGTTGCACGGAACGATGATGGAGCACACGTGCTCCTACGTCCGTGCAAAAGCAATTAAAAAGTGGATTCTTCAACAGTTGGAGACTCCCCCAAAAGGTAGTTTCACCCAAAGACCCGACACGTGGATCGCCGAGTCTGCCAAAGTAGACACGTGGATTGCCAAGGACTCGTTTGCCCGTCCCAAAGTATGGATCGCCGAGGACTCGTTTGCCCGTCCGGATACATGGATCGCCGAGTCAGCCATTCCTGCGCCATCAGAGATGCCGTCAGACGACTGCATAGAGATGGAGCTAATAACACGATTCCTGGCCTCCATGGGATATAACAGAGTGCCCAGTTCAACGCCATTCATCTACGTTGTGTAAAAACAAGAAAGTCTTTCTGATCGATCGGAACAAAATTCATAGTGTCTTTTAATAATTTTGTGAACATTGTGTAATTGAACGTGCTTCATAATTAATCATATTTCTTCTGTTTTAGCAATACTTTACAACATAAGCATTCCAGTGATTGTCCATTGAAAGGTATGTTTGAAAGAGGATTATAATATATAATTTTTTCTAAGGCTGTAGGCTCGTTTGTTAAAATTCCATTATGCGCTACGTGACGCAACATGATGGAAATTTCGTATTGATATGGTAAATATCCAAATTGTGCTATCATTTTTTGACACATGTAAACACAAGCATCCGTGTCGTTACAGCTATAAGCTAACCGAAATGTTAATATGAAATTAGTTTCGTCAAAATATAAAGCTGGCTCATCGATAATATCATGTATAATGTTTTCCTTATCATAAAATGCTGAATATAGTTTATTAAGTAGAAAAACCGGATGGTTTCTAAATACTGGACAGTAAGAGAATCTGCGAAACTCTGGACAAGGAAATGAGCGGTTGAGAAATAAAAAGTCTGATTTATGTCTCTGGGCGCTTTTATGTCGTTTCAAGTTGCAATGATACACGTCAATAACATCATTTGAGGAAAACAAAGGGCGAAATAATTCATTTTTAAGATGAAAAGCAGCAGTACGACCTTCTAGATCGTGAATGTCTAGATCTGCACCACTACTGAGTAGTAATTGTATTTCTTCTTCGCTGGTATCTTTATCTTGCAATGCCATCATTAAAGGAGTTTGTCCTCTTTTGTTGGTATTATTCACGTTGACACCCATGGTGAGAAGTCTGCCAAGTATTTGAGGATTTCTCCATGATTTAACAAAGTACGCTGATAAAGCGTTGGCACCTTTGTGATCTTGAACGTGTGGGTTAAATTCAGGAAGATTAACCATCCAATTGAAGTATGCTTCATTATGTGAACAAGAAAATAACGGTCTTCGGTATTCAACGCCGTTTACATCTGCACCAACATCAATCACATATTTTAGTTTCTTATCACGTGAAAAGACTTCCGTTAGTTGATCTTTGGATGGTTTGCACAATTCAATCCAGGTTTTTAAAACAGGAAGATTGGCATCATCCAAATAGATTACCTTTGGATTTAAGAACAGTTCATTCAATAACCATGGATGATCCTGTGGGCAAAAATAAGGGAATATTTTTTCAAAGTCACGTAACATTCTCAATAATGTAGATTGAACTTGACCATCTATTTCCATAAAATCCCATTCGCGAGATTCAAATGTGGTCATGAATGAAGAATATCCAGACATTATGCAACTTGTAGTGTATGCAACGAACAATAAATAATGTTTCAACCTATTATCTTTATTAATATATTTATTTTTCCAGCCAAATAAACGACTCATCTTTGCTGCATTAAAAGAAAGAGCCCCCCCCTTTTTTTAATAGAGCATTTGTTTTGGGTAAAATAAAGAATACGGTACTATCTGCATCCTTAGGGGGGGGAGAGCTAAAGAAGTAGGCGATTTCATTGAAAGTTGCTTTAGGAGTCGACTCCATGAACTCAGCTGAATAAACAAACTCTGCCATACGCAACTTTTCCCGGTGTTTCCCCATTCTATTTATGATCCTGTGGGCAAAAATAAGGTGATATTTTTTCAAAGTTACGTAACATTTTCCATAATGTAAATCGAACTTGACTATCTATTTTCGCAAAATCACGAGTTAAATATTTGTTCATACATGAAGAATATACAGACATTATGCAAGCAACGTACGATAAATAATGTTTCAACCTATTATCTTTATTAATATATTTTTTTCAGCAGCCAAATTTATATAAACGACTTATCTTTGCTGCATTAAGAGAGAGCCCCCCCCCTTTTTAGAGCATTTGTTTTGGGTAAAATCAAGAATACGATACTTTCTGTATCCTAAGGGGGTGGGAGCTCAAGAAGTAGGCAAATTCATTGAAAGTTGCTTTAGGAGTCGACTTTAGAGATTCATGAGCTCAACAGAATAAACAAACTCCGCCAAACGCAACTTTTTCCGGTCGAAAGAGGGCGCAACAATGCAGGCGCTGAAATTCTCTGGTTTCACGGCTGTGAGCCATTCTTTTTTTTTTTAATAGAGATTTATTGACGCCTTTACTTTGCAACATAAAAGGTCAACCCCTCTTTTTTTAACAAGTTTTATAACGGGGTTGAACCATTGGTGTTATATGATGATCTCACGCTAAAAAAAAAATACTCTTCAGATCAGCAATGTTGTGTGGCCTTCCCTTCTAGTAACGCTTTAGATGGGTTACCTTCTCTTTTAGCGATGAAACTACACATCACGTGATCTAGAATTTTTAAAATCGTTCGGATTTATATTGGAGGGACTGTACTATTATAACACTTTGGCGATAAAAAATGAATTTGGCGAAAACTTTAAAAGAGCCAGCACGACCCCTGATACTGTATATATATCAGGGCTTAAAAAATACCATACTGGCATGTAAATTATTGACTTGGGCGGGTAAAGAAAAAATCTAGTTGCCTGGTACAGGAAACTAAATTTAAAAATAATAAAATTTGAAATGAAATTTCCTACTACAAGAAAAAAAGACAGTCATTTCCTTTCACAGCTGATCACTAGAAGCTGTATTATTGTTACGGAGTACCAAGGACAAGAGTATCACTTCTTTAATTATATTGTGCTCTACATCCAGAAATTAGGACCATATGTAATTTTGCTTTAAATGTTGTTTATAGTCAGCAACAATCTTGCTGCTGACTATAAACAACATGCGTCTATGGAACTAGCCCCTGTGTTTAGTGACAAAGGGCAAAAACTTCAACGAAAGGAATATGGAAAAATCACTAAATTTTTTAAATACTAATTTCATCATCATGAAACAAATTAAGCCAGCAGAAGACCCAAATCATTCAATGGAATTTTATTTACAGGTAATTTTGTGAAAAAAATTATACATGACAATTATCTGATCTATCAAGGACAATTCTTTGCATATGCTCTTCTAGTTACTTCTTATGTCTGTAAGTCAGGTCAATTTTAAACATGTGCCCCAATTTTGTTTAGTACTATTTGTTTCATTTTCAGTTAATGGCAATTCTTGTGTAGCTACTCAACTACTAAATTCACTCGATGTGGTTTGCCTCATATCCAGTACAAAGTTTTCAGTAAAAGGTTACTCGGTTTGCTCTTCCTCGCCTGTTTTAAAAGTTAGGATGGAATGAACAATACTTATTACTAAATCTGTGTTTCTCCTTTGCTTGCCTTTAACTGCTTAAGATATATTTGATATTTCTGTAACTGCTTAAGGTATCATTCCCTTGTGCATTTTTAACTGCCTTTTCATCTTTTGTATAAGACCCCCCCCCTTTTTTTTTATGACCCTGAGCTATTAGATTATTTGAGGGCAAAAGAGGTCCTTTCAAATTAGGTATTGTTCATTCACATAGTGTGTTATTTAATGCCTGACGACTAACAACAATAGTTATCAAGTAGTTTTAAGAAAACAGTCTGTGGGTTTATGGTGCATTCAAATTGATATGCTGTAAGCATCTGTGTGAAAATTATTTGATTTATTTCCTTTGCATTTAGCAATACATTTTATTTGGTAAACCTTCTGCGTTCGGCACGGAAGTAGTTTTTCAAAGGGACGATAGATGGCGACACGTTATTGCTGCATCGTTTAAGCATTTCGTTATGTTGTGAAAGTGCCGAAGGAAGTCAATAATATGAATTAAGGGTGGCCCTTAAAAGAACCATTTTGAATGTTCATTGTGGCATATGTGTGAAATATTTATTTTGACGGAACAATTGTCTTTCCTCGGGAATATGAAGCTGTCTAGTTAGCAGAATAAAAGTTTTATCTGCTTGGAAAGAACTGTCTGATCGCACGAATCAAGACTTCAAAGCAGTGTTCATAGGAAAGACTGTAATTCCTGTCGTAATTTTCCAGAATATGGTCTGCCAAGTACATTTTTTGGTTGCCCTGTGTTAATTTATGTTTTAGGGGGCGCCAATTGCTCTCCACTCCTTGTGTATGCTTCCCTTGTCATGGGATCAACGAAGCTGAGGGAGAGGTTCACGGTTGTAGCCACAGCTAGGCAGGTTCCGATATGTAGCCCACTGATCTGTCATGATCATGGTTCCTGGCTCCACGTCTTTCACGATGAGGGGCAGCTATGTATCTGCAGATCTGTTGTTATCCGGGTAGATCTCCACCCTGAATAGCTTGGTATCTTGTTCAAAGATACCAAGAATCCAGGTGCCCTTGACGAGACGACAGGCGTTGTACTTCCGCTTGCCCGCTTTCACTTCGTCTACTTCCATGATGATTCCATCACCGCCAAGCCTTTTTTCCTCACATTGCGAGGCTACCATAAACTCTGAGACTTGTCTGCAATGCGAATACCAGTCGCAAATTGTCTCAGTGATGTGGTAAGCTTGCCATGTGAGGTTTCTCCAATCGCCTCATCGTAAGACAATCCTTTGGTAAAACAATACGTCAGAATCATCACTATCAATAGGAATCGGAGCATAAAAAAACCCACGTACCAAGTGTACGGGAAGAGTACTCATCATTCCCTGAAGCGTGCTTTTTCCAACACCTGAATTGTCCTGAACGATGAGACGCATCGACACGTACAGTCATGAGATGGCCCTCAAAACATCTTTTAGAGGTGGGAAAGAAACCCTGTCGCTCACACCAGGAAATAGACGTTTTCTCATCCTTCCCAACTTCATTAAAAAACCTCTTCCAATTCCACATATTAACACTAAAAGCTGAAACAACAGGCAGAAATAATTTACGAGATCACAGGAGCACAGACCTAGAAATAACTTACGTAACACAGGCGCACAGATCGAGAAATAACTTACGTAACACAGGCGCATAGATTGACAAATAACTTACGTAACTAGCTATAACGTATTGCACATGAAAGTGCGAGAAGAGCTGAAGTACTGTGGCGCCATCTATAATTGCTATCGAAAACTAGCTCAGGGCCAAACGTGGAAGTTTAGCCTTTATTTCGCCATGCGGAAAAAAAATTCTACATTGCTTTCAATTTGAGATCGTAGATTGTCTACATCGAAATTTGTTGCTCAAGATATATATATATTTAAAAAAATCATTATATTTAAAAACAAAAGTTGCACAATTTGTGCCATGTGGAATATGGCCACGTGTGAAGTGGGCGAAACCACGCTAAAAAAAAACCCCCATACTCTTCCTCATGGGTGCTTGGGAAAGGAGTATGAATAACTGTAGTAAAAGAATTTTGATACAGCTACATTTCCTAAATTTTTTTTTTAATTAGTGTAGTTTGAACTTTGGTTCTTGCCTTATTTGCAACATGAAAGCTAAAATCTGGGCAGATTTATGTAATAACTATTATTGATAATGTGTAATTCCCTCTTTATGTAAATGTGTGGATGTGTTACTCGGCTTTGAGAACAAATGAATTTTTTTGTATATTTTCTTCTTTCAAATTCAGTCTTTTCCTAAAGGAAACCTGTATCTCACATATTTGGAAATGCAAATTCGTTATCAGCGTTCACTATGAAATGAATAATAAATAAAGTATAACGAAGTGAATTTCTCCGTCATTTTTATCCGCGCCAGGATTCGAACCCGGTCCACTCATTCCGGAATAAGTTGCTCTACCAATTAAGCTACGCGGACATTTTATTCTGATTCCTATTTGCCTTTATGTCGTGTGCGTCCTTCGGGCAGGTACGTCACATCTCCTGGTACGTTACACCATCTCCCTCTTATTTTTTTTTTTTTCGAAGTGCTGGAGAAAGGATTCTCTGATTTTTCCTGTCTCGCGGTGTGGAAATAACATCACACCAATGCGAGATTTTGAACGGTCGGGTCATCCGGATAGTTCGGGCGCCATTATAACGAAGTGAATTTCTCCGTCATTTTTATCCGCGCCAGGATTCGAACCCGGTCCACTCATTCCGGAATAAGTTGCTCTACCAATTAAGCTACGCGGACATTTTATTCTGATTCCTATTTGCCTTTATGTCGCGTGCGTCCTTCGGGCAGGTACGTCACATCTCCTGGTACGTTACAAAAGGTTTGATTTTTTCTGTTTTGTGTAATTTGTCAACAGTACGGAACAAGTTCCACCTATCAGGGAAACATTTTTCTGCATGAAGCTGCTTTTTCAAGTAATTCAAGATTTTGAACACAGTAAGCCATATGTTTGGAATTTGTTGCATTACTCATAATAGAGATCTAGTAAATTCTGTATTTTTTACACTTTTTTTATCTCTGCATTTTTAGAAAATATGTTATATGCATTTACTGCACATTTTTTGTAAATGAATAAAGATATTTTACCAGAGAAACACTTTTATGTTTGTGATTTACACTATCTGTTTAACTCTTGCACCACTGATCCAAAACTAACCTTATTTCATTTCACTAAGATTTATGTACATCCATATTCAAGGCTTGAAACATACCATACTTGGGACATGTAAATTATTGGCTTGGGCAAGTCAAATAAGCAATCTAGTTGCCCGAACTGGGCAACTAAATTTTAAAATGAAAGAGTTTGGAATATAATTTCCTACTACAATAAAAAAGCAGTCATCACATATTGTGTTTCAATTTGCTGCTAATCACTACAAGTTATTGTTATGAGTGCCAAGGACAGAAGAATATCACTTTTAAGTATATTATGCTCTAGGTCCAGATATTGGAACCATATGTAAATTTGCTCTAAATGTTGTTTATAGTCAGCGACAGGAAGCCATGCCATTGATGGAATTAGCCTCCAGTGCTTCGTGACAAAGGGCGTAAAATTCAACGAAAAGAACATGGCAGAATCACTGAATTTCTCAAATACGTACCAATTTCAGCATCATCAGCTTAAAACTTGAGGTACGTGCTTTTGTGCATTGAACATTTTAACTACAGGCTTAAAATGGAAATGCAAAACATGAAAAAAAAAATGTTCACAATATTGTTTAACTTAAAAGAGTTCAGATTGTTATCTTAAAAGATAAATTAATCTGGGCATTGCGCTTTTACTACCTGGGCAGGTAAATAATTTTTGTATATGCCCAGCTGGGCATGTAACTTCTCAGATATTTTTCAAGCCCTGATATTTTTAGTTTTCATTTGATTGTTTTCATGCCTTAAATTTGTTTTTTTCTACTGTTCTATGTAGTAATTCACAAGAAATGCAATTAATGAGCACAAGTTTCACGCTCCTTCATAACGGTTGGTCACGAAATTTCGCAAGATTGCATTGATGGAATAACATCCAAATGCGTTTCTTTGGATGATATGGATGTGTCATCAGAAGAAGGGATTATATTAATAAAGCCTCTTTTACTTCTGACTTAATATTTTGTCTGTAACTGCTTAAGATATAAATAGCAATAAAAGAAGAAATGTCCCCTTTTATGTGTTAGCAATACGTTCTGTAAACTATGTTCTTTTGTTTCCCAGTTTACTTACTGTTCCATACATTTCATCATCACGAAGGCAAATTTCCCATGCATTTTTCCATTATACACTGACGGAAAAAAAATCCCAACACCAAGAAGAAGTTGTGCTAGATAAACGACAGTTAGTAGGCGGTGAGAGTATATCTGTAAGATGACGTCTATGCAAATTTCGCACTCGGTGCATACGTGTGGCGATAGTAGCGCCCCTCGGAACATGCAAAGCAGGTGTAAGGGCGAAAAGTAATAATGAGATGCATATCAATTAAGATATCATCTAGTGCTAATTTATGTACATAAAAACAAGGAAATAACTTTATTTCATTAACTGTGTGCATATACAATGCCCAAGGTTAGAAGGGCGCCAGCCTGTCTGGGAAGACTGAATACGTCCTTTATGTAAAAGGATTTCAATGCAAAAATAGGGCAACGGCAACAGAATGAAACTTCAGTAGGTAAATTCGGTCACGGCAACAGAAACCAGCGTGGAAATACTCTCGTAGAGTTTGCAGAGGCAGAAGGGTTTTTCATCTTGAACTCCTTTTTTCAAGAAAAAGCCACACAGGAAATGGACATGGAGACATCCAAATGGGACGACAAGTGAAATTGATTTTATTATGTGTAACAAAAAATTCGTCATAGAAGACTGCAGTGTGCTAAACAAGTTCAACACAGGCAGTGACCATAGATTGGTGAGATGTAAGATGCACCTCAACACTAAACTCGAACGTAGCAAGCTCATAAGACAAACAAAATGTATTGACATAACCAACCTTAAAAAGCACCATAATACCTTCAAATTGGAACTGAAGAACAGATTCTCTGCTTTAGAAGGCCTAACATCGGAAGAAGTGGATATTTCTGAAGTTAACAGAAAAGTAACCAAAGCTCTTATGGAAACAGCAACAAAATTAGCTGGGTCTAAGAACAAATTGCATGTGAACAAATTTATCAGGAAAAACCAAAATGTTGATGCAAAAAAGAAGAGTGATGAGGACAACTAAAGAAGATGTGACTTCCAAAGTGGAATATATAGAGCTATGCAAGACAGTACGAAAAAGTATCACTGAAGACGTAAGGAAATTCAACTGTGAACTAGTAAGGAAAGCAATTGAAAACAACCAAAGCCTAAAGATAGCAAAGGGACATCTCAGTAAGGGGAAAAAACAGATTATGGCACTGAGAAAAGAAGATGGTTCTGTAACAAGAAATAGAGGCGAAATTTTGACAAGAGTGAAAGATTTCTACTCCAAATTATATGAAAGGGATGATACATGTACTCCAGGCATCATGAAAGGTACCAGAGTTCTTCCAGTCCTTCCAGCAGAAGGTGCACATGCAATCAAGAACATGAAGCGAGGAAAAGCTCCAGGAGAAGATGGAATTACTGTAGACATCATACAAGAAGCAAGTGGAAAAATCGAAACAGTACTCGCCCAAATTTTCACTCGATGCCTTAATGAAGGGAAAATTCCTGAGGATTGGAACAACGCTACAATGATCTTGCTACATAAAAAAGGTGACATTGAGGATCTCAGGAACTACAGACCTATCAGCCTCCTATCAGTGGTTTATAAAATCTTCACTAAAGTTCTTTCACACCGCTTGCAGGTGACACTGGACATGGTTAAACCGAGAGAACAAGCTGGATTCAGGAGTGGCTACAGCACAATAGATCATATCCACGTACTGAGAGAACTAATTGAAAGAGCGAGGGAATATGAACTTCCATTGTGCATGGCTTTTATCGATTATGAAAAAGCCTTTGATTCGGTGAAACCATCAGCAGTTGCAATGGCTCTGAAATCCTGCGGGATTGAAGATGCATACATTAATATTATTAATAACATCTATGAAAATGCAAGTGCAAAGATTCGGCTGTTTGAAAATACAACACACATAAAAATTGAAAAGGAATAAGACAAGGTGACACCATATCTCCGAAGCTCTTTAATGCCACATTGGAAAATGTCTTTCAATCACTGAACTGGGAAAACAAAGGCATAAAGATTAATGGAGATTATCTAACCCACCTTCGTTTTGCTGATGACATAGTCATTTTTGCAACTACCCCATCAAAGCTACAGAGTATGATCCAGGAACTTGCTGACAAGAGTAAAGAAGTGGGATTAAAAATGAACTTTCAGAAGACAAAAGTGATGTACAATGCTTTTACAAGAAATGAAGATTTATCGATTGATGGAGAAAAGCTGGAGATAACAGACACGTACGTTTATCTTGGACAGCATATATCAAGTGAGGGTCACATTGGTGAAGAAATTAATCGGCGTACAAAACTTGCCTGGAGAGCTTTGGAAGAAACAGCATAATTTTCAAGAGCAATATGCCATTATGTCTTAAAAGAAAAGTGTTTGATCAATGCATCCTTCCAGTGCTTACGTATGGTGCACAGACGTGGACCTTAGCTAAAAGAGACATACAAAGGCTGCAGACAACTCAAAGTAGCATGGAGAGGTGCATGCTTGGTGTAACCTGGAGAGATAAGAAGAGGAACTCGTGGATCCGAAAAATGACAAGAGTGGAAGACATCATGATCGGAGTTAAATCCCCGAAATGGCAATGGGCTGGACATACTGCCAGAAGAACAGACCATCGATGGACAACCGAAATTTTAGATTGGATTCCAAGGGACAGGAAAAGACCCAGAAGAAGACCACATGGAAGATGGGTGGATGAAATTCGAAAGTATGCGGGAGTGACGTGGAGGAGACTGGCACAAGACAGACCGTTGTGGAGGAAACTTGGGGAGACCTTCGTCCAGCAGTGGATTGATAATGGTTGACAATGATGATGATGATGATGTAAAAGGATGTCAGTATTGTTGTATGTTTTGTTCTGTTTGTATAGAGTCTGGTTTCCACGTACAGAAGTCCGTTAGAAGGAATGTGGAGTATGCTGTCGTCGGGAACGGAGACAATAAGCGAGGGCGAGCGATTTCCCAGAAGCAGGAGCGGCTGGGGTGCGGATTCGAAGAAAGTGGGCCTGCGGACAAAGGTCAGGTTCGCTCCAGGACCTGACAAGGTCAGCGCCTTGTAGTAGGCCAGCACCTCGTGGTAGAGGGGGCCGAAAAAGAAGGGAGGGGTCTTCTGGAACGAGGGGGATAAGAGATAGCTTCGGAGAGAGAAGGAGGATTGCGAGGTGCGCTTGGACGGCGGGTAGACGTGCGGCGTCTATGCTCCGAGAAACGCAGTTCCTGTTATTTGCGTGAAGCTAGAAGCTTCGGGAGAAAGCGTAAAAGATTGCAACGAGTGTCTGGAAGACGGGTAGACGTGCGGCGTCTACGCTCCAAGGAACGCAGTTCCTGTTATTTGCGTGAAGCTAGAGGCTTCGGGAAAAAGCGTAAAAGATTGCAACGAGTGTCTGGAAGACGGAGAGACGGTGGAGATTTTATGCTCCGAGGAACGCAGTTCCTGGTTTTTAGCGTGAAACAGAGTGTTTCGAGGGACAGCGTGGAGTCGGAACGACTCGGATGATAGAGTGTCGTTAGGGCAACGGATTTGAGATTGAACAATTCGTGACGGACGACGCATGCCACAAGTTCGTCGACGCGGACATTGGCACCGGAACCAGACTCTCACTAGTGCTTTGATTCATTAAATTTATTATCTTTCTTATTCACGAAGTATTTATTGAAGTTGATGAAGTGCCTTACAGTAGCCGTTCTCTCCCTTCCTTGATTCGCGGATAATTACACAAAAAGGCGGAGGAAGAGGGGCCTGGATTATAAATTTATTATTAATAAATTACGAGAATGAGAACCTCAGATTATTTGCTGTAGCGGGAAGTTGTTAAATTAACTCACGGACGCCTATCGGAAAGAAGGCGGGACTTAGCAAGAAAGACTATGTCTCACCCCTACAGCAAAGTAATAAATGGCGCAGTCGGTAGGATGAATGTTTGATACCAGGTAAACACGAGGAGGAGAAAGCGAGGCTAAGAAATAAGTGAATAAGTAATTCTTGTTGTGAGGAGCAACGGAAGTCAACCTCTGCTACTAGGACTCTATGTACAAAGAAAAGTGGTGATTTCATCGACGGCAGTGACAGGGAGATCCGTAACCAGGATCAACGGACGAGACCGACAACTACGAAGATCGCGACCGGATCCAGGACGAGAGGAGCCGGCAAGGCGCGTTACCACTACACGACGAAGAGAGCCGACGAGGCTCGGACCCAGTGTGCAAGACAGAATTTTGGGAGACCACGTCTCACGTCACCAGTGAGACCGGACTTTCCCTGTTTAGGGAGTCCCATCGCAGGCCGCAGTTTAGCTGCAACAGAGAAGCCGAGGGGGCCCAAGTAGCCCGGTAAGTACTACTTTTGAAGCCGCAATTATATTACCTGTGTCGATACCTGTGTATAAGTTAGAAATAGCTGAATAAGTTTCATCAGGACACTTGGAGTACTAGAGGTAACCTTTCTAAGGTAAATTTAACTTAAGATTAGCGAGGATATAGTAAGAAGATTTTGAGATAATAAATTGTGAAAAGTATATTTTTTTATGTGAAGAAAGAAAATGGCGGACAGAGAAGGATAGGTACTAGCCTATATAAAAAGGAAAAGTAAAAGGTAGAGATCAAAATGATATTTAACTAAGTATCTCAGCGAAGTAGATAGAAAATAGTAGTGTGAGAGCAAAGGCTAACCATCGGGGAATTGTATTATTTTGTTTCAGTGTATATATATTTTTGTATTAAGTGTATATTATTGTTTCATAATAATGGCTGAACAGTTTTTGGAAGGGAAAGCTAGTGAAGAACTCGATGACCGGAATTCCGAGGGAAGCAAAAGAGAAAATGAGGGAGGAACAGATAATGAATTGAATTCCAGCAATAATAATTAATGACAAAGGAATAGAAGGGAATTCGATAAGTCTAGAATGGGAATATAAATTTAGGGTATTGGAGATGAACAGAAAAAGCTAGAATTACGTTTAGAGCAACAGCGAATTGAGATGGAGCTAGCCGATAGAAAAGAGGCTAGGGCTTATGAGATAAAAAAATTACAGATAGAACAAGAACGGGGCGGGGCATCAGCGTCAGGGAGACAGTCAACGAAGCTGGCCGACTACATCAGAATTCTAAAGGAATTTACCCAAAAGCCCTACAAAACCCGAAGAGATATTGGATTTTTTGACACCTTAGAGAGGGCGTTTATTCTGCATGACATACCAGAGAGCATGCAAGGGCGGTTAGTGATTGCGTTATTCAATGCGGATTGAGTAAACCATTTGTTCCGACGTCTGACCGTAGAGCAATATGATAATTATGATACCGTCAAGGAAGCTATTCTAAGTGAATGTCACTTGACTCCAGATGTATATCTGAAGCAGTTCGAGACGATAAGCCGGAACAAGGGGAGAGCTTCCAACAGCTAGTGGGACGGATTGGCAGGTCACTCAGGTATTATGTAACCAACTGCGGAGTAACCGAGTTCGACCAATTAGTAAATCTGCTAGTGTGTGATAAGTTTAAAGGATTATTATCCCCATTCTTAAAAACCTATTTACTGCAGAGAGGTGCGGTGGGTAAACTAGTCTTGGCTAAAGAATTGGGGGAGTTATGTGATTCATATGAGAGTCATGTGGAAGCACTAGAGATAGGAAAGGTGAAGGATAATTTTTCGTCGAATTACAATGCCAAAGGGAGTCAGTATATTTCTACGGGAAGCGGATTCGTGAAGAGAGAGAGCGGGAATAGTAGTGGGCAGTTTCAGAAGGAGAAATTCCAAGCGTCTGATGGGAAGTTCGGGAGTAAGGTAGAAGGAGAACGACCTATGAGAAGTCAGGATAACCCTAGTTTAGATCGAGGCAGAATCTGTTTTTATTGTAGGAAGCCGGGTCATCGGCAATCCTTATGTCCCCAGAAGGGTAGCGTAATACCGGAGGGCAGGAGTAATTCCTATTATTGGCGGAACGACGGGGGGGGGGGGGAGTAGGAAGGGTAGCTGTGGAGTATAATCAGGGAGTAGAGAAACCTAGAGAGGAGACCGGAGTAAAAGTAGAACAGGATGTGAGAAAGATGAGCGCAACGGTGGGGAGAGTTTTCGGTCTAACCAAGCAGAGATTAAAAAGATAGAAATACCTGTAGGAGAACAAATGATGGTAACTACAGAGCCCGGGCTCCAAGCCAATATACTAGTAGATAGTGGGGCAGAATTCAACTGTTTAAAGAGAGGATTATTGGGAGAAGAAAAATTGGAGGAAATTGGGAAAGTAAAACTAACAGGATTTGATGGAAGGACAGCCATTTCCCCCATAAAAATAGTTGGAATTAGGATTATGGAAGCAGGTCTAGAAAAAGCGGGGAGTAAAACGATAGGAATCAGTGAAATTGTTTGTGCCATAGTACCTAATTTGAGTAATGAGTTTATTGTTACTCCAGAAGATTACATAAAAATGTCAACGGTTAGAGACTGTAGTCCCGAGTGGGCGGTTAATTTACAGAAAGCGCTAGAACCTAAACAGGAGAGTGAAGGGCGGAAGTACGAAGAAAGAGAGGATTCGATAGCGGAGAATGAGAGGACAGAAGGCCGTAACCACCGAGCTAATATCGCGGTGAATCAGGTTGGGGTCGAGGAGGAACCGGAAGCGCCTAAGGCGAAGAGCGAGCCGCCGCCGATAGAGGAGGGCGTGGATCTAGAGGAGGCGAAATCTGACAGCCAATCAGGAGACGAAGAGGCAGGCGCACGGGGAGAAAGTAAGCAGACGGAGATAGCTCGTTCGGGCTCCGGAGAGGATATTGGAGATTCTCGGCAAGTAAGGAGATCCGATCACGCGGTATTCGCAGACCAACAGGAGGAAGATAGGACCTTATCGGAAGCTCGTAGATGTGCTAGAGAGGAAAAAGGACGTTATGTTGACATCGAAGGGAAGCTCTACCATAGAGAAAGGGTTTTAGGGCAATTGACAAATCAACTTGTAGTCCCGGAGATTATGAGAAAACCAGTGCTAAGCTTGGCACACGATTCGGTAATTTTTGAATCAGATGGAGAGTTCGGGGAGATTCGGGAGGTGCCCATGGAGCCGAAAGATGGAGAGAGGAAGGATCCCTAGCAGCTGAACGTAGAAAATCCAGAGATCACGCAGCAACAACTTTGGAAGCTACAGGAGTTGGTAGATCGCTTGAAAGTATTTTTTTCGGGGGAAGTAGGAAAAACCACGTTAGGTAACCACGAGATAACGGTTAAACCGGGGAGCATGCTACGTACTCAGCACAGATTCAAAGTGCCCCAATCTATGCAGCGGGCGGTGGATGATCAGATTCAACAGTTATGCGACAGAGGGATGATAGAAGAGTCGGGGGAAGAGTATAGTCATCCAATTATTTGTATTGCTAAACGTACAGGGGACGTCAGATTGTGTTGTGACTTTAGAATGCTCAACGCGCACACCGTCGCAGACGCATTTCCCATGTCACACATCCCGGATCTTTTAGCCAAGGTGGGGGCAGCAAAATACATCACAACTTTGGATATGCTGAAGGGGTATTATCAAATACCAATGGACCCCGGAAGCAAGAAATACACTACGTTTACTACCCACCGAGGATTGTTCCAGTGGAACGTAATGCCTTTTGGTTTGTCGGGGGCCGCTGCAACATTCCAGAGGATAATGAACAAAGTGTTAAACCCTCATTTGGATTATGCAGTAGCTTACCTCGATGACGTTATCTTAAAAAAAAAAAAAAAAAAAAAAAAAAAAAGTGATTACTGGTCAACATCTGATGTCATGCCACAGCTTGTTTTTTCTTATTTTGGTGCTGTTGGTATTTGCAGGGACGGCTGTTCATCCAGCTGTTGGGGAGTCGCGGCCCCACGATCCCGAGCTGGTCTTGTGTCTCGCTTTTTCGTTTTTATTTATTTTCTCCACTGGCTAGTTGCCCGTGTTGTATACTTTACCTAATCGCTACCACGTTATGTACTAACACCCCGGTCTTGTGGTTTTGTTACCCTCCACCACTAACTGATTTATATTAACCGCTCAGTTCGTAGGTTGCTGAGATTCAGTTTAGGTTCCCTGCCAGGATTTGTCTTCTTTAGATTTCTTTTTTTCCTTTTAGTTGGCTTGGGTACTAGACCTACCTGCATGTTTGCCGCGTGCGGAGACCCGTGAGGCGGAAATGGGATGTCTGGCGGCTGAGGTCGCAGGAGACCGGATAAAGTGCCTCCTGTGTACCAACACTCCTCTTCGACCCCGGCTTCGCTGTAAACGGGAGGCTAGAGACTAACCCACCTCTAGTCAGAAGTCTTGTACCAAGTTGTGTACACGGCTTTAGCGGCTTTTTTGTCGTATAGCACGGCAGGGTGAGCCCGGGGGCTGTGGGATCATGCCAAAGGCGTTGGCATGACGGTACCCGGAGGCCGAAGTGTCCGCCGAGTGCGTGTGATCACAGCCAACGGACTATATCTGCAACGTATAAGCTCCAGAACTGTGTCCAGCGTCATTTTCTTGGCTTGCAGACCTCCAGTTCTCCCTTGTAGGGCTCGGTGGTGGGTGGAGTAGTCTGCAGACGAATCTTCCTCCTTTTTTTCCATGGGTAAAAAGAACAAAAACTCCAAATTTAAGTCAAATGACAAAATGATAGTTGACAACGACTGTCCTTCGTCTTCTCAACCTACCAAGTCTCATACCCTTAAACGGTCTTTAGACCTTGACCTGGACCAAGAATGTGGAACCTCTTCTTCGGCAGCTGTACCAGTCGCTCCGAAGCGTCGTCTCCCCTCAATTGCTGTGACTACGCATGCTACTCACTTGCTTGTAGAATCCATCGATCCGAATGAGAGACTGTCCACCAGATCTCCCTTTTTCATTTCTAAAGCTTTGGACGCTGCGGTTGGCCCCTTGAGGTCTGTGAGGAAGCTTCGCTCTGGGGACCTGCTTGTCCAAACTTGCAGTGTTTCTCAGAGTAACACTTTTCTGCACCTCACTAGTCTTCAAGGCATTCCTGTCAAAGTGACACCTCACCCGTTTCTTAACACCTCTCGGGGTGTTATTTCTGAGTTTGATCTCTTGCCATGCAGTGAAGAAGAATTGGTGACTGAACTTGCAGATCAAGGTGTTATTGCTGCGCGCCGTATGATGTTTCGGCGCGATGGTTCTTTAATTAAGTCTAAAAATGTTATCTTGACTTTTAACTCCCCGAAGGTTCCGACCGAAATCAAGGCTGGCTACTTGGTCTGTGGAGTTCGCCCGTACATTCCCAGTCCTCTGCGCTGTTTCAGGTGCCAGAGGTACGGGCATTCACAACGTTTTTGTAAGAGTTCCGCTCGTTGCGCAAATTGTGGCTCCAGTGAACATGACGGGGAAGGTTGCACTTCTGCGGCCTCCTGTGTTAACTGTGGTGAGGCCCATGCGGCTTACTCCCGCACCTGTATGAAATGGAAGGACGAGATGGCAATCCAGCGCCTCAAGACCCTGGACGGCCTCTCGTACCCTGCTGCCAAAGCCAAGTTGGGTATTCCCAACACCCGACAGCGTAGTTTTGCCGCAGTTGTTCAGTCTCAGCCACCACCCGTGCAGCCCTTTGTTCCGCGCCCTGTAGCTCTCGCCGCACTTGCCAAGCGATCTACAGTTGAACAAGCGACACAGGTGGATTTCACCGAGCTCCAGCTTATTCCACCAGCTGAGTCTGCGCCTTCTCTTTTGAAGACGACCGACTCTTCCAGTTCCCAGCGGAAGGCCTGCACGTGCTGGAGAGCCGGCCCTCAATCCTCTAAGGTGTGCAGTGTCCATCCACATGTCGCGGCCATCATGGCCGACTTTGCAACTGTCTCGGACTCAGCGCGGTCCCCACCCTCAACCAACATTATAGAGGAACATAGGGGGGAGGAGAGTGACAGTTCGTCCCCAGCCTCAAACAACATTGCAGAGGAACATGGGGGGGAAGAGAGTGACAGTTCGTCCCCGCCCTCTGCCAGCATTGCAGAGGAGTGTGGGGGGAGGAGAGTGACGGTTCGTCCCCCTCCTGGTGAATCATCCTTTGTGTAGTTGTGTTTACTGCTGATCATTATATTAGTTAATTCTTACATACCTCAATTTTTATATAAACCTAATTCACTGACGTGTCTTCACAGCTTTCTTCATCCTCTTTTCCAACTTTTACCAAGCCTGTTTTCTCTTAATCCTTTTCCCCGCTTTTAAACATCTGTCGCTGATAGTCCTTTGTCTGGCGCTCTTTGGCCAAACCTGGCCCTTGCGCCATTAAAATTCATCAACCAACCAACCAACCAACCTCGATGACGTTGCAGTGTTCTCCAAGAATTGGGAGGAGCACTTGCAACATTTAGAGAAGGTAATCGGTAGCTTGGTGGAAGCGGATTTTACGGGGAACCTAGAGAAGTGCTGCTTCGCCAACGAAAAGGTGCATTACTTAGGGCACGTGGTTGGTTCCGGGGATCACCAGCCGGACCCGGAGAAGTTACAGGCGGTCAGGGACCTGTTACCGCCGAAGACGAAGAAGGAGGTACGTAGTTTCCTGGGACTCTGTGGTTATTATCGGGAATACGTACCGGGGTTCGCCGAGATCGCGAAACCACTAACCGATTTAACGGGAAAGAAAGCCGCGGAGAAAGTGAGTTGGACGACAGAGATTGATATCGCATTCAAAAGGCTAAAGGAATGTTTATGTACCGCACCAGAACTAGCGACGCCTAGCTTTGACCGTCCGTTCTTATTGTACACGGATGCGAATTCATTTGCCGTAGCCTGCTGTTTAGCGCACAGAAGTAACGGGGGAGAAATCCGACCGGTAGCTTACGCCAGCCGGAAGTTAAACGGCACGCAGGCTAGATGGGCCGCCAGTCAGAGGGAGGCCTACGCCATAGAATGGGCACTCCAGAAGTTCGAAGGATGGATTTTTGGGCATCCAGTGGAAGTAATGTCCGATCACAATCCGCTAGTTTATTTGACTAGTGCAGCATCTAAGAGCTCTAAACTACAGAGATGGAGTTTGGCCATCTCACAATTCAACCTTAAAATAACGCACATAGCAGGCAAGCTAATCACTCACGCTGATGCTTTATCTCGGTTATCTTTTGAGGCAGGTGATCAGCGTCCTGATGAACACAAGAGTATCACTACACAGGTAGAGACTCAGTGAGGCTCGAAGGTGGTACTGTTGTACGACAAAAAAAAAAGGAGAAAGGAACGGGGGAAGTGATGTTATTATTTTCGCCTGTTTGTGTCTGTATGTGAGGTGATAAACTGAAAAACAATATATATAAAAAAACTCAAGTGAACAGGACTCACCATGCGAAGTAAGGACCCCGCATGTTTCGTCTCAGGGGCAGAGGCCTGTAAGGGCGAAGAGTAATAATGAGATGCATATCAATTAAGATATGATCTAGTGCTAATTTATGTACATAAAAACAAGGAAATAACTTTATTTTATTAACTGCGTGCATATACAATGCCCAAGGTTAGAAGGGCGCCAGCCTGTCTGGGAAGACTGAATACGTCCTTTATGTAAAAGAATGTCAGTATTGTTGTATGTTTTGTTCTGTTTGTATAGAGTCTGGTTTCCACGTACAGAAGTCCGTTAGAAGGAATGTGGGGTATGCTGTCGTCGGGAACGGAAACAATAAGCGAGGGCGAGCGATTTACCAGAAGCAGGAGCGGCTCGGGTGCGGATTCGAAGAAAGTGGGCCTGCGGACAAAGGTCAGGTTCACTCCAGGACCTGACAAGGTCAGCGCCTTGTAGTAGGCCAGCGCCTCGTGGTAGAGGGGGCCGAAAAAGAAGGGAGGGGTCTTGTGGAGCGAGGGGGATAAGAGATAGCTTCGGAGAGAGAAGGAGGATTGCGAGGTGCGCTTGGACGGCGGGTAGACGTGCGGCGTCTATGCTCCGATGAATGCAGTTCCTGTTATTTGCGTGAAGCTGGAGGCTTCGGGAGAAAGGGTAAAATATTGCAACGAGTGTCTGGAAGACGGGTAGACGTGCGGCGTCTATGCTCCAAGGAACTCAGTTCCTGTTATTTGCGTGAAGCTAGAGGCTTCGGGAGAAAGTAAAAAGGATTTGCAACGAGTGTCTGGAAGACGGAGAGACGGTGGAGATTTTATGCTCCGAGGAACGCAGTTCCTGGTTTTTAGCGTGAAACAGAGTGTTTCGAATTACAGAGTGGAGTCGGAACGACTCGGATGATAGAGTGTCGTTAGGGCAACGGATTTGAAATTGAACAATTCGTGACGGACGACGCATGCCACAAGTTCGTCGACGCGGACATTGGCACCGGAACCAGACTCTCACTAGTACTTTGATTCATTAAATTTATTATCTTTCTTATTCACGAAGTATTTATTGAAGTTGATGAAGTGCCTTACAGTAGCAATTCTCTCCCTTCCTTGATTCGCGGATAATTACACAAAAAGGCGGAGGAAGAGGGGCCTGGATGATAAATTTATTATTAATAAATTACGAGAATGAGAACCTCAGATTATTTGCTGTAGGGGGAAGTTGTTAAATTAACTCACGGACGCCTATCGGAAAGAAGGCGGGACTTAGCACGAAAGTCTATGCCTCACCCCTACAGCAGGTTTGCTGTAAATACGCGCTGTAACGTTCGTGAGCGTTAGTTATCGCCGAGATTCCACGTGTGTTGATGTTAGTCAAGAATGCCTTTAAGAAGACGAAGAAGCCATTATCAACAGCTCATGGAGTTTGAACGAGGTCGTGTAATAGGGCTACGAAAAGGTGGATTTTCTTTCCGCAATATTGCAGAACGACTTGGCAGGAATGTAGCCACTGTGCATGATCGTTGGCAGCGGTGGTCAAGGGAAGGTACTGCCTCAAGAAGACAGGGTTCCGGCCAGCCACGTGGCACTACTGAGAGGGAAGACCGCCGTGTACGGCGTATGGCCGTGGCGCATCGTACCGCGTCTGCGGCAGCAATTCGAGCAGCAGTTGCCACCACAGTGACACAACGAACTGTTACAAATCGGTTACATGAAGGACAGCTTCGAGCCAGACGCCCTGTAGCGTGCATTCCACTTACTCCAAACCACTGCCGTTTGCGACGTCAGTGGTGTCAAGCTAGAGCTCATTGGAGGACGGAGTGGAGATCTGCTGTGTTTTCTGATGAAAGCCGGTTCTGCCTGAGTGCCACTGATGGCCGTGTGTTGGTTAGAAGGAGGCCAGGTGAGCGCCTGCAACCAACCTGTGTGCGGCTGAGACACACTGGACCTACACCTGGAGTTATGGTCTGGGGAGCAATTTCCTATGACAGCAGGAGCACTCTCGTGGTTATCCCACGCACCCTGACGGCACAGTTGTACGTCGGTCTGGTGATTCAACCTGTTGTGCTGCCATTCATGAACAGCATTCCAGGGGGTGTTTTCCAACAGGATAACGCTCGCCCGCATACCGCTGTTGTAACCCAACATGCTCTACAGAGTATCGACATGTTGCCGTGGCCTGGTAGATCACCAGATCTTTTACCTATCGAGCACGTATGGGACATCATTGGACGACAACTCCAGTGTCACCCCCAACCAGCATTAACCGTCCCTGTATTGACCGATCAAGTGCAACAGGCATGGAACTCCATCCCACAAACTGACGTCCAGCACCTGTACAACACAATGTATGAACGTTTACGCGCTTGCATTCAACATTCTGGCAGTTACACCGGTTATTAATGTTCCATCATTTCACATTTAAAATGGCTCTTCTGGCGCTTACAATAAGCTGTGATCTTGAAACCTTAATCGATTAAATATGTTACCTATACAAATGTTTTACCGCCATTTCATTCCTCTACAACTATTTTTTCGTGGAGTTGAGATTTTTATTTTCATCAGTGTATATATAACCATAAGTAGAGTTAATGACAAATTTAAAGACGAAAATTTTTGTCAAACAACCTGAAAATCATGACGCGCAACGCAGCAGTGATGAATATTCAGAACTTAGAAACTACAAAGCAGAGACTGAAACAAAAACTTTATTTTATAAGGACAATAAAAACAAAGTAAACCTCAATACCCAACAAGCATGAGTAAAGAATAAATAGATAGCTAAACCAGAATGCAGAGAGTGTCGAGAATGTCGAGCCTTGGGTTTATCAAGGACCAGCAAAACTCTGCATTTTCTCATTTCCACAAAGACCTAGTTGCAAATGGGTTTCTGCAAAGTCATAGATGCAAGCATAAATCCACAATAATTTTTAATTAACATAACCGCCATCAATGATGCGGGAAAAATAATTTACCTAAAGTTTTTAGATACATCTATAACTTTTCTGGCCCAACTCATACTCTCATCTGTCACAAAAAACAATAACATTTTCAAAAAGACTCACAAATTGTGCGAAGGCTTGAGCAAACCAACAGAAAAAATCCAGCTAAAGCACGAGGTTGTGCAACCATACCCCCAAAGAGAATTTCCAAACGTGAAACAAAGTACTAAACGCACTAAAATAATGCCATTCCTTGAAAATACAATAAAAAATAAAAATATAAAATAATAAAAATTACAACAGAAAAAACAAAAACGGAAGCAACATGAACAAAAAATTGAAAGATTGCTTTGGAAAGAATTACATAAAGTAACAAATAGTTGCAATATATACAAGGTATTCCAGGAGTGCTTTAAGGGAGAAATTTTGCACCAACCAACTACGACAAAACATCGTTGACCACTAGGTCGTGCAAACAGCAAACTGCTCAAAACAAAGTGCAGAAAAACGTGCACAATACCCAAAAATAAGCGAAAGAAAAAACTCAAAAGGTAAGAAAAACCATTTGCACCAAAGCCGAATGAGCTAAATATATTTACCGCTTTTTAACGAACACAAAAAATCAAGATAAAATGTTTTCACAAGAACAAAGGTAAGAGCCAACTCACAATGCTGTGTCCTGCTTCAAGTGACATAAAATGGTTGACCATCGTTCGCAACAGCTTTCAAGAAGGAAGGGGATGGGTCCAATGGTTTCCCCGCATAAAATGCCGCTACACGCGAAAATCCTCCAGGAGAAATTACGAAACTTAGAATGAAGACCTGCTTGTCCAGTAAGAGTAGAATAACTCTCCAGAATACACGAAAATTATTATCAAATATACTTGGAAGTGTATTTAAGAATTTTTACTTGTATTTAAATACCTTAGTGTGCTTCTACAGACACAACCAGTAACCTATTTATTTTGACATAAGTTTTACCCTTTTTTAAGTTAGCTATTCTAGAGAGAGAATACCTAGTTTACTTTTTATATATTTCTGAAAATGAAAACAGTGTTGTAAAGGCAATATTAATTACATGGACATTGTGCTCAAAACCCAAAGTAAAAAATACATAAACTATTACATAGGGGTCACATCAAAAGTAAGCAGAATTTGTGTAATAACGTAACAAACTTCTCGGGTTTAGAACTTCAAGATGTACAGAATGTGACTTTGTTTAGAATATGAATGGTTGCTGTATAACAAAAAAAGGGGAAAAAATCCAGTTTTTGGATTCTAAGCACAGTCTGGCTGTGGTGGATAGTCACTACAACTTAATTTATGATATGCATAGTGCATACACATGAAAACAACCAAACTCACAAAGAAAATTTTTAAAAGACTACTATCTGTTTTTATTTAATCACCACACCACCAGGAAGAGAGTTAAGAAAACAACAGCAAAGTAATTACTGATCACTCAGAGCACAGTTATGCTTTTCTGCAACTAAAGCAGAATTGGCAAACCACATTTTGAAGACTTTGAATTTTGGTTTCATCACACTCAAGAACAATACTGGAAATTTATAGGATCTACACAGCGAGTTGAAACAGTTTAGCTAATCCCCAAAAATCAATATCTGATACGGTATTCTACATAAATGGGAAATCACTTCCCTAAGATTTTCAAAACGGCAATTCAGCTGGTGTAGGACCATTAGGTGTGTTTCAGAACATGACATTTGATATAAGTAATGCATTTTCCTTTTACAGAAATACTATTTTTTAAAACAGAACCAAATCTGATTTATTACTAATAAATTTATTAAATGCCACAAAATTTCTGCTCTATGTAAAATTACCCCAACACAGTGAGATGATGTTCTCTAAATGGTGGATTTACCAAACTGGAACCAATTAAATCACACACATTACAGGAAATAAGGATTAAAAACATCCTAGCACACCCACTTACAGACAAACATAACTCAGCCTTAAGGGCTGTGCTGAAACGTTAATGTAAACACATCTAGGATATACTGATACTATACATGGAAGCAAAGACACAATAACTGAATACTCAGTTATTGTGTCTAGTACACCCCTATATGACCTACATCAAGAACTTCATCCTGACAAAATCATATTTATCTTTAACTAGCAGGGTGAAAACTTTTGCTCACTGAACTGTCCAGAGTAGATAACTTATCACTTTATTTAAACGAGAACCATTTAATAACTTTATTTACTTAGCTCGAGCATTTATAAAAGGCCAAAATCCTGCTGACACATATATACAGAATATTTTTACATACACATATGTGCACCTTTTGTTGAGTCTGGCCAGCTGAATGCAGGTGTGAAAATTTACATGCATTATGGGATGGCTTGTATCACATAAAAGTTTATAAAAACAATTCCTGAGCTAATGCAGGCAATTACCTTTACAATGCAGCTGCTTTTGGTATCATGTCAAACAGTGAGCAAGATAAAGAGAAATAACAAAATAAATGTTAAGAGAGAGAGAGACATACATGTTCATTTTTATTTTTGCCAAAAAAATGGGATTTCATTTCATTTCATTTTTATTTTTCAGTTGTGATCATATACACTAATAGTAGCATTATAACAATAACAATGTAACAACTGAAAACTGGGGAGCACGAGGAAAAAGGCCTGAATTGGCATAACATAGCCCTCGGAACCCGTAATAAAGATCATACAAGTCAGGGACAGATGTAACTGATTTTCTGATATCATATAAGTAAATTAGTAAGTAGTAAATAGAAATTATAGAGAAAGGTCACCAAGAGTAATTTAGTATTATATAAGTAGAAATGTATCCCAATTTCATTTTTCTCCCCTTTTCCCTTCCCCCTTTTTCCCCATCGAACAGGAGCAAGCACATGAGAAATACAATAGCGAATAAGTTGGACTTAAACCAGTTGGTCAAAAAAAAAAGAGATATACTATGATAGATCTAGTTCTTCCTCATTAAATAGAGTTTTAGTTTTTTTAAAAAAAGGTTAATATTATTAATAGCAGTAAGATGGTAAGGAAAAGAATTCCATAATTTAGGACCAGAATAGTTTATGTTATTTTTACAATTTTGTCATGATAGAAGTTATATTTTATTTTTTTAAACATGATCTTTCCTAAATTATATTCATATAGTTGTTGTATAGTTAATATATTAAATGTATTGGGATGTGAAGTTGTTCTATATATTAAATTGGAAGATTGATTAGTATTAATTTTTAAATCCAATAACCTGATAAACTTATTTTGTAATTTTTGTAATTTAAGAATATTATATCATGTTGTTTTATCCCATGTCAAAATACAGTAAGTAAAATAAGTCTGAATGATGGAATAGTATAACGCCAGCATTAGTTCAGGGGTTCAATGTCTAAGAGTGTGACTAATAACTCCGATGTTTCTCGAGATTTTAGTTGAAAGTAGATCTATATGTGTATTCCATTTCAAGTCATCACTTAAAGTGGTACCCAAAAACTTATGACAGGGCACCATCTCAATATCATGCCCCATTAATTTTATTTTCTGTAAGTTAAGTGGAAAAGCAGAGTTTTTTCTAAAAATCATTATTTTTGTTTCATTCATATTAATAGATAGATCATTAAAGCTCAACCAGTCATTAATTAAAGTGAAATTATTTTCCAACTGAGAAATAAGTGTATTGATGCTGTTACCGTGTAATAAAATAGTAGCATCATCAGCGTATAGCTGTATATCAGTATGTTCTAGTAATTTGGAAATATCATCAATGTAAACATTAAAAAGTAGAGGAGCAAGAAGAAAACTGATCCCTGAGGTACACCTGAAAACACGTGTCCGAATATAGATTTCATAAGATTAATCTGTGTATACTGTCGTCTGTGAGATAAATAACTCTTAAAAATATCAAGAAAGGTATCCCTAATTCCAATGTCATATAGCCTCTGCACCAGATTTGATGATTTATTGTATCGAAAGCCTTTGAAATATCAATAAAGAGAGCAAGAGTATAGTTATTGTGTAATAAATGAGATTGAATATTATTGATTAGGTTCAGTAATGCTATTTCAGTTGAATTATTAGGATGCATTAATATGTATGTATATATAGTAACAACATCCTCACATATCTTTTATGAATGAGTCCGTATAAGAACAATAAATATTTACATGTTATAAAATGAAAACATTGAGCAACAGTTGTGAATACTGAACAGATGCCAAAAAGTGTATTGTGAAGTTCAATGAAGCTCACTAATATATGCTATTATGTCTGTGATAAGCCGGCATCCAACAAAAAAACAAAAAAAACGGGGGGGGGTCCCAACTCTGAAAGGAAAACATCAAGAGCCATAAGAAAAAGTTCCTGTACAAAATAATAATAATAATTCTACTTGTGTTAGGCTTAGGCAGTCACTATACTCCATGACAAGAGTGCAGGTTTCTTCACCATTGTGAATGGTGATATTACTAACTAATAAAGTAAGCAACAGGAAAAAAATCACTTTCAAGCCTCTCATTTATTTTGTACTAAAAATAATATACAAGTGGAAAAAGTATAGAAAAATCATTAAAAAAGATTGTTTTGGGGCACAATTACATTAACTTTCTATTCTGATGTTATAAAATAGCTCTTAGTATCATGGCAAGAACATGTTGGGAATCACAAGGTCTTAAAAAGAATCAGCATAGACATAACTTTTTAAAAAAAGACTTGTAAGGAAAAAGATATGCAAGGCTGTAGCTCAAGGAGTAGTAACAAAATGGTACTTGGACACAATAGGAATTTAATAAATTTTTAAATTACTTTTAATAGATTTGAAAAATGGATGATGTCATTATCAAACACTGAGTCTAATTTTCCATAGTATATGAAAACACTTTGATACTTGTTTAATTTATTGTTGTCAGCATCTGTTGGCTTGGGGCTCTCTCTCTCTCTCTCTCTCTCTCTCTATCTCTCTCTCTCTTCCAGCACAACAGGAACTTCATCACAGAACACTCAGTGGTGTCATCTACCCCCCCCCCTCCTAATTTTCACAGCGAAGAAGCAGTTTATTTACTTTCCAATGACTATCCAATCCACTGGGTATTATAGGCCCCTCCCCATCACATAGTTCACTTGTTGATGCTCACTGCATTTTTCTTTTTTTTTTAAAGTCTGTAAAATGTACAGAAGCCACGGCACACTTTTTCTTCAGAATTTCAACACTCAAACTGGCTTTAATTTGCAGAACAAGTAGCGGGAAACGATCTACTGTAGGTGTGTACTTACCAAAATAGTGAACAGCCTGACTAGATAGGCCTTCTGTGAGTACAGAGCAATCAGAAGAGTAATAACATTATAAAGTTCACTGCCCAATCATACACAGTTACTGCCTAATCATACAGTTCACTGCCCAATCATACACAGTAAGTGTACTGGTTCCATATAACATAAGAAACATAAGAAATATTTATATGCTGTGAAATGAAAACATTAAATAACAGTTATGAATACTGAACAGACGAAAAAAACTTTATGTATTCCACGAAAAACATTTATTGTAAAAATATATTATTTGAAAACAATTAAATTTATTCTAAAAAGAGAATTTCATCATCATATACCATCGAACTGGAAAACAGAATTATCAATGTGAGGCTAGAGTTGTTCTCTACACTTTCTTAAAGTCTTGACAGAAAGCTGCACAGAATTATGTCCTTATCCTCTAGTCGCTTTAATGTCATTTCCATTTGATTTAAAGACTTTTCAAGAAGTTTCAATGCCAAAATTTTTGTGGGAGGGTACATATTGTTTTGGTTGTCATCATCAATTGAAACATCTCAGATGATAAAGCTAGTGTGGGGAGAAAAATTTTTCAGGAGAATATTTTAATTTCATTGCATTAGTAACATCTTGTAATTGCTGTACTGTGCATTTAATATAGCATAGAAAGGGGAATTACTAAATTACAAATGTGCATACTCTAATTGAATGCAGCAAAGAATGGGGAATTACTGAAATACACATCTTTCTGCACACATCATAATTTTTTTGCAAAAACCAGGGGATTTGTATTCCTTTAACCAACTCATAAATAAGTTATTGGTACATACTGCACAATGTGCATAACTATAAACTGCTTGTTCTTCGAGAGATTGTAAGTTGAGTTTCATCTGTAGCATATACAGCTGCTCAATCAAAATATAATAAAGGAAATATTCTTGATGACTGAAACACTATTACAGTGCTTCTGTAGTATAAAATTGGGGAACCTGGAGATTTCAAGAACTACAGACAAGACAGAATATTATAACTGGTTTACAAAAACTTCACTACAGTATTGTAACACTGCCTGAAGTAAATACTACACATGGTACAACCATGAGAACAAGCTTAATTCAGGAAAGGCTATATCATTATTGATCATACCCATGAACAGAAAGAAGTAAGCAAACGAATGAATGAACATGAATTCCCTCTATACATGGATTTTATTCATTATGGAAAGGGCTTTGATTCTCTCAAACCTTCATAAGTCATATTTATTGTTTTGGAAATCCTGTGGTATTGAATATGCATACATTATATTATTAGCAATATACACTGAGATAGATTTGCATTAGGAACACCACTCTTTTAGATATTCGGAGCAATAATGAAGCACCACATGATATCGACATCACATGTGGCTACTGTAAATTGTTCACTCTTATCCTCTACATGTATTCAGTAAACGCTTGCGAGTAATGGGGAAATGGGGTTACTTACACCAATTTGACTGCAGCCAGATATTTGGTATCCCTGGACAGCAGGTGCCATTGTTTTAGAAACAGCCCCACTTGTTGGTTGCTCTACTATATCAAGAGTTGTACAAGGAATGGATTCCATGCAAAGACATTCAGCAGAAGAGGTCACACAGTTCAGCCATACACAGTTGATCCTCGAGGTGAGAGTTGGATGTCATGACTGGTTTCTGAGCACAACATGTAACAGACACCCAGCACACTCACCAGTACAACAGTACTGCAGTTCGATCTATTTCCACATGTACTATAGTTCATAGCTTGCTTTGCTTGGGGTTCTACAGCGAGACACCAAAGAGGTTACCCATGATGATGCCCAGACATTGCAAATAATGCCTCGCATGGGCCAAGGAACATCAGAAGTGGACCCTTGACACATGGAAGGTCATCTGTTATCACGAATCCCATTTCCTATTTCACCATGCTGATGGCCAAGTTCGAATGTGGCATAAAGAACATAAAGCCCTATCCCCTGATTGCACAGTTGAGGTCCAGCAGATTGGTGGAGATGGTGTTCTAATGTGGGGAGCTTTTTCCTGGCAAGCCATAGGTCCGTTGGTTATTATTCCACAATCACTGAATGGTGGATGCTACAGGGACCTGTTAGCCAACTATCTCCATTATATCTGAAGGAGGTTTACCTCAACCATGTGCCATCTTTGAATAGGACAATGCACAAGGTCATCCGGCTTTTATAACCATGTGATTGGTTGGGGGAACGTGACGAATTTGCCATATCGCCTTGGCTTCCAAACTTCTATGACTGCATCCCCATTGAACACTTCTGGGATATGCTAGAATGGATAAGAACTGCTGATCGTCTACAGAATGAGAGACAACTGATGAAGTTGCTTCAGCGGAAATGGGTCAAGTTATGCGTTGAAAGCATTTGACACCTGTAGAATCTGTTCCTAGGAGTCCGCAAGCCATGACTTTTGCAGAAATGTGTACCAACATGTTATTTGGCATTTGACCCTAAATAAAGCTAACTTGTATATGAAACCACAAATATGAAGGTTCAGTTGACCCATCAAAACAGCATGTATAAAAATTGTAAAGGAACTGAGTAAAATAGACTAATATTTTCCAAGCTCTCCACTTCCACACTCTAGAATGTTTTTCAATCTTTGAACTTGGTGTCTTAAAATCTTGAACCACCTTTGCATTATTGAAGGCTTAATTCCTTTTGCAACTACCCTTTACAGCTGCAGTGCATGCAACAGGAATTAGAAGACAAAAGTACAAATGTGGGATTAAAAATGAACTCAGATAAAGCTGATGTACAATGCTTTTATACAAACTGATGATTTAGACAAACATACATACATACATACATATCACTAAGCTGTTATCTGAGATTCAGAGGTTAGCTCCTGAAAGAAGTACAAACTACCAGATAATTTTTCCTTACTGTTGTGGTATCAAATTTCTCCATTTATAGCAATTTTAACATACAGCTCAGGCTTCACTGACATCCATCATACGCCGTACACAAGATATTCTATACTTCATACTCATAATCTTTTTCTCATGAAGACACTCCTGAATCTGATCCTCCCATGACTTCCTTGGCCTTCCTCTGCCTTTCCTTCCTGCCACTTGGGCTAAAAATATTTTCTTAGTAAGCATTTCATCACTCATTCTTCCAACATGGCCAAACCACCAAAGCTATTAGTCTCCACCTCGCTAACATCATATTGCATTTTTAATCCACCTTCTTTACTTTTGTCACATAGTTCCTGTTGCATACACTGGTGTCTTTTAATCTTAAATCACCTTTGCATCATTGAACACTTAATTAGACATGAATGCAGGCAAATCCAGAAGTAAACTAAGCCTGCATTTATTTTGGACAGCAGATATGAAACAAGGGTCACATATAAATAGAAATTAATAGGTGTTAAACTTGGATGTAGAATATTTTAAAGGAATAGAAACAACATTCAAGAGCAATTTGCTATTTTGTCTTAAACCGAAAGCATTTAGTCAATGCATTGTTGCAGTTCTTATTTAGTGTTCTCCCTAGACAATTTTGTACAGCTGAATGGCAAGAAATTTTAGCTGGATGGTACTTTTAATGAACCCTCACCCAATCGAGAAGAAAAAGAATGTTGTTTTGCTTAACATTATTATACTTATTAAACATCTTTAGCAGTGTGATAGGCATTAATGCAACATAACATAAAAAAAAACATTAGAAAATTGCATATAATAAATGGTAAAAAAAATGAATTAACTAATAAATCATGTTCAACCCAGATTTCAAGCAGTTTTCATCAATATTTACAGTGTATGCGGAAGTAAGATTTCCACTCTTACTATCATGTATGTTGTAAAAGTGTTCATTAAATGAAATTTAGCTGGGCGAACACTATTATTTATTCATCAGAGACATGGACCTGAACTAAAAAAGTTAAACAGGTGCTGTGACAACTAAAAGAATAATGAAGAGATGTGTATCTATTTATTCAGCCATAACATGGAACAGGAAAAGAGTAAGAAAGAGGTCAGTGCCTGTCATCTTTTATTTCTGTGCTCTAACATATTTCTACACTAAAGTACCAAAAGTCACAGGATAGCAGTACGCAAATTTTTAACTGGAGCTGCAGTCATATAAGGTCTTTGACGCATGACAGGATTTTTATCAGTTGTGAGGTGTAATCTCGTGAGTCAGGTTGTAAAACCGCCAGTAGGATTATGGCAAGCCAAAGTGATTCATTGGAGTCTAAACAAGGCGCGGAATTCAGACGGATTGTATATTCAATTTCTGAAGTTGTGCGAACATTCCTCAATCCACGGTGTCACATGTGCAACGAGAATACCTCCTGAAAGGGATTACCACCCACCGTGGACAGCACTGTGGCTGACCATGGGTACTGAATGACCATGACCAGCGGCATCTGACCAGGATTGTCCATGTTAACAGACAAGTGACATTGGCTCAAATAACATCCACATCCAGTTCAGAAAGTACCAGAGCCATATCCATCAGCAAAATGCAACGTAATTTAGCGTCATGGGGAGTGGGAGCAGAAGAATTGCAAAAGTTCCTTTGTTAACACCATGACATCAAACACAGTGCCTCATCTGGGCTTGTGAACATGGCAATTGGAACCTGGAAGACTGAAAACATGTGGTATGGTCCAATGAGTCAAGCTACCAGTTGTTATGAGTTGATGGTAGAATTTGGGTGTGGTACAGACATGGCATGGCTCAACATATCTCCAGAAGTCTTCTGGACACTTGTGGAATCGATGCCACATCGAGTTGCTGCACTTTGCCAGTTTAGAGGAGGTCCAGCACAATACTAGGGATGTATCCCGTGACTTTTGTCACTTCAGTGTATAATTGTGTGCTTTTGTGGGAATTGTTAAAAATTCAGCTCTTTTGTTGCATATCAATATCTGACAATGCTGCTGAAATTGTGTGCCATCAATGCTTCAGTATTGCAAGCTACTTCTTTAAGACAACATTTTGGACATTGTCATTTAAAAATGGTAGTTGGATTGTGGTCAAGTGACATCTGCTCCTGACTTCTCTTGCTTCATGGTTCATGTAAAAATTGCAGGGCTTTTAACAAATCAGTATCAAGGAATTTGGAAGAGAGCTTGGGACCAAAATTTGTCAAACTTATCCAAAGTACTCCTGCATACGCTTGAAATGTTTCTTCTCCCAAATACTATTAATGCATATGCTTGAACTGTTTGTTGCCAGAGTCAATTTGTCAGAATATAACTTCTCTTTAGCATTTTGCTTATTCTCATGATTTTTCTTCACAACTTCTAAAAGAAGCATTCTGACATCATCTACCAGATTTCTGGGTACCTTAAAAGGGAAGGGGAAACCCCACTACAATTTGATATGCTATTTTTATTGCTATGTTATTGCAAATATTTGCTACTTAACGTTGTTTAATTCAGTAATGTTTATACATTCATTTTGATAATGTATCTGATGTATGGCACAAAGTAAAAATAGTTTAAATAATTTAGTTCCTATCCCCCACCCCTTTCTAAAACACTTCTGGCATATCCTATGACCAAAATCCATTACACTGGCAAACCTGAACAAGGTAAAGACAGTGCTTTTCAGAATACATATCAGTTGAAGTGTAAGAGGAAACAGAACTCATATTGCTTTAATGACAACATTCTAGGGAGAGGGAAGGGGGGCAACTTTGGATCCTTCTCATCACATTAATGGTGTCAACAGAATTTTTCTGCAAGATGAGGTAATACTTAAATTAAATCTTGTAAACACATGCACTACCCCTGAATACAGTTCTTCACAATTATGAAGCAGAGTGATTGCCTAAAATAAAAATGCTTATTGGTTGCACTGCATCTCATCCCTTTTAAATAGTATTAGACCATCAGAAATTAAAGAGGGCAAAAACAAAATAAACATTCTTCTTTACAGCTCAGTTACTCAGGTCACATATATGTAATAAAGTACTTCTTTTTAATTATGCTTATATGAATTTTGTTATTCCTACATTCACTCTTTATCTCTCATGTTTCAATGCTGTCATTCAGTTTCAATAATTTGCAACATCAATGCAGAAATTCAACAAACTAGTTAAGTTAAATTTGATCCCGAATAAACTGCAAAAGACTTTGGTTCACCTGAAAAAGAAGGTTCAGTGGCAATGAAAATTAAGGCGTTTACGTAGTACAGTTTCCCTGGAAGGAGAGGGAGAGTCCTGTTTTTCGCATGAGCTACATTTCCTCAGCAAGCGAATATGTGAAAATATTATGCAACAACACAAACATTCCTTTTTGGTACACCTTTTGTTCACATGAAAGGTAGCAAAAAAATAAAAAAAAAATGAAATAATTCATGTTACAAGTATCCACGTTTTAAAATATTCATAGTTTTGTAATTTTTCTATAATTATGTTCAATAACTGCCACAGTTGTATGTAGTGATATAACTGCCAGTCTTTACAAATTAAGTAAAAAAACAAACAAACAAACTGTCAACTATTGTTTGCGTTATTGGAGAAAAGAGTGGTGAAGATGCTAGTGTACTACGGACACAGTCAACATTCCCCTATGCCTGGGCATAGCTATCTTCTAGGAAGAATACCACATGGTTAGTACAAAACAACATCACTTTTCCCAAAGGCTGTAGAACAAACTTCCCACAGTCACTGCTACAGGAAATCCTGGTAAATGTGTAGATTAGCATCCTAAATTATTTCGTCGGAAAAATGTCAGTACCTGGAAAAGCGCGACATACAGATTTTAAGTATGGAAATTTATGGCAAATGTTGCAGAAATTTCATATTTTGAATGTGTTTTAAGATTGTTATCGTAATATTGACCTGTGAGTGTGATGCTGTGAAGAGACGCTGCGGTAGGCAAATCACATAACTACGGATACGATGTAAAGCTTTGCTTCGTTGAAAGGAAGATTCGCCGCAGCATGTAATTCATACGCTACAGAATATAGTTCATTCTTGCTTTGTCATTGTTTTTAAAGCACATCTTCAGCAATTTTTCGTTTTTTTGCATATGATTTCCTGATTCGAAACAGAAAGTACTAATATGCTTTTCTATGTTGTAAAGAAAACTGGGGAACTATAACTTCTGGTTTGAATGGCTTCAATTCGTAGCTGATGTGCTGCGTCACCACACTTTTGGTTCTCCTGTTAATAGCTTGTTCGCAGGTCAGTCGCTACCTTACTCATACATATTTTTTTTAATTGTAGAGGATTTTAGGAAGGGAGTGTCTGACCACAGGTCTTAAACAACCCTTAGAAATAGGAAGCTAGGAGATTTGGACTACAGTGCCCGATGGGAAAGTGACATGGAAGCGAAGTAGAAAGAGGGAGGACGACGCCCTTATTTACTTCCGGGGGGCCAGTACCCGGGGTCCGACGGCTTAACATGCCCATCCGACGCACGGCGGATATTTAGTGGACTGAGCGTTCGTTCCTGCCTGGGATCGAACCTGAGGTCATTTCCGTGGCAGTCACGAACGTTGTCCACTAGGCCACCTGCGGTCCAATCATACATATCTTTTGCAAATCAAAGGTTTTATCCGATTTTTCCTGCCGACAACGTACAAAATACAACAAAATAAAGGGTGGATGATGTGGACTTATTTTCTGTAGCGTACCACTGCATTTATCGCTCTCCTGCCAACACTGTAACCTCTTTCTCTTGTGCTATTCTGCCCGTCATTTCGGCACAGTGACGAAAATTCCTTTTAATGGACCAAAGCTTCAGATCTTTGCCGGAGCGAAGCGTTAGGCCTACTGCTGCTTCTCTTTACAGCATTGGACTCACAAGTCCATATTACGATAAAAATCTTTAAAACACATTTAAAATATGAAATTTCTGCACCATTTGCCATTAATTTCTATACTCTAAAATGTGTACATCACAATTTTCCCAGGTACGACTATTTTTCTGACAAAAATAATTTAAGATACTAACTACATATTTACCGAAATTCTAAATTGGAAAAAAAAAAAAAAATGACGGTAATTTCTTTGAAAAAACAGATGGAATGGAAAAAAATTATTAAAGAAAGAAATTATGTTTTCTCAATCCTCATTCTCACTAGATAATTGAACAAAAAAGCCCTCTGATCATTCTTAACTTGCATCACAACTCGTAAATCAGTGTGACTTTATCACCTGTGTGAAAGACCATGTGCCTTTAAAGAGCATTTTTGTCAGCAAATGGTTTGGAGCACACATCACACTGCTGAGGCTCTTCACCTGGGTGAAGAATCATTTGCCTTGAAAGATGACTTTTATGAGTACATCACACTAGTGAGGCTTTTTAAAAGTGTGTAGCAGCATGTACACTGAGAGGTCATTGTTTGGAACATACATCATACTGGTGAGCATTTTCACCTGTGTGTAGGAGCATGTGCTTTGAAAGATTACTTTTCTGAGGGAATTGTTTGGAGCATACATCACACTGGTGAGGCTTTTCACCTGTGTGTAGGAACATGTGTCTTGAAAGACTACTTTTCTGGGTGAATTGTTTGGAACATACATCACACTGGTGAGGCCTTTCACCTGTGTGAAGGAGCATGTGCTTTGAAAGAGTACTTTTAAGAGCAAATTGTTTGGAGCATACATCACACTGGTGAGGCTTTCCACCAGTGTGAAGAAGAATGTGCCTTGAAAGAGGACCCTTCTGAGTAAATTGTTTGGAACATACATCACACTGGTGAGGCTTTTCACCTGTGTGAAGGAGCATGTGCGTTGAAAGAGTACTTTTATCAGTAAATTGTTTGGAACATACACCACACTGATGAGGCTTTTCACCTGTGTGAAGGAGCAGGTGCTTTGAAAGATTATCTTTACGAGTAAATTGTTTGGAACATACATCACACTGGTGAGGTTTTTCACCTGTGTGAAGGAGCATGTGCTTTGAAAGAACACTTTTGTCAGCAAATTGTTTGGAGCATACGTTACACTGGTAAGGCTTTTCACCTGTGTGTAGGAGCATGTGCGTTGAAAGATGACTTTTACGAGTGAATTGTTTGCAACATATATCACACTGATGAGGCTTTTCACCTGTGTGAAGGAGCAGGTGCTTTGAAAGATAATCTTTACGAGTAAATTGTTTGGAACATACATCACACTGGTAGGGCATTTTACCTGTGTGAAGGACCATGTGCGCTGACAGGTCACCTTTAAAAGTAAATTGTTTGGAGCATATATCACACTGGTGTGTCTTTTCACTTTCGTGAACAAGCATGTGCCTGGGAAGATAATGCTTGCATACAAACTGTTTTAAGCATACATGACATTGGTGATCTTTTTCACTTGACTGAAGGAGACTATGCCTTGAGGTGCTGCATTTTTCACTTAGCCGCTTGGAACTCTTGTCCGAATCATAAGGTTGTTCTCTTGCATGGACCTTTACATGCATTAAGAGACTATTTTTCTGTTTGAATTCCTTGTGTCACACATTACACTGGAAATGGTTTTCACTTGCATGAAGTTGCATATGTCTTGCAAATATATATTCTCCTGAGAATTTCTGGAAGCATATTTCACATTCCCAGAGAACTTCACTTTTACATGGAATGTGCACTGAAGTATCAATTTCTGCTTTTACTTCCTTCACAATTAATTGTTCAGAGACATCTGTCATAGAATGCTTCAACATTGATTCCAGACTGAGGAACTTAGTATTTTTATTTGTTCAGAAACCTGCTCTTCTAATAATTTCATTTTTTGATATTATGCAGTAATGAACTGAACAGTACATGTTCTTTTGAATTAATTGTGTTGCCCACACATACAAAGAAAAATGCCATATTACATTCATGTCTGGTATCTAAGATAGCATAGCAATGCTTTGAGAAAATCTCTTTAATTCAAACATGCAACAAAAAATATAGAAATGAAACCATGCGATAGAAGAACGAAATTCACAGAATAGTATATGTACACAACAAAATTTCTAAAGTCAAATTACCTTTAGAGGCGAAATATTGGCAGGATCTTCTGTAATGTTTTCGCCTTACTAATTAATTATGCTTTTATTACTTTGTTAGATTTTCAGATTGGATAGTTTGCCTTCCAAAGAAATTAACCAATGTTCAACTTCTGCTATCTTCTGTAATGCTAAGCTAATTTCCGTAGCTTTATATAGTTATAATCAAAGAGAGAGAAGTCTATAAAATTCTTGTTACTGAAAGCCTTGGTCATTGGCTGACCGCTGTAGGGCACTGTAGCCAAAGAATATCTAACTGAAGCGTTTATATTCTTTTGCTGTAGCTGTAGTAAACGACCGAAAGGAGATCCCGGAATTGATCATGTTCACAAAACCTACAAGAAAACTCTTCAAAGTAGAGATGAGCGATATTTCGTCTGTGATTTGATCACTGTTATCTAAAAGTCACAGGTAGCGCCTGTTACTGAAAACCTTAAAGAAAACCTCATTTCCGTAAACTCATTTCCGGCATTTTTTTCTTCCCCATGCAAAAATGTAATGATGAAAGATACATGTCCGGGTGGCGCAGTGGTCTAAGCGATGGCCTCTGATCATTCGTCTGAACGGGGTCCGGGTTCGAATCCCGGTGAGGCATGGATGTTGTGTTTGTCTTACGGCACTGGCTCTCTCCCTTCCCTGGAACCAGTGACCATAATTAGGGATGGGCGACTGCTTATAGCCCATTGAGTTGCTCACGGTGGTCGTTAAACCTCCAATAAAAAAAAAAGATACATGAAAAATGACGCAATCAGAAATGCTTTATCGTAAGTAGTTCTCCCGCTAGAGTGTTTTTTAAAACCAGCAGTGACGTCACACTAGACAAGAGACGGGGCCGTCGAGAATACGTCAGTCCAAAGACCTTTGAGATGCATAGACTGGAAGTTCTTGTGTAAAGGAGTGGCAGCAGCTGGCGACATTTTGGTCGTAGAGCTTGTACGGTAAAAACGGCCTTGCCGTATGTGAGCAACGTTAATTAAACTCTTTTACCTGCGCCAAAGAACAGATTTTCCGTTGTTTTAATACTGCGTATTAATTTGTCTTCAATGAGGTAGAAATTAGACATTGCGCCTTTTAACTTCAGTAAAGAAAACATCATTAACGTAATTTTTGGGGATATGAAATAACGGAAGGAAACGTCGCTTTTCCTACGTGTAAAATGTATTTCGGCTTCAGTTGCTTGAAAACTGCGATATCTAGTAGCATAAAATTTGTATTTCGTACCAGTGGCGGCCCGTCACATGAGGCAAGTGAGGCGCCGCCTCACTTGAAATTCCGCAGAATGAGAAGTGAAAAAGAAACAAAAAAAAACTTCGGTCAGTAACAAAGATATAAGAACTTTCCAGGATAAATGCAACACTGAAATTCACATTGTGATTCATGAATTAGGTTAAAGAAAGGCTTTCGAGAAGAGGAATGAATAATTATTTTTGCAAAGCAGCTGCATGTTTTAAGCGCTTAGAGGCGACCGGCTGAATCGTCTCAATGAGAAGCCGGTTTTGGGAACTGGGGATCAGAGAAGAGCCCTACAGAGTGAACCCCTCACCCCCACGGTCCGAGGTCTACCTAAGGAGGTGCCGGACTTCCAGTAAGAGAAAGGAAATTTCTGAGGCGATCCTCCATTTCGCTTAAACTGGAATGGCATCTCTGCTGTTATTGGAGAACACAAGGATTGTGTATCCAATGGGCGCGGGAAAATGAGCAGAAGACCTTTGTGAAAAGTGGTTTCACAGGCGATGACGCCGTTCGCCTCTATACGCTTTGGAGTAGGATGATTTCTACGTAGCTTTAACTATTCGTCAGAGTGTATTTGAGTCTAACTTTTTGTAGTGTGTTTTCAATCCTCTCTTCTGCGGGTGTTGGCTAGTTCATAGTAATGTTGAGTTTTTCTTCTTTTTTATTTTGTAATTGTTACTAAACAGCATATTTTGATTTTGGTTGGAAAATATAAATGGCCCAACAAACCACGTGATTTGTGTTCTGGAAGAAATTCCATTTAAACACTGGAAAGATTATGATAAAAGGGATGTTATCATATCTGGAAGACCGACACCTATAATAAGTTCAATATCTAAAGATAAGAAGTGCGGCAAATCGTTTTTTAGGTCTTTCAATAAATCATGATACGAGATTTTCCGATTTAGTTGTCGTTCTAAGCAAGCAAGAACTGCCTTTTCAAAGAACATGATGAATCTATTTCCTCATTAAATAAAGGTAATTTCAAGGAGATGTTCCATTTGTTACTTCGTAGGAGCACCCCAGAATTAAAAGCACATTTTGAAGAAATACGAAGCTTATTTTCTGGACAATCTAAAACAATACAGAATGATTTAATGGAGTGTATTCATGAATATACTGTATAAACGAATGTGTTAAAGAAAGAGAAATTAATGAGTCAGATTTTTTTTCAGTGCAAGTTGATGATACAACTGATATTACTCGAAAATCTCAGTGTTCAATAATTGTCAGATACTTATTGGACTCAAATTGTGAAGTAGTTGAGCGCTTCCTTGGTTTTTATGATATCAGCACTGACAGGACTGCTGTGGCACTGTATGATCTGCTAGCATCGGTTTTGGAGGAGTTTGATTTTAAATCAAAGTTAGTAGGCCAGTGTTATGATGGTGCAAGCGTTATGGCTGGAGAGTTGAGCGGTCTGCAGAAAAGAGTCAAGCTAGAATCCCCGCAAGCTTTGTTTACCCACTGTTTCGCCCACCGCCTTAACCTTGTCCTACAACAAGGGTGCAAAATTATTGTAAAATATCGCATATATTTCGCATCTGTATCCAGCATGCCCTCATTTTTCATAAATCTGCCAGGAGAACCCACGTAGCAGATTCAGTTGTTGGGAAACGGATTCCTCAAATAGCGGAAACACGTTGGGCATCACGTTCGCAAATTTTGCGTTTAATTGTGAGTGAATGGGGCAAACTAAAGAATGTGTTTGAAAACATAATGAATGACCCGGAATCAACGGCAGAATCAATCAATGGAGCCATAGGGTATTTGAAAAATTTTACTGATTTTGAATTTGCCTTTTTATCACTAATTTTTGATGACATTTTTGGAATTACGGATGTACTGTTTCATGTTTTACAAAAAAAGACTTTAGATATCAGTTATTGCCAAAGACAAATTAAACAATGTTGCGAACGAATAAATAAGAAAAGGAATGTAACCACTTACTTGAAACATTTCAGTGAAGCAATTAGTTTGAGTGGAGGTCCTAAATGTCGCCAAAAGAAACATTTGACTGAAGAAGAAGTGGAAAACTATTACAAAATTTTGTTTTACGAAATCGTTGACAGCATAATAGTCCAAATAAATACCAGATTTGAAGATATGGGAAAGCTCGAGTTTCTGCAGCTAGTTGACAGCTCAAAATACCATAGTTATTCAGAGTCATTTCAATCCAGTGCCAGTAACACTCTCAAAAAAATTTATCCAAACATTTTTACAGACACACAACGACTAAAAAACGAATCAGATTTTTTATGTAATGATTACAACTTCAGGGAACTCAGTGTTCAGAAAACCTTGAAAACAATGAAAGAAAACGAGCTGAAAGATGTGTTAGCAGAAGCCTACATATTATTTTCTCTTGTATTGACACTGGAGTCAACAAGTTCTTCTGCTGAAAGGAGTTTTACTTGTTTGAAGAGAATTAAGACTTACCTCCGTAATACAACGGCACAAGATCGTTTGTCTTCACTCGCTAAAATTTCAATCGAGAAAGAATTGCTGAACCATCTAATGTCCACTCAACCATTTTATGATCTGATCATAGACAAATTTGCAGCCAAAAAGGATCGCAGATTGAACTTATTTATAAAACATAAACGGAAAGCATTCTGTTCGAGACCAAAGCAAATTAATATCGCCGCCCCGGTGGCGCAGTGGTCTAAGCGAAGGCCTCTGATCATTCGTCCGAACGGGGTCCGGGTTCGAATCCCGGTGAGGCATGGATGTTGTGTTTGTCTTACGGCACTGGCTCTCTCCCTTCCCTGGAACCAGTGACCCTAAATTAGGGACGGGCGACTGTTTATAGCCCATTGAGTTGCTCACGGTGGTCGTTAAACCTCCAATCAAAAAAAAAAAAAAATTAATATCGTATTCCTCTGTTTTTAATTCCAGGTTTAAATTACCTAATACTTTTTTTATATAGAAATGTGCTTCCTTAGCTTGACTTCTCCTGTACATAGTTATCACGAGCCTGGACTTGAGTTTGTGTCCCGTGCTAAATGCACCTTCACCAATATGCCAATCGAACTGTTACTTTTATTCAAGCTCAAGAAACACTTCGTGAGAAAAAATTTCTATTCAAATGATTTACTTTGAATTTTTTAAGAAGTGGATCTCCGACTGGCGTTGGGATGTGAGTGACGCATTGACTAGCTAAAGAAACCGCACAAATTGCGTATTTTCGCTCAAATGTATTACATAAAAGAATACAGATGAAATATTTCTTTCTTTGTTGTAAAATTATTGAATAATTGTTTTCATAAAAATATTGTTGCAAAAGTAGTGTATATTACACACACATATATATACACTGCCGGACAATTGCTAAAGACGGATGACAATAGCAACGATGGCAACCATAAAATGGAAGGCAGGAAAATGTGGAAATTAGCATAAGTGCGGGATACAGTAAGACGTGTTGTGCGTATGCAAATTTTGGATTGATGAACTTTTTCGTGACGTCATAGCGCTGATAAGAGACATAAAGGATTTGACGCGTATTGACCGTTGTTGTTCAAACGCAAAGTTGAAAATAAAAGAATCAATTGACGAACTTGCAATTTTCAGTATGCCTTCCGACATAACCTAGATGATTTTACGCGTGGCCGTATTATTGACAAGATTGAAGAAGGGCGAAATATAACAGATGTTGCCATTGAGTTCGACGTCAGCCACAGTGTTGTTTCAAGGCTTTGGAAATCATTTCAAACAAATGGAGAGTGTAGCAAACGTCACGGGGGAGGTCGTGTTCGCAGTACGACACCTGCAGAAGATCGGTACATAGTGCTATCAACAAAAAGACACCGGCGCAGCACAGCTAGTGAGGTAGCAAATCAGTTTATGGCTGCTACTGGCAAGCGGATCTCCCGAAAAACTGTCGCCAGACGTTTGCATGAAGGAGGACTATACGCCCGCCGTCCTGTTGTGCGCATCTATTTGTCCAGACGTCACCGTACCGCATGTTTGCAATGGTGCCATCAACATCACAATTGGACTGATAACGACTGGTCTGCTGTCTTCTTCTCAGATGAGAGTAGATACAGTCTATCGTCTGATTGTCGACGACAACTGATCTAGCGTGATAGTGGTACTGCATATTGTCCAGCAAACATACAGGAAAGGGACCGATATCCGACATGTAGTGTCATGGTATGGGCTGGCATCATGATCAATGGCCGTACGTCCCTTTATGTGCTTCCAACTGGGACTAAGACTGGCCAACGATACATTAATGATGTTCTGCTACCTCATGTTCGCATGTTCCGTTGTGCTGTCGGTGATAGATTCATTTTCATGGACGACAACGCAGCATGTCATCGAACAGTCGCTGTCCAGGAGTGTCTTGAGAGAGAAGATATTCAACGCCTCGTATGGCCAGCACGTTCTCCAGATCTGAATCCCATTGAAAATGTGTGGGATGCTTTGGGGAGGAGTCTTGCTGGTCGCCAATGCCCTCCAATAAACAAGGACACCCTCATCCATGCACTGACAGAGGAATGGGATAAATTACCCCAACAGCTGCTTGATAATGTTGTGCAAAGCATGACACGACGTGTGGAATCTTGCATCGCCCTCCACGGTGGCCATATCCCGTATTGACATCTTACGCCGGAACGCCTGCGGACGGTAATTGCAGTTTTTTCACGTTTACGTATTCTGCACAAAATGGCCTGTTTTTTTTTTTTTTTTTTTTTTCTTATTGCATATTTAAAGACCACCGTGAGCAACTCAATGGGCTATAAGCAGCCGCCCGTCCCTAATTTAGGGTCACTGGTTCCAGGGAAGGGAGAGAGCCAGTGCCGTAAGACAAACACAACATCCATACCTCACCGGGATTCGAACCCGGACCCTGTTCGGACGAATGATCAGAGGCCATCGCTTAGACCACTGCGCCACCGGGGCGCCACCAGGGCGGTGCCTGTTTGTCCATTGAACACGTTCCAAAGCCTTCTGGATTTCAGAGCACAATAAATTGTCTTCCTTGTAATGTCCTGGCATTCTGACATTATTTTATTTCACTTGGCATCCAACCACACTTACTTTTTTATGCGCTATATAGCCGTTTATGATCCGTCCTTAGCAATTGTCCAGCAGTGTATATATATAGTGGTATATGTACATTTTCCCTCTAAAATTTTTGGATTTTTTCGTGAAGAAAGACTCCCCACGCCGTGTTTCATATATTTCTATAATTTTATTCCATTACTGTTGAATAATATTTGTATATAAGGGCTAAATCGCATGGGCTGAAGCCCTAAGGGATGGGGTTTACAGCTGCTTATAACAAGGCGCCTACCCGGGACCAATGGCTTAACGAGACTTCCGAATCTCAGTGGATTTTAATGATTCAGCCGACTCGAACCCAGGACTTCAAAGATATCCGATGGGTGATACTGCCTTTGACATGAAACTTTTTGAAGGGGGGTCTGCACTTCTGCTGTATAACTGTGTATAAGTACATGTAACAATTTGGAGGGATGCGCTTCGACAAATATTTTTCTATTGGTACGTACGCACATCTTGAACATTAATACAAAACGAAGCTAATTTAATAAAATGAAGAAAATGCAAAAAATTATAGTTGTTTTAATAAAAATTTAATAAAGCAGCAACTTCTTTGGCCGCTTTGCTTTACTTTCTCTTCCATTATTAAGAAATTACATTGCTTTCCGAGTTATGTAAAAATCAATGAATTTAAATAGGGAAATTATCTATAAAACGTACTTAGAAAAAGCTAACTGTCTCGCCTACTAAGGGAGGTGCAAACCACGACCACCCCCAGGCTACGCCACTGATATATATATATATTCGTATAACGTTATACGAATTTATATATTTTTTAATAACGTATGTTTTACTGGTTTACATTTACAGCAAGACCGTTCGCCTTACCAGCATTTTGCACCACGAGCCGCCACTGTTTTATACTCTAAGTAATGTCACAAAACATTTTAATGTTGTCATTTGTTTATTCTTAAGAGAAATTGCCGAGAGTAAAACTTTTAATTTCGGAAGTTTTTCCCGCAGTATTATGAGGTCAAATATTTATTGAGAACCATTTATGACAAGGTACAGGATAAAAACAAGTAAACAGATGAGTAACAAACAATATATGAGAATAAAATTGCCCGGAAAATGTCCAGGTAAGCATAAACATATTGTCTCAAACGAAGAGTCCTTTCAGAGAAAGAGTCCGGCAGTACAAGCATCCAGGAAGACAACAAAAGGAAGCTAGAAGTCAGAGTGCATGAGTCCCAGAAATAGCATCGGGCGTAGCGTGAACGTCCACCTACTCAAAAACATAAGCCCAGCGGTCGTAGCAAGGTGCAAAGTCAGGGCGAGTCTTCACATAATGGCTAAGCGCGACCATATTCCATACATCTGGTCGTCAACATCTGGTGGAGGTTACGAACAGCGAGAGAGATATGTTCGGAAGCAGAATGATTTCTCGAGGGCTAACGCAAAGAGACGACACAGCTACCGTTGTGACAAAGGTGTAGTACGCACAGCAGCAAGTGTACATAATTGTTCAAACTTGACTTGTATTGCAGCTTCAGCAAGTTCCGCAGGTTCATCAGTGAAGCCGCACCCTCGCGGAGAAGGAGGAGGCGAGCGACTGCTGGAGGAGGATGGGGAACGGTAGACCCGGGACCGTCCTTGTTTAGCCAAAACACTAGGAGCAAGGAAAACGATGCGTTTCTCACTCCGGGAGCGAGGATCATCGCGGAGTCATCAGCAGGAACCGGGTCATTTCCCAAATGACCGACCTCACCAACAGGCACAGACGAAGTCGTACGTAGAAGGTGGAGCACTCGACGTTGGAGTTAAAGTAGGAGCAACAAGCAATGCTGCAGGAGTTTCTATAACCGATGGAGTTTCAAAACAGGCATCAGAAGAAGGCTCCGAATCAGAGGTAGATTCTGTGTCATCTATGGAGGCAGGTAAATCAGTTGCAGCCGGTCCGAAGACACCGGATGCAGAGGGAGGGGATCCACAGGAAGAAGCAAAGGCGAGGAAGATGGAACACCACGAGCCACACCAGAGGTTCCTGTCGACGACAGAATATACACTGACGGAAAGTGAAAAAAGAACACCAAGTATGAATTGGCGTACGATCATGAAATTTACATATGTTAATGGGGTCAAGTTTACGTTGGTGTGATGTTAATTTTGGGACCAACCGGCGGACGCGTACGCCACAGCACGGAATAACATGCAAATTATCGTCGGTGGTATTTAAGGAGTACGGCGAAGTGAATGTAATCAGTCGTCGGTGTACGGACAAGTGCAAAAACCCCGAATAAGCTGCAATGCCTGGACATGGAAGACGTGTACGATTTCAGCAGTTATCGGACTTTGAGCGAGGTCGTCTAGTCGGACTCCGCGAGGCCGGGTGGTCGTATCGTCGTATTGCGGAGCGAATCGGACGGGAAGTATCGGTGGTGGTACGATGGTGAGTAGATGATCCGAGGAACATTCCCACATGAGAAGACGTGGAACCGGGAGTCACAGACGGACTGATGAGCGGTATCGACGCATAAGAAGAGCGGCGTTATCAAGCAGAACATCTACTGCGACGTAAATCCGAGCTGCCGTTGCACCTGAGGTGACTGTGCGAACAATCCGCAACCGTCTACTGGATGCGGAACTACGTGCATGTGTGCCTTTGGCATGTGTACCTCTGACACCAGCCCACCGTCAGGAACGGCTGCAGTGGTGTCGCCAACATCTGCACTGGAGAACGCAATGGCGATCTGTCGTGTTCAGCGATGGAAGCAGATTCTGCTTGGGAGCCTCCGATGGCCGTATGCGTGTTCGCAGACGCACAGGGGAGCGTCTCCACCCTTCTTGCATCCGCCAGCGACACACAGGGCCTACACCTGGTCTCCTGGGGTGGGGAGCGATCAGTTATCACTCCCGTACACAACTAGTGTTTGTACCGGGTACGTTAAACAGCACCTCCTACATCAACAACATCATTCAGCCCGCTGTTGTGCCATTTGTAAGGTCGGTCCATCGTGGTGTTTTCCAGCAAGATAACGCACGCATATACACGGCACTTGCAACGCAACATGCACTTCACGGTGTGAGACAACTTCCATGGCCTGCACGTTCGCCGGATTTGTCCCGCATTGAGCACGTGTAGGATTTTATGGGACAACGACTTATCCGGTCTCCACGGCCAGCCACGACCATCCCCGATTTACGCGTCCAGGTTGAGAATGCTTGGAACTCAATACCCCAAACTTACATCCAACATCTGTACGACAGACTCTATGCCAGAATTGCACAGTGTGAAGCAGTTCATGGCGGTTCAACCTCGTACTAACGATGTTACATGGAAATGTTATTTTTCAGTTTACCAGTAAATACAGCTATATTTTGCCATAATTTTTTGATCACGTTATCCTCTGTATTCCGTTATTATGCTGTATAAATTTCGTTGGTATCAGACGTCTCCTGTTTGGTGTTCTTTTTTCACTTTCCGCCAGTGTACGTTGCGGAAGACACAGTAGTCCGGCGAGGAAATGACTTAGGAACAGAAACAGGAGGAGGACAGTCCGCCTTATGATGTCCGAACGCCAGGCTTTCTCACAATGGTAGGAAGTAAGGAGTGTGATTCTACGAACGTGACCATTACACTTAAATATGAGCTTGGTTGGGCAGCGAGCAACATCATCTCGTGAGGCGAACACCATCTGCGCCGTGCGTCGAGTACTGGTGATGGAGCGATTATCTGTATCACGTGGTGCAGCGGAAAACGTTCTAATACGGCTGACAACCCGGCCGACCGTTGTAAGTGCATCATAGAGCATAAGATCGGTCACCTCTGGAGGGGACCGGGTACAATGGCACAGCAAAAGTGCGCTGGGAAACGGGTTCGGGCAAAGGAAGTCGATTCCTGATAAACAATCCAGTCTGTAAGACAGAATGAGATATGGCTTCCTCCGTGAAATACACGCTGACAAATCGTGGTCGACGAGACACATGAAGTATAGCTGTAGGGTAGAACTGGCGTTTAAGAGCAGTAGTTTTGATTTTGAGAGGCGTGTTAGGCAATGCCCGAAAGCATAGCCCTTGGTCTAGAATAGATGAAAAGGAGGTTCCGGGAGACGATTCAGCCGGGAGATTAAGAAGAAGCTCATCGCCCGCACGACTCAAAAAAGGTAGAAGAGTACTTGCATCCTTGTAACACGGACTGGACGCATGAAATTCCAGGGCAGCTGCAACCGCAGAGTAGGATGGTTTTCGTCGAGGAAGAGCACTGTCTGACGTATCCATGACGTCACAGAGGAAGAAGTAGTAGGGGTTGGTTGGTTGGTTGGTTGATTGGAGGTTTAACGACCACCGTGAGCAACTCAATGGGCTATAAGCAGTCGCCCGTCCCTAATTTAGGGCCACTGGCTCCAGGGAAGGGAGAGAGCCGGTGACGTAAAACGCAACAGCATTACATTATTTTACCAACAAAGCCACCCGAAAAACTGAATCATTAATTAACAACGCTAATTTAAAACATAAGTAAACAGAAATCCATATCTATTAAAGTCCACGGACATTTCAAAAACACTGCAAGAAAAAAGGAAACCAACATCAAGGAATACTTCTGAAACATCTCTACACATCAAAGACACCATCGTCAACCACATTATGTCTCTTTATGTAAGCTTTAACATCCTCTATACGTTTATAGTATGTTTCGTAATAAGTGTCTAAAAGTTCAGGAACAGGATTTTTCGTAATTATCCAATTCAACACGGCATCCAAACAAAGTACAATAGCATTTAATTTATACATATAAAACTCGTAAAACTCCGGAGTCAGTGGACATATGTTTTTCTTAGGCACAAAAAAAATTTTCATTTCGAAAATCCTCAAAGTTTCGTCATAATCAGGGCAAGATGCAATAAGTTCCTCTATAAGACGATACCGTGATGGCTTACCTCCATCTTCGTCAAAATCAGGATCAAGAAGAAAAGAAAGATCCACACGAGGAGTACATTCCGGTTGTAGATAGTCTTTACCTTTGCTCCGCTTTAACGGATCACCACTTTGATCAGTGCCGGGTCGTTTAAATGTCGAAGCTGTACTTGAGTTCTCTGCGAGATTCTGTAATGCTACTGAACAGTTCTGCAAGTTAACAATGCCCAACGTACCAATATTTGCTGTTGTCTGAATCCCAGGATCCAAAGAAGTGGGCATTTCGATCAATGTCTTCTCTATCGGCTCGACTGGATCCACCACTCGGGTTTCACAAGTTTCAGCCACGGTAGGAACCAAGTCAACGACATGTGTAATACCATGTTCTAAGTCTGATCTATTTTCAGCTACAGCAATTTTTTCCTCATGGGAATCAGAGAGACTCTTCCTGAAGGGTGGCCTAGGTACATAAGTGCATTTAGCACGGATGTGCCCTCTTTCATTGCAAGCATAACAAAAAATTCCTGTATAAATATTAAACATGAAACTATGAGAATCCAATACAATTTCAACTTCTCCTGGACAAGTCTGAAGAGCTGATTCATTCGGGAAGATAACCCGAAGAGTCCGCTTCAACCCACCAACATGACAATAATTTGAAGATTGCGGGGCTTCGATTACTCTATGAACTGGTCCCACCACCCGGCTAAACTGAGAAAGAAGAACTATCAATGCAGAATCCGGTACCTCAAGTGGCACCGGAGACAAAGTTACAGTGATCGGTCGTTCACTTGCATAAGCAGGATACAAAATTTGATTATTTATAGAAATCCCTTGCTGTAACACAAGTTTACAATCTGCACAATTTATAAACAACACTGATATACCACGTTTACTGCGACCGATTCCTTTAATTGCCTCTCTCGGCACTCGTTCTTCCAAAGCTTGCAAATATACAGGTAACGAAGTCTGTGGTAACGCATGAAAAATAATAGTTTTCTCAGAAAGATCATGAAAATCTTGACATACCTTGGAATCCTTTTCGAAAGTTAGACGAAATCTATTACCCGGACACTCACTCTCTGACGCACAACGCTGATCACTCGTATTGTCAGAATTTGCCATGGCAACCACCGATGCCCAACTGCTATTTCCCGTCGCCATAGCAACACCCTTCTGCATTCTTATCGCAGAAGAAACTCCTTCAGCAGCAACGCACGAAGACACGCTCTGTTGATTTCCAGGACCGGTTTGACTTGTTGGATTCTTATCTCTTGAGAAGCTCGGGTCAGTTTCCATGGCAACCCTCTCGGAGGTCAAAGGAGAAACACTCGGCGATGTCTTATCAGTAGATCTTGCTCGAAGCCGAACAGCTTCCTCTGAATGGGCACGTGCAACATGGACGATAGAAATCGCCATTTGCAGCACTCAACAACGGCGAGCACAAACACAAAATAAAACACTTCGTGTGAACAAACTATAATGCCCAGCGCTCCCAAACTTCACCAAATTAAACATAGAACACTCATACACATGTCACGCTACTTCAAACCTTCCCACACACGATATTTCTACATGAAAACTCGCAAAACCCGGGAGCTCTTTTCTGTCTAACTTCCTTGAAAAAGCCATCGAGCCAAGTGAAGTAGTAGGGGAAAACGCATACTGAGGAGCTCCGGAATCACGTCGGGATGACGCACCCGAAGAGGGCATCTGACCAAAGCCATTCGGGGAAGGCGACGTGGCAACGCTGTCGAGCAAGGGTCCTGGTACGGAAGAACCGGAAGTAGTAATCTCAGCATCTCCACCGGATGACGCCATTACTAATGGCGGCACCCAGCAGCTCTTCTGGCCAGCTCGACCAAAAGGTCAATAAAGCAATTACGAGTAAAATATCGTACTTACGATTTGGAAAAAGAAACAAAATGATGCACCAAACTTTTAGACCCACGAAATACACAAAATAATTAGTCGTAGGCACTATAATCGGAACTTTGGGCACGAAATATCGGAGCTCAGAAAACGCAGTATTACGATGCAGTATTTATTATGTATGAGGTCAAATATTTATTGTCAACCATGTATGACAAGTTACAGGATAAAAACAAGTAAACAAATGAGTAACAAATAGTACATAAGAATAAAATAGCCCGAAAACAGTACAGAGAAACGTAAACACAGTGTCTCACAGTAAAATTCCTTTCAGAGAAGAGTCCGGCAGTACATGCATCCAGCAAGAAAACAAAAGGAAGCTAGAAGTCAAACTGCATAAGTCCAGGAAGCAAGAACAGGCAGAACATAAAGGTGCACCTGGTCGGAAATAAAGGCCCAGCGGTCATAGCAAGGTGCAAAGTCAGGGGAGTCTCCACATAACGGCTAAGCACGACCATAATCCTACTAATCTGTTTGTCAACAACTCGTGTATGAAACGTGCAGCGAGAGAGATACTGTATGTTCGGATGCAGAACGATTTCTCGGGGGCTTACGCGAAGAGACAACACAATTGCCGCTGGGCCAGAGGTGAAGTACGCACAGCAGCAATTGTACATAATTGTTCAAACTTGACCTGTAATGCAGCTTCAACAAGTTCCGCAGGGTCTTCAGTGAGGTCGCACCCCCGCGGAATTGGAGGAGGCGAACGAGTGCCGGAGGAGGATCAGGAACGGTAAACCCGTGAGCGTCCGCTTTTAGCCGGAGCACTTGGAGCAAGGAGAGCGATGCGTTTCTCACTCCGGGAGCGAGGAACACAGTATTATGAGGTAAAATATTTATTAAGAGCCACGTTCGACACAGTGCAGATTAAAATCAGGTAAACATATGAAAAACAATAATATACACGAGAATAAAATAGCCTGGAATCAATCCAGGGAGGAAGAAATACCATCTCTTACAGGAAAAGTCCGTATAGAGAAAGAGTCCGTCAGCACAATCATCAATGAGAGAGCAAATAGGAAGCTGGAAGTCAGACTGCATGAGTCCCTGGATTAGAAACAGACATAACATGAGTGTGCACCTGACAAGAAATATAGGCACAGCGTTCATGGCAAGGTTCAAAGTCGGGGTTGTTCTGAACAAAATGTCGAAGCATAGACATAATTCCAAACAACTGGCAGTCAATATCACGTACTCTATATGTACATTGAGAGAGATATGCAGGAAAGCAGAACGATTTATCATGGGCTAACGTAAAGAGACGACACCATTGCCTTTGGGACAGAGGCGTAGTGCGCACAGTAGCAGTTGTACAAAATTGTTCGAACTTGACCTGTAATGCAGCTTCAGAAAATTCCACAGGGTTATCAGTGAGGCCGCACCCCGCGGAGATGGTAGAGGCGAACGAGTGCCGGAGGAGGAACGGGAGCGGAAGACCCGTGGGCGGCTACGTTTGGCCGGAGCACTAGGATCCAGGAAAGCGATGCGTTTCTCACTCCGAGAGCGAGGATCACTCGCGGAGTTATCATCAGGAGGCGGGTCAGTTCCACCCTGACCGACCACGCTGGCAGGCACCGACGAGGAAACGGAAGTGGGCGTACTAGACGTAGAGTTGAAGCAGCAGCAACGGGTGATATAACAGGAACTTCCACAACAGAAGAAGTTTCAAACGAGGCATCAGAAGAGGTTTACGATTCAGAGGCAGATTGCGTGTCGTCCATGGACGCAGGCAAGTAAGTTGCAGCCGGATCCGAAGACGCCTGATGCAAAGAGAGAGGATCCACAGGAAGAAACAAAGGCGATGAGGGAGGAACACCTTGTTCCACCCCAGAGGCAGCAGTCGACGATGGATCATCCTTTTTGGAAGGCACACGGGTTCGGCGAGGAAATGACTGCAGCACAGATACAGGAGTAGGGCAGTCCGCCTTGTGATGGCCGTACTCCAGGCATTTCTCACAGTGGGAGGAAGTTAGGAGTGTCATTCGAAAAACATGATCATCACACTTAACTGTGACCTGGGTTGGGCAGCGAGCAATATCATGTTGTGAGGAAAACCCTATCTGCGCCGTGCGTCGAGCACTGAGAATGGAGCGGTCATCTGCATCACGTGGTGCAGCGGAAAACGTGCTAATACAGCAGACAATCCGGCCGACCATTGTAAGGGCAGCATAGAGCATAAGATCGGTCACTTGAGTGGGACCGGGTACACTGACACAGCAACAGTGCGCTGGGCAACGGGTTCGGGCAAAGGAAGTCGATTCCGGAAAAACAATCCAGTCTGTAGAACAGAATGAGCAATAGCTGCCTGCATGAAATACACGATGACAAATCGTGGTCGACAAGACATGTGAAGTATGGCTATAGTGGAAAACTGGCGTTTAAGAGCAGTAGCATAGATTTTGAGAGGAGTGTTAGGCAATGCCCCAAAGCATACCCCTTGATCTAAAATAGATGAGAAGGAAGTTCCGGGAAACGATTCCGCCGGGAGATCAAGAAGAAGCTCATCGCCCGTACGACTCAAAAAAGGTAGAAGAGTACTTGCATCCTTGTACAACGGAGAGGACGCACAAAAATGCCTGGGCAGCTGCAACCGCAGAGTAGGATGGGTTTCGTCGAAGAAGAGCATTGCCCGACGTGTCCATGACGTCATCAGTCGTCACAGTGGAGGCTGAGGGCTCCGGAAACACGTCGGGGCGACGCACCCGAAGAGGGCAGCTGACCAACGCCATTCGAGAAAGACGACGTGGCAACGCTGTCGAGCAAGAGTCCAGCAAGGAGGTTAGAAGAAGAGGAGGTGAAGTGACCCGTTTTGAGTGAAGTCAAAACAGATCAGCTGTTTCTGTCCTCTCTCTGAGGTGGTGGGAGTCTGCGCTGTTAGAGTTCGGGAATGTGACGTCACTTCCTGTGGCTTAAGCAGTTTTGCTTAGCGCATGCAAACCAAGGATGGAAAGAAGGAATATTTTAGACTTCTTATTTCTTAACATTAGGCTTTTGGTTATATTTAAACATGGTTACTTGCACATGGGCAGTGTGCATGGTTACTTGCACATGGGCAGTAAGTAACCATGCGCTCTATGTACTTCCGCTCAAAAAATCATTATTTTGTTCAATTTTTTTAAAGAAATACAAACACATATTTTCTTGTTTTTTTCTGGAAATTTTGTCTTATGGGAATGAATATTTCAGCCTCAATTTTTTTCATGCCTGTTTGGGTAGAGTAAGGGTCCGAAAAACCCGCTTAAAATCGCGATTCCTCCATAGAGATATACAGGAGATTATTAGGTTGGGCGCATTGGCGTAGTCAGCTGATAAAAATTTGCGTCACGCCAGAAGCACAGGGAGAGGGGCTGTTGCCACCTGCTCTTACTTCTAACCTCCTTGGAATCCAGGTGCGGAAGAACCGGAAGTAGGCATAGTAATCTCAGCAACCCCACCGGATGACGCCATTACAAATGGCGGCACCCAGCAGCTTATCTGGCCAGCTCGACCAAAAGGTAAATAAAGCTATTACGAGTAAAATATCGTACTTACGATTCGGGAAACGAAACAAAACGATGCACCAAACCTTTAGACGCACGAAACACACAAAATAATAAGTTGTAGGCACTATAATCGGAACTTTGGGCACGAAATAACGGAACTCAGAAAACGCAGTACTACGACGCAGTATTATGAGTTCGTAATAGCTACTCAACGGGAGAAAAAATAAGCAAAATTAAACATAATAGAAAGAAATGCCTTCTTCACATAATTTAGAGTTTAGACAATTACAAATCTAGAGGATGAAAAGACTGGGAAAAGAAATACGAGTTAACAAACCATGTGTAGGTTTAACCAGAAACCTTCCCTTCAGAGCCATTCACAGTCTGGTGAATGACACAAAGGTCTAGTAAAAACTAAGTCCCTCATTTAATATTTAGAGATCAAATAAGTGAAAAAGGTTACTAGCTTACTATCTTGCACTTAAAATACTAAAACTCTATTATTTCAAGGGAAAGATTACGAAAGGAAGTGAGAAGCCTAGATTGAAACTGCAAGTCACGGTAAATGAGACAAGGTTCTAGTAAAAACCGAGTCCCTCAACTTAATATTTAAGGATAAAGAAAGTTACTAGCTAACTATCCTGCACTTAAAATACTAAAACACCTCTATTATTTCCAGAGAAAGATTAGAAAAGAAGGTGAGAAGCCTAAATTGAAACTGCAAGTCATGGCAACATTGCTGTGACTAGCACTTCAATCCGGATGAAAATATGAATGTTTCCTTTTTTTCTCACGCTTTTTTTTCTTGGGGACAACTTGGTCGTCGCCCGTCTCTTTTCTATTTCAAAACTGGGGATATAGTGAGACCGCAAAGGTGTGTGATACCTCTTGCTAAATTGCAATAGTCAGATTTTGGCTTGGCTTAGCTTCGTTATAGCGTCTAGAAGGGAAAGTGTGCCGAGCGCCTAGCGTACGTAATGATTGGCGTGGATACCGAAATTTGTCCCCTTCGTAGATGGCGCTTCGATCGCCTTCCCCTTCCCTCTTTCTTACTGTGATGGGAGCGGGAAACTAAATTCGTGTTGCTTACTGTGAAAAGAACGGTAATTTAGACGAAAACGTGTTATGTTTTAGGTTTTAGAAGGAATGTGGATTACCTAAATATTGTATATAAGTTATACTTAGCTCATTATGCGGAAGAGAAATAACCATAGTTTTGTGCCAGGTTGCAATACTCAGTACAAAAACAGTAAGCCGTCACTCTTTGGAATACCCAAAAATGATAAACTTTTACAGCAGTGGCAAAGATTGATTCCCGGTGCAGATGTGCAGATAAAAACTTACGACAAATTTAGTGCTGTATGTGAACTGCACTTTGAGAGATTTGTGGTTCGAAATTTTGTGCATAAAATAAATGAGGAGACTGTGTTAATACCCAGAGATCGGCCCATCTTGACACCAGATGCAATTCCAACAATATTTCCAAACCTTCCCCATTATTTGTCAAAAACTCTGGCAAAATACAGGAAAGTTAGGGAAACCGATGATAAGCCTGATGGTAATTTAAATAGCTTGGAATTCACTTCCCAAAGAGTTACACGGAACTGCCTTCTGAATATCACAGCCTTCAGTATTTTGGGGTAAGCAAATTCCTGCAAATAATTCAAAGTGCATAATTTTCCATGTTCATTCATTCAAATGTGAATTGTCAAATTCATTGACAACAGAAAAACTGGTTGTTGTTACCAAAAGTTAACCAGAGGTTACCTGTAAAGTGTATTTACGTGGAATAAAAATTAACTCAGTTTCTAATATTACTTCTAAAGATGAATCAAAATCCATTATTCGAGACACTGATAGGCTAACAGTATGTCATGGCACAGGCTCCATTTCAGAATTTGAAAATAACATGAAGTACCTTGAAAGTGGAGTTATTTTTTAGAATAATTTGTACAGCAAAAATTGTGTAACGAAAGGAACAACAAAGACTTGCCTCAGATGTAAGTATCTGCAGGGCTTACTTTTGCACAAAATAGCTTATCATAGAAGAAAGGCTACATTTAAAAATAAGTATCAAAATACAGTTCGGAAAATCAACAGGCTGAAGAAACTAGTTATTTCGCTCTCTAATTAAACTTAAAAAAAAAAATAAAAAAAAAAAAAGGAATTTTACAGAACTTTCCATTAATGAAAAAATAGCAGAATTACGCATTAAGCAGCAGCAAATGGTTATTCATTGTTATAAGGCAGCAAAAAAGAAATCTGCAAGAGGTATGTCATATACCAAAGAATGGTTACTTGAATGCTTACTAATGCACATAAAAAGTCCAAAATTGTACGAGCACATACGGAAACACAAAATCATGATCCTACCTAATAGAACAACTATTAGAAAGTATATTTCAAATTACAACAGCAGTTTTGGATTCAATGCACTGACGTTTGAAACTATTTCAAAGAAAACAAGTGAAATGGAGCCTTTTGCAAGACATGGTGGTATATTAATAGATGAAGTGAAGCTTACAGAAAAACTGCATGCAAAATCATCTGGTGAAATATTAGGGTTTGTTCATATTGGGCCATACACTTCAAAAACTGTTAAGTATACCCCATGTAATCACGGACTGGTAATGGTGTTTCAGCCATTAAATGGAGATTGGACCCAAATAATTGGTGTTTTTGCCACAAGTAACAATATAAGTGGAACTTTGCTAGCAAAATTAATTATTAAAGCTGTTATTCTCACTGAAAATGCAGGTCTGTTTGTTAATTTCATTACGTGTGATGGGGCTTCTTGGACCAGGAATATGTGGAAGACATTTGGTATATCAGCAGACTGTTCTGGAACTAAATACAGCATTATGCATCCTACAGATTGTTCTAGTTTACATTTCATATCAGATTTTCGCCAGTCAAAGCGAGCCTTGCTTCATCGTAGCTCAGCTATTTAGAGTCAGGTCGATGCTTAGCAAATTCCCAGTTATACAGGTAAACACTGGGGAAGAAATATTTCTTCTTATTATACGTGGGAAATATATCTCTATAAGCAATCTGAAATCACATATTTACTGTTACGTAACTGAAATCAAACGATCGTCCATGGAATGGAAACATGTCACCTCCCCAACAAGGAAGACGTGAAAAGTCCAACTGTCTCTGTCTGCGGGAGTGGTCATGATGACTGTGAATCTGTTGTTTACACAGAATTTCTGTCAAAAGAGACAACCATCAAGTGACTCATATTGCCAAACACCATTAAATTTGCGAAATTCAATTAAGGACAGATGCCGGGGTAAGTTGAGCGAAGGTGTCACACTGATGTCCAAGAACATTACACAGCACGGAAAACTAAGGGAATTGCTGCATTAATTCAAGTCGGAATTGTGGCAGCATCCACCTTATAGCCCCAACTTATCCCCATGCGGCTACCATTTGTTCGGTAAAATGAAACAGGAGCTTAGTGGACAATGATTCCCAACGGATGAGGCTGTGAAAAGTGCGGTCCTTAACTAGTTGCACCAAACTGGACTTTTCTTGTACAGGTATGGGAAAGTTAATCGCACGTTCCGATAAATGTTTACAGTCCTTAGGCGACTATGTCGAAAAATGAATTAATGTTGTAAACCAACATACATCCCCTGAGTATATCCTTGATTTTTTTATTCAACAGTGTAACTAACTTTTTGATCCACCCTCATATTATTAAAGCACTTTGCTACAATTCAGAAATTAATTTTTTAGTTTGTTTTAAAAATTAGCATAAATACTACATTTGGATAAAGTATCAACTTACCTATTGACTATGAATTTGTCTTGTATCTTCAAGCGGAACAAAGTAAAAAATACTATTAAAAATAAACAAATGGGTCCATTCTTTTACATAAATGTACCTCAAATGTCTGTTTCAAATAGTTTGAAAGAAGGAAGTCATCACAAGCTAAACAGTATTCAGCTTCAGATTGTTACCCAAACTTCCTTTATGTGATAGCATCTGCAACAAAGTTATAGATACACACAACAAAATAAAAAAGAATTCTTGCTAACCAATGGCAGAAATTAAGACATCTGTTTCAAATAGTTTGAATCATCACAAGTTACATCAAAATTATCTCAGCTTTAGATCCTCCAGTGTGTGTTACCATCTGAATATTTTATGTATGAGTTATGTCAATTATTTTCTTTACCTAAAATCTACTCTTGTAATGTTCATACCTGTGATCTACTTTTTTATAAAACATATTTGATATCACTTTTTAGATTAGACAACATTTTAACAGTATAAATAAATATTTCCCACACATTTCTAAAGGAATTAAGCAGAATTGGTTAGTAGTTTTTCATAACACTAGGGAATTTATACATTTTACTAACATTCTTTACTAGAAGCCAAATTTGCTCATTATAGTAAAATTAAATTTTTACTTTCAATATACCTACTATAAATGTCAAGCTAAGCACTAGTACACACACACACCAGTGCTGAGACGGGCCGAGCCCGAACCGGGCGCTGGCTGTGTAATACTTACTGGAGTTCGGGCTTGGAGAGAGGGGAAGAATTTTCTTCCTTTTTCTTTTTAATGTGATTTTATATAATTTAGCACACGAGACTTTTTTTACACTTTCTAGTTGTGAAAGAGAATTCTTCAGCAACTGGGTCAAATGGGGAGTAGGAATTCTGCAGGGCTATCCATTCCGGGCTTGGATAACAAAATACCATAGGCCATGAATTACAGGATTTCTGCCAAGGATAAGTTTTAAGAAGCATAGATAGTAGATAGCAAGCTGACGGAATTTTGCTCCCTACCTCAAAGGGGCAGCTCCCTGCTAATTCTATTGAGCAACATACGACATAGTTTGTTGTGCCTCCAGATGTCCCCCCCCTCCCCCAAAAAAACATTTCGGGAATAAATGAATGGTTAAAGGTAACTATAGAAATAGATAGACATCCCTTCTCCACTCCGCAGTTGAGAAAGACATCAGTTAATTGCATGGGTAGGAAAGAGTGGAAGTCTGGAAGACTTTTTTCAATGCTTAACAGGTTAATCATAGTTTTCGGGCTCGTTCGAGCTGACATACTTCAGGCTCAGGATCTTGAAATTCAGCCCGAACTCAGCTCTGACACACACACACACAGTAACACTTCAGTTAATTTCTCACAGGTGTTTTTATCAAAAATTTTATGGCAATGAAGTCATAGTGGTAAGTATGAAAAATAAGAGAAATTTCCTGGAATTTTTTGGTACAGTATTGAAACATAAACAAAAATGCTACAATATTACTGCTAACATTTATTAATCTGAAAATAAGTGACATGGAACTCGTACGGGTATGGTGTCGTTGAGGGACTAGCCGGACCCCATGACGCGAAGGAGTACAGCATCATCTTCCACGGAAAGAAAATAGTCCATAGATTTTCAAATGAATTTTGACAGATGAAATCAAACCTGTTAGTAAATGAGGACCTCTGGTCCATTTTGAAGACGGGCAACCACTGCACAAACAGTATTAGTTCCAATTTGAAAAAAAAAAAAGACACCACCAAATATTAAATACAAATCTTCAGTACAGAATGCCACCAACCACTCCGCATCACTGTGTGAATATGTGATGAAGCAGAAAAAAGATTGGAAATATGTTACGAGAAGCTAACTGAAGTACTGCTTCCTGGTATACAAGTTTCAAATAAAATTAAACCAAATATGACGGATCTTTACTTTCCAGTTTCAAAGATAACTTTTCAGAAATGTTATCTTCATTTATTACAGAAGAAAAATACATTTCAATACTTTAACCAACCTGGCTATACACTTTTGCATATAAAATATTTGATAAGTTTGAACTCTTTTTCCTATCTCAGGACTTACTCTGTGCACACTATGCACTAAGGAGAGGCACACAAAACTAAGCGTTCAGACTTTCAACTTCTTAATTTTCCTTTCACGTGATTTCAAATAATTTCAGTTGTCATGTTTGGCTTTCACTAAGTTGTTCAAGAGTATTTTCCAGCTGAGGAGAGTTATGTTTTCCTATTTAGTTTTCAAGCTACTCATACACAAACATTCCACGGAAAATGAACAAGGAAATCTAAAATCAGAACTTTGTCTGTTTAAATGTATGCAGCAGATTTTGTATAAGACAATTGGTATGGCAAAAGTTGTAAGTCTCCTTTTGACTTCTATAATTTAACTAGCAGCCACTAACACTGCAACACTGTGGCATGGCAAATTTTGGCAATTCCTGTAAAAAGAATTACACCTTTTAATACAAGTGAAGAACTAGATATGAAATTTTTAATCGAAAGTAGTTCCCTATGTTTTGTACAGTTAGAATAAAGTTGATCATGCAAGTTTTTCAACATAATCTGTCCACACTGTTCAGACAGCTTTAGTAAATTCAATCAGACAAATGCTATATCACAGTTGCATTAAGTTACGAAATTAAAAAATGTACTCTTTAATTCAGAGACACATTACAATGCAACAACAGTTCAAGCATTAATTTCGTAAAGAAAGGGCTAACGATTGTTGGAGATGCAAATGTTATACAAATTACGAAGGCTAATTTCCTGAAAAGTTGCCCTGATTTCTGGTAATATTCAAGCTCTATGTGAATCGGCATTGGCAAAATATATTAATTATTCTATTTGAAATAAGAATTCAACACTACAGAATAACTCACTTCTTTATACTTCACTATTCACGAGACATGAACAGATTTCAACACGTGTGAAACTAAAATCTACTCATTAAACCTATAATTATTACTAAAACTAAATAAAACGTTTACTAAGAATTAACCTTACCTTAGAAATATAATAATACCTACCTTACAAAACTATACGTGTATCCAAATGGCAATAAACGGAACACTCACTCAATACAAACAAATGTGAACCAACAATGAAACGCAATGGCTGTTCAACCGATTGACTTGGCGACAGCACTAAGTTGTGCACGTGACTATTTCGCACCGTAGCCTGTCTTTTTCGTCAGATTCGACTCAGCTTACCACTAGCCGCTACTAAGTGACATACATTTAAATTTTCCAAACAGCACTTCTTTACTTGGCACATACAAGCCATTTGTTAGCCTTTTGGTAGGCATTCTTCGAGGAGGTAGCATATCAATTTAAATCACGCATAATTATACTTTCAATTACATTTGCCGACGCTGCACTCTGCGCCAGACGTAGACATTTCACTGAACCATAAAATGTGTTTCCATAATCACACACTTAAGAAAATCGTACATATCCTAATCCAACCCCTGTTGTTTGGTTCACATTGCACAACTGTACACACAATCTTTGACACAGACGCCGTCTGCAGTGCCGCGATGCGGCGTGGGACATATTTCGAACGCAGATTTTGAGTTCGCACGGCACACTTCCCCTTTTAGACGCTATAGCTTCGTTTCCAGTTAGCACGTCTTAGAGCATTTACCCACTTCCCCAAACTATCACAATTATTATGAGGAAACCTACGAAATGAAAGTGTCTGCTGGCCAGTTGCTTGTTTATTGGTGCATCCGTACGCTACGCAAGATATAATCGTTTTAAAAATCTGTTTAACTCATTTGTGTATGTATTGTAAAAGTATCTGAAATAATTTACAATATATACACAATTTGTAAAAATAAAAAATTAAATCTTACTGGTTATACATTAAAAAAAGTATGTAATTGATATAAACACAAGAACGCATATAGTAAAGAAAGAGATGTGGCAGATTCTTTCCGTACAACGATGAACTTCAAATGTCGCCCGGTTAACTTACGGCTTTCCAGTCTATGTATCTTAAAGGTCTTTGCCAGATTTAAAGTATGATCCGCTCAAAGTACATAAAATGCGAAAGGGTCTTAAGTGGACAAATTATGCTTTTTTTTTTTTTTTTGACTGGAGGTTTAACGACCACTGTGAGCAACTCAATGGGCTATAAGCAGTCGCCCGTCCCTAATTTAGGGTCACTGGTTCCAGGGAAGGGAGAGAGCCAGTGCCGTAAGACAAACACAACATCCATGCCTCACCGGGATTCGAACCCGGACCCCGTTCGCACGAATGATCAGAGTCCATAGCTTAGACCACTGCACCACCGGGGCGGCATTTCCATTTAATTCTTGTGACAATTACCAACCATGAAGCGATAAAGGACAATGAAACATTTTCCAGGTTCAATTGCATCACGGCGCAGTGATCTAAACGATGGCCTCTGATCATTCGTCCGAAAGGGGTCCGGGTTCGAATCCCGGTGAGGCATGGATGTTGTGTTTGTCTTATGGCACTTGCTCTCTCCCTTCCCTGGAACCAGTGACCCTAAATTAGGGACGGGCGACTGCTTATAGCCCATTGAGTAGCTCACGGTGGTCGTTAAACCTCCAATAAAAAATAAAATAAAGTATGACGTAGAAGACTTTTCGCACTTCTACGTTAATTTAAAACATCACCATACGAAGAAATAGTTCCTAAATTAAACCTTAACGGCCAGACGAAACATGTAAGCCGCCCCGGTGGCGCAGTGGTCTAAGGCGTTGGCCTCTGATCATTCGTCCGTAAGGGGTCCGGGTTCGAATCCCGGTCAGGCATGGATGTTGTGTTTGTCTTACGGCACTGGCTCTCTCCCTTCCCTGGAACCAGTGACCCTAAATTAGGGACGGGCGACTGCTTATAGCCCATTTGAGTTGCTCACGGTGGTCGTTAAACCTCCAATCAAAAAAAAAAAAAAAAAAAAAAAAAAAACATGTAAACAACAGAAGTCAAACTTACGGAAAAGATGCTTTATTCAGGATGTAGCACTTCCATAATGAAACGGTATCAACATTTACACACACCACACAGCTCTACACAGCTCTACACAGCTCTTAACACAACGCTCTCTTTACAACGCTCCCTTTCAACGCTCCTCAAGCAACAGTTTAGTCGTCGTTTTTATCTCTCGTTCTTATCTTATATCAGGCATACGTCAAGTGCATTCAACCTCGGTTATGTTGCCAAACGTATTCGTTTGAGAGAAAAGATATCACGTTAAGAGTGAAATGTAACTGAGAATAAACTCAAGATTTACATAGGGAAAGAAACTAAAAAGGAAAGCTAATTTAGAATATACGTCACAAAAGATATCAGTTATTTTTATCAGATAGACATAGAAGCATTCGTGCCCTCATGAGGAAAAAATATCCCTAAATTGACTATCAGTTTGGTGTATGGCACATGGCCAAAACTTTGACAAAAAATCTAAAAGCTGCTGAAAAGAAAGCTCCTTAACTAGAAGCATGGCGGTCCAGTATAACCAACCATTTATGGTAGTCAGCTCAAACGTGCAATGGAGATGCTGAACTGATGGTAGAAACATTTCTATCTCTGACTAACCTGCCATGCCGTAACAACAGTTAGATAACTGCCTTTTATCTAACTGTTATTTCTAGAGTTATACAGTATATTACCATATGTATGCATATGATCATATTAAAAAGAATGGATAACTTTGGGAGTATGTAGCAGTGACTAGTTAACTTTTCCTTCACTAAATATGATATGTATGCACATAGCAGACAATAAGCCTAATGTATATGCAAATAAGTGATCCTAGAAATTTAATCCAACCTAATTAAAAAATTTTACAGCCTAAAACGAGGTTAAGAAATGTCCAGGTTGTTAACAAACTTAGAAAAGAAAGTTACAAAAACTGGTAAGTTATTTAGAGATTAAAAATTCATTTCAGTAAATGTATTTATTTAAACAAAAAATATATTTCTTGCTCCCCCACCCACACCCCCAAGTAACTGCATCAATAGTGAAAGATAAAAGACGTTCAAAAATTGCAATTGCAATGGTTGCTATTAACTGTACTGGGGAAAGAAATGTATTCTGAAGTAATTCCATTATGTGGAATGATTACAGAATATACACTTCTGGCCACCCAAAATGCAACACCAAGAAGGAAGCATCCCATTGGGCTGAAATTGCAGCATGCGTCGCCCGCGAGAGAACATGCAAACGATTAGCATTGCAGGGCATATGCAAATCATGTGCGCCTGGCACGCCACCGAGAAGCACTATAAGAAGGGCGCACAGAAAGCGGTGTGTAAGTAGTGGAAGAGTGTTGTGCTGCCGGACTTGTGCATGGGAAGCTTCCTAATGCCTCGTCGCAGAATATCTGGCCACCCAAAATGCAACATCAAGAAGGAAGCATCCGATTGGGCTGAAATTCGCAGCATGCGTCGCCCGCGAGAGAACATGCAAACGATTAGCATTGCAGGGCATATGCAAATCATGTGCGCCTGGCACGCCACCGAGAAGCACTATAAGAAGGGCGCACAGAAAGCGGTGTGTAAGTAGTGGAAGTGTGTTGTGCTGCCGGACTTGTGCATGGGAAGCTTCCAAATGCCTCGTCGCAGAATATCTGGCCACCCAAAATGCAACACCAAGAAGGAAGCATCCGATTGGGCTGAAATTCGCAGCATGCGTCGCCCGCGAGAGAACATGCAAACGATTAGCATTGCAGGGCATATGCAAATCATGTGCGCCTGGCACGTCACCGAGAAGCACTATAAGAAGGACGCACAGAAAGCGGTGTGTAAGTAGTGGAAGTGTGTTGTGCTGCCGGACTTGTGCATGGGAAGCTTCCTAATGCCTCGTCGCAGAATACGGCCGTCATTCCAGCACGTTTTGGAGTTCGACAGAGGACGAATAGTGGCTTATCGCGACTGCGGTTTATCGTACCGAGACTTCGGCGCCCGTGTGAAACGACATCCAGCCACAGTGAGGCGAATATGGATTCGGTGGTTGCAGGAGAGACGGACGGACCGACGTGAGCGATTGCCGCAGCCGCGGCACACCACCAAACGGGATGACCGGTATGTTGTGCAGCGGGAATGGACGGCTGGCACCGCCATATCACGAACGTTAGCGCAAGAATTAGGGTGTGTTGCGCAACAACCTGTGTCAGCACTAACCGTTCGACGTCGTCTGCACGAGCGGGGACTTGTCGCACGGCGCCCACTGCTCCAATTACCATTGAAGTCACACCACCGGCGAGTGCGGTGGCAGTGGGCAGTTGAACGCCACACCTGGACTACGGAATTTCACGACATTGTCTTCTCCGACGAGTTCCGCTTCTGCCTGCAACACCACGATGGTCGGATCCGCGTGTGACGGCGCCACGGTGAGAGACTTATGACGCCTGCATTATGCATCGCCACACCGCTCCGTCGCCTGACGTTATGGTTTGGGGCGCAATTGGATATGACACCCGCACCACTATGGTACGCATCACCCGTACACTCAACAGCCACCGCTACATCTCCGACGTTTTGGAGGCTGTAGTCCTCCCTTACCTGCAGGACCTGCCAGCGGCCACGTTTCAACAGGACAATGCGAGCCCGCACGTGGCATGCATCGGGCAACAATTTTTCATGGCCCGCCAGGTGTCACTGCTGCCGTGGCCCGCCTGTTCTCCCGATATGTTGCCTATCGAACACGTCTGGTCGCTGATCGGCAACCGAGTAGCCTGGCAAGCAGCACCCGCGGCTACGCCTGATGAACTGTGGCAACATGTGGAAGCAGCCTGGGCGGACATACCCCAAGCCCACATCCAAAGCCTCTTTCGTTAGATGCTGTGGCGTGTAGCGGCCGTTATTGCCAGTCATGGAGGCCACACGAACTATTGATGTGTGCGTGTTCCGCAAGTTGCACGGGCCAGTAAGCTCAATCATTTCATCTTTGTATCTGTTGTTGTGTCCAGTAAATCTGGCTTTGCTATCTCGTGCTCTTCTTCGTGTTGCATTTTGGGTGGCCACCAGTGTATTTACTTCACTGGTAATAACGGTTCAGCAGATAATATTAATATACAAAAAGATTTTAAGGAACATTTGTGGTAGCAATAGGTAATAATATTGCAGAGTTACTATTTTTCGTTGAAAATGTTTAGAACTGTAGGATTCATTGAGCAAATCGCACCACACCTTCATCTTTTTTTTTTTTTTTTTTATGTTAGAATCCCAAAACCACTGGTGGCAATCTGATATTAATGCACTTTTTTTTCAATCAACATTTAGCTTTAGCATTTCCAGCCTTGCTAACTAGGGCTTCCATGATGGAATTACATACTACAAAATTCAATATTTTGGAGAAAACTTGCAAATGGTGATTGTGACTAATTTACTCTTTACAAGGTGGTGTAAAAGTAGTAAAAAAAGAAATTAAACAGGTATTAAATTTATTCTTGGAGTTTTAATTATGTGTGAACACATCCCTTCCGTTGTACAAGGATGCAAGTACTCTTTTACCTTTTTTGAGTCGTGTGGGCGATGAGCTTCTTCTTGATCTCCCGGCGGAATCGTCTCCCGGAACCTCCTTTTCATCTATTCTAGTCCGAAGGGTATGCTTTGAGGCATCCCTAACACGCCTCTCAAAATCTATGCTACTTCTCTCAAACGCCAGTACCTTCAGCAATGGATGTTCCTCTGACGACAGTAGTCCATGGGCCGGACCAAGGGGTTCCCTCTTCGTTGCCTATGCCCCTCCCTGTGGATCAAATCCCCCTGCTTCCGGTGTCAACGGCAACTGCTGCTACTGCCCTGCCTGGTTCTTTAAGCAACGTGGGTAACACCTCTGATTCGGAGCTTTCCTCTGATACTTCTTTAGGGACTCCATCGGTTGTGGAATCTCCTGTTGCTTCGTCCGCTGCCCCTGCTTCAGCACCTGCATCTAGTGTTCTATCTCCCGCTCCTCCGTCTGTGCCTGCCGGCGTGGCCAATTCTCCGGGAACTGACCCGTCTCCTGACGATGACATCGTAAGTGATCCCCACTCCCGCAGTGCGAAACGCAACGTTTTCCTTACTCCTTGTGTTCCAGGCAAACGAGGACAACCACGGGTCTTCCGCTTCCCCTTCAGCATACCCCAGAGAGTGTGGTCGTATGGATCCTCCAACGGCGCTTACCGAAGAAACACTACAAGCGCAATTCGAACAGTTTTGTCAAGAAACCAATGTACTCACTCGAGCTTTCACCCTTCGACAGCTGTACCGTCATATCTTTCACACTCAACTTTTGATCCGGATGTTGTCGCCAATCGGCTGTCAGGTGTGATGAACGGCCTCCGGGACGCCTGTAAAATTGATCGTGAATTTCTCCCTTCCTACCTACGGCTTGATGCCATGCAGTAGGCTGCTCTACTGGCTGCTAAATTTCTTCATCCTTCTCCTGAAAATGATGAGTTGGATTTTTCCTGAATTGTATTTATCGTGTGATGCCTCCCATGATTCAATTTATTTTGTTGATCTCTTTGTTCTCCCACGCTTGTTTTGTACTGACAGATTTTAAAGGGGCTTACCCGTGTGACTTTATAATGTTCTTGTCTAATATCCACCCCGTATTGTTTCCGGGCCATTTTGTCCGCATGTTTGTTATTTGTTCAACATCTGCTTCATTATCTTATCTTGAACATGCATTCATCCGTAGATCTTGGCACTCATTGTTTCTTATTGTTTTCCCCTACAAGGGGTGAGTTTGTATCATAATTTTATTGAATAAAATGTATTGTTGATCCCAACACATATTTTTTATGAGAACTATTTAAAGCACGATTTGCAACACGCACGCAACCATCAGCATATGCTCAGGAACAGCTTTCACTCCTCGCTAACGGCGGAACATTTGGGTTTCAAAAACTCAGGGAAGTAGCTAGGTATTTATCAGTCTATTCTCTCCAAGGTTTTTAACCGTAATAGTTCATGATCCAAGGACCAAGTTAGAAGCGAACCAGTTCAGCCTCGGGTGCATGATCACAAAATCTGCAAACAAACACTTCGGAGATCCTAAGATGTTAGCTGATTGACTGAAAATTCATGACACATTTTCAACTTTCTCGCTGCTGCTCAGATCGGTGTAAACGTCACAGCGACAGCACTGCCTTTGGTGCTATTGTTGATGGAGGGTTTATTTGGAACGATTTGAAATGTAAAATGTTATTACTTTTTACTATATCATTAGAATTTCCTTTAGTACCGAAAACGACGCAAACTTACCTCGACTGATCCTTTTGTCAGTAATTTTACTTTAAACAAGCACCTAAAATATTTTATCTTAGGAGTAATTTTCGGGAAAACTTGATGCTATTATCGTAACATTGTGATCCATGTTGGCCTTCCCGGTGGCGCAGTAGTCTAAGCGATAACTTCTGATCATTCCTCCGAAAGAAGTCCAGGTTTGAATTCCAGTGAGGCATGGATGTTGTGTTTGTCTTTCGTCACTAGTTCTGTTCCTTCCCTGGAACCCGTGGCCCTTACTTAGGGACAGTCGACTGCTTATAGCCCGTTCAGTTGCTCAAGGTGGTAGTTAAACCTCCAACTGAAAAAAAAATACAAAAGTCCATGTTGACATTGATCACTGAAGCAGTTTTCCTTTTTCTTCCAATTCGTTTCGTCCATGTTGAAAGTCACGTGATTACGTAAGCCAATCACGGAACGTTGAGCACCCTCCTAATTTTCGCGAAAACTCAATGTTAATATTGTAACATTGTAATCACGTTTTGTTTTCTTCCTTTTTCTTTTTTCTTGATTGCAGGTTTAACGACCACCGTGAGCAACTCTTCGGGCTATAAGTAGTCGCCGGTCCCTAATTTACACTGACGGAAAAAAATTCCCAACACCACGAAAAAATAGTTGTAGAGGAATGAAATGGCGGCAATACATTTGTATAGGTAACATATTTAATCGATTAAGGTTTCAAGATCACAGCTTAATGTAAGCGCGAGAAGAGCCATTTTAAATGCCAAATGCTGGTACATTAATAACCGGTGCAACCGCCAGAATGTTGAATGCAAGCACGCAAACGTTCATGCATTGTGTCGTACAGGTGCTGGATGTCAGTTTGTGGGATGAAGTTCCATGCCTGTTGCACTTGGTCGGTCAATACATGGACGGTTAATGCTTGTTGGGGGTGACGCTGGAGTTGTCGTCCAATGATGTCCCATACGTGCTCGATTGGTGAAAGATCTGGTGATCTAGCAGGCCACTGCAACATGTCGACACTCTGTAGAGCATGTTGGGTTAGAACAGCGGTATGCGGGCGAGCGTTATCCTATTGGAAAACACCCCCTGGAATTCTGTTCATGAATGGCAGCACAACAGGTTGAATCACCACACCGACGAACAACTGTGCCGTCAGGGTGCGTGGGATAACCACGAGAGTGCTCCTGCTGTCATAGGAAATTGCTCCCCAGACCATAACTCCAGGTGTAGGTCCAGTGTGTCTCGGCCGCAGACAGGTTGGTTGCAGGCGCTCACCTGGCCTCCTTCTAACCAACACACGGCCATCACTGGCACCCAGGCAGAACCGACCTTCATCAGAAAACACAACAGATCTCCACTCCGTCCTCCAATGAGCTCAAGCTTGACACCACTGACGTCGCAAACGGCAGTGGTTTGGAAGTAAGTGGAATTCACGCTACAGGGCGTCTGGCTCGAAGCTGTCCTTCAAGTAACCGTTTTGTAACAGTTCGTTGTGTCATTGTGGTGGCAACTGCAGCTCGAATTGTTGCCGCAGACGCGGTACGATGCGCCACGGCCATACGCCGTACACGGCGGTCTTTCCTCTCAGTATTGCCACGTGGCCGGCCGTAACTTGGTCTTATTGAGACAGTACCTTCCCTTGACCACCGCTGCCAACAATCATGCATAGTGGCTACATTCCTGCCAAATCGTTCTGCAATATTGCGGAAAGAAAATCCACCTTCTCGTAGCCCTATTACACGACCTCGTTCAAACTCCGTGAGCTGTTGATAATGGCTTCTTCTCTTCTTAAAGGCATTCTTGACTAACATCATCACACTACGTCGAATCTCAACGATACCTAACGCTCACGAACGTTACAGCGCGTATTGACAGCAAACCTGCTTTGCATGTTCCGAGGGGCGCTACTAGGGCCACACGTATGCACCGAGCGCGAAATTTGCATAGACGTCATCTTACAAATGTACTCTCACCGCCTACCAACTGTCGTTTATCTAACACAACCCCTTCTTGGTGTTGGGATTTTTTTTCCGTCAGTGTATTTAGAACCACTGTTACCAGGGAAGGGAGACATCCAGTGCCGTAAGACAAACACAACATCCATTCCTTACGGGATTCGAACTCGGACCCCTTTTGGACGACAGATCAGAGGCTATTGTTTAGATCACTGCGGCGCCGAAGCAGCATAATCCAGATTGACATTGTTCACTCTGAATCAGCTTTCCGCGACGGTAGCGCAGTGATCTAAAGGATGAATTCTGATCATTCGTCTGAGAGGGTTCCAGGTTCAAATCCCACTGAGGCATGCATGTTGTGTTTGTCTTACGGTCCTGGCTCTCTCACTTCCCTGGAAACAGTAGCCCTAAATTAGGAACGGCGACTGCTTATGGCTCATTGACTTGCTCACGGTTGTCGTTAAACCTCTATTCATGTGACGTTTTGCGTAAGCCAATGAAAGAACAATGAGCACCCTTGGAAGAGTTTCCTTGTAGGGTTTGTGAACATGATCAATTCTCGGGCTCTCCTTTCGTTTGTTGGCTACAGCATAGAGGCAATGACCAAAGCTTTTAATAACGGAAGAATTTTATGAACTTCTATCTCTTTGATTATAGCTATATAAAGCTACGGAAATTGCCTTAGCATTACAGAAGATAGCCGAAGATGAACATTGGTTAATTTCCTTGGAAGGCAAACCACCCAATCTAAAAATCTAACAAAGTAATAAAAGCATAATTATTTGGTAGGCCAAAGCTTTTGCCGATATTACGCCTCTAAAGGTAATTTGGCCTTTCAAAATTTGTTGTATAGATATACTATTCTGTTAATTTCAATCTTTTATCTGAATCTCGCGAAAGTTATCGAAATGTTCTGAAAGAAACTGAGTAATGTGAATCTGCAAACTTTTTTTGTGCATTTTATTTACCTCCAATTTCTAGCACACAGTTTCTTACCAAAGAAAGTACAAAATACCACCTTATGTTCGCTTTGATGTAAATCTGCTCAGGTGACAACAATAAAATCAGTGAACTTATTTCTTTGTCAGCATTCTGAAATCTCTACTGAAAATTTGCACTGCCATTTAAGAAAATATGTTTTCAAAACTCTCATGGATTCATTTCTATATTTTTGTTACATGTTTGAATTAAAGAGATTTTTTCAAAGCATTCCTAATGCTATCTTAGATATCAGACACAACTGTAATGTGGCGTTTTTTTGTTTTTTTTTCTTGGACACAACTGTAATGTGGTGTTTTTTTTTTTTTTTTTTTTTTTTTTTTGTATGTGTGGACTACACAATTAATTGAAAAGAACATGCACTGTTCAGTTCATTACTTCATAAGATCAAAAAGGGAAATTATTAGAAGAGCAGGTTTCTGAACAAATAAAAATCCTAAGTTCCTCATCATGGAATCAGTGTTGAAACATCCTATGAGAGATGTCACTGAACAATTAATTGTGAAAGAAGTGAAAGCAGAAATTGATACTTCAGTGCACATTCCATGTAAAAGTGAAGATCTCTAAGAATGTGAAATATGCTTCCAGAAATTCTCAAGAGAATCTACAATTGCAAGACATACGCAACTTCATACAAGTGAAAACCATTTCCAGTGTAATGTGTGTCACAAGCAATTCAAACAGAAAAATAGTCTCTTAATGCATGTAAAGGTCCATGCAAGAGAACAACCTTATGATTCTGACATGAGTTCCAGGCAGCTAAGTGAAAAATGCAGCACCTCAAGGCATAGTCGCCTTCAGTCAAGGGAAAAAGATCACCAATGTCATGTATGCTTAAAACAGTTTGCATGTAAGCGTTATCTTCCCAGGCACATGCTTGTTCACACAAGTGAGAAGACACAGCAGTGTGATATATGCTTCAAACAATTTAGTTTTAAAGGTGACCTTTCAGCACATATGGTCCTTCACACAGGTAAAAATTCTCACCAGTGTGATGTATGTTCCAAAAAATTTACTCGAACTCAAAATCTTTCAAGGCACATGCTGCTTCACTCAGGTGAAAAACCTCATCAGTGTGATGTATGCTCCAAACAATTTGCTTACAAAAATGTTCTTTTAAAGCACATGCTCCTTCACACAGGTGAAAAGCCACACCAGTGTGATGTATGTTTCAAACAATTTACTCAGAAAAGTCATCTTTCAAGGCACATGCTCCTACACACAGGTGAAAAGCCTCACCAGTGTGATGTATGTTCTAAACAATTTACTCATAAAGATGATCTTTCAAAGCACATGCTCCTTCACACAGGTGAAAAGCCTCACCAGTGTGATGTATGTTCCAAACAATTTACCTATAAAAGTACTCTTTCAAGGCACTTGCTCCTTCACACAGGAGAAAAGCCTCACCAGTGTGATGTATGTTCCAAACAATTTACTGATAAAAGTACTCTTTCAAAGCATGTGCTCCTTCACACAGGGGAAAGGCCTCACCAGTGTGATGTATGTTCCAAGCAATTTATTCGTAAAGTTGATCTTTCAAGGCACATGCTCCTTCACACAGGTGAAAAGCCTTACCAGTGTGATGTATGTTCCAAACAATTTACTCGTAAAGATGATCTTTCAAGGCACATGCGTCTTCACACAGGTGAAAAGCCTCACCAGTGTGATGTATGTTTGAAACAATATGCTCGTAAAACTGATCTTTCTGTGCATATGCTTCTGCACACTGGTGAAAAGCCTCACCAGTGTGATGTATGTTGCAAACAATTTACTCGTAAAAGTCATCTTTCAACGCACATGCTCCTTCACACAGGTGAAAAGCCTCACCAGTGTGATGCATGTTCCAAAAAATTTACCCGTAAAAGTCATCTTTCAAGGCACATGCTCCTTCACACAGGTGAAAAGCCTCACCAGTGTGATGTATGTTCCAAACAATTTGCTGAAAAATATAATCTTTCAGTGCACATGCTTCTTCACTCAGGTGAAAAGCCTCACCAGTGTGATGTATGCATGAAACAATTTGCTAACAAAAGTGTTTTTTTAAAGCACATGCTCCTTCACACAGGTGAAAATCCTCACTAGCGTGATGTATGTTCCAAACAATATGCTCAGAAAAGTCATTTTTCATGGAACATGATCCTTCACACAGGTGAAAGGCCTGACCAGTATGATGTATGCAAACAACATACTTGTGAAGATGACATTTTGAAGCACACACTCCTTCACATAGGTGAAAAGCCTCACTAGTGTGATGTCTGCTCCAAACCATTTGCTGACAAAAGTGCTCTTTCAAGGCACATGGTCTATCACACAGGTGAAAAAGTCACACTGGTGTGGTGTATGCTCCACACACTTTGCTCAGAAGAGTTATCATTCAGTGTATATGCTCTTTCATGCAGATAAGTAACTGCCGCTCAGTTTTTGTGTGCGTGAACAGTATCTTTCCTAAGTTTGGTATATGAAGATTCATACATGAATGGTACGTAAGATTTACCTTTTAGATTTTCGAGGGGGATAATCAGTTCCAGGTCATGCTTTTCATTTCTGGAAATATGTGTGCCTGTAAGATATTTAAACATTTACCAGGGTTGTATTGTTAGTTGTCAGGTTTACGAGTTGTGATGCAAGTTTGAATGATCAGAGGTTTTTTTGTTCAATTACCTAGTGAGAATGGGAATTGAGAAAACATAAATTCTTTGCTTAATATTTTTTTCCCACTCTATCTGATTTTTCAAAGAAACTGCCATTGAATTTTTTTTTTTTTTCTCTTTTCAGTTCTGGATTTTGGTTAATGTATAGATTAGCGTCTTAAATTATTTTGTCAGAAAATTGTTAGTACCTGGTAAAAGTGCAACATACACATTTTAGAGAATGGAAATTAATTGTAATTGGTGCAGAAATTTCATATTTTAAATGTGTTTTAAAGATTTTTATTGTAATATTGACCTGTGAGTCCGATGCTCCATCGAAGATGTGAAGCTATAAATGGAAGGTTCTCTCCGGTGAAGATATGAAGCTTTGGTACTATAAATGGATGATTCCTCACTGTGCCAAAATGAGGGGCGGAAGAGTACAAAAGAAAGAGGCGATGTTGTTGGTAGGAGAGCAATAAATGTTGTAGTGATACACTACAGAAATAGGTCCACATCATCCACCCTTTATTTTGTTGTATGCTGTACATTGTTGGCAGGAAAAACCGGATAAAACCTCTGACTTTCAAAAGATACGTATGAGTAAGATAGAGACTGACCTGTGAACAAGCTATTAACTGCAGAATGGAAAGTGCACTGATGCAGCACATCAGCTACAAATGGAAACTATTCAAACCAGAACCGGTACTTATGGTTCCCCAGTTTTCTTTACAACATAGAAAATAATTTTAGTACTTTCTATTTCGAATCAGGGAATCGTATGCAAAAAATTGCTGAAGATGTGCTTTAAAAACGATGACAAAGCACAAACGAACTATATTCTGTAGCGTATGAGTACAACATGGTTCGCTCTCCTGACAAGAAGGTAACCCGCTTACACTTGTTGTCGTCCACACGTGAATTACATGCCACAGCAAATCTCCCTTTCAACAAAGCAAAGCTTCACATTGTGTCTGTAGTGATGCGATAGGTCTATCGCAGCATCTCTTCACAGCGTCACTCTTACAGGTCAATATTACGATAACAATCTTTAAAACACATTCAAAATATGGAATTTTTGCACCATTTGCCATAAATTTCCACACTTAAAATCTGTATGTCACGCTTTTTCAAGGTACTGACATTTTTCCGACGAAATAATTTAGGATGCTAATCTACACATTTACCAGAATTTCCTGTAGCAGTGACTGTGGGAAGTTTGTTCTACAACCTTTGGGAAAAGTGATGTTGTTTTGTACTAACCCTGTGGTATTCTTCGTAGAAGATAGCTATGCCCAGGCATAGGGGAATGTTGGCTGTGCCTGTAGTACACTAGCATCCACACCACTCTTTTTTTCCACTGACCCAAACAATAGTTGACAGTTCGTTTTTTCTTTTTTGGTTTCTTTTTTGCTTAATTTGTAAAGACTGGCAGTTATATCACTGCATATAACTGGGGCAGATATTGAACATAATTATAGGAAAATGACAAAAGTATGAACATTTTAAAACGTGGATACTTGTAACATGAATTATTTCATTTTTTTTTTTTTTTTTTTGCTATCATTCATGTAAACAAAAGGTGTACCAAAAAGGAATATTAGTGGTGCTGCAAAATATTTTCACATATTCGCTTGCTGAGGAAATTTAGCTCAAACAAAAAATAGGACTGTTCTTCTCCTTCCAGAGAAACTGTATTATGTAAACGCCTGAATTTTCATTGCCACTGAACCTCCTTTTTTAGGTGAACCAAAGTTTTTGCAGTTGAATCAGGATCAAATTTAACTTAGCTAGTTGGTTGAATTTCTGCATTGATGTTGCAAATTATTGAAACTGAATGACAGCATTGAAACATGAGAGAGAGTGAATGTAGGTATAACAAAATGCATATATGCATAATTAAAAAGAAGTACCTTATTACATATATGTGGCCTGAGTAACTGGGCTGTAAAGAAGAGCATTTATTTTGTTTTTGACCTCTTTAATTTCTGATGGTCTAATACTATTTAAAAGGGATGAGATGCAGTGCAACCAATAAGCATTTCATTGTATGCAATCACTCTGCTTTATAATGGTGAAGAACTGTGTGTTGTGTTGCAGGGACAGTGCATGTGTTCACAAGATTTAGTTCAAGTATTATCACATCTTGCAGAAAATTTCTGTTTACACTATTGATGTGATGAGAAAGATCCAAAGATGTTTTGTATTTTTTTCCCCCTTGAATGTCGCCATTGAAGCAATATAAGTTCTGTTTCCTGTTACACTTCAACTGATTTTTTTTTTTTTCCGAAAAGCACTGTCTTCACCTTATTCAAGTTTGCCAGTGTAATGGATTTTGGTCATAGGATATGCCAGAATTGTTTTAGAGGGGGGGGATAGGAACTAAAATATTTAAACTATTTTTACTTTGTGCCATACATGAGATACATTCTCGAAATGAAAAAAAAATAATTATGAACATTACTGATTTCAACAGCGTTGGGGAACAAATATTTGCAGTTATATCAATAAAAATAGCTGATCAAATTGTAGTGAAAGTACCTCCCCACCCCTCCCCTTTGAAAGTACCCAGAAATCTGGTAGATAATGTCAAAATGCTTCTTTTAGAAGTTGTGGAGAAAAATCATGAGAATAAAGAAATAGCTAAAGAGAAGTTATATTCTGACAACTTGACTCTGGCAATAGTTCAAGCATATACATTAATAGTATTTGGGAGGAGAAATATTTCAAGCGTGTGCAGGAGTACTTGGGATAAGTTTGACAAATTTTGGTCCCAAGCTCTCTTCCAAATTCCTTGATACTGATTTGTTAAAAGCCCTACAATTTTTCCATGTACCATGAAACAAGACAAGTCCGGAGCTGATGTCACTTGACCACAGTGTAACCACCATCTTTAAATGACAATGTGCAGAATATTGTCTTAAAGAGGTAGCTTGCAATACTGAAGCATTGATGGCACACAATTTCAGCAGCATTGTCAGATATTGATATACAACAAAAGAGCTGAATTTTTAACAATTCCCACAAAAG